>CM072792.1:491133-1691133 GCA_036983795.1 Megachile lagopoda
ACATTGTGCACAACAGAAGAAGACAATTACGAGGGGCCCGACGTAAATGTGTCGTGAAAGAACTACAGGGAAAAAGTGCGTATGCGTGGATCAGAGAAGAAGCGAACAAGGAAATGGAATTCGGAGACGTAATACCGTCACATATTTATAAACCTGAGGTTCTATGGAAGGCTAAGCAGCTAGAAGCTGATAAAGAATCAAGTAATAATAAACTTTCTGATCCATTATATGATTTGTTAAAATTAACAGAAGAAAATTTGGAAGTAATGCGTACCGTAAAGCAAATAGGAATGCTATATTTATAATGTATTGGAGCCCAGAACAGGCTTATTTATATAAACAAATTATTAAGCAAAAACGTTATACATGTAGTCACGTATGTATAGATGCTACGGAATCAATTGTTAGAAAAATTAAAAAAACAGACGGTTCTAGTAAAATACTGCTATATCAAGCAGTTGCTCCGTTCGAAAATCAAGTTCTTCCATTATTTCAAATGATTTCCGAAAGACATGACACTAATATTATAACGTTTTGGGTAAGGGAATGGCTACGATCAACAATGGTTCCACTTCCGTCGAATATTGTAATAGATTATTCTCTCGCATTACTCAATGCCGTAGTTTTAACATTTAATAATTGTAGATTTAATAACATACGTAGATAATTGTTTAAATTATTTAAAGACTAATAACATCGAATTAAAACCAAACACCGTAATTAAAATAGATATTGCACATTTTAATAAAATGGTGTGTCGATGTGTAACGATTCTGGAGCAAAGCACAGAAATTCTACAGCGCTCGTGAGGCAAAGAGCGGTATTTACCTACTGAACGACTCGTTTCTATAATAACTAATCTAAAGAATGTGGGATTCGTGTGGTGTGCGGTTAAGGAGTGAAATCCACAGGTCAATACCTTTCAACAAACAGGTTTATTCAATAAAATAGTAATAATTAACAATTAACAAAAATAAGAAAATAAGAAAACCAGATAAGTATATGCAATATAAACTAATATCACGGACAATTAAATCAAAAGAACAAAATAAACTTTGATTGCATACTAGCAGAAACTCAATAAATTAAATAATACGCGATTCGCAAGTATATGGAGTATTTAACAGAACGCAATTTCTAATTAATTATCTCGAAGTTCTATATTTTAATTTACGGTCAAGGCTAACTCGACTACGCTTTTACAATATTAATAAGATTCAAAATTCTAAGTGTCAATGATTGGTACTCTTTTCAAAGATTAACGCAATTATGAAATCGAACAAAATTAATACATTTCTAGCTCTACGATGAATCCTACCTAAGTCTGATTCTGAGGCTAATTACGCTTTTGCAAAAATTAATAATATCAATACTTTAAAAATCTAGCGTTACGCGGAATCCTACCTAAGTGTGATTCTCTTTTAAGCTAGTCTAGATTCGCTTTTACAATATTTACGATATTAATACTTTAAATTGATTTTCTAACGCGATGTAGTCGACTACGTGAAATTCGCTACGCAAGATTCGATAATGACAGAACAATATTCTTTAATTAATTCAAAATCCTAAGATTGACTCGATTCAAGACTCTAAAGTTTGTGAGAAAAATGTATGTTTCGTCGGAACAGTTACTCTTTTTGATTTTGACTCGACAACTAATTGTCCAAGACCCTTTTAGTCAGAGCGCACATTGACACCCAAAACCAGATCGCTTAATTGGGGAGCCTGTTGTTCACTGGCTACTAGAACGACCCAACGACCCAGAATCAGATGAACAGCATACGTCCAACAGGGTAGCAAATTAAAAATGACTCTAATTATAAAATCGTAATTACTCGACTGCCGCCCAAAAGACACGGGCTTCAGACACCAAGCTGCTCAAAGTGGGGAACGTGGGCCCAGAGCGAACTCCGAGAATCTGACAGCGCGTTTAGTAATTCGATAAAAATTATAATATATGTTAGAGTAGCTGAGAGCTCTCGTTTTGATGTTTCAACCTCTCTTGGCGCTGAGTATAGCACTCTCCTGACGGAGTTTCAGATGCAAGACCGCTTGTACGGGGAGCCTGTTGTTCACTGGCTACTAGAACGACCCAGCGATCAAGTATCTAAATGGCGTATACCCGCTCTTCCAATCAAGAGTTAAAAATCGTTTCGGCTCTGTCCAGCGAAAACTGTTCCGGATAATATTTGGCTAAGACTTCTAACTAGCTCGACTTCGAAAATTGTTCTGCTCACTAGGCCGATTTCGCTCGGCCTTTTATACTCGAATTCCCCACCTATTCGGGGGTTATGACGTATGTAGTTTCGCATATAATTGTTAATTAGACGTTAACTAATAAAGCAAATGATTTTCTAACATTACCATTAATGTTTTCCGAAGAGTAGTTAATGTTTTTAATACTGAAATAATTAATTAATAGTGTATTAACGAAAACGTATTATCTGTCCTTTTCTACATTTTACGCACGTACGCCAGTAAGGACCTGAACTATATGCCGAAGCATACGACACGCCGGAATATTCCATAGATCACGATTACAATTTATTATTCGTCTGAGTTAATGAAATAATATCTGACTTTGAGTATCGGGGATCAAACTTAACATGACATTTGCTAATTTTATACATTGATGGATTTGATTAATTAATGATTTTAATGACAAATAATACTGTTAATTGAAATTATATGTTCTGTCTCCCTTTAGAGATCGCGCGCTGATTCTAAGAAATCCTGGCTAGCGCCGTGTCACGTAGGCACGTAGGCATTGCGTATGAAACATTTACAATATATATTATTTATTCAAATAAACTAACATTTGATTTTGATCATTAATAACTCAACTTTAACATATCATTAAATTTGCTTTCCTGTATTCTGATTCAACAAATAATTATTTAATAGCCTTTATATTTAACACCATTAACGAAAATGTATATTCTATCCTTTCCTGAATATACCGTACTCTTTCTGTCTTCCTGAGTTAGAATCGCGGCGCGTGGAATATTCCATACAAAATTCTTATAATACATTACTTATTTAAACAAATGAAATGATACATGAATTTAATAATTGAACTTAACATTTAACTAAGCAGCTCATATGTTTGTTGGACACAATAATTATTAATAACATAATATCTGCAAATGGAAAAATATATCTATATACATGTTACCGACAGTTCAACTAAAATTGATGGTAATTGACATGTCTAATGTCGCGGTCGGTAATAGAAAAATACGATCGGTAATGGTACTACGAAAACGAAAATAAGATAGCTATTGAAATTTTTCCTAGAAGATACAAAACAAGAAAAAAAATGTCCACAGGGATGTTACAGATGGAAATGTTTCCATCATAAACCGAAACGGGTAAAAGATTTCTATGTACGTTGCATTGGTTTATTAACGTCAAGCGATAATATAAATTTATTTCGATCTATTTCTGAAGACATAGTGATAGTAGCCATCTCCCAAATAGAACACAATACATATTCAATTGCACAACAGAGATTGATCAGTTTGATTAAAACATATAAAATAGAAATCAACTATGACAATATAGACGATAACGATAAAAGTAAATGTAATGTAATATTAGATTCTGACACGAATTACAGCAACAATTTAAATAATTTTTTTAAATTCCTTGATGTGGAAAATGAAACATCATTTATTAATGTTTCTCGGATAGACTAAATCCGTATTGGTGTCCTGATATTCTTCCAAATTTTTGTCAGATTTGTAAACATTTTCCTCTTTGGACATCATTGATATCAAATCCAAATGATGTACCAACCTCATCATATGTAGAGGAATGTTTTAGAGAATTGAAACAACTAACTTTAAAAAATTCAAAAAATATTCGTAATATAGATAAATTTATATTACGGCATATTGCATCAATAGCAGGGCACATGGAAATTTTAAATACCATGCAATTAAATAAAAATCAACAACGTAATATAATACCCTTGAATAGTAGCATGGACGAAATTGAAGAAAATGATAAAATCTGGGAAAATAGTACATTACGTTCTTTCAATTCCGAGCAAACAGATAATAGTTTAATTGATATTTCAATACCCTCAGATGGTAATAATTTAAATCAATTTACAATAGATACAGTAGTAAGTAAAATGAAACTTACTAATATAGATGATAATAATGAAGAACCACAATAATAATAAAGAATCACATCACAATAATATTTTAAATGAAACTGAAAATTGGAAAGGAAATGTAAAGGAACCAATCAAAAAACGAGGAAAATATTGAACTATTTGTCCAGATATTAAAGATATACATCTAAAACCTAAATTAAGTAGGAAACTACCTATGCTAGAAAATGGTATTTTACTAGGGCCACAATTAATTGCATCAAAACATATATCAATGAAAAATACGTGCGCATTTGATTCTTTTGCACAAGTTCTCTGTGTTATTTATTATTTATTAGGTACACGGATTATATTTAATATATATTTATTTATGTATTAGAATTCTGTAGTTGAAGTTGTAGATATATTGGATGGTAGAAATGAACGTATATGTGTACTTTCTTTCTTTATTCATTTATTTAGGTGTTCGTATAGTGAAATATTGTGGTAATGTATAGTTATTTGTAAGTATTTAATTAAGTTATATAGTAGGGTCCATTTAGTTGCAAACAAATGTATGCTTCTAAGTGGATGGACAGCAGGCCCTCGGAAGGGGGCGAGACGTTTTTTCTGTAAGGCAAAAGAGAGGGGGCAAATAAGGAATAATTATGTTACAATGTGGTTGTGATAATTTCGTCTGTATTTGTAATAGGAGGGCTTTGGTGACAGCAAATCTGTATCTGACGGGACAATGGGGGTAAGTTTTTTCCTTTCCCCTTACTAGTGTTGTGGTAATTTATTACGTGTGTGTGGTTTTATTTATTGGTGTGATAGGATCTAGGAGAATGAGGGTAAGGGATGGTATGTGATGGAATGTGGAGTGCGTGTGTGAATATATAGAAAGATATTTAGGACTGTTAGCTAGCTAGAAGATAGTTTCTATCAACCTTACCTAACACCCCCTGGAAGGCGGCTACCCTGCGATCCCACAAGGAGGGGCGCACCAACCAGGGGGCTACTGCCGTAGCCCGTCCCAAACCGGGTTGCGAAAAGTAGAGGAGTCTAACCGTACCTAACCTGTGTCCCCGCCGGCCATCCATGCCGGATGTGGAAGAGATGCCGAGAGGCGATTGCTCCACATCCGGGCTGAGGAACTCCAACTCGGCGATGGTTTCGGTTCTAAAAAAAAAAGGTACGCGGAGGACCACTTTTCCTAGTCACCCTCCTCCGCAGGGAACCTTTTTTTCATTCCCTGAACTGATACGTCACAAGGTTTAATATTATATTATTAAACGAAGTTTTATCCAGAGCGAAATTGCTTAGTGGAGGCGTAATCCAAATATTAGATATCTCTAAGACCTTTGATACCGTACCTTACTCGATTATTATAAGTGGATTAGAAAGAAGAGGAGTCCCTAAAGGAATATGTGAGCTGGTTAAAGATATGTACACGAACCGTATCACGGAAATTAAAACAAACGATAAAAACAATAATATTACGGTAAAACTGGAACGGTGCGTCAAACAAGGCGATCCTCTATCACCACTTTTATTCAATTTAAGGGGGGCAATACCTTTAGAATCTTAAAAAATTACAAAATTTTTTTTTTCTCTAAAATGTTAGTGCAACATCTCAAAAATATAGTCTCAAAATTTTAAAGCGTAATACGAAGCCCTTTTGATGTTATGGCCGATTATCGTGACTCATGTCTGGTATCGCGCCGCAAATATTCACGCGGTCGGTGCAGAGGGCTATGTAGCAGATTTGTTATTATCATGCCATTGCTGTGTTTGAAATTTTGTATTTTTACGGAGAATGAGCTTATGGAGAAAAATCTACTTTACGAGTAAGCCGAAGGATTACTATATGGCGCAGGAATCGCAGATTAATTGGTAAATCATTGAAATTATTCAGGTTTTACTTATCGAAACTTTAAATGCATTTTTCTCAAAACTACATTTTTAAAATTGGCGTGACTGATAATTCAAAAACTAGTTTATCAATCGCTCAAATTTTTTGCACATATCCATGACAATACCATCTAACATATGAACCTAAATGTACGAAATAAATTTAACATTAAAGTCCTTTTTTATTGCAAAATATTGCGAAAATTTTCAGTAAAATTCAAAGTTTTTCTTTAAAAGCGCGCCATCTCTTCAATTTTCCATATTTTTCACATTTCTTAGGTTCATTTACTAACTGTGAATGTTAATAATCGAAACATCATTTGCAAACTTGTTTCAGACCAATGTAACTAAAGCTAGAAGTCACGCCGTTTCACGAGACGCGCCGAAACATTTCCAGGAAAGACTATCATAATTCCGCCATTTTTTAATATTTTTAAAAAAAGAAAATATGTTGTAATAGACAATAGTTATAATAAATTATAAATGAAATTTCGAAAATACAAGACAAAGATATCCTATACAAAAAAATGTACAAATATCAGCTTATTTTCATCTATCTAAAGGTATTGCCCCCCCTTAAATATAGAGGCTCTGTTGAAACATATTGAAGAAAACAGCGAAGGTATTTCTATCTCCGGTAACAAAAAGTCGCACCCTTAGCGTTCGCAGACGATATCGGATTGATAGCTCAAGACCACAGAGAAGCTCAGAAACATAAATAAAGTAGTAGAATACCTGGAAACCCTAGGTATGTCTCTTTCCGTTGATAAGTGCCTTGCGTCCCAGATAATAAATAAACAAGACACATGCTATTTACAAGACCCGAAAATAAGGGTAGGTCGTGATCACATACCATATTCTACACCCGGTGATATATTTAAATATTTGGGAGCAATAATTAGTCTCTGGAAAGGTTTAGAGCACGGAATAATAGTACCTGAAGTTGTTAAAATTATTAAACGTGTCCGAAAATTAGCTCCAAAACTGCCACAAAAAGTAGATTTCATTATCAAATACATTGAACCCAGATTTATAAATGTTCTACTAGTAAGTCCACCAAACGACAGTGTGTTCAAATTATTAGACAACGAAATCCGCAATCAGATAAAACATATTCTTCACCTAGTACATTCCACAGCCAGTTCCTTTATGTATACACCTAAAAGAAGTGGTGGTCTAGGTATACCTAAATTAGAAAACATTATAAAATTAGGTGTACTTAAAAGTAGTATTAATATCTTGAATTCTGAAGACACCGCATTAAAATCTATACTAAAAACTATCTGTATTCTTGTTTTCAAATCTAGTATGCTTCGTTTTATAGCTCGTGTTGTAGGATTCCTAACGGTCGCCCTTACGAGGTGACTAATTGTGAGGAACAATGCACAAAATCCGCGTAGCTGATCACCAGGTTACAAACAATAAACTCATCAAATTCGCTGGTTCTCAGAGCACAACTCTGAATCATAAAAAATTTTTGTCAAATACAAATAATGCATTTATTATATTTTGTCACAAAGCCAATAGTAAAAATTCCAACTTTTCCGAGAATGTCTAATTAGACTCGCTGGTGTTTTATGGGATTATTGTGCACCGAAATACAGTTTTCAGTACGTTTTATGAATTCTTCTGTTATTAATAAATTTTATATTCTTTATCCTTCTAAAGCTTTCATTCCCTTCAGTTTACTACTTCCTTAGACTTTTTCAACCAATAGAAGTTTCTTTGTTTAAAAAGAAACCAATCACATCTTCGAAAAGATTCCTTCAAGAAGAAAACAGTATTTAAACCAGAATTCTTCAGATCTTGAAACAGTAGTGTTTCATTAGTACAAATACGTGTATTTAAAATGTCTTGTTTTACCGTAGACGAGAAAGTAGAATTCGTACAATTGAGAGGTGTTACTCCTGTATTATCATATCGGGAGGTCAGTCAAATTTTTTCACAGCGGCATCCACATCGACCAAAACCGCATCCAATGGTGGTAAGTGAAGTTTCCTTTTTCAATTATTAAAACACTATTAGATATTGATATCGTTTTTCTCTGAAGTTATTTTCTGTACTCGTGCTCACATAAAATCGCTATATTTTCAGATAAAACGAATTTGTGATCGATTTTAAGTAACTGGCACATTAAGTCAAGAACGCATAGGTAGAGACGTTGCCACGTCCAACGAAAAGCTCGACCATGAAGTTCACGTTAGAGCAACTATCAAGGAGAAGCCAACGGCATCTTTACGGGAGTTGTCTGCCATGTGCGGATTATCGAAATCGACCATTTTCAACATTTTGAAGAAACATAATATGAGGCCATATAAGCCTACAAAAATACTGTTTGATAGAGATTTTGAATCTCGTGTTAGATTTGCGACATGGCTTACGGATAAGCTGGAAGAGGATAGCGCTTTTGTTAAAAATATATTTTTTACCGATGAATGCATTTTTTCCACAGATGGGCAAATATGCCATCAAAATGCGAGAATGTGGTCTATGGAAAATCCACATTGGAGGAGGAAGGTAAATCATCAATACCGAACCACTATTTTAGTTTGATCGGCATATTTAACAAACAAATCTATGGGCCGTATTATTTTGAAGGGTCCGTTACGGCCTATTCGTACCTACAATTATTAGAAAATTTTTTATTTCATATTTTGGAAAATATGTCTCTTGCTGATAGAAGAGGTATGTGGTATCAGCAAGATGGAGCTCCACCACACTATGCAAAAAGAACAAGGGATTGGTTGGACAAAATGTCACCACGATCACCTGACCTATCATCTTGTGATTTCTTTTTATGGGGATACATAAAACAAGAAATTTATAAACCACCCGTTGAAAGCAATAGGAGATTTGTAAACAAGAATACAAAGCGCGTGCGAAAATATTCCCATTG
This sequence comes from Megachile lagopoda, assembly GCA_036983795.1. Classification (NCBI taxonomy): domain Eukaryota; kingdom Metazoa; phylum Arthropoda; class Insecta; order Hymenoptera; family Megachilidae; genus Megachile; species Megachile lagopoda. The sequence continues at coordinate 500,040 of CM072792.1, forward strand.
AAATTATGGTAAAAGTTGAAAACGAATTCGTGAAACGAATAGAAACATGTATCTTAAATGGTGGAAGACATGTGGAATAGAGTTTTTATGTAATAAAATATTGTACGGAATTAAAATTAAGATGACTTTATACCTATCTTCTACTGAAACATTTAAATAAATGTTCCAACCTTCCACCAATAAATAATAAGTGAATTAATTTTCATCTAACTGCTTGTAGTGATAATATTATTCCCGACGAGGCACGATGTTTCATGCAATGGACAAAAGTCAAATTTCTGTAGTATTTAAATCATGATGTTATATATACCATACTGTCCAGAAAGAAACGTAGATTTCAAAAATATTTGTACTTTTAATAAATAGACTAACCTTTTTTTAAAATCGAGAGTAAAAGTTTATCGTAGATTTTGGTGAATTTTCTTTGGACAAACGTAATTCGTAGAATATTTGTATATTTTAGTTCATGTTTATGGATTTTGTTAATCATTATAATACCTTTAAAATGCGCGAAGCAGGTGTTTAAAAATATTAACTAATTTTCTCAATTTTCAATTTAAAGGTTTATTCACTTTGAGAAGACTTTTAAAAAAAGCCCAAAAACACCTCTTTGATATTTCGTACATTAATTCAGGAAACATTATAGTTTATATACCTGTCAATTTGAGCTGCCCATATCTGCCCAAAACGAAGTGTACTCCGCTCAGGCCCTCAGCGCATCTATGGGACCTTCGTATGCGAATTTTATTCGTGCATTCGGTAGAACGATAAAGCAATAGTATTTGTAGCGGTGAAGGTAACTTATTGTACACGACAAGTTATTTTATTTACACGTTTATGGTAGGGTAGCCTATTCGGTTAAAAACTGTAAAATAAGGTTTCCAGCTTACAGACCTAAGGGTAGGCTTAACTGCCTATATCTAAACATCTGTAAATGGTCAATGCTATTTTCTATCAACACTATGGGCTATGTGGCGTTACAAGATAAAAATCTAAACATTTGCCTTTTCTGGACATTCTGTCTTCAATTTTGGAAGAGCATTCAGAGGTAACACACAGCGAATATAATCAGTTATTTTTTCTTTAACTTTCATTTCCTAGTGGTATTATCAGTTTATAGATTCATACTATCCAGTGTTATTTCTCATTACTTTATAGTATTAGTGTAGTGTATATAGTGCAGTGTAATATAAATATATAATATATATTTGTAGGAGGGCAATAACCGATCATATGTTCGAACGTGTCTTCAAAACACCGCGTTACGGCCGTTCGAACGGCTGCCGTTAAGAAGGTGCGAGGGCGATAGTGCGAGTGTGACGGTGCGAGCGAGATAGTGCGAATGCGAAGTATGGATGCGAACTAACAAAGGGAACATATGCGAGTGAAAGAGAGAGCGAATGTGAAAGAAAGAGAGCGAATGCGGATTGCGAGCGTTGTGAAAGTCGAAGCGGGGAACAGTTTTGAAAAAGCAGCGAGTGTATGTACAGCGTAACGGCGATATTGAGATTTTTGTTGGACGAAATTAGAATATAGCGGTTTATCACACTTCAATCAACGACTCATTTTTTTCTGTCCCGCACCCCGTTCCTACATATTAATATAGACATTTTACTATTTTATAAGATCATGAGTCAAGAACCGATAAGTGGTAATGTACAGTATTTTTACATGGTTTCTGATATTTCACCAAGTAATATCTTAAAATTGGAAGAGGCTCTTTGAATCCTAGTTAACTTTTATTATAGGTCAAAATCACTTCATCACCTATGACCGATGCTTGGAAGTGTGGAAAAATTCCAGACTAAATGAAGCAACAGCCGTCTCAGCATTTATTAAAGAAAATTTAAATTTACGCAATGTACCAGATTGGGTGGATAAAGGTGTTTTTGAAACCGCAAGATTTGTTCATTTAAAAATAAAGCAGAAGCACACTAAGTGTAATCGGATGTGCAATAGAATATATGAACAACATACGGAATGGTTGTCATTACAAATTTTTATTAACAGTTCCATAATGAATTATATTAATGAAACACAAGCTGGGTCAAGCGTTGAAACAATGTCAAGAACAGGAAATCCTGTGAAACCTTTCACAGAATGTGCGGAAAGAACAAAAAGGCGTATAAATTAAGGATTTGGTCGATAATACAACCAGTCGAAAAACTTAGTTTTGCGGCAAAAATAGCGGAAGGTGTAAAAATCCCACAGAATAAAGGATTTTCAGTAAAAGAAGCTTTAGCTTTGAGCCTGGAGCTGAAATTGACTGTAAGACAGTATAAAACCCTACGGGCCAAAATCAATTCATTACATCCGGAAACATTTCCGACGTACCATACTGTAAAAAATTTTTAAAACACGTTGCTGCCAAAAAAACTGCACAATTACTGAAAACGGCGCAGAAGTCGAGATGCAGGAATTATTAGACAAAACTAGTTCATCAATTGTAGAACTTTTATCAAACACAAATTTAAAAACGGCAACCCTTTACGTAAAATGCGGCTTCGATGGAAGTTCAGGGCACAGTAAGTATAAACAAAATTTTAGTGATCCCTCTGCAACCGATGAATTTATATTTACAACGGCAATAGTGTCCATTTATATGAAGGATAACGACAAACGAATAATAGTATGGGAAAATCCAACACCATCCTCCACAGCATTATGTAGACCATTGAAAATTATATTCGCAAAAGAATCAGCAGAATTAGTTAGAAAAGAATACACCGATTTAAAATATGCAATAGAAAAACTAAATAGCACTAATATTTTTCACAAAAATATAAATGTAACAGTTTTTTATGATGTAGCACTAACCATGATAGATGGAAGCATTTGCAATGTAATATCGGATACAATGTCGTCACAAGTATGTTATATTTGCGGTTGTACACCCAAAGAAATGAATACTGAAGCTGCGTACAATAAAACATGCAAAGTAAGCATGTACAAGTACGGATTGTCACCTCTGCACTTATGGATAAGGTGCTTCGAAAATTTATTGCATATAGTGTATAGACTACCCTTTAAAATGTGGCAAGTAAGAGGAGAAGAAACCAAGAAACTTTTTTCTGAAAATAAAAGAAGAATTCAGGATCAGTTTAAGCAACAAATGGGACTGTTAGTTGATATACCAAAACCTGGATATGGAACAACAAACGATGGAAATACTGCCCGTAGATTTTTTAATAACCCAACAACAAGTGCTACCATAACGGAAATTAATTACTAATTAATTTAATACATAAATTAGGAATCATTTTTTCTGTTATTGCAAGTGGGAAAAAAATTAATGAAATCGAGTTCAAAAAATGAATAATAGAAACATATACAATATATTTAGAAAATTATAAGCGGTATTATATGTCCGTGACATTGCACAAACTTTTAATCCACGGAGTAGACATAATTTCAAATTCCATAATATCTATAGGAAAATTGTCGGAAGAAGCCACAGAAGCAAGACACAAAGAAATCAGATACATGCGAGAACATCATACTCGCAAAAATTCGAGAGAGAACAGCAACAGAGATTTATTAATTTACTCATAGTGAATTCTGACGCAGCAATATCGAAATTTAGAACAAAACACAGCAAAACTAAGAAAACAGAAAGTACAGACATAAGGCAACATATTATAACAATTGATTCGTCAGATGCGAGCTCCGAGTGCAGTACGGATACTGATTCCGAATCCGATTCAGAATTAATTTGAGAAAACCAAAATATAAGTACGTTTTTAATATTCTAACACTCAATTTGCCTGTGTTGTAACATTGAATTTATATATATTTCGATAAATCTGATATAAACATCTTGTAAGTGACATTTATCTGTAGAAAAGGTATCGATTTATAACAATTTGCAGCTTGTGATTCATGCTCCATTCCTTTGAAGGCGATATATTGCAATAGATTATAAATATTGAAATTATTGTTACAAATTATTTATTACAAACCGTTCTTACAATAAGTAGTATAAAAAATAGTATAATTTTAAGTCATGTAACTTTTTTCCAGGCACGAAAAGAAAATTGGACATAGAGGACTAATAGAACAACAATGCAAAAATCAACATAAAAAAAGAATTATCAGAAAATTCCATACTGCAGCAAAGTTACGAATTTTGTCCCGAACGTCCATATACACGAAACACTGTACGAGGGGGAATTCCTCGGAAGAGTGTCTTTGAACACAGATTGAGGTACAAAAAAAAGTGAGGGTGGCACAAACAGGTACAAACGACTAGGAAACAGCACCCGCAAGAAGATTTAAAATATCTCAAAACATGCCAAAGTTACACCTTGGGGGTATTTTGGATAGACGATACAAACGAACCCCTTGGGGTACAAACGAAAAGAAGGGTGGTACAAATGGATGCAAACGAAGGCAAATACGGTACAATTTAAAGAAATTAAATTTTTAAAGTCGGGTGCTAAGTTCAGGTAGGTTGCATTTTGTATGTATATTGTAAGTACTTAACGAGATTTCTGCACGATGTTACTTTTCTTCTGCAACAAACTTTACCAAAATTTGATGCAGTCAACAGCGTTCGACGTGTGTACATATTCTAACGCGTCTCTATTCTCCTGTTGATTCAATAGCATTTCATATAAATTGGATCTTAACTGTTCGTATACATTATCATTAATATATCCGGTCGTTCCGCGTTTGGCTATAATTTTTATCGACTCTAAACGCTTTGGCCGCGGATTTTGATCTACGAACAGACAGACCCAATTCTTTCGTTTTGCGCACATGTTGCACATTTTTCTCGTGATTAATAAGCCTTCTATGTTCAAGTTTTACTGTTTTATTTGGAGGTTCTTTGCCGATCGCGCCGCAAGCAGTACTCATCGCTTTTGAAGTATTATATTGGAGTACTAATGTTTTTACACGCGTTTGGTAAGAACCTCTTCTAGATCTATACGTTTGCCACCAATCAGTTTCGAAATAACAGCATTGCAACTTTCTACAGAATTGCTGGTATACTGATATAAAACGCTTTCGGCGTTATCGACGTTGCGTTTCATCGCACTTTCTATAAAAATAGAAAATCTTTCTATAAAGATGTAAAGACATACAATCTTGCCATTCGTAATTGGGGGACAATTGAAGGGAGGAACAATCTTTATGTTCCTCAAAGATATCGCTAGGAATATTTAATAAATCTTTTATCAAACCAGTAATTTTATTTTCCCAAGTTGCATCGCTGTTACAGTGAAACGTTGCAGCTTTTGTGATATGGGAGCGAAAGGCTTTATTACTTTGTGCAACAACATTTCTTAATTTTAAAAGACTTCGACCACCAATCTTAGGAAAGTCTCTTAATTTTTTAAGAACGTTGCTCTCGCCATCGCCAACATATTTATAATATATTAATTGAGGCAAAAATTAAGTATAAAAATGAATAATCAAATATATTATTCCCAAAACCGGATTCTACGAGTGTTTGAAGTATACTTGTCGGTTAAGGTGATTCTAAGCAAAAGTTTAGATGTTTCTTTGATTTGACTTTAATGATTTTACTTTAGTTTCGAGTCCGATGAAGCGTGAATCTAATCCTGTCTAATTTTAACGAAAAAACGTGCGTAACGGGAACCCTAAAGTAAGTCAAAAAAAATTCCTAACAGCAGAAATACGTACTGTATGGTTATAGTAATTCTTGACAGGGAGTCTAACCCGATCTTCTTTAAAAGAGACTTCTCTAACTTGACACAGTAACCCTAAATGAACTCGGACAGAGGTTCCTCGTTAGTCAGCGTTCAATAATTAACTGGGTCCAACACGTCTTCTCCACGACCCTTTTTATACCCAAAATATGGGCGGAAGAACGAGTAGTGGTGGAAACGGATCAACGCGACGCTTTTCGTCTAACAAATTTTCATCGCGTTGGTCCGAAGACGTTAGACATTCTTGGGCAAAGCCTAATAAGGAAACCCTAGTAGCTGGGAAAACTACGCAAGATTAATTTCTTTCTTCGCGGCGGTCTTTAACTATGCTCGAACAGTCAACTCCAAAATAGAAAACGTTCGGCATACGTAACATCTCCCCCTTAGAGAAAACATCGCGTAACCAATGCTTTCAACTTTTAGAGGTGGACGTTCGAACAATTTAAAATGTTTTAAAAAGGTTGAAAAAGATAAATGACAAAATTTAAAAAAGAAATGATACAAAAGCTAGATGAAATTTAAACGCGCTGTAGTGTAATGTTGTATTGTGTATATGTAGGGGACTTAACTTTACTGGGGTATCTTCCTGAGGTAGTGGTCTGTTGGCTGGCTGGAAGATAGCTAACTGCAGTCTGTTGGAGACAACTGGCTGGTGGCTGATCACTGGACGGTACCTTGGAATCTAGTTGTCTGGTCCTGTAGCTGATTGCTCAGCATGGTTGATGTTCAGGTGGCTGGCTGGCTGAGAGGAGTTGGCTGGTCACGGGATGGTGGTCATCTTTCTCTTCTTCGTCAGAGATTCCTCCGGTATCCAGGAAGAGATGTTTTCATCTGTCAAATGAGCTAGAATTAGCCCATTCTCGTAGACATAAGTGATGGAGGCCGGCTTATCGTTGGTGGTGGTTCTCTTGTCTTCCAGCTTGGGGACGCGGGTTTGGCTGGTCCGTCCTGGTACCCATTTTCTCGTTCCCGGCTCAAACTGACCCGTGGCTATTTTTACGGTGCCACACCGCTTTTCGATCCTCCAACTGCCCCGTTGCCCTGTTTGCTGGGCAATGCTTCGGTGCCCTTCACCTTGTTCGGTTTGGGTTGAAACATTCTCCATGTCCTGACTCTAATAAAATGTTTTCCGATCGGTGGTTGTCCGGAGACTGAGGAAGATCCTGGTCGGCTCCTCCGTTCGTCTCCTGTGGATCCTTGAAAATGTTTATATTATTGTCGTTAACGATCGGGCTATGGTCCTACCACTACCCTGGGTTGTCGAGGGTGGTCCTAGTGGCTCCAATTCAATGCTGCTCACCCCAGCATCTTCGAGTGTCATGTTTCGAAGATACGTGACCTGACTTTTGGCAATTACAGGTACGGGTTTGGTTTTCGTGAGATATATGATGACAAAGCTAAGAATTATGGCGATGGTCAGCATTACGGCACCGCTTCCCCCTGCATAGGCTCCGATATGTATTTTACTCTTCAATCGATGTTGTTCCGTTAAGGTTCTCGCCCTTTCCTCAACCTGCACCACAGAAACGGCTGTGTCGCTCTTCGCCCAATCCTTGTTGGTCTGGAGAGGGGTGGTATGGCTGAGCTCCTCGATGATTTTGACGTGTTGCTCGCCAAAATTTGGAGAGATCTTCGTAAAGTTCAATGATGTAGTAAGGAAGTAGGTGTATTCCTCGATAGTGTCGACCGTGTCTAGAGCTCGAACCCTCGTAGAGTCCGTAACAGCAATGCATCCTTATGATTCCGGCTCCTTGTATATAGGTCGAACCAGAGGGACGTGCCTTACAAAAGAACTGGACTCTTACCTCTTCTCGTTCGAAGAAATGCCAGGCCTGTTTACTTTGTAGGTGCTGCTAGAGGTCCTTGAGGGTGAGGACTAAGGCGAATGTCGCATATTTTCCATGTTTTAGGAATGGCATGGTTCAAGAGCTCCGTTTCGGATGTGGGTTTTTTGTGTCGGTTGCTTATAGGCATCGTTGCAGGTCCGACATATTCCCCGTGGAGCCGTCCGCAACGTTGAAGGTATTCTTCACTGAGGGTGATGTAAGTGAGGCCACCTGTAAAGACTGCGATATACGGTGTTTTAGGTTTAATATAGCCGGTCACGGTGGTCGCTCCTCGAACTTCAGGAGTGGAACCACGAGTTCAAAAAAAACTCTTCCCTTAGAATAGGCCACCTGAAGCTCGGTGATTCCGCTGAACTCCGCTAATAATTCCGCTGGCGTCAACGGGAAGTCATAGGAAGTTGATTGACGTATTTTCTTGGCAGATTCCAAAAGTTGTTGCGGTGATAGTATAGCTGGATGGAGGACCCCTTGTCTGGCAAAAAGAATGGCGTCTATAATTATTATTAAGTGTGACCGATATTCCTCGATCGTCCTGTCTAGCTGATTGATCCATTGAAGCAGTAGATCATTGATCTGTGCCTCCTTTAGTTCCGCTTCCGTTTCTTGCAGAACGGTGGCATGAGTTGCAACTTTGTTCAGTATCTTGTGAGCCTCAACGGTTGTATTAATGAGCTGGTTATGAAGTTGTTGAAATTTTGAGCGCATGATGTAGGTCTCGTTGGCCATTAGCTCCGCCATCTGTCCCTGGTTAGAGTATAATTTGCCCAGTTCCTCGTTGTAATAGTGGACATCATCTTCGGTGAGGGTCCCAAAGAGTACCTTGCTGATCGCGCCAACGAAGGAGAGTGGTGCGTTCCTTTTTGCCTTTGTGGGTCGGTATTGTTCCGTCGGGATGTCTCCTATTGATGCCTTTAGAAGGTCGCTGTACCGGTTAGTTTCTTCTAATTTGCGTCGTAGCTGCGGTCCATACTGGTCGCTTGGGCAGTTCTGAATTTGGTTGTCGTGGCAAAATTCCTGCATCCATTGAAGCAGCATTGCTCGTCCAGCAATGGTCGGTGACGTAGGTAGCTCTTAATTTCTACCGAGGTTACCAATTTCCATTTGGTATAGAAAATCTTCAATGATGGTAACTTTTCGTAGTCCAGACCCGTGTTCTGTTTGAATATCGCAATCTCGTACGCGGCGTCTGAGTCCACCCCGGCAGTAAATGCTGCGATAGTATTGCGATTTGACCCATGACCTGCAAGGACAGAAGCTGTGGTTATTGAATATAGGCTACTTTCAATTTATCTTGATGCTTGTAGATTATTTTATTGCTATTCGTTCTTAGTGCGGCACTGTTCAAGTCCCTTATGTCTACTATTTCGTATGGTCCGATGTAATGAGGGTCTAATTTATGTCGTGGTTCCTTTAATACATAAGCGTAATCTCCTATTTTGAATTGAAACGGTCTTCTGTGTCTGTCGTAGTAGCGTTTGGAGCGTTCTTTTGCGTTGATCAGATTGTCTGCTGCCGAATTGCGAATGCTGGTCATTGTTGTTATCAGATTGATGAGGTAAGTTCCATAAGTTTTCAAAGCTTCTCCTTCTGGAAATGCGCTGGGTATACATGCTGGTTTTCCAAAAATCAGTTCGTGTGGTGTGAAATTTGTTGCTTCGTAAACTGAGGTGTTGTATGATAATATTGCATATGGTATGTAGTATCCCAATCTTCATAAGATTCCATGTAGTGTTTCAGATATTCGATAAGTACGTGGTGACTTCTCTCCAAAGATCCGTTAGTTTGTGGTCTGTATCCTGATGTAGAAACTTGCTTGATCTTGAAAATTTCCGATAGATGTTTCATAACTTCTCCCATGAAGCTGGTTCCTCTGTCAGTTAGAATTACTCGGGGTGCTCCAAAAATGGAAATAAAATGTCTTGAAAAAGCGTCTGCTATGGTTGTAGCTCTGATGTCCGGTATTGGTATTGCTACGCAATATTTTGTTAAGTTGTCTTGTATAGGTAAGATGTGACGGTTTCCGTTAGGTGTTGTCGGTAGAGATCCAACAGTGTCCACAGAAATTTTGTCGAAAGCGCTCAGTGGTGTATCCGTGATGACCATTGGTTGTCGGGTCTTCGCTCTTACAAGCTTTTGTTCCAGACAGCTTTTGCATTTTCTGATGAATTCCTGTATGTCCGTCCGCATTCCTGGCCATGAATATTTTGCTCTTAAACGTTTGTAGGTTTTAGATATTCCTTTATGTCCTCCTATCAAACTGCTATGGGCTTCTTCAATTATTTGTGTGCGGTTATCTTCGGTAGGTAATTCCGTTGATCCTAGGCAAAGTGTGATCTCGACGTTGCTTCTTCCAAAAATGCTTGTGATGAGTGTTTGGTATCGCTGTATGGTAGGTTGATCTTGTCTGTTGACTATTGTTAATCTAATTGCTGTAGTTCCTGTTTCTCCAAGTACGGTCTTCAAATTTTGTAATGCTGTGATGATATCCTCTTCTTTTAATTCTTCAAATGAGTATTGTGTAACGAAGGCAGTACAAATTTTGAATTGGTCCATAGTGGTAATAACGATTTGTCCCTTCTTCGGATTCTCGCTCCTCAGGTCATTCCTATCCAGGTAACCAATGTCAGCAAGAATCTTTCCTCCAGGATCGTTGAGTTGACAATCAGCTGATGTGAGATGAGCATAATTGCTTTTTGTGGCGATGATTGTATCTTGCGATGTGATTAGTTTGAAACCTTGGTTTTGTTCTTCGACATCTTCGGCAGAAGATTCGTCAATTTGCAGTGATGATGAGTCCGTTTCGAAATCGTCATCGGGAAGTGTGATGTCTTGACGGATTTTCCTGCGGTTGAGTCGGCAATGGAAACGGTAATCTTGTAGGTAGCAAAGGTGGTGGCAATCCTTGAACTGAGGTTTCTTCTATGTGACTAGTTGGTTCAAGAATTGGCTGAATACTGGCAGAAGAATGTATTTCTTCTGCTGGTATGACGGTTGGTTATCCAATTTCTTCTTCTTTGAAAGATATAAGGTCTTCGGCAGTTGCAGAAGTATTTGGAATGCTTGCACTGGGTATTGCGTTATTATAGGTTTGAGTTGAATGTGCTATTGGTGTGAAAGAACTATTTGAATTTGGATTACTTTCCAGTTTGGGTTGAGGTAATGTGGTTTCTGGTATAATGACGGGTGTTTCAATTTTTAAATGCGTTTGGCTTCGGCGAGTTCTTCCTCTTCTGATTGAAAAATTATGTGGTGTGGGTGCTGATTCGTCCGAGCTGCTGGTAGATTCCAAATATATGGATCTCTTCTCTCGATCTCGTCGCAGTTCGCGAATACGATGACCGATGGTGTCCGCTGTAGGTTCCTGGGTTGGAATAGGTTTCTTGTATTCTTTATCTTCTCGAGGAATTAATGGAAGACAGATGGTCGTAGGATTTCGAGACAGTGCGTCGACGTTCATGTTTATCTTCCCTGGTTTGTGTACTACTTCGCATTCGTATTCCAAGAATTTTAATTTCCACTTTACCAATCGTGAAATAGGGTCTTTCACTGAGTGCAACCATACTAAGGGTCGATGATCAGTGACAAGTGTAAACTTGCGTCCATAAACATAAGGTCGAAAGTATTGTGTGGCGTAGACCATTGCTAGACATTCCTTTTCTGTCGCTGAGTAGTTCCTTTCGGCTGAGTTTAAGCTGCGTGATGCATATGCGATTGGTAGGTCGCGTCCGATTTCTCCTTGGCTCAAGGCTGCTCCAATTGCATAATTAGATGCATCCGTGGTGATGATGAAAGGTCGATTGAAGTCTGGATATTGAAGTATTGGTTGAGTGCAGAGTTCATCCCGTAAATTTTCGAAGCTCTTCTGTTGTTCTTCGGTCCATTTGAAACGAATTCCTTTACCCAATAATTGAGTTAATGGTTTTGCTTTCAAAGAGTAATCCTTGATAAAACGACGATAGTAACCTGTTAATCCCAGAAATTGCTGAATATTCTTCTGAGTTTTTGGAATAGGGAAATCTTTTACAGTTTGAAGTTTTCGAGGATCAGGTTTTACACCGTCGGCGGAAAGTATATGTCCTAAATAGACAACTTCCTTTCTCAGAAATTCGTACTTACTAGTTTGTAAAGTAAGTCCAAATTCTCTGAGGCGATTAAACAATTATTTAATTTTAATTTCGTGTTCTCGTAATGATGAAGAAACGACAATCATGTCGTCCAGGTATACGAGGACGTCTGTTCCCTGCATTCCGGTTAGTACTTGGTCCATTGGGCGTTGAAAAGTTGGTAGTGCATTCTTCAGACCGAATGGCATTCGTACAAACTCGAAGTGTCCATGCGGTGTGATGAAAGCAGTCTTCTGTCTATCCTTCGGATCCATCTCGATCTGGTGAAACCCATTCGCCAAATCAAAAACAGAAAAGTATTTCGCTCCTCCTAGTTTGTCCAAAAGTTCGATGATCTGTGGTAATGGATATTTATCGCTCACTGTCTTTTCATTCAGTGCACGAAAATAAATTACCATACGCCAACGTTTGTTACCTTCGGCGTCTGATTTCTTCGGTACAATCCATAAAGGAGAGTTGTATGGTGAAGTTGATGGTTGAATGATTCCTTGAAAGAGTAAAGCTTCTACCTGACGCTGTATCTCCTCTTGATCTACAGGTGGATAGCGATACTGTCGGGTGTTGATCGGTATTTGATCTATTACATGAACGGAGTGCTGGAAAGTAGGTACTTTAATTTATCCCCAGGCAGATGAAATCTGCCCGCGAATTCCTCAACAATACGAAATACGTGTTGTTGTTCTTCCGTATTGAGGTGATCGGTCCTTAAAGTGTTTTGAATTTGAGATATTCGATCTTCGGTAGATCCTCCAGTTAGGTATGATGCGACTGGATCTTCATCCGATGAATCGAAAATTTCGTAAGGTTGAATATACTGTGGTTCGATGTCCATTTCGATGTCATCTTCTCCAGTGTTCGTGGCAAGTACGTAGCAATTACCATCATGATTGCAGACCGCTGCCTCGCCAATGAAAACTCCTTTCGGTGTCTTCAATCGCGACAAATATCCTTCGCTGATATCTGGATTTGCTATTGGTATCGAAATTTGTTGTACAGTTCGAGCTGGAAAACAATACCTGATCGGCGATCGAGAACGTGTCTCCATGTCTTCTATATTGCTGAAAAAAATCGGTTTAGTGGGACGATTGCGTGTGATTAATGTTTTGTGATAATATGAAATTTCAACCTGTTTCTGAAGTAGGTATGGGCTCCCAATGAGTCCATCCACAGGAATAGGTAGATCCTTGACCACGTAGAATTCTGAGCGTGATCCGTTGATCTGCAAAGTGGTAGTACCTAGAGTTTCAATGGTACTCGATGCTAGTCCCGTTATGGTGATTTTCTCTCTTGAGGTAATGATTGCCTTTTCTCCTAGAGTATCCAGGACAATTACGTAGCCCGAAGTTGACCACCGTCGATTAGGAATTCTCCTTCTCCTTTTACCTTTTACCTAATGCGCCGGGTTGGTGCTTCTTTGATTCGATATTCCGTGTTTCCTCCGAAAAACGGACGGTCCTTCGGCGATTGATGTCTTGACCGCTCATCGTATTGCTGCACAGTGCCGAAAAACGGCGAAAACGTGGACAAAACTAATATCTTCGATTCTAAGATAAATTATTCAAATGTTTTTTGATAAGATGATTGTATTAATGTTACAAATTAATTTTTTGTGTTGAAAATCGAGTTTTGATTTGTTAGTTAACAAATACGGAGTACTGTACGTATGAATTTTTATCTCGGAAACTATTTATCAAAATTAATTAAATCTTTTTTCATTTTAACGTTTGAACTATCTTAATAATATTTTTTTTTATTGACAAATTAATTTCTTAATATCTGAAATTGTAAATAAATTTTTATTTTTAAAATTTTTCTGTAAAGTTTAAATATCTGATATGTAATATATATATGAATATGTAGCTTGAAATCTTACCTACAAAAGAAGACCTTTTGCAAAACTGAGAGTATAAAATTAACATCACAATGAGCTACACAAGAAGTACTGTAACCCCGCTTTTGGCGAGTAGTATAAAGAGATTTCACATGCGTTTTAGGAGGATCACATGTGGGAAAGGGTTTTAATAGCCAATGACACCTTTTTTTCGAGAAAAAACAATTTCAAAGATATGAAATTGATTATTTATAATAAAGGTATCATTGCTCAATGGAAACCGCGAGAAGGTGGTGGTGCTCTTCCATCAGGAAAGGATGGAAAAAGTTGGGAAAGATTAGTATGGATAAAGTGAAATAGTATAATAGCTACAAAAAATAATATAATAGTTAGAAAAAAATAGCATAATAATTAATCACTATCTTCTTCGAATACTTCGGAATCACCTGTATCAGGAATATCTAAGAATTGCGTGACAGTTTTTGGATATTTCTTGGTTTTTTTAAAAGGTAACTTTTTCAAGTTGGTTATATACGGATCTGAAGATACTAACAAATTGTGAACAATATCTTCCATGTTTTTGACTCTACAAAATTTTCGTGAATAACCTTCCTTATATCTTTTTATGTCTTTGTTTCGGGATTCTTGCGCCTCATCTCCCAACTGTCCAATTGGAAGAATTGCATAATTAATTATATCTTTGCAGTGAAATAATACTTTGTGAACTGTGGTGGGCATGTTGTACCATGGATATAAATCAACAAGCTTCCTTGCAGTTTCAAGGCAATAATTTTGAAATAACTCTACTTTTATCGGATACAAGCTGGAAATAGTTAATAAAATAATATGCATTCGTTCTATAATTTCTTCGTTAATTTCCGTTATTTCTGCTGAAATACTTGGCTGTGCGAAAAATTGGCGTGCGGTATTACCATCATTAGTATTACCATATCCAACTTTCGGTTTGTCGACTAATAATCCCATTTTTTCTCTAAAACTATGCTGTATTCTTTTTTTATTATCTGTTACTTTTTGTTTATCTGCAGCTCCGCGTACCTGCCATTGTCAAATGATTAATTTATATGAAACATGCAGAAGGCATTCAAAAAAATCGTATCCAGGCACGCAATAGTGAAATCCCAAAACGTAATTTCGATCTGTCTAAAATTTCTTGATTTAAAACTAGATCGATGTTATTAAAATATTTTATAGCATCTTTGTGTGGAGGAAGTTTCTGAAATATTGTAACAAACGTTTCCATCGATCATAGTAAATAATAATTTATAATCTATTGATACACTAATATCTCCAATCTGAAGTGTTGTTGAATTTAAAGATATATAATAATTTGATTCTCGATATTTTCAACTTCCCGAATAGTTAAGCTCGCGGTTTCATGGATTAGTAATAATCTAATTGGCCTATCAGAGAGAGGAAGAACGAGGATTCTGCCACACTACAATTTTTTCATTCGAATTTGGATCTCCAGATACTAATTGCACGGGAACAAGCCCCTCATTGAAAAAAACGCAAAGAAGAATTTGTTTAAATTTTGCAACATTTTATAACAAATTGACGGAATTAAAAAAAATATTTTAATATAGCCCAATCCTTTATGAATAAAACAACAAAAAATTTAGCTAAATCGGTTGAGTAGTTTCTGAGAAAAAAATTCGTAAATGAAGCCTATTTTTGCAAAAATGGGCAAAAATTGCAAACTTTGAAGACTTGTTATTCCTTAACAAATTCGAAATCTGCAAAATGGTGACTTAAACACCCCTTAATTTCACATGGACTACAACATATTTTGATTAAAGTAAAATCGCAGATGGTGATTTTAATGAAACTTAAGTATAATATAGTTCTCGAAAAAATATTCGACACGTATTTTTTTTTTAGCTGCCGACATTCATGTTAAGGGGATGAAAATAGCCCCCAAAATGGGGGGTGTGAATCATATTTTGTTGAATATCTCGAGAACCAGAAGAGCTGGAGCCATGGTTTAAATTGCAAGATTTCGTGTTTTTTTTTAATGAAGAATCCAACTATGAAAATAGATTTCAAAAATTCGCATTTGTTTAAACAATATGTTAAAAAATGACACTTTTTTGTTAATTCTTCTGTTCAAAAGTTGCTGTATCTTCCTGTAAGTTTCGATGTTAAAAGTATACTAGTAGGTACAAAATACGGATAAAATGGAATTTTCATTTTTACATTGTAAATATAGTTAACATAGTTGTATTTTCATCGTACTTTTCCGGGACGCAGTCCTCAAATGTAAGACAAAGACCGAAACCTGCGGCCACTGTACCAAAGATGGCCATCCCTATAGTAAATGCTCGTCTAACAAGGGGACACCAGGGTCGACGGGAAAGGGATTTTCCTGAAACTTGCACTGTTTAAAGATCACGTATCAAAACCTAATTAGGCAAAACAGGAGCGCGCGCCTCTCAAGATTTTCCGAGAAAATTGCATTTGAAAATTGTCTTACTCGTTCATAAGGCGTTCGCGTATCTACCTTAATTTTAAGCATAGCATTTATAAAATCTGCACCAATGAACAGTTACTTTTATTTTTTAAATAGAAAATGCATATTTTTTATTTGTGGGCATTGGGGAAAAGGTTGTACATAAAAATAATATTAAATGTTGTATTTATTTTATCATTACACATTTCCTTTATTAATTATGTGCTAGTATGACACGAGCCAGGGTGATATTCGTCATAAAAACACGGAAAACAATAATTAATCCGGCACCTTGCACACACTATAAAAGAAGCGTTTTTACATGAACATGTTTTTTTGAGAACGTCTTTTGATAAGCATACTTCATTCACATTCATGAACACTTCTCTCGTGTCGCAGAGTTTGGGCGCAAACCACGCATATTGTAGCATCTTTTGAAATATAGGTGACGATAATTGATGATGCACAATCGAATGTATCTTAATGCAATCCTCCCTAGTGTTTATTTCGCGTTTTTCTTGTATCAAATGTGAACAGTTTTGTAGTTTCTTTATTAAATTTTTTACTTGTCTATAAAAATAGACGTCGCACGGTTGGACAAGAGGTGTACATTTCGGAGGTATTACTTTTATTGTGCAGGTCGTCATACCCTCGTCGTCTTGATATATTTCGTCATACATCGCTGGATTAGTCTGTCCTCCCCAAGAGTCTATTAATAAAAGAAACTTATTTCTTTTTACATATGGCTTTGAACAATTATTTAAAAAGTCTTTGTATATCACAGTTGTGAGCTTTCCCGATTTGGAACAGCTCACAATAACATTCGGAAATTTGGACGAATATTCGTCGACTAATTTTTGAACTCGCGGTCCAAATGCACCTGATGCCTCTTGAAGACACACGAACACACAGGGTAATAATCTTCATGACAAAGTCAGAGCGTATTGGGCTGTGTAGGTATGCGTCACCTTATTTATGCTCTGTCTTTGCACTGTAATAGTTTTTGACCCTCGGTCGGCGAGGGTTCTGTCAATGGTGGACTGATATTGACAGCCTGTTTGGTTCGTGTTAATTATAAAGTCAGATTCGTAATTTGGTATGACCGCACAAACTTGTTTACGGAAGTTTTCAGCCGAAGCCAATGTTTCCGCCACTGTCGCACTTTCACTGTTCGAAACATATTTCGTGATTTTCTGTTGCCGTATTCCATGCTTATGTTTAAAGGAAATCACCCACGAATCGGAGGCTTTAAAATCAAAATCCTCGAACTGACTTGCAGCAGCTAGAGCCCACTGCTGCAGGTTTCGCGTTGTTACTTGTTGGTAACTGCTCCGTGCTTCTTGAAAGCGGTCGTAAGTCCAGGAATCAATGACAGCATATTTGTCAAATGTGGTCCCACCATTTTTAATATGTGCTTCCCACTTTGCCAGATCTTCCATGCGTTTTAAGCGGGAACATCCTTTCTTCTGGAGGTATTTTAAAGTCCAACCTGGATGGGCTTTAGCTATATTCACCACTTTAATTTTATACTCCAGTGGAATATACTCCGATTTCATCCTCTTGTCGTCCGGATAATATTCTTCAGATGTGCTGGATCGAACTTCTTCGAGCACGTTCTCCTCGTCGAGTTCTTCCTTCATGAAAAGTTCTTCACATTCGGTGATCTTCATTTCACTCAACATTTGGCACGTGCGATGATAGATTTCTTCACCCATGAGAATGGCCTCGTGGTTGATTACTCCTGAAGAATTTGCTGCTATCATGTCGTTTTGCAAAAGTAGATGTTCGTAGTATACTACAGCATCCTTTAATTGTGACTTCGCCACATCATGGCGCACATTCTCTTGAGAAGACACCACAGATTCTTCTGCCGTTGAAGGACCTTGCACGTTTACGAAGTCTGACATTGTAATTTCACTCTGGAAACGATACTACGATAGTTACTGTCAAAATGCAACTCTGATGTGTCTCTTCGACAATTATATTTATGCTCATGCTATTCCACCTCCCTTGCTTCATGTTTTTGTGTAAAAATGACCGTATTTTGTCCGATGCAAAACAATGTCGTAAAAATCCTCGAAGGGTTGCTTATGACACAGACGTCCCAACAATATTATTTCCACGATTAGTTTTCTTCGAGTTTATTTTTTTGGGGTGAGTCATTTCACTCAAGTAATAGTACAATTTATTTAGTCATTTTTAGTTTTTCATACAATAGTTTTAAAGTTTCGCTTCGTTCGTACAAATAACTGTCATCCTGGAATTTCCGACGGGTTGACTCAAATTGTCGCAAACACCACGAATAACAAGTTATTGCTTTCCGTATTTTTATGACGAATATCACCCTGGCTCGTGTCATACTAGCACATAATTAATAAAAGAAATGTGTAATGATAAAATAAATACAACATTTAATATTATTTTTATGTACAACCTTTTCCCCAATGCCCACAAATAAAAAATATGCATTTTCTATTTAAAAAATAAAAGTAACTGTTCATTGGTGCAGATTTTATAAATGCTATGCTTAAAATTAAGGTAGATATAAATTAAAAGAAAAAAAAAAATGTCCAAAACGAGTTTCGATCCACCAACCTACCGATTACTAGTCTTTGACGCTACGCTCTTAGCTACTCGGCTGCTTGACCAGTCATTAACGCGAACGCCTTATGAACGAGTAAGAATTTTCAAATGCAATTTTCTCGGAAAATCTTGAGAGACGCGCGCTCCTGCTTTGCCTAATTAAGTTTTGATACGTGATCTTTAAACAGTGCAAGTTTCAAGAAAATCCCTTTCCCGTCGACCCTGGTGTCCCCTTGTAAGAGACAAAAACCAGTCTGTGTCAATTGCATGCGCACTAACAAGTCCCATGACCATTTATCCAGATTAAGAGACAGCCTCACCTTTAGATTCGCGATAGAAACCCACACCTCTAAAATCAATTATGCACAATAGACCAACAAAACCGTTATCCACAGAACTCCACACGCCCGTAACCATCGAAAACAGGCCATCGGGGCCTTCAACCGTATCAGTTTCCGCGATCGCGACCACAGGAATTACAGTACTTCAGCTGAACATGCAGCACTCAGCTGTGGTAATGGGCGAGGTGCGCGAAGTCGTTGCCAAAAAGCACTTATACGTCCTATTATTGCAGGAACCATACGTCAAGCAGCAGCCTCGAGTCACACCATCTGTAGATTAGAAATGGGACTGGGAAATGAGGGTGGCAGCCATAAGCTCACATCACCCGTGGACGGCCGTGACCATTTGCAACCCCCAGTTCCAAATGATTTTCGTCTCGCAGCTCAGTAGGACACACTACGTTTGCGTGGAAGTACTAGCGCCCGGCTTTTCGTTCTACACCGCATCGTGCTATCTCCAGTACAGCGACGAAATCGAATTGTACCGCAGACACCTGGAGGTGGATTTCAGTTCACTGGGGGAGAAGAGACTTTTAATGTCGCTAGATGTCATTACGCGGTCGTCACTCTGAGGACCCCGGAGCACAGATGACAGAGGCGTCCTGTTCGAGGAGCTCATTCGGACGTTCGGCATGGAAGTGGTGAACGAGGTTGCACAGCCGCCAACCTACTGGCCGACAAGGGGCTCGTCATTCATCGACGTGATCCTGGCGTTGCCCACCATGATCCGATTCATCAGGAGCTGGAAAGTTAGGTGCGACTGGACCAATAGCTATCACAACTCTGTAGATATCGGGTTGAGAATTCCGGAAGCCGCAGTGGTGCAACGGTATACTGTGAACAATCGGTTTGACATTCATCGAGCCGATTGGGAGCGATACACCGAAAGCTTGGCCAATCTGTCTCGATCGAGGCTTCACTCCGCAGAGGATGTAAAAGGAATGGTAGAGACTCTCACAGGTGTCAGTATGGATACCTGTACCGCGTCATTGCCAAGGAAACACGTCTTTAGGAAGTCCAATCTGTGGTAGACACGAGAGCTTACAAAGCTTAAAAAAGTCGTATACCAGAAACGATGCGAGTACCAGAAGGAAAGAGACGAGTCGATACGTCTTCGCAAAAAGCTGGTATATCGTACTTCGCTGCGAGAATACAGTAATAAGGTGGAGAAAACGAAGCTCGAAAGCTGGAAAAAATATGTGTCGTCGAACAGCAACTTGGACTCTTGGGGCATCGTATATAAACTCCAAGCGCAGAAGTTCCGGGTTGAAAGGATGCTCAGCACCCTCCGGCACGGTAGAGAAACCTCGATGGATATACACGAAAGTGCCAGTTTACTTCTGGACACGCACGTCCCAGACGAAAGTGACACGCCGGAACAGCAAGTCATTAGAGAATGCGCACGCTTTTTGCGCCGGACACTACAGATGCCTATACTTTCACAGAACCGGAAATTGTAGCAGCCGTAAGAACTTTCAAGTACAACGAAGCTTCAGGGCCGAACCTCGTCGATGTTCGAGCGCTAAAGGCCGCGGTAAAGATAATCCCCGATCAACTGGTACGGCTTTTCAATGGTTGCCTTCAATGGGACGTCTTTCCCCTCCATCTGGAAGAAAGGCTCTCTCCGAGTATTCCTGAAAGGCGAGGATAAAGACGAGAAGGATCCAAAATCCTATAGACCGATCAGTCTCCACTCCGCCATAGAAAAACTTTTCGAAAAACTTATCAAGAAGCGGCTTAACCAAACGGCATCGGGAAAGATCTTCGAACAACAATACGGGTTCCGTCCCTTAAAATCGACGGAGGATGTAATTGTGGAGATGCGCCGCATGGTGGATATTTCTGAACATCACTACGTGGTAGCATTACTTTTCGACATTTCGGGAGCGTTCGATAATATTTGGTGGCCCCTAGTCCTGCAGAGCCTGAAATCGAGGGATTGCCCGCGAAATGTCTTCGAAGTAATTTCCAGTTACTTCAAAGACAGACGAGTGAAATTGACGATAGGGACAACGGAGTTTTCTAAGCAAGCAACGAGGGGATGCCTGCACGGTTTTGTCTTCGGTCCTGACTGCTGCAATCTCCAATTTGACGATCTTCTGAGATCAGTATAGAGGGAATTCGGTGAATGCTTCGTGGCCTACGCGGACGACTTCCAAGTCGTCGTGAGTGGCGACAGCAAGCGTGAAATTGAAACAAAAGGGCGACGGATCGTCAGTCATATCTTAGAATGATGCAGCATGGCCAGACTGGAGTTAGCATGCAAAACTGAGGCAATTGTACTCAGGAGCGGCTGGATCGAAAGGGCGGTGATAGGAAGACGGATCACGTCCGCAAACGTAAAGCAATCCGCTCCACCAAAGCGGACCTATCGAGTAGAACATCGACCATTCAAATAGGGAATACGAGCATTAAATTTTAACGATCGGTTAGGTACCTCGGCGTCCACATAGATAGTGGCATGGGCGTTTACACTCGCTGTCAATATCTAAGCGATAAGTTCGGATCACTATTCTAAAGATTAAATAGGCTGGCGAGATGCAGATGGGGACTTCGCTTCGACGCTCTTTCCGTGATTTACAGGGGGGTGTTCATTCCGGTGGTAGCGTACGCTGCCTCGGGATGGGCGGATCTCTGCACAGAGCGAGCGCTGAACGTGTTTCGGTCCACGCAGCGCCAATTTCTGATGTCGATGATTGCGGCTTACCGCAGATCACCGTGGGAAGGCTTGTGCGTGGTGGCGGGCGTGGTCCCTATCGACCTCGTCTTACAGCAACATAGAGCCCTCTACAGTTTTCATAGAAGAATGGACGCCAGGATCAGGAGTTCCGTGTTCCTATGAATCTCTGCGACAGAAGAACGGCCGAAGTGCGGTGTCAGAAAAAAAGCATACATGTGGCAAACCGAATGGACTTCTTCCCACAAGGGTCGCATAACCTACGCCACTTTCAGCGACATTCAGGAGAGAATGACCGCGCAGTGAATGAAACCAAACTACTACTGCACACAGGCACTCACAACACACGGTAAATTCATATCACGTCTCATGACGTACGGAATTGCCAACAGCGAGACTTGTTCGTGCGGTGCTGAGGCGGACACAGTGAGTCATTTTCTCCTTGAATGTCCGCTGTTCGAACCGCACAGAGTAGCACTTCGCGAACTCTTCACCCCAGAAGAATGGAGATGGCCGGAGACAGCACACTGATTCGTGTCGTCCCCGGAGCCCTTCGAAGTCTCTGACCACTTCTGTTGCGAGACCCTATGGATGAAGGGAGTCATGACGAACAAGTTTTTACAGATGCAAGAAACAGTGCGAGGAACTAACAAACACTAATCAAGCTTTAATGTTTCAGGGACAAGCACTACATAGAGGAATAGTGTGAGAGAGATATGAGTGAGAGTACTGAAAGTATGAATGAGAAGTGCGAAATAAATACCCTCTCCCCTATTCCCTATCCCTAGCCCCCTTTCCTACCGTTTATTTCGTGGGTGCTATAAACCGGGAATTTCCCGTGATTTGGGTATTTCCCGTAATTTCAGCCTGAGTTTGGAAGAGTATGAGTTTTTACGTCCGTTATACAGGGTGTCCACGCCTGTGACAGCGCGATATTTCATGAACTATTGATGTCACGAAAAAGTGTTTATATGGAAATTGCAGGGTAAAAGGGTCTCTATGTTTTGACATAAACGAATTTTTTATAATGTTATTAATGTAAAAGATATGATGGTGAAGTTTCGTTTTTTTAATGGAACTATATATTTTTTTTTCGATCACGCGATAGTGCTTTTCAAGACGAATTCATTAAGATTTAATGTATCTACCCGATTTTTAATAGTTTTCGAGATATAACGCTTAGAAATTTACTGATTTTCGGCAAAGACGTCACAATTTGAGTAGTAAGTCATAAAAACGGTCTTATTGTTGCGGTAAGTGCCGGATTTTTGACTCTGCCTGCCGAAACCGATAGCCGCGGGTCTACGGTCGAAACGGCAAGTCCGAAGAGTAAGAAACGAGGAAAGAATTGTCCACCATCCTAATGCGGAAAACTTAGACCGTAATGGACAATTATTTCCCCGTTTCTTACTCTTTGGACTTGCCGTTTCGACCGTAGACCCGCGGCTATCGGTTTCGGCAGGTAGAGTCAAACATGCGGCACTTAAAGCAACAATAAGACCGTTTTTATGACTTACTACTCAAATCGTGACGTCTCTGCTGAAAATCAGTAAATTTCTAAGCGTTATATCTCGAAAACTATTAAAAATCGGGTAGGTACATTAAATCTTAATGAATTCGTCTTGAAAAGCACTACCACGTGATCGAAAAAAAAAATATAGTTCCGTTTAAAAAACGAAACTTCACTATCATATCTTTTACATTAATAACATTATAAAAAATTCGTTTACGTCAAAACATAGAGCACCTTTTACCCTGCAATTTCCATATAAACACTTTTTCGTATCATCAGTAGTTCATGAAATATCGCGCTGTCACACTTCGGCGTGGACACCCTGTATGTGGCTCACTTTCGTTTCAGCCTGCTTGGTTCGTACATCTCTAATTTCGAACTGCTACGTGTGTGCTTTTTATATATTTTCTCGCATTTTACACTGTTTTATACACTTTTGCTTTGTTTTCTGTTTTTTATGTGGTGCATCTGTTTTTTCCTTTTTTTCTTTTTTCGTTAATAAAATTACATTTTTTTAGCGTAAGTTATGTAGCGGTTAAGCCATAAAAATTCCATGGAATATTCTAGACGTCCGTGACGACACAGGCGTGTTCTAACGCGTTAAGGTATAGTCTTTTGTTTTTGACCGTTAGAACCGTTTCGCCCGCGACGCATGTTTGTCCACGGCAGAATGCAACGAACTGTCGTAAAGCATACGTCGCGCTGTTATACTATCGTTTTTGTTATTTCTTATTAAAATATATACAAATTGTTGCTTGTTTACAAGTGTAATTTCTATGTACCTGGCCTCATGTTATCCCAAAGTTATTTTATATTTTTGTTTCTTTCGGTGGCTTTTACTTGTTTTTATCAATATTTTTTTTTCCTATTTTCACTTTTTCTTTATCTTTTGCTTCCTATATTATATATTATAAATGTTAAAATGAATGCTACAAAACATGGTGGTGTCGCATGCAGATTTAAAAATTGTAAATGTGATTTTACTAACAAGGATGAAGGAGTGCGTTTCTTTAAACTTCCTAAGGATGCAATTTTGTAAGTAATATAAAATCATACAATGTTTTAAGTCATATTCAAAATTACCTACTGTTGAAACAACAATATTGCTTATATATACAGGTAACCCTCCTATAACACGGTAGATAGGTTCCTAGAAAATGCCGTGTTGTGTGAAACCGTGTTGTATGAGACCCAGAGCCAGTACAAAAAGGGGGGTTACGTTCCGAAAACTTATTAAAAACAAATATTTATTTTAATTCTACATAAATTTGTATTAATTTCTCTTTTCAAAAGACGATCCAAGGTTTGTATCTTTACTTCTAAAGAAATAAATTTCCTCTTAAACGTTGTTTTTTTATCTTTATCGGACATGGCTTGGGACTGAAACATGGCTTGGCAGAGAAGATCTTCCTTCTTGCGAATACGAGAAGTATTACAAAATCCGGAGAGTATGCAACAAACATTTTGAGGACAAAATGTACATGGGCCCTGCAAAAACGAGATTGTTACCATCGGCTATTCAAAGGCACATTAAGCATGGTATGAATATTATTTTAATTAAATATCTTTTCTTGCAAAAAGCTGATAAAAATTATATTTTCAATATATATTGAATTTCTACTTAATTTTAGCCACAAATATCAAAGAAGAAACCAGCCATGATAACATAGATGTTGAACCGCCAGTAAAAAAAATGCGTATTGTAGAAGGTAAAAAGAAATTGTAAATACAAAATAGCAAAGGATTTAGTCAAATTAGAATTAATTTTTTGTATTTGCTTTTTAGCAATTGCAGGGCAATCATGGCAGCAGGACACATCAGGAGATTTACCATCATCAATTGGAGTGGATGTCAGCGTTCAAACATTCCAACGTGTATCTGCAATTTCACCCAGAAAAGTAAAAATGCCAAAAATAATTAAGAATTTACAAAAAAGAATTCGAACATAAGGAAACAAATGTAAGATATTACTAAAAATCAGTCAGATAAGAACAATTTTCATAGTCCTTGCAGAAGGTTTTTGTCACCTAACGTAGCTAATTTCATAGACATGCAAGTAGTTCAAAATGGAAGAAACATTCATAGTAGAAGATATACACAGGATTTCAAAAAGTTCGCATTGTTTCTGTACTTTGTTCGACCAAAATGTTATAACCAGTTACAAAAAACTATTGTCCTAGCATCAACTAGAGTGTTACAAAGATATTTAGAAATATTACAGTTTTCTACGGGATATAACAGTAACTTATTTTCAATTTTAAAATTAAAAATCCAAAATATGGATGGTTTAGATAAATATTGTACTATTTGTGTCGATGAAATGTCTCTAAAATGTAATTTATATCATGATTATGGTTCGGACATAATTGGTACAAATTCATATTCTTTAAAACAATATTTGGACCTTTTTATTTCAAAATTCAGTGAACTTGATTTCACGGTTGTTAGTCTTGTAACGGATATGGGCTCAAATTTTCTGGAACTGGCGAACATATTGGGCGTAATGGAAAATAATTCAAAATTATTGTTAGGCGGCATTGAATTATTTTATATTTTCGATCCTCCGCACTTAAAATTATTTATTCGTCTAAGAATTTATTATATGTTAAAATATAGTAACAGAAATTTTAAAAATTGTACTCTTAGGAATAGACAGCTTTGTATTACTATGAATTTATAAATTTAAATAAATGTTTCGTCCTTTCCCTAGAGCATATTAATTTGTAATATACTTGTAATATACTTATTATACATTTATTTGTACTTTGCAATAAATAGCTTGTCATTTCATTGAAACTTATTTGTAATAATCATTTCTATAATATATACTCCTAAAATACATTTTGTAGAGTAATTATTTTTGTATCTTCCTTTCTTTTTGAACTTTCCAATATTGCAAAATTGATATATAGTGACTCGTATTAATATTCGGACACCACAGTGTTCTATCAATTATTGCCCTCTAACTTCGACCATAATTGAACTAACAAATTTTTTTATTTTTGTTATAATAAATGATATACTCTTTTTTGCAGGAACGCCAATTTTGTTTATTTAAACTAATTTGTTTATTGTATAACAAATAACATGTTAGGAAATGTACAATTTGTACGTCGCAAAAATATTCGGACACCGAGTATTTATCCGTAT
This sequence comes from Megachile lagopoda, assembly GCA_036983795.1. Taxonomy (NCBI): domain Eukaryota; kingdom Metazoa; phylum Arthropoda; class Insecta; order Hymenoptera; family Megachilidae; genus Megachile; species Megachile lagopoda. Next base: position 526,245 of record CM072792.1, read on the forward strand.
TTCTTAAGTACATTTCTTCAGTTTCACTAGTGTTTACAAACATATATTGAGCAAGGTGTAGAGCATACCTCGACACATCAGTTGCTATTTAAAAGACGTCGTGATCAACCAGAAATATTCAGCATGAAACGGAAAAGCAAAAATACTTCGTTTGACGTGCGTTTGGGGTAAGTAATGTCAATAATTAAAATATTTATTAATAGATGTCTATATTTTATTTCAGTATGAGTCGCTACGCGGTACGCGGCGCGGTGCATCTGTTCAAGTATGCACGGGTGCAGCATTTAAATGCAGAGGATTTCAGCAATCGTATCGAATTTTCAATGTGGATGTTGGGGGAAATCGAGCGGAATCCGTCGTTCCTCTCACGCGTTTTGTGGGCAGACGAAGCCCTCTTTACAAGACAGGGGTGCTTCAATGCCCACAATTCACATGTGTGGGACGTACAGAATTCGATCGCGGTTCATCCACACGCTGCGCAACACCACTGATCAACCAATGTATGGGCTAGCATTTGCAAGGATTTTGTTGTGGGGCCGCACATTCTGCCTAACAGATTGGACGGTCGTTCATACAAAATTTTTATAAAAAATGTTCTTCCGACTCTTTTGGAAGAAATTCCATTAGAGACTCGGAGGAACATGTTTTTGCAACAGGATGGTGCGCCTGCCCACTTTTCCGCATGTGTTAGGTCATACCTAAACAGAGCCTTTAGAGACAGGTGGATCGGCCGCGAGGGCGCAGTGCAGTGGCCCCCCAGGTCCCCGGATTTAACACCTCTCGATTTCTTTCTGTGGGGTTACTTGAAGGTATAATTGTTAATCAATACTCTCACTAATTTGTAAATTATACATTTTAACATTTTGCATTTTATTTTGAATGTTTTAGAATGAGGTGTACCGCGTGGAGGTCCAAACGCAGGAGGAAGCAATAGCCCGCCTCCAGGCCGCAGCAGGACACCGGACATGCTGCGGAACGTACGGGAGAACATCGTCAAACGTCTAAAAGCATGCGTCGCGGTCGGCGGTGGCCACATTGAGCCAATCTTATAGCCTTTTCGGCAGTAATCGGCCCCTTTCGGGGCCACTCATTCCTTTTTACAAGAAACAATCTCGTTTAAACAAGGAACATTAAACAATCGGCCCCTGTCGGGGCCACTCATTACTTTTTACAAGAAACAATCTCGTTTAAACAAAGAACATCAAACAATAGGCCCCTGTCGGGGCCACTCATTCCTTTTTACAAGAAACAATCTCGTTTAAACAAGGAACATTAAACAATCGGCCCCTGTCGGGGCCACTCAGTATTAATCAAACGTTAAATGAACGTTGCTTTAAAATAATCGGCCCCTTTCGGAGTCACAAGGAGCCAGCAGTCAACGGAAGGAACAATACCTTTAGGGATTTGCCGGAAAGTGAGAGTGAAAGTGACCGAGTTTTGAGGTGAAGACAGTGCAGTGACCTGTGAGTGCCATCGGTTGTGTCTACGGCAGGTCAAAATCGGCGGGACGACCCAGTGATGAACCTCATCACTTTCACTGCAGGATTATTCTCAAACAGGATTATTTTCAAACAATGGGTGAGTCCTATTATAATAAAATTCCTGCGAACGTAAAGTAAACGAATTAATACATTTATCAAGTATTACATTGAAACACTTTTTTCGTGAGAAGAATAATTATTTTCTATTAAAAAACGTAAATTCGTAGCCTAATATCATTGTCAGAAATGAAACAAAAAATTTTCACTATTTCATTTCGCATACTTTGTCGACAACGAATGCCGGCATTCTGAACATTTCATTTGCACAATTTGTATTAACTACACATAACTAATTCCGACCCTCCTTCACGAGGAATGAGTAAATGAACACTACTTTCAATTATTATGTTCATTATTTAACTGAGTTTCGATGTAAAGACTTCTCGTTAGACGATAGACTATTCCGAGGCAAGGGCACTTGATCGCGCTCGCGCTCAGCAGCCAGGCTCGAAGCTGTCGCTACCGCTTCCCGGCGCGCGTAATCCCTCTGCGCTCTGATTGGTCCGTGTTTTTCCTTAATTCGAAAACGAGGCTTCAAACCCCATTTTTGCAAAGGGAAATCTTGTTCAGAATGACGTCCTCTACAACCCCTTTCAGGGACTTACACCTGTCGCGGGACACCATGTATAGTTGGTGCTTATAATGTTTTTTGTATTCATTTTTATTTTCAATTATATTAAACTTGAACATGATGTTTGGAGACTGAAGATAATTGTAGAAAAACAGGGCGTAGAAACCGAAATGATTACACATGAGGAGGGGGTAGTAATCATATCCGAATTGTTCCAGCCAGGTTCGGGCATTGTACTAGATGATGTTGTAGCTAAGGCGAGAATAATAGATGATCGGCACATTTTTTAACGGACACTTCGGATGAAATTATTAGTGCGGCAAAGAGAATTCGCGGTGGAAAGGCACTGGGCCCGGATGGGTTACCCAGGGAAATTATTGCGCTGTTGGCCAAATCAAATCCTGACGTTCTGGCTGTTTTCAAGATTGTTTAATAGAATGCTTTTTTCATTGATCTGGAAATCGGCACGGGTCGTATTGATACCTAAACCGATCTTAGTAGGTCAGGACACTAGGAAATTCAGACCGATATGCCTAATAAATGAAATAGGTAAACTCTATGAAAGGGTTATTTGTAAAAGAATGCAGACGTGGTTAACAATAAATAACAAGATTCATAGTAGCCAGTATGGTTTCAGAGAATATAGATCTACGGTCGATGGAGTTATGGATGCAAAAGTTTTTATTAACGAGGTGAATAAGCGTAGAAAAGTAATTGCGATTACTTTTGACATACGAAATGCTTTTAATTCGGTTACGTGGACTGCAATTATAGATTTAGTAAACAAGATGGGCTTTCCTGAATATTTGATAGCTTTAATAAAAGAATATTTGCATGAAAGGGTGGGATATTTATAAACGGCCGAAGGCCAGTATAATTTTAATATTAATAGAGGGGTCCTCCAGGGTTCCATATTGAGTCCATTACTCTGAACTATTGTTTTTGACCAAATCCTTAGAGGGTGTGTGGCTAGAGGCCTTTTTGTCATATGTTATGCAGAGGATTTGCTAGTTTTTGTGACTGGTGAAAATATTAAAAAATTAATACGAACACTGAATCAGGAGATTGTTATCTTAGCAAAAAATATTGAAAGTATTGGTCTGCAACTGGTTCCCGAAAAGACGGAAGCACTGATGTTTGGTGGTGCAATGTCTAGAAAAGATGCTTATACTATTAAAAGATTACGTCATTAACCCCTTGCACTATTTTGACGAGTCTGACTCGTGACGCACTTGTACTTCAGCTGTGACTAATTTTAATCGAATTTTGAATACGTTCAATCTGAAGTTCAAGTCCGATTATAATTTGTATAGCCAACGATTGCATAATACCAAATTGACATAACATTTCAACGTTCTTTGTCTGTTTTCATATTGTAGCCGAGGTTAGTCAGTTGTGACTGACGCACCTGACAAATAAATCATAGTGCAAGGGGTTAAAATAAGTAACACGATAAAATATCTTGGTGTTGCCTTAGATAATAAAAAGAATTTCTATTTGCACTTTAATAAAATAGCAGAAAAGGCTGATAGGACACTCAGCAACCTTTGTAAATTATTGCCCAATATAAAAGGCCCTAAACAGAAAAAGAGACTGTTATTAGTCTCGGTGATCACTTCCGCTGTAGTATATGGAGCCCCGGTATGGTGTGAAGCCTTAAAAAAGAAAAGAAATATACTAATAATAAATAAAATTTACCGCAGGTGCTCTCAACTTGTGTCGAGCGCCTATAGATCTTCCTCAGGGTTGGGAGCGGGGGTCATAGCTGGATTGCCCCCTCTGGACTTAATGGCCGAGTGTAGAACGCATATTTAGCTGGAAAAAAATAAATTACTAGCAAAAATTTTGTTACCAAGAAAGAACTTAAAAGCATTAAGAAAATGGAATTAAATAAGATGTATGGATTGTGGATTGATAAATGGAATGTACAGCTGAGATCAGCTTCATGGACCGGAAATCTTCAGCATCTCTCCTCATGGCTTAAAAGGAAATACGGACAGACCAACTATTTGATGGCCCAAGTTCTGACGGGACATGGGACTCTTAACTCTTTTTTGAAAAAAATAAATAGAAGGATAACGGCAAAGTATAATTATTGTACAGAAATGAATGATACGCTCCTACATACGATTTTTTATTGCGAACCTTGGAAAGAAATTAGAATAAAGTACGATACTAACTTTATAGACTCGGATGAAGAAAGAATTGAGCAATTTAGATATTTATTACTTATTGTTAGTGATAAAGAAGGTTGGGATAAAATCAACAATATGATAACAGAAATAATTAAAATAAAAGAAAGCGATGATAGAGTACTCAGTACTTCCTTGATCTATTTCCAACCACACCACTAACCAAAGAGGACCCGGTCCGATCAGTCGAGGCGAAGACATCACTTGACTCCATTGCTGCACCTAAGGAATTTTAATATTGGCTTACCAGTATTCCATTAAGGTATTAAAGACCCTCAACAGAGTTTAGAAAGCCGTGATGATAGAGATAGAGTTATTCTGTGTTCGGCCCACCGTAAGCGGGACGCGAACGTGCCACCTCACCCAGCTCGGGTATATGCTACAAAACACCCCATTTCTAGACCCCGAAGGTCACTACCCCTAAGAGTCCATCCCAAATTGGCATAGCACCGGTCCACATCCCGGTGGGGCTTTCAATGCCACCCTTAGTACCTGTGATAGCGAGAATGAACCTCAAGCAACGTTAACAAGTCATCGTCGAGGGCGTGGCCCCGAAGGGCGGGTTTCCTCTACCGCTCATAATTTCTGTCGGTGGCATCCGTTACTCAGAAGCGGGCTGAGATTGGGTAGCTCCGTAGCGACAGTTTTAAGAGTAAAGTCGAACGGTCCGCAACACGGACTCATCTCGGATACTAGAATGACTGGGTCCATCATTCCGACACCTCAAAATACGATGGCCGTGCCATTACCCTCACATGTTAGGAAGACTCCTCTTCCAACGTTTAATGTTAAATCGCCGAGGGCACTCAACGGGACACCTCTTCCACGCAAATTCTGCATACCAAGGGCATCTGTTACCCAGAGTTCTGGGATTGGGTAGCACCAAGGAGGCTTTTTAGGGTAAGCGGTGCGTGGTCTCCAGGAACTCGTCTCGGATACTAGGTCAAAGCCCGACACCTCGAACGACGGCCCTGTCACGCAAACCCTTGGGAGCGAGCCGATATGGCGCCTAATACGCTCATCAACTCTGCCACACGTACTTACCAAAGGCGGTTCTGCTTTGCCCAGAATTCTGGGATCACAGAACACCATGCGCAATGGTTTTATGGCCCATAGCAGTGTGGTCTGGCCATGGGCCCCGATGATAGAGATAGAGGTTTTTGATAAGAAATATAAATGTAGCCTTGTTCCGGTTATATGTAAGATTGTAGGACTGTAGACTAACCTACCCTGCTTCCCCGCCAACCACCTTAACCGGGTGTGAGAGGAAAGCCGCTTAGGCGCAGCTCCACACCCGGACCGGGACACCCTGGTGGTAAAGGTTTGGCAAAAAAGAAAAAAAAAAGTATTTTTAACGCAATAAAAGTGTATTTTTAGCAAACTTGCTTCTATTAGTACTCTATACAAACTAATCATTTTAGTTGTTATTCGTCATATTCAGAAGGTCATGTTACGTTTGCATCTCAAGTAAGCGCAAGAAATGAGAGATGGACGAATACTTCCTATACGTCTATTTCTTTCATTTTCGTTGTATATTTTTGAAGAAAATAGAATTGGAGAAAATAAAATTTAGTTTTCTTGAAATCTTTTTACAAATACCCAAGTGTTAGAAATTTAGAGTTTGTATAGATGCGGACGGCGAGAGCAGGCCATGTGCGTTTTGTCAGAGTGTTTTCCTGATCGCAAGGGAAAGTTTTATGAGGCTGAGCAATATTGTATAGTCGTCAAAGGCCATGGTGACGTTGGTATCCTCACGGCCAATGTTTTGCCGAAGAGGCATTCTTGTGCTGACTGTGATCGTGGAAATACGTTCACAGAATAAACGAGACAGTTTGCCTAGTTAAATCGTTGTATTAATTTTAATAATATACCTTTTCGGTCATTTCCTGATTTTCCTATACAAGAATATTTATTAATAATTTTTTTCGCCTAAAATTTATAACTGACTGTTCAAGATACTTGTATAGACTTCAAAAATTTGAATAAACGAACGAGCGGATCGAATCAACTATCGTCACCTCCTTCCCCTCGCACCTCACAGGTATCGCGGGTGGACCGAGTAGCTCGTCGGGTGGGAGGTGCAGAGAAGGGGGTGTAAGATAAGGGTTAAAATGACCGAAACGTACATTAAGTCCCTTTTTAAAAATACGATATATTCGTGTAAAGTCGCATTTTCGAAGACGAAGTTATGTCTTTCAAGGCTTTTTACAGAATGCCCTCTTCCTGTTCCGAGAGATTTCCGTGTCCCTCGCGAAACTCAGGGGCCTCGGGGTTGTTTTATGGCCCGGACCGTCCCAGCGTCGGGGCTTCGTCACCGTAGTGGTCGTCGTTGGACGGCCATGTGCTCTTCGCCCTGATTTATTAGGGTGTGTCGTTGGGAATTTTCTAACAGGGGGTTCCGTTGTCTTTCGACAATAGGCACCAGTCGATAACGATCACGCGACGCAAATTCTTCGAACGCTTAATCTGTCTTAATCCAAACGAATCCTTTTGTACGGCTAAGCCTTTCCAGCCAAATCCCCTTTCCGCGAAACTGTGTCTTCTTATCCCCACACTAAATTAATCCACACTCTAATTAAACGTACGCTAATTATCCCCAGGCTAATTTATTGCATGTGAAACGAAAAATCCAAGACACTGATATTTACACACAAAGTTTTATTTAAAATTGGTCGCAGTACGAATTCTTTCCACAACGACTGTACATGTTTGTACAGATATTGATTCATTAATAAGGACTTTGGGTTTTGAGCGTGATCCGAAAAAATGGCGACTGTTCATAGACTCTTCGAAACATAGTTTAAAAACAGTCTTACTGAATATCAGAAGAAAATATCCTTCCATTCCAATAGCATATGTCGCAAAAATGACAGAATCTTATTATACCTTCAAAAAACTGATATGAGAATATGAGAAATATAATTGGAAGGTCTGTGGTATTTAAAAGTGATTGGCATATTACTCAGACTACAATCAGACTATACAACAAATTGCTGTTTCCTTTGCGAGCGGGACAAGAGGGCAAAAGAGCAGCATTACAATTTAAAAAGATTGGACACCACGACAAGAACTAATCCCTGAGGAGAAGAATATAAAACATATAACGTGACTTTTTTGTAAAACCTAGATTAAGAAAATGCGTTAGATGAAAACACGCCGCGAGCCTCAGCGCACTTGCAGGTAGTAAGTGCAATAAGAACCTACCCGATCGTACTTCAGCTCGCTGATCGGCTAAGTTGCACTAAAACAATATATAAGAGCTTCAGAATTCCGAAAAGAGTCAGAATCTTCCTTAACTTCGAAAAGGCTCGACCGCTCTCGGAAAATACCAGAGTTGGAAATCTGCCTTCTCCTTAAAAACCTAAAGACTCGAAATTACTAGTCGGAATTGATTCTTGCTTGGACATCCAGCTGAGTCGATTCCCCCATGTTCTGTTCCTTAAGACGCTTCCTCACAAAGGAAAACCAAAGTTCTATCCGCTAAATCAAACCCCTCTTGTATGACACGCTGTACATTTTGTTCAATAAAATAAATTTAAGTATTACAAACATAATAAACTGATTGATCCACAAAATGTTTATTTATCATAATAATCTTTATAAGCGTAGCACAAAGAGAAAATATCAAAGTGAATATTTCAAGAAGGCTCGAGATTCGTATTAAACACATTAATATTTTTACTTCATTCCGTATTAAAACACTCGTCAAGGCTTAAAGTTTGGAAACGGCAAATCGTGAACAAAACATTCAAATAAATCTTGAAAACAAAAATCATGAAATGAGAAACCGTTATAATTTTTAAATATCATTTATTTATTTTTAAGGGACCGTTTACATTATGCCAGTAAGCCGATCTAGTAGCACGTGCCAGTAGATACTGTATTGCCTCGAAATAAGCAACGCGCTCGGGACCGGCCAGTTGCTTATTTCGAACGTGGTATGCTATTCGGCTTGCTTTTGTTTTTTAAATCGCTGTGTGTTACAGTGAGAAAACAATATACAGGATGCCTCACAACTAGTGTAGGTTCTGGAAATAGGGGGTAGCTAACGTGATTCTGAACAAGATTTCAAGACGGCAGACATTTAAATGTCCGTCGATGTTCTAACAGTGTTTCCAGAAGCAATACGGGAATTGGATCCGGAGGGGGATACGTTGCAAAGTGAGAATTCACTCACGGTTCCCGAGTCAATTTATCGAAACTACCCACTTTTTAATAAATGATAAATATTATCCAAATTATATTGTATCTGGTCTCATTTTAATCAGAAAAACCTCACGAAAATGTTAAAAAAGATTTTATGACACGGTCATGCCCAAACGGGGGGCGGCACTACTTTTCGCGACCGTTCTCTTAAGAAGCGCGACACACAACTGCCGAACAGAATATGCACGTGGCAAAGCGTTTTTTGAAAAACAGTTGGACGCCGTTGACACTGTAACAACAGCCACATCTAAGGACACGTCATCCAATGCGTCACCCAAATCCCTTAAACTCTGAACTTGTACACAACGCAATAGTCATACTTCGTTATTCATTACACTCATCGTTCACCCCTCCACTACAAAACCGAAGAACATTAAAGTTACCCGACCCTTTTTGGACAGCCAGTTTCTGAACCGCATTCAAAAGATCTACAGCTAAGTGTATACTGTAACAAACAATAAAGAAAAAAAGCATAAGAGTTTCCTAAACTCCTTTTTCATTTTGTCCTCGTGAATTTTACGTGACAACACGGCGGCGAGCCGAATTCACGATCGTTATGGAAACATTCTACAAAAGCTATGTTTGATTCATAAGCATTTTTTTGAGAACTGCCGGCACGTAAGCATCAAAATGTCGATCGAACGCTCGAACGCAGATCTGTATAACATCTTTTTCATTTACGCGCAGTTTATGGTAAGACGGAGGCTGCTGCCCAACGCTACGCGGAACAGTATCGTAGTGAGAATCCACCTACTGCGAACTGTATTCGCAGATTAGCGAACAGACTGTATTCGACTGGCTCGTTTCGCCCTGTACGATCGGATACAGGGCGTTCGTACCAGATTCCTACGGTACGAACGGACGAGGTTCTCTAACAGTTCCAGGAAGATGAAACTTTAAGTATACGAGACGTCGGTCGTCGTTTGGGGTAAGTAATGTTAAAAACATTAAAATGTTAATATTAAAATATCCTTTCCCATTTATTAATACATTTCTGTATTTTATTTCAGTATGCATCGCTGCTCGGTGCACCGAGTTCTTAAAGAGAATGACATGCACCCGTATAAATATGTTCGGGTGCAACATTTGAAACCAGCAGATTTTGCAAAACGCCTGCAGTTTTCAAAGTGGATTTTGGGGGAAATCGAGCGGAATCCGTCGTTTCTCTCATACGTTTTGTGGACAGTCGAAGCCCTCTTTACAAGAGAAGGATGCTTCAATGCCCACAATTCGCATGTGTGGGACGTTCAGAATCCGATTGCGATTCGCACACGCTTTGCACTATGGACTGGCATTTGTGGAAATTTTGTTATAGGACCGTACATTCTGCCAGACAGATTGAACGGTCCATCATACAGAATTTTTGTAGAACATGTTCTTCCGACTCTTTTGGAAGAAATTCCATTACAGACTCGGAAGAACATGGTTTTGCAACAGGATGGTGCGCCTGCCCATTATGCCACAATTGCTAGGACATATTTAGACAGAGCCTTTCAAGACAGCTGGATTGGCCGCGGAGGCGCAGTTGAGCGGTCCCCAAGATTCCCGGATTTGAATCCGCTGGATTCCTTTTTTTGGGGATACTTGAAGGTATGAAAACTGTTAGTTATTACTATAACATATGTCTTAACAATTAACAATTTAAATTTTATTTTAATTGTTTCAGCAGGAGGTGTAGCGTGAGGAGGTGACCACGCCGGAGGATGTGGTAGCCTGTATCCACATCGCGGTTGCCAAAATCAAACCAGATATGCTGCAGCGGGTGGAGGAGAACGTTATAAAGAGAGCGCGAGCGTGCGAATCGGCAGGGCGTGGTCATATTGAACCCACCCTTTGATAAGCCTTCCCGGCAGTAATCGGCCCCTTTCGGGACCACTCATTATGTAATACAAGGAATAATCCAGAACAACATTTCAAAAAACTATAAAACAATCGGCCCCTTTCGGAGCCATCCTTAACGAATGAACGTAATCGGCCCCTTTCGGAGCCATTTGTAACGAAGTAACGTAATCGGCCCCTTTCGGAGCTATACACCGGTCAATATCGTGTCGACGATATTCTATTGTGTAGTATTTTTCCAGAAATGTTCGTTATAAAGGTGACACGGCTCGCCGCCGACGTTCAACTGTTTTTCAAAAACCGCTTTGCGACGTGCATATTCTGTTCAGCAGTTGTGTGTTGCACTTTTTAAGAGAACGGTCGCGAAAAGTAGTGCCGCTTCCCGTTTGGGCATGACCGTGTCATCAAATCTTTTTTAACATATTCGTGAGGTTTTTCTGATTAAGATCGGAAAAACGGAAGATCTAAACGCGTAACTTTAAGGGCTATTTTCACCACCTGAAAGTGAATGTTCGCCGATAAAAAAATTACGTGTCAAATATTTTTTCAAGTTCTATAACATATTAAAATTTCATTAAAATCGGCGTTTATCGATTGGGTGATGTCCCTTGTTAGACTATTTTTGAAAGCTTTGAATTTAGAATAATTCACTATGTAGCGTACAAGAATTTCTATGTAAAATGCGAGCGAATAAAATAGATTATTCGATATTAGACAGACATAGAATCCATTCGAATTCCTATCGAAATAGCCTAGCTTCGATCGAAGAATTACATAGCGTCGCGAATATTCTAGAAAAGACGAAAATCTAGAATAATCCAGTTGTATCCGGGCGCGAGAGCTTGTAGGCCGCTCAAGCGGAGCGAGAGGCAAGGCGCGACACGCGAAGCCGCGAGCCGCGAACTTAGCGACGGACTTGTTGATAGCGCGCCCGCGGGATAGCAACCGGCGAATATAAAATAGGGGCTCGCGACAGGAGCCGGCCTATTTGGCAGTCTGAGAGAGAGGACGAGGTAAGGACCATCGGCCGCTCTTGGACTAGCCTAGGGACTCCGGCAGGAGAGTTCGGCGATAATACCTGGACGCCTGCCTGGAGAAAGACTTAGCTGGTTAGGGACTCCGGCAGGAGAGTTCGGCGACAATACCTGGACGCCTGCCTGGAGAATCGCGAGTAGAGTAACTCCGGCAGGAGAGTTCGGCGAAAATACCTGGACGCCTGCCTGGAGAGTAGAAAGTAGAGTAGCCCCGGCAGGAGAGTTCGGCGACCAATACCTGGACGCCCGCCTGGAGAAGAGTAAAAGAGATCCTCCGGCGGGAGAGTACGGCGACAATTCCTGGACGCCCGCCTGGAGATGAGAGAAAGATTTAAGCCTCCGGCGGGAGAGTACGGCGACAATTCCTGGACGCCCGCCTGGAGAAGAGTAGAACGATTTAAGACTCAGGCAGGAGAGTACGGCGAAACCTTCCTGGACGCCTGCCTGGAGAATAGGGGGAGAGTACGGGAGTTTGTTCCTGGACCCTCGTCCGACATGGAGAGTTCGGCGAACATTCCTGGACGCCTGTCGGTCGAGAGAGGACAGAGCATCTCCTGGACGCCCCGAGTAAAGTACAGGAGAGTACGGGAGAATACTCCTGGTCGCCCGTTCGTTATGGAGAGTTCGGAGAAAATACCTGGACGCCATTCGAACGGGAGAGAACAGAGTTTCTCCTGGACGCCTGATTGAACCAATTTGTAGCGAATATTAGTCATGTAGTGGATGCAAAAGAAAGAAATTGTTTCATGTACTGTTTCCTAAAACATCGAAAATATATCCTGTTTTCTAGTATTCCTGTTATCCTGCTTCTTTCCACGCATTTCCTTAAACCATGGCTACAACTATAGAATATTTACTTTTATACCTGGAAATAAGTTTATTTGAAAAAACACCAATTTGTTATAGTTTTCAAAACTCAAATCATTCGTTATTTCAATGTCCACTTTCGAACTCAACTACAAACCTTAACAAAAATAAGGCAACGCGTTAGTTAAATTCAAGCTTGTTTCAAAGTATATCCAGACTTACCAATTAGTGGTGTCTGGATGCGCCACACGCTGCACTCCGCTCTACAATTTATCCAATTTAATCCGGGGTGGTAACTGGACGCCCCGCACGCCTCTTTCCTATCACCCATAAGGACTCTGGTGTCTGGACGCGCCGCACATTGTCCTTTCCTATCTATACCTGAGGGTCATAAACGCGGGTAGAGCTCGCGATCCTTGTGCGCTAGTGCTCTTCATTTACACCATAACGGTTCATAGCACCAGTTGCCTTAGTTAATTTCTCGTGATTCAATATATTAAATTTTTCTTTAATACAATGAGATAACACGGGCAAAACCCGTAGAGGCGGCCAGAAATATTGATTACAAAAATTATTAAACGACTTCTTGAATCACGCGGCACAACACGATCCTTTAATCGGTGTGCCCGAACGACCGCGAGTATTACGTGAGATACCCATTACCGAGTTCAAAGTCACCACCGTTCATCAATCGTCGGCCGCGCGTTCCACCCAAACAATCGGGACACCCTCTTGCTCCCGTGCAACCCAAACTCCGCGACCCGTTCGCATTAACGCGACTTATCGCCTCGCGCGCATCGTAAAGGAAGAGGAATTCATTTACAAAGAACGTGCCACAGGAAACTCAACCGCTATTAAACACTCCACCGCGTCGGCTTCGACTTTACGGAAGATCGAGTTCGAGGTTATACTTCTCGATCTCGAAAATATACCTGTAACGGACCTTCGGTATCAACACTATTTACAAAAACACCGCGAAGCCAATCGATTTGAAGAAAGCTATTCGCCGCGCAAACAAATACAGTGGGGGACAAAAGTATTCGTACACTTGAAATATCGAAATTGTAGGCATTTATTTGTAGAGTGTTATTAGAATTACCCGATAGTGATTGGAATAAGTGTAAATGGAGACAATTGGGGTGGCAAGTGGTGTCAAGTTGTCGTTGTGTATTCATTGCTATGAGCTTTTGTTTGATTTTCAATTAGTTTATGTTACCCTGTTCATTGGAAAAGAACGTGTGTCGTTTCTCTTATAATTTAATTAAATGTTAAATAACTTGTTCAATAAATAAATGTTTTATTTATTTTAAAAATCTACAAAATAAAAAGAACAATATTTTCTATATTATTAAGTATATTTAATCATATGTAGCTATATATTAAACATTACATTTACAGCAACAAATGACCCAAAACCGAAGGCACACATCATGTAGTAACTTGAAATTACTTGAAATTCACGAGACCGTAAGAAATTGCCGGGACAAAAGTATTCGTATTGTTATACACCCAAATATTTATAATAGATTAAGATGCATCATCCATCACGTCATCTCCAGCCAGTAAATAATTATTTACAAGGTCACTTTTTACGCGCACTAGAACACTATCATTACAGGCACTAGAAGTTTTCACACCTTTGCGCTATTGTCAAATAAAAAAATATTATCTAAGACTTGCCAGTACGACAATGATAATTCTGTGATTAGTGTAATGAAATAGCTTTCATTAAATTTTTTCTACAATTCTTAAGTCCACCCCACACAATGATACTCTCCATACTTTTGATCATAACCCCCCTTATCCCATCCCGATGAGAGGCAAGAACCCCTTTCTCGCGGTTTCCGTCGAAAAATCACGCCTTTTTTGTAGACCATAAACAATGAATGTAGAAACTAATATCTATAAATTAAGTTATGATTAAAAAATGTGTCATTAGCCAAGAGTTGTTACTAATATACTTTCCGAGGTATAAACAAGGTCATTTAGTCGTGTACGAAATCTTCTCGTATTGCTTTGGAACCAGTGGTATAAAACAACCGATGATAATAGCTGAGCGCGCGACTTGCCTACCTAAACGGGGGTACCCCGCGTCCTTTTCCAGCTTGTAGTGACGTCAATTGTCGAGGCTCCATCGTTCTGAAGGGCTCATTTTAAAGGGAAGGCTTCAAAGAATATGACCATATTTTTTTCAAATTTTAACCCTTTACGCCCCTCATTGAAAAAAACGCAAAAAAAGAATTTGTTTAAATTTTCCAACAATTTATAACAAATTGACAAAGTTAACAAAAATATTTTAAAATAGCCCAATCTTTCATGAATAAAACAAAAAAAAATTTAGCTAAATCGATTGAGTAGTTTCTGAGAAAAAAATTCGGAAGTGAAGCCTGTTTTCGCCAAAATGGGCAAAAATTGCAAACTTTGAAGGCTTGTTATTCCTTAACAAATTCGAAACCGACAAAATGATGACCGACAAAATATAACCAATTACGACGTAAAATTAATTAATAAATGAATTTTATTTCTTTAACTAATATATCATTTGTCTCAATTATGAATGTGAATCTATTCAAGATTACTTAATAAATATACTGAGAAAAGAAGGCATGTAAATTCGAAGCGGAAAGTACTTTTTTAAAGGATTATATCGGTTTTTGATTTTTTTAACTACGGCGCACCTCACCGAAAAATCTGAAAAAATTAGGGGATAATAGTTGTACCAATACCTAACTACCACATTAATATAAAAGTAGTGCTCCGACATCTTCAATAAAAAATCGCATTTTTTCCGATTTTTTTTCGGTTTTTGATTTTTCACAACTACAATCTGCGATCCAAAAATCTGAAAAAATTCTATAATATGCGCTATGTGGACCTCAATGTTTCAGAATTTTTTCAGAATTTTGGTACGAAATTAAATAGGCAAAATAGGCCAAAAACCGGAATTTCGTTTTTTCCCTTTTACTACCCCCACGGATGAGATAGGGGGTTGAAACTTGGTGTGAGATGTTTTTTTTTGATATGCTACCGACTGACGAATTGGGTTTTTCATTTGACTCAAGGGCACATTTGACTACCTTATTCGGCTAGACCCTTTGGGTTGAACTGTCAGTAACGCATATATACATATAGACATATATATATTTGATTTGCGAATATTAAATAATTATTAGGTTAGCGAACATATAAATTAGTTAATCGAATGTTAAGTTCAATTACGAATTATCAGGATCATGTATTATTTCTTTTGTTTAAATAAATAATGTGTTACAAGGATTCGGTATGGAATATTCCACGCGTTGCGATTCTAGCTCAAGACTCGTAGAAAGAATACGATATATTAGAAAGGGATAGAATATATATAAAATTTTTCATTAACAATGCTATTGAATATAAAAGTTATTAAATAATTATTTGTCAAATTAAAACGTAGGAAACTAATTCAATCATATGGCCAAATTCAGATATTATTCTATTTGAGTAAATAATGCATTGTAAATAATGTATTGTAATTAACGTATTGTAAATACTCGTACGGAAGATCCCGAAATGCTACGTGCCTACGTGACACAACACTAGACAGGAATTCTTGGAATTGGCTCGCGATCTCTAGAGAGAGACAGAATATATAATTTCAATTAACAGGTATTATTGGTCATTAGAATCATTAATTAAAATTAGCAAATGTTATATTAAGTTTAATTCTCGATACTCAAAGTCAGGTACTATTTTATTAATCTGAATAAATAATAATTTGTAATAGCGATCTATGGAACGTTCCGAAGTATCGTATGCTTCGACATATAGTTCCGGTCCTTACTGGCGTACGTGCGTAAAGTGTAGAAAAGGACAGAGAATATGTTTCTCGCTAATATACTATTAATAAATAATTTTTGTATTAAAAACATTAACTACTCTTCGGGAAACATTATTGGCAATGTTAGAAATTCAATTACTTTATTAATTAGCGTTTAATTAAGAATTATATGTAAATTATACGCAAAATTGTATACGTCATAACCTTGAAAAGGGTAGGGATTTCGAGTATAAAAGGCCGAGCGAAACCAGCCTAGACAGCAGAACAATTTTCGAAGTCGAGCAAGCTAGAAGTCTTAGACAAATTAACCGGGAACAGTTTTCGCTGGTCAGAGCTGAAATGATTTTTAACTCTTGATTGGAGGAGCGGGTATATGCCATTTGGATACTTGATCACTGGGTCGTTCTAGTAGCTAGCGAACAGCAGGCTCCCCAATTAAGCGATCTGGTTTTGGGCCTCAGTGTATGGTCTGGCTAAAAGGGTCATGAACAATTAGTTGTCGAGTCGCAAATTAAAAGAGTAACTGTTCCGATGAAAATATATTAACTTCATATCAATCTTAGGATCTTGAGTGAAGTTAAATTAATTTATTAAAGATTACTGTTCTGTCTCTAGCGTAATACAGACCTAGATAAGATTTGTAATAGCGCCAGATTCCGAAGTACTAATTTTGTTAAATCTTGCAACTGCGTTTCGAGTCTTATTAATATTGTAAAAGCGTAGTCGAGTTAGCCTTGGCTGAAATTCAATTTATAGGACTTCGAGTTAAACAACCAAAAATAGCGATTCTATTACATTCTTCTAATACTTACCAATAGCGTAATATTTAATTGATAAAGTTTTCTATTCATTATACGACAATACCTATTTAGTTATTTATCTAGTCGTTCATTATATCAATTTATATTTCATATACTTTTCCTATTTTCCTATTTTCTTATTTTGTTAATTGTTAACCATCATTATTTTATTGAATAAACCTGCTTATTGAAAGGTATTAACCTGTGGATTTCACTCCTTAACCGCACACCACACGAATCCCACATTTTTTAGATTAGTTATTGTAAAACGAGTCTTCAGTATTTAAATACCGCTCTTTACCTCACGAGCGCTGTAAATTTCTGTGCGTAGCTCCAGAATAGTTACAAACGTTCGGGAAACCCTTCGACTGGACAGCATGCGTCGCCACCACCGCGACAAACTCTCTTATCCATGATGAGCAATAACTAACAGCAGATTACCAATTTATCAATAACAAACCGATAGCCTCCGCACTCATCACAAATATTTTCCGATACAATATAAACCTTAAAAACATTACTCATTTCCCCCAAACTTGAAATATTCTGAACTATATAAATTAAGAGAAACGAAGAAATAAAGCCAGTATTATTGTCAATCTTGAACCTCATCTCGCTGTACCATTTATTTGCTACGGGAACCAGCTCCATGAAGATCCATCCAGATAGCTACCGAACTACAGTTACGTTTTCCCCGTAGCACGCTGAAACTGCATATCGTCAGATATCAACTACACATTGCCAAACTTTGGGAGCTTGGCCTCTGAAGGTCAAACAGTAAAATTTTAATTTAAATATTCTAAAACACTGAAAGCAATCACAATTTAAGTTACAGAACTTAAGACTATCAAATGCTCAAACTTCGGTTCGTATTTCACAGGCCCAATACGAAAAGAAAGGGTCTGCCATTTTGGCAGCAGTAGCCACGCCTGCGGACCACTGCTACTGAAGCAATGGGGACTCCGCCCACGGCTAATGATCGCGCGGCTATCCAGCGGCAAAAATGGAGTACGAAGACACAGTTACCAACTTCTCGAAACGGGAAATTCTTAATTTCCAATTGCTCAAAATTTCCAAATTCTCAAATTCTTATAATTTCAAACCCCAAATACGCAAATTCTTAATTTCCTCAATTGATAAAACTCTAAATTCTCCAATTACGAAACTCTGAACCTCGACGTTGTTAGGTTTCAAAAGAGATCCTAAATTTTATTTCAATTTCAAAAATTGGCAACCGCTGAAAATAAAAAATTCCCAAATTCAAGAACTTCCATTTTTCAACTTATAGAACTTTTAAATCTCAAACTGTCAAATTATTGAAAGACTACATGACTAAGCTCTGAAAATGATAAATTTAGTAACTGTGAAACTTCCAAACTTCCAAAATAAATAGGAATGAAATTCTCCCCAGTTGCTTATTTCGAAGTAGGTATGCTATTGGGCTCGATTTTGTCCCAAAGCGCGACGAGGAAGAACGCGTAGAAAAAATAGGGGGTCCGGCAGACTATAAAGTGATCAGTCGACCAGGGACGTTATTCTTTGGACAAGGATAGAACATATACTTTCTCATTTTAGTACAAGTGTAGTCCGCAGATTTAGTCTGCGTCCGGCCCACCGAAGCAGAACGCGAATGTGCCTCCTCACCTGGTCGGGTATACACAACGTTACACCCCTTTTCTAGATCCCGATGGTCACTACCTGTGAGAGTCCACTAACAAATAGGTATGGTACGGAGCCGCCTCTCGGTAGGGCTTTCCGTACCACCCTCAGTACCCGTGATAGCGAGAATGAACCTCAAGCAACGTTTAACAGGTCATCGTCGAGGGCGTGGCACCGAAGTGCACACGATAGCATCCGTTACCCGAGGATCCGGGACTGGGTAGCTCCTGTCCACTGTTTACACTTTTGACCACAGTCCTGGAATCGTACAACAACAAACGACAACTTCCCCTAGATAGGGACAGACTATTGTGAATCTGGCCTACCGAAGTAGGACACAGATATGCCACCTCACCCAGTCGGGTATATGCTAAGTACTTCCTTGATCTACCTTCAACTACGCAACCAGGCGTGCGCCGGCCGATTAAGGCAAGCATATACTGCACCACCTAGCCGGGTACACCCCCACAACAAGGGCTACCCTCCTAACTATAATATAGCCGTAGGCAAGTAGCCCAGAGCATGAGAGACTGGCAAAATCGCAGCCCTTGATCGCTTTAAGGCCCCTCGCGCGTCCAGGGGCTAGTCCCCATGACGCTCTATTTTTTCATGCGTTATTCTGTGGCCCGGCACCAGAGAAAAGCCACTGACAGCAAGTCTCGCAAACCTGAACTCGGATCCCGACACGCGACACGAAGTCGCCAACCGTTCACCTCGCCCAGTCCCGGCACGTCAGCCGGGCCAACTTCCCAACCAAGTCCAATACGCCCCGCTCCTCAGAGCCAATCCTTATTCCGAAGTTACGGATCTAGTTTACGGACTTCCCTCACCTACATTAATCTATCGACTAGAGGCTCTTCACCTTGGAGACCTGCTGCGGATATGGGTACGAACTGGCGCGATATCTCCACGTGGCCTTCTCCTGGATTTTCAAGGTTCGAGGGAAAGATCCAGACACCGCCGCAACTGCGGTGCTCTTCGAGTTCCAAACCCTATCACCCTGCGAAAGGTTTCCAGAGAACTCTAACGCTTATGCAAAAAGGAAAACTCTTCCCAAATCTTCCGACGGCGTCTCCAGGTCATTTTGGGTTACCCCAATGAAGTGTAGCCCGTGGAATAATTATTACTTAGGAAATTTATTACTGTTACGGTAATTTGTAGGAGGCCGAGTGGCAATGGGTCAATCATGTAACGGTTCGGGCCAGATGACCACTGGCGAAGAAATTGGGAATTCTCAATTCGGAAAAGCCACTCCCTTCCCCATTCTCCGTTTTTTTCCACTTTTCCACGTACCGGGAATGTATATAATTTGTACTCTACTCAAGATGAATTTGTCTGTTTTGCACCACTTGCAAAGAAATAAAGTATAAATTATTGTTATTTATTGAAAAGTGTTTGTCTCATTCTCGGCTGACTTCCGCCACTTTAGTCTACACAAGTAAAATTGAATGAATGGAATATATGGTAAAATCAGATAAATAAAACACGCTGCAATTTCTAATTCGTGTCACACTTCCCCTTTTTTTTGACAATTATGTGAATATTAACATACATCTACATACACTCCGCGACAAAACTATAAGACATGTGCGAAATTCGGTGAAAATTCTATGTAAGACTTCATTCTTGTTTTTCTTAATTCATAGTGTTATTATTTATGTTATAGCGAAGTTTATTCTACAGTTCTATGAAACGTCGAGTGCTAAAATCCCAAGTATTTGCGAAATGTATGTAAACATGCTATTCCTTTCGCGACAAAACTATAAGACAGTTGCTTTTCGTCAGTCGATCTTATACTCTGGTCGCAAATACAGTATTTGGAGTCATTGTATACTTAAAATTAAACATTTCTAATTCTGTTTTAACATAATATAACTACAATGCCGCGTGGAAAAAAGTTGACAGACAGTGAAATGCGAGTGATCGTGAATTTAAAAGAGAAGAACACTTCAATTTCAGAAATTTCAAGAGTGATTGGACGAAGTCAATGTGCTGTGCTCAATTATTTAAAAAATAGAGAGAATTATGCAAAAAAACATCCTGGTGGACGTCCAAAAGCTACAACTGAGCGACAACGACGAGCCATTCTGAGGGTAGCGTCGAATTCCACCTTGACAGCACGTCAAATTGTAGCGGAAGCTGGCGTTCACACAAATATTCGAAATGTACAACGGATAGTTAAACGGGCTAAACATATAAAAAGACGAAAATTGCAAAAAAAACCGCCCCTTACGCATAGACATAAAGCAGCCCGGGAAGATTTTGCCGAAAAACATCTCCACTGGAAAAATAAGTGGAAAAGTGTTATATTTTCAGACGAAAAACGCTTCAATTTAGATGGACCGGATGGCCTGTCATATTATTTTCATGATTTGCGGAAGGAAGAATTGCATTTGTCGAGGAGGCAAATGGGCGGAGGTGGCATCATGGTATGGGCCGCAATAGGGTACCACGGTAAAACCGACATAAAATTTATTAAAACCAGTATGAATGCAAATAAATACATCGAAATATTAGAAGAACAATTAACGCGACATGCGAGCACTATTGCGTGTGAAAATTATATTTTTCAACACGATAATGCCGCTGTGCACACAGCGAAACGTGTGAAAATTATATTTTTCAACACGATAATGCCGCTGTGCACACAGCGAAACGTGTGAAAAAATATTTTGAAGACCGCAATATACGAATTTTACCGTGGCCTGCGAGGTCTCCTGACTTAAACATAATTGAAAACATCTGGGGAATTTTAGAGCGCGCTGTATATGCAAATGGGAAACAATTTTTGTCGGTGGAAGAATTGAAAGCACGTATTGAAGAACAATGGGATAAATTAAATCATGATCATGTAAAAAATTTATATAAATCGATTCCACGGCGATTAATTGAAACTGTAAAAAATAGAGGTGGTACAACACATTACTAATAAATATAACAAAAATAGTATTCATTGAATTCCGTCTACTTTTTCTCACACAAAATATACATTGTCTTATAGTTTTGTCGCACCCCATTTTATAAAAAATTGGAAATTTTAATGAAACTTACTTCAATCAAATTCGACAACATTGCCGCTATGGAAATGTATGTACTTTAGTTTATTCTTTGGATTAATGACGAAAACTTTTACCAAAAAGATTAATATTAATACAATATTAGCTAAAATTGCAGGTGTCTTATAGTTTTGTCGCGGAGTGTATGTATATTATATTGTTACTGCTATTATAGTGAATAAGTTATAAATAATACAGTGTTGATCCGAAATAAGCAACTGTTTTCAAAATCGAGGGTGGCGATCGGCTACCCTCTTTTTTTAGCACGTTTCTTGCAGATATAAGAAATTTGTAAAAGCGAAAAGCCATAATGAAGGGTTAAAACGAATAATATTTAACATAATTAACTACATTTTTCTCTCTCAAAAATTGACTATCTACATCCATGATAAACAAATGTTTCTCAAAATTTACTTATAACCCTATTCAAACTATTCTGTATATACCTTGTCAAAGAAATACATTCGTGAAGAGAGTAAATGGTGAAAAAGAAATAGCATTAGAATTAAACAATTTTGATCGCTCACACGAATGAGAAATAAACATTGAATTTCTCAAACTTTGTTTAAAATTTTAATTAAATAATTCTCTATTTATTTACGAAAGAAAATATTCGCAAAAATAAAGGATAACGGATTAGAAACGACCACGTCAAAATTAAACTCTAACTGTGATAACAGTTGAGCTGTTTATAATTAAACAATTTAATTCGTAAGAAAATATTTTGTAGCACAAAAACGCTTATTGTAAATATTGTACATAAGGAAAGTTCGCTATAAGAGAAATATATTTCCCGTACGACGCGTAACCAGCGTACCTCGGGCAGGCAATGTCGTAATAAACCTTTGTACACGGCAACGCGCACCTGTGATTTGGTGGGCATAGAAGTACCAAAAGCGTATACAGTATTCTCTCCGTAAGTGTGCAAAGATTTCTACCGTAGAAGTAAAAATTTTATCCCCACTACTGGGGGGATCCCCCCTCGGAATCGGTTACCGAAACGACGGGGATCGAATATCGGTAAGACATACTAATGCAAGCAAAGGGAAAGATTGCAATTTTCTTATTTCTTATTATTTTTCCATGAAACTTGTACCATCGTATTCGTCACGTTTTCCTGATTAAAATGACATCAAACATGATATAATTACGTTAACAATTGCGTGTATAACGAGTGATTAAAGTTTTTAACGTAAAAGAGGACAGCGAATGGAAAAGAAAGAGAGGCAGAAGGTTGAAGCGTTCGGCAAACATGAAAGACTCGTGCGTGTTCTGTCTTTTAAATTCAAAAATAAAAATTCTTTATTTTTGGTTTTTCGTCAATGGAACTTTTACCATCGTATTTGTCTCGTTTTTCTGATTAAAATGACACCAAACATGACATAATTACGATCATAATTACTTGTGTGGCAAAATGTTAGGAGGTATTCGTATCTCTGCCGTAAATGTAAAGTCTGCCGTAAGTGTAAAAGTCCGAAACTTTTATGGTTCTTTACATAAGTAATTATGATCGTAATTATATCATGTTTAGTGTCATTTTAATCAGAAAAACGAGATGAATACGATGGTAAAAGTTTCATTAACGAAAAACCAAAAATAAAGAATTTTTATTTTTTAATTTAAAATATAGAACACGCACAAGTCTTTCATGT
The DNA here is from genome assembly GCA_036983795.1 of Megachile lagopoda. Lineage (NCBI taxonomy): Eukaryota > Metazoa > Arthropoda > Insecta > Hymenoptera > Megachilidae > Megachile > Megachile lagopoda. The sequence continues at coordinate 549,419 of CM072792.1, forward strand.
TTGCCGAACGTCTCGAATCTCAGTCAATCTTTGTTTTTGTGTCGCTATCCTTTTCTACGTTCGGCTCACTACAAAAAATGTAGTACCTATTCTATAAATGTGAAACTCCAGACCCGAAGTTTTCACACTTGTAACGTCCCCAGTCCGCAAGGAAGAACAACCATGTAGATAAGTAGAGTAATCCTAAAACATGTATCTTTATTTTTTGATTATCGACCGTGAATTACCGACCGCACCATAAAAATCCGCGCGGTAATGGTCAAGAGTAGATCACGCGTGCAACATTGTTAAATTAGATCACCGATCGATGGCGCGCGCGTTAGATAAAAAGAGATGCCAAATATACATCGAAAGGAAATTATTATAAATCACCATTTAAACATTTCTATTATTGTTCATTTGTTTACTATAAATCAAAATATATTTTTAGTTATTGTTCTATGTATTATTTGCGATTAATTATCTTCTTACTAAAATACTTGTAATATCCCGCCAATTCGTGTATACAGGGTGTCCCACAATAAGTGTAAGAGCCGAAAAGGGGAGGTAGGTGGGGCTATTCTGAACAGCTTTTTCCTTTGCCAAAATATTGGTTGAGGCTCCATTTTCGAGTTATTTGCAAAAAACACTGACCAATGAGAGCGCGCATAGACCGGGCGCGCGACAGCGTGAGCGACAGCTTCGAATATGACAACCGATCGTGATCGTGAACAAGCGTACCGACACGGCGTCGGTATAGCGTCGGTATAATAGGAAGCTGTTAGATGAAAATTACATTGAATAATGAATACCGAAAATCTGGATTATTTTTGAATTATCATTCATTCGTGGATAAGAAATAAAGACATTAGTCCTTAGTTACGTAATCAAAATCAATCGAATTTATTCGATACGTTTATTCCTTATCGCAAAGAAATAATAGATAAAATATGGAAAATTATTCTAGTTAGATATTGTGATGATGGAAAAGAACATATTCTCATTTTTGAAAAATTAAATAACTTTTTCATTCAACAAATAAAAATTTAAGTGGAATAATTAACAAATTTAAATGTAACTTACCCATTGAACCACAAATAGTTACGATGAAAATGCATCATTGTCACCGTGTCGATCCACCGATCCTTACCGTTAGAAAAAATAAATCACCACACAGAAACTCTCAATTTACTTCACTGTCACCTATCACCGTCATCTTTCATTATTAGCTTTCATTATCACTTTTCCCTGTCACTTTTCACTAATTAGTCACTATGAGCCCGACACGTAAATATTCCGAATGAAAACACGTGAACGAATATTCATAAATAATTTTAACTATACTGTCTTGAAAGCAAGAAAGCGGCATTTTCGATTAAAAACTACGATATATTTTATTTCGGCCGGTTACTTTCGACAATAAACGATGACTGTCTCGATCGTCGCCGCAGTCGATCAACAGATCACCGTTGCATAGCAACCGTTTGCGACCCACGCTTCGCGATCGAGAACGAAACCGAGATCCGTGGCCCGTTCAACAATATCTCCTAATAAAATATAATATAATACCGATTCCTCAATTCGGATGCCTTCTAATGAGAATACAGTGTATCGTTAAACATACGTATCTATGAATAATCGTTCACGCGTTTTTATTCGGTCCGTTTACCGGTCGTGCTTATGTTGTGCGATTATTAGAAAGAGACAGTGAAATAAATTGAGAGTTCATTGACCCTGCCAGGACATCAGCTGTTGATGTTCTGATCGGTGAATCTACCCGGTGACACAAATATTTTTTATCGAAGCTAGTTTTTTCATGGATCAATCGGTAAGTTTTATTTAACTTGTTTGTGAATTTTTACAATTAAACGTACGCAGGAATTGATTTATTTGACTTCAGTGAGTTACTGCATTACATATTCCATTCCAGTTCTATCTCATTTCATAGACAAGGTACTCATTCGTTTTGAAATGAATTTATTCGTTTGCTTCATTAGAATAGTTGACAAAATTAATTTTTGTGAATTTATTCCTTATTCCTTTTCGAAGGCATAAAATAAATACAATATACTTGGTCTGGGTAAACAACAACTAATTGGTTTATTTTCTATTTAAGAATAATGAAGATCTTAATATTATTCTTAATTTCTGAATTCGTTATTCGATTTAACTTTCACCTAATAGCTTCCTGTTATACCGACGTGGTATCGATATGCTTGTTCGCGATGACGATCGGCCGTCACACTCGAAGCTTTCGCTCACGCTGTCGCGCGCCTGGTCTATGCGCGCTCTCATTGGTCAGTGTTTTTTGCAAATAACTCGAAAATGGAGCCTCAACCAATATTTTGGCAAAGGAAAAAGCTGTTCAGAATAGCCCCACCTACCTCCCCTTTTCGGCTCTTACACTTATTGTGGGACACCCTGTATAAAAATCCATTAAAACTATGATTTGGCGAGTTAGCTTGTGAAATCTTCGTCGATGATAAATCAAAGCGTATTTTTCTTAGTCAAACTAATATATTTCTTTTACTAAATAAATTGTAATAAAATAATATCCAAAAATATGTAAAAATACTACGCATTAAAAATGAGGGTAAGCCCCTGCGTGGCCTTGAAAAGTGAAAGGCAAATAGGCCGTTTTCGGGGTATAAAAGGGCTAGCGAAAAACCCATAGGGTGCAGAGCAATCTTTGAAGCAGTACGTGACGGACCTCTTAGGAGAAGTATTTAAGCGACAAGTTGGAGCAGTTTTAGCTGGTAGGAGCCTACAAGATTCTTGGTTTTGACTGGACAGCGGGTATCAGCCATTTGGATACTTGATCGTTGGGTCGTTTAGTAGCCAGCTAACGCAGGCTCCCCATTCAAACGGTCTTGTCTCTAAAACTCCGAAAGGAGAGTGCTATACTCAGCCCCAGAAGGGACTAAGACATCAAATAAGAGCTCTTCAGCCACTCGTACAAATTTATTATTTTTCGCCAAGTTACTCACTCGCCGTCAGATTCTCGGAGTTCGCTCTGGGTTGTTTAGTAGCCAGCTAACGCAGGCTCCCCATTTCGAGCGGCTTGGTCTCTGAAGCCCGTGTCTTTTGGGTGGCGTTTTAGTAACTCAGGTTAATAAGTCGAGTCATTTTACTTTGCAACCCTGTTGGGCATATATTGTTCATCTAACTCTTGTATCGTTGGGTCGTTTAGTAGCCAGCTAACGCAGGCTCCCCAATTAAGCGATCAGGTTTTGGGTGCCAATTGTGCTCCGACTAAAAGGGCAGTTGAACCGATAGTCTTAGAGTCAACCAAAGAGTAGCTGTTCCATGTCCAACTGTTTTTATATAAAGTTTCAAATCTCGATATTATAGTGAGACCAAACATTGTTCTGACACCAGTTAGGATCTAGATCCATTAGAAAATCATATTTCTTGCGTTTACGTCATAATAGGCGATTAATTCATTAACTAACTATACGTATCTTGTCAAAAACCGCGTTTTACGTTTACGTCATAATAAACGACCAAATAATTAATTGACGATATGTACATTGTCGAAAACCGCGTAACCGAAGTAGTTAGCTACTGATTTGCGTTTTCAATATTAATAATAATAATACGTTTTATATCTTATTCAAAGTAATTGTTAATTGTAATCCTATATTTTTTACCTTAATTACTTGAATAAACCTAATTAATGAAAGGTATCAACCTGTAGATTTCACTCTTTAACCACACGCCACACGAACCCCACTTTCTTATAGAATTAGTTATAATAAGAACGAGTCGCTCACTAGGCAAATACCGCTCTTTGCTTCATGAGCGCTGTAAACTCCCGAGTCTAGCACCAGGGACGTTACACACTTATGAAGAGAATACTGTAAATACCAGGAGAAGTCATAACTAAGCCAGTCGAGTTTTGGAAAACAAACCTCACCCTTGGAGCAGCCGGACCTTCGCAGACCAGGCTCTCCGTCCTCAACAAAACTCCCTCCCATCACTAAACCAACGTTTCCTAACGTTCTGGCCGAACTCTTGCCCATGACGCGACCGAGTTGACGCGAGCGAGCCACGCATCGTCGGTAAGCGTGTTACAATTTCTTATATTTTTTAGACTTTCATTTTGTGGGAACAAGAATAAGAATAAACAGCTTTCAACAAATATAGTTGTTTTACGTCAATTATAAATGGTTTAACTGATCATTCGCATCATTGATAAGTAAACATATTTAACTATTTCTCAAAGACTATTAAAAATGGTACCAAAATAATTCCCTACTTTGTTGAATAAACACATTAAGGAAGAGGACGGCGGAATAAAAAGAAATATTAGAATTTAACAATATTTGATACATTAGTATCAAGTAAACAAACAACAAATAAAAAGTACCAAGTAATATTAGTCAAGAAATGTCTTCACATTAGCAAGTGAGATTTATTTTAAGTCGACCTAACGATATTATTTGCAAAATACACTTTTATAAACATGAAACGCTTATTCTTAAAAATTGTTGAATAACGAGCTTAATTCGGGATAATACTCTAATGTTCAGTAAACATATTTTCAAATTATAATATGCGATAATAGTTGGTAGCGATACACGATAGTTAACTAAAAAAAAAATACATAAAATATATTATTCGTTCATAATGGGGGAATACATTAATAGAGTGCTTCATGAAACTACAAACTTTTGTTGATCCAATAAGCGTCACTTCACAATTTTACATTCAAAAAGGTTCAAACCAATGACTGTGTAAGATTAAATGCACGTTTACGTACTAAAAATATTGATTACGATTACTCATTACTCATTACTTGTGTAACATCCCGGAAGATTTATCAATGAAGAATCTTGATGTAAATTTTATTTCTTTTATTATACATTTTTTTCTTTTTAATTATCGACCGCGGTTTTCTTTTCTTTTACCGACCGCGTCATAAAATAATTCAATTACCATATATACGTAACTAATCTGTCGATAATAGATATCTTCTAATTCACGAAATATTAAAATTATTGAAGTATTATTAAATAAATCGAAACATACAAAATTAATTAATAATAAATTCGAATAAATTATTAGTAATCGAATTAATATATTCTTTTGTAAATCTGAAGAAATTAAAAAACGTAAATCATTGTACGTAATATTTTAAAATATCGCGCGATTCAACGCCAGCCTAGGCCTCTGTAAGGTGCGTGCGCAGTAGCTAAAAAAGGATAGAAAATATAATTCGAATTAAATTATTAAATTATCATTTTTATATCAAAATCATTAAATACTAATAAGAATATATTATTAACGATCTAATAAATATATTTACTTCATTAATTAATATCTAAATAAATTGGTTTCATATTTAAAAAGTTCATATGTAAAAATTATATGTGTTTATCATAGAGGTAGCTTGTGTAGCCTTGGAAAGTGAAAAGTAAACTTCCTAGGAGAAGTATAAACCGGAACAGTTTTTGCTGGTAACAACCAAAAAGATTCTTAGGTCTTGACTGGACAGCGTGTATAAGCCATTTGGATACTTTGGGTGTCAATGTATGCTCTGACAAAAATGGCGATTGAACTAGTAGTTGTAGAATTAAACTAAAGAGTAACTGTTCTGAATCCGAGTAATTAATTTAATTTTACATGAATTCTCGAATCTTGAATTGATAATTTTCTCAACAAAAGATTACTGTTCTGTCACAAGTCAGGATTTCGTTAAACTTTTGTAAAAAAAATCTTTAGATAATCAATTAAAATTCCGAATCTTAGTAATTTTGTAAAAACACAGTAAGTTCAGTCTAGAAACAGAATCGAAAACCACATATGACTCATTTTAACATTTTAAAAGCTAGATTCCGAAATAATTAGCAGGCGAATTGCGTTTCTGATCAATTAGATTCATTTAACATTCACAAATTATACATTATTTAATTTATTGAATTCTCTGATTATTATGCGATAAAGTCTAGTTAATTCTTTTAATAAAATCACTCATTACACGAAATTATAATATCAGATATAATGTAGGAGTTGAACATTAACCGCCGCGTCGAGAACGTACTAGAAGAATCGCAACAGAATCGCGTTTACTTCCTAAGCGCGTCGACTCCGAGTGACTGTGTGCGCATGAGTGCGTCGAAACGTCAAGCGAAACAAGCGTGTATGTCAAGTACGATACGGGTAAGAAACGGTTGCGAATCAACGAATATCGAAAACTCGGGAAGGATTCGAAAACTAATATGGAGAATGTTCGAGCGCCGCGCGGATAAAAGGATGCGACCGCGGTGCGGCAGTTGGAATCAAACGAGTTACGCGACGATTACATATATTTTTTATATCTTTACAAGAATAAATGTTAATTGTAATATTAATCGATTCAATTAGTTAATTGAATAAACCTAATAATTGAAAGATATTGACCTATGGATTTCACTCCTTAACTGCAAACCATACGAATTCCACATTCCTTTCGATATAGTCATAACAAAAGCGAGTCGTTCAGTAGGTAAAAGCCGCTCTTTACCTCATGAGCGCTGTTAACTCCTGCGCATAGTTCCAGGGACGCAACATTTGTTCTGTTGTTGAATTATAACTGTTCGTTACATTCTGATACTATTACTCGAATAATTACGAATGATAAATAATAGAATCTTTATGTATTACTTTTTGATCACTCAAATCTTTACTGAGACATATTATTTAATGTTATAATTAATAAATGCATCGGAAAAGAATTTTCATAAAATTAGGACGAATAAAATTTTGTTCCAATGTTGTTGGCAAGCAAACCAAATAATTAAATATTTGCAAATTTAGATTGGATTGATAATAAATACGAAGTTCATATCTTGTTTCCTGAATAATAGATATCTAAATATCTTCTTTTTTTGAAAATTGAAAATTTAGTTTTCCATTTCATATAAATTACAATGATCTAATTACTTGTACAAAATAATTCAATAACTTTTGCGAAATGGAGCAATGACATATGTCATGTTAACCTTAGTGACTCATTCATTTTGTATCGATTATTAATCCCCAAAATTATTACAGAATTCACAAGAAAATTCAGTATAATATTCTTAAATAATAATTTTACAAATATTTTTCAGCATATTTAAATATGTATTAATTACATTACCTTAAATGTACAGTTAATATTAATTTCTTGCTTAATAAGAAATATTTAATAACTAAAACGCCAATGTACTCTTAAGAATGAAAACAAAGAACTACTTTAATGTAGGAAATGTATTTTATAATAATGTGTAACGTATGTTACAATGATGACAAATGTATTTTACAATGTTTTGATAATTCAAAGCGTCGAACATTCGAGACGTCGAACGTTCGAAGGATCGAGAGGATTTTGTTTTTTGCACGCGTACCGTTAACACGCGTTCCCTTGAGGGAGAAACGTTTGAGACGCGGGAAAAAGACGCTTGTAACGCGGTGATCAATTACATATAAAACTTATGATATTAATTTCATTATTTGATGTTATTAAATACATTAAACCTATATTAATACAGTTTTGTAGCTGATACATATCAATAAAGTTACATTAATTGTTCAATTATATGTTAAGAAATAGCTGAATAAAACCACTCGTATGTTACTCTGTATAATCATAAATCGGAAGAAAATATTTTTCAAGCTTGTTCCTGATATAAAATTGTTAGCATTTAAATAAAACAGATATAGTGTCAATTACGATTGGGTCCTTAGTTTACCTCTATAATATAAACAGTTAAAAACAAATAATATCAGAATATCTCGAGTTCTCAAATTTCTAAATTTTCAAGTTTTGAAATTTCCAAATCCTCAAATTTATAAATGCCGAAATTAAAAAATTTCCAAACTTTCAACTTTCTAAATTTTTTACTTCTGAAATTTTCAATCCACAAATTTTTAAATTTCTAAATTTCAAGTTATTGAATTCTTAAATGATTAAATTTTCAAATTTTGAAAGTGAGAAATTTCTAAATTGCTGAATTAAAATTTCCTAAAATCTTAAAATTCTGAAATTCCCAAATTCTAAATTCCTATTTCTTGAAATTTTAAATTTTAAATTTCCAAATTTTTAAACTTCAGTTGTTCCAAAGGAAAAGTCGTTCCTTTTGGACCAATCATTTGGCCAACTTCGCTTTAAGATTATCAGTCGTCGATATATCTTTTCACGATTTAATCGCGATATTAAAATTTTCGAAGTCACTCAGTAACGAAAGTAAGCAGTATTACCGGCAATAATTTGTCTTAACATTCAATACCGGTTTTCTTAACTTGATCGGTTTTTTTTCCAGAAAATTCGTTGCAATATTATGTAATAATTGTACCTGATTTCGAAAAGTCGCTTTTCTTACTGGTCCACGATGTTCAGAGATGACTTTTTATTTGTCCATGCTTCCTACGATGAATTCACCTATTTAATGAGATGAAGCTGGCCACGTGTAACGCTTTTTATCAATGCCAGAGCCTCGACCATTCCTGAGAATTCTGCTCGGGTTTCACTTCGTTGACGTATTCTCACAAGTCGTTATACGTTAATACACTTATTTATATCTTCCAGAAATAGTTTTTCTCCGTCAATATCTCAATGTTCGAGAACATGTTCGGCACGGCCACGTTTCTACAGGTCTTTACGCACTAAACAATTAAATTTTCTTTGATAATAATTAAGAGACTGCTGGGCCCATAACCTAATATAATATGAATTGAAGTGAGTTGAAATGAATATTTGTCATATGTGTACTTGATTAAATATATATGTATATTGAACGTTAATAGAAAGTAATGATACACGAGCACGTGCTAATCGCACAACGACATTAGGTGAACTGCGCGAAGTTAATCGCAACGTGAACAGAAGAAGAACTACAAAATGCGCACTCTTGCGACCACTTTGAGGAACACATAAATTCTCTCCTTACACAAATGATATGAGACGAGGTGGTGTTACAACTCTATTATGAAAAACGTTATATACGAAGATTTCAAAATCTATTACACAAATCATCGTACAGAGTCTCTGACGATATAAGGGCATGAAATAGTCATAGCGTCTGCTACAGAAGACCAGGTACAAATTTTCCTATACAGAATGGAGCAACTTCTTTGAAGAATTAAATAATCATAAGATATCATTTAAGTTGGTTGGAGATTTCAACGCAACCGTTACATTTGAAATTGTGCTAAATCAAATACACTCAAAAGACGCCTTAACATATGAGCTCTTAGTATGTGTGATATATGAAGGTTATTCAACAAATAATCTAGACTTAATTATTTTCTATACTGATCAAAATTATGATGTACTCATTCATCAGTTACGTGATTGTGCATAGTAACCGATCATTATCTTGTAGAATTTTTTTTCAAGATTAATTAAAACATATTTCATTTGTGAAAATGTTATTAATGAGATTCGCCATATTAATTTTTAAATACTTAACTGAAAATATTGATATGTATATTGTACTATTTGTTTAAATTGAGTGCGTCACTAATAAAATAAACGTAGCAGCGCTGATAACCAAACCGATTCTGGAAATGCTTCGATTCGGTAATACGGGAAGAGTCAACACTGAACCGGTACGAAATAAAGACACATTACTAAATAGTAATAATATAGTAATTCGAACATCCAACCGACTTTCCAACAAACAAAATATAACAAATAATTTCATGTATTTCAATATACAATTTAAAACAAAGTAAAATATACAAAGCAAACGCTTAATACTAAATATTTTCTATGATTTTTGTTATGATTCGGTCAGTAATATTGAAGTAAAAGTGTTACTGTTTTTTTTTTAAATAGACTGTATTTGAATATCAGCAAACGTTAGCATGACTCAATTCAGTAAGGTATTGGCACAAATGTATTGTAAAGAATGAAAGAAAGATGATCAAATAAAAAATATGCGACAAATTGTTTACATCATATCTGACTTGTTCAGTTCTTTAAACAACCCCGAATTCACATAGCAATAGGACCATGTGAAATTTTTTCTATACGAATTCTCTTTATGTTGTAAACTTATTCTGAAATCTGCTGTATACAGTTAATGAGTTGGTTAATTGATGAGTTAGAGTTGTATGAGTTAAGAAGATGGCTTTTGTAGATTACATTATTAAATTATGGGTAAAAATAAATATTTAGACATTTTAAAATAAAATCTAAAAAAAGTGTAACTGCAATGAACATTGCAAACATATTTTTTTATCAAGATTATGACCCGAAACGTAAAGCCAGGATAATTAAAAAATATCTATATATTTGACTCCGTGCATTACATCCACTATAAGAAACACCGGATTTAAATCCAATGGAAAACTTATGGGATTATCTGAACAGAAAGGTTCGACAAGTATCAATTAAGTCAAAGGAAGAATTAAGATAAAGATTATTAAAGCGATGGAAGTGCATCACGCAAAATTATTTATAAAAAATTATAGCTATCATGCCCAATCGATTACGACATGTAATTAAACAAAAGTGCTACCTAACTATTAATATTTTTAAATTGTCATATCGCACCAAAAAGTGCGCGCATAGTACATGTAACCCCGTATTGTATTATATCAACGGGCTGCTTCCGAAGATTTTTGTTGACGTGAAATAGAAGTTTTAATAGGTGCTGCTTAGGAAAATACAGTTTTTACGTTTTTATTTTCAAAACAATGCGGCAAGTCTGGCTTTTTGAGGGGTCAAGATAACTTTTTAAAAAATATTTCTACATGCTTTTGTACGTTATGAAGTTTTAAAAAAGTATGACAAAATATTGCTTTTTGACTTTGTTAGGTGAGCGTTGTAAACTTGCGCCAACGGAGAAGCAAAATCGCGAATTGCGCGCGGAGCGACATGTAGAGGTGGAGGGGAGAACTAAAGTAAGGTTTCGGCCTGCCATAATAAAGACGTGTGTTCAGAGAGTCCGCGAAATTAATATTTTCGATACAAGCTGTTACGCAGTCTGCGACAAGACCGAACCGTTGCAGCTCGCTCCCATGAGGGTTGTAAATCCTCACTCGATTATTCGATGTCGAATGGATCGCGTAATTCCTTACTGTTAAATTGATACAGACAGAATGATTCTTTGTAGGTTTAAAAACTGAGTCTATGTTTAACTTTAACAAAAATGTAGTTTATTCAGAAATAAAATGGACTGTAAGTTTGAAGCGTATGATCGTGTCGGATGATTGTTGTATTTTGCCGAGAGAGTTTAAAAATGTCGTGTAAGTAAACTTGTGTAGATGTATGTGATGGGAGTGGTTGTCTGTGATTCGTGAAAAAAGTTGGAGGCGGAAATATGGAAACTGAACTGATTGGTGTAAATGAGTGGTGTGGGGTCTTAAGTGACCACCTAATCGTGACGTCAGTTACTTCGGGAAAAACACAGAAATGGTCACGCAGATGCTTTATGATTTGGACCCTTGACCTTAGCGAGCAATAAAATTAGGATGCACCTTGTCGTTAAGAAAACATGTTTTGAAGAAGGCGAAGAGTGAAAGAACTATTACTAGTAATAAATGTACGTAAAACTGTGACTTTAAAGAAATCCGCGGAGTTCGTAATGGCTTCATGAGTTTATTGCTGCTGTCGAGGGTTTGGAGCTCGCAAGGGCGATGGTTGTAAGTGTTTATGGTTGGGAAAAAATATTACATTGTTATAATTTATGAAAAATAACGGACGCGGCATCTGTCCGCGTAACACAAGGTAACTGTCTTCAAATTACTAGAATTACGAAGTCGTATTTTTGCACATTTTTGGAAACCAAACACCTCCTGTCCTTGTCTCTCCTAACTAAAACAACATAAGATAAACAAGGGCCGCCAAAACGTATCAATTTTCCACCAGAGGTCCTAAAAATCCCCAAAAAATCATGCTCGGAGTATTCGGTCCCCAGACTTGACTCAAAGCTAACGGTACATGTTTGCTCCAAAAGAAATACAAAACTTTTTAAACTAAGCGTTATTATAATACTTTTACAATTACAGGATTAACCGTTAATACTATTCTTTAAAATGAACCACGCACCTGTATTCGTATGTAACTGTAAATTCGTCCGGGTACCAATAAAAAATATTTCCTCCTATGCTGCTTGCAAGGATGTATTATTATTATGTAAAATTGTATTACAAAATGATAAACAGTAAAACATTATACATACCTATTGCAGTGGACAACCGAGGCCCTGGCACGTAGGAGGCTGACTCAGGGACCTGCCTGACCTGTGGCCCCAATTGGTCAAAAAAGAAAAATGGCCACCTAGACTCTTACGTATTTCGATGGTAGGAACTATTGACTCTAGCGGTCATGCAAAACAATAGAGTCAAAGAATAAGAACAGTCGGCAAACGTTTCAAGTGGTTAACTCAAATATCAGAACGTCATTGAAACTGTTCAATGTGGGGGGGGGGGGGGGGGTACGGGGTACATCCCTTAAATCTGGGTCAGCCTCCAATGTGTTAGGAACAGAGTTGCGAAGAATACTTCGCCGGGTCGGTCACAAAATGTCATTTTCACTTGTACACATCTCCTGTATCTCGACATACATACACAGTATGTCGGAAAAATAACGGAACTTTTTTAATAAAAAGAAAAGTATTAGTTATTTTGCCAAAATTAATTTTTTTTATTCAAGTTACATCCCTTCCGCATCAATACACCGTTGGGCACACTCAAGTGTTAACATAGAATTTTTTATGTCGTTTTGCGGAATCGTTTCAATCACCCTCGTCACAGCTGCTCGGACTTGTGTAACAATGTCATAAAACGTTACTTTCATAATTAATTTCAGTTTTGGAAAAAGGAAGTAATCACATGGAGATAAGTCGGGCGAATATGGAGGATGTTGGAGCACACAGACTTGTTTTTTCACCAAAAATTCACGAACAGCGACAGTTCTGTGACTTGGTGCATTATCATGCAACAGAAACCAACTTCCCGGCGCTCGATATTCGGGCCTCACACGAACAATTCTTTTTCACAAACGTTCCATAACACCCAGATAATATTCGCCATTAACATTTTGTCCCTGTGGAACGAATTCCCGAAGTACATTACACATTTTGTTCGAACTTTAAAGAGTTTAGAGTTTGAAGTGTTTTGATTTTGAAGCGATGCGAGATTGAAGCACTCCAAATTTGAAACGTTCTCAATTTTGAAGTGCTTAGTATTTAAAGTATATCGCGTTTGAAACGTTTCAAGTTTAAAACGTTCCTCATTCGAAATGTTCCAAATTTGAAACATTCTGAATTTGAAGGATTTCAAATTTGGAGCATTTTGAGTTTAAAGGATCGAATCTTGAAGTATGCGAGTCGACCTCGAATCGTTCAAAGTTTGAAACGTACTAAATTCATATCTTTTGCTCCGTATGATTTTAGAACTGGCTCTACATATATTTTTGTCGGCCCTGCACCTAACCAATAGTTGTCAAGTCCACCGAATTTGGCGGGAATATGTGCTTAATATTCCCGCTCGTTACAATTAGTGTTTACTCCTTATATTGTAAATAAATTTACTTGTATATTTTCTGAAATTCATAATAAGATGCCCGAAATAACAATTAATAATGTCATTGTCAGTTTTCCTTTTAAACCATATTCTGTACAAGAAGAATATATGACCAAAGTGATAGAATGCCTCCAGAACAATAAAAATGGTGTTTTGGAATCACCAACTGGTACAATTAAATTTTCTATGTACCTATCCTGCTAATGTCCAAATTAATTAATGAAATGTATTTTAGGAACTGGAAAAATCCTCAGTCTTTTATGTTCCTCCTTAAGCTGGTTATTAACAAGAAAAGCTCAAATGCAAGCACAATCGTTGATAGGTGCAGTAGATAATCCCACTTTTGGGGGGCATTTTTTTAAAAAGTTAAACAATGAGCTTAAAGAAGCCACTGGTAGCTCAAAACCTTCTACTAGTTTCAATTGGGCAGCACCAAAAATTATTTATGCATCCAGAACACATTCTCAACTTTCTCAAGCGATGCAAGAATTGAAAAGAACTTCTTATAAACATGTAAGTGTGGCTGTACTAGGATCTCGAGATCAACTTTGTATCCATCCAGAAGTTTCCAAAGAAACCAATTCTTCCAACAAGATACATATGTGTCATTCTAAAGTAAAATCTAGAACATGTTTTTATTATAATAATGTTGAAACCAGGTAAAATATTCTTATTAAGTTATTTTAACTAACTTAATTAACAGTATTAATAAAAGATAAATCTTTTAGGAAAGAAGATCCTTTTTTTAAACAAGAAGTATTAGATATAGAAGATTTAGTTAAAGCAGGTCAAAAATATAGATGTTGTCCATATTTTTTATCTAGAGAACTTAAACAAACTGCAGATATTACATTTATGCCATACAATTATTTATTAGATCCAAAATCACGAAGATCTCAAGGTATAGATTTACAAAATAGTGTTGCTCTCCTAGATGAGGCACACAATATTGAAAAAATATGTGAGGAAGCAGCATCTTTACAGGTATTAAAATAATGCGATAATGTTTAGCATAAGTTAGTTGCAACTTCATGTAAATTCATGAGATCATGAATTATAGATATGCAGTACTGATATTGCCATGTACATTGATGAACTATCAGTAGTAATGGAAGACATGGCTAAAGAAATGTCAGAACAAAACGATTTTTTAACAGAAACCTCAGCAAATGTTCAAAAAGATTTTACTGCTGATGACTTATGTATCTTAAAATCTATGTTTTTGGAATTAGAAAAAGCTATTGATGCAATAGAAATCATAAAACGCGATGAAGGAGATACACACCACAGTGGATTCATGTTTGAATTATTAGAAAAGGCACAAGTAAATAATTAATAAATAGTCATAAGTCATTTATTGACATGAAATACAAAAAATTAATATATTCGACAGTTGACCCATGGTAAAGAGCAACTTGTAATAGACAAATTAGAAAAAATTGTATTTTACCTATCAACTACAAGTATATCACCATTTGCAAGGAAGGGTAATGCTCTTCAAAAATTCAGTGATCTACTAAGAACCGTGTTTAGCAGTGGCAATAACGCTCGTTATAAAGACAAAATTAGACAATGCTATAAAGTATATATTCAGGTAGAGGAACCAAAAAAAAGTAAAAAGGATGTTTGGGAAACGAAAAAAAAGGTCTTGAAGAATGAAGGCAAAATTATTAGCTATTGGTGCTTCAGCCCTGGATATAGGTATTTTTTTATTTGATCCTTTGTTATATTTATTGTAAGTAATTAGTCAAATTTATATATTCCCATGTTAATTATAATGATATGATATTTTACAAAGTATGCAACAACTGATGGAACAAGGTGTACATTCAGTAGTGTTAACAAGTGGAACATTATCTCCCTTACAACCTTTTATATCTGATCTCGGAATACCAATTGAAGTTCAATTAGAAAATCCACATATTGTAAAAGGAGATCAAATATGTATAGGTGTCCTTAGTCAAGGCCCTGATGGCTATTCTTTAAATTCATCTTTTAATACCAGGTATGGCTAGCAGTATAAGACTATAATGTGTATGGGAACCCATACAATTTGGAAAAACCGTTTCAGTCGTGTGAGACAACTTCTAGGCAAACTTATGAAATAGTACATGGATTACCTAACATTTTTTTTTAGAAATGATCCAAAATACATAATGTCTCTTGGTCGAACAATATTTAATTGTAGTTGCCTTATTCCTGAAGGTTTACTAATTTTTTTCCCTTCGTATCCAGTAATGAAAAAATGTAGAGAGGAATGGCAAAATGTTGGTTTGTGGACTAAAATAGCAGAACGCAAGGTAATTATTATTTATATTTATGCAAGAAAATAAGTAAGTAGTTTTATACACGGATGAATACAGTAGAATATTCATTTATTATAAAAAGTACTATTGGATCAGCCCCAAAGAGAAGAAAGATAAAAATATTGCCAATGGAATGCAATGAGTACGTATCCGGTCCTTCTACCGCTTCAGATACAAATGTAACAAATTCTCAACAAAGTCATACAGAAGCTGACGACAGTACCGATAAAAAAGCTTTAGGCAAAACATACTTAAAAAAGATAAATGGCAAAATTTATTATTTTTTAAGCTAAGTAAAAACCATTAGTATGAACTGTACATAATGGATTCATGTATGCATTACATTTTTAGGTAAAATGTTCATTATCAGAATCCAATTATAAAATATTTGCGAAAATGATACAAGACTATAACAGCACAAACAATTTTGACGAATTGTTAAAAATACTTCAGACTCTGTTTCCACCCAACAAAGGATTACTTCATTTATTTATAGGTACTTTTTGTTGCACGTTATCAATAATAACTTTGTGTTATGTACTTCAAATAATTTTAAAAATATGTAATTTTCAGGATTCAAACATTTTTTGAAGAAACAGCATATCGCTCCATTCGAAAGCCATGTTGCACTTTTAGGAGATACTTAATTGTAACTTTCACCTGACAAGTGATAAAAAAAAAAAAAAGGATAATAAAAAGAATTCGATTTTAGTTTTATAAGAAAATGCACTTTGTGTATTTTATATTTTTGTATTAACTAAAAATGTGATAACAAATAATTTAATTTTTCATCCGATGCATTGTAGTTTTTTACTTAATCACTATTCTTCAACTTCCATTGAAGATGTATTGATACATTCGCCCAAACAGACGCGAATGTGTTACAGACGTACCAAGTCTGCATTAGAATTATGCATATAATGTAAAGATTAACGCATCACCTTATACAACATGGTGAACTAAATTTGTACAACGGTATTTTTAATACTTATATAAATACAATAGTGCCGCTTGAGTTGTCCGCAACTCTGAATCTTATTTGGCCAAGTTTCAAGGAAAGTAATGATTCCAGAATATCCTAGATATGTACATATTTCTTTATTCTTTGTATATGAGGAATAATTTAAAAAAAATGGAATGATGGCCAACTTTCAAGACAGAATCACGGTCAACTTTTGCAACAGCACTGTGTAAATATTAGAATTATATTCTCTTTTTTTATTTAATGCACATCAAAAACAATTGTACTAACTAAATTAGTACAGTCTTTGAGGGGGTCCCATGGAAGATTTGATATGAAGAGAACGCACATTTTGCCAGTGCTTTTTCAACAATGAAACCAAAAAGTTGATTGAAAGATGTACATTTTGGACCAGTTCATCTGGGGTCATTTCCACGTGTCCTACCGCTACAGAGAGACACAGTACCTATGAACATAATTGTCAAATTATATAGCATAATGTAATTTTTGTAATTAATTCTGTTAATAATTTATATGCAAAGGGAATTAATCAGTTTTTTAATCATAAGTCAATGTACCTTTTTCATTTGGAATTTAATTGTAGCTTTGACCTCATCAATTTTTCCCACCATCGATTCTTGGTGAGAAAGAAGACCAGGGAATTTACCAGCTTTGTTAAGCCCAGGACCAACAATACGTGGAATTTGTTTAATTAGAGATTCACTGGCCAAAAACGCATCATATTTTTTGGCTAAAAACAATGCATTCAATTTAATTTCAGGTTAACATACATCACAAGATTATAACTAATTTGTAAATATGTCTCAACGCGGATTGCGGAGCGAAGCAACGAATACAACGCTCCTCACCTAGCGAAGATTTTAATTTTCTTCCGTTCGACGACCACTGCTACGAATTATTTGTTAACAATGGTGCTTTTTGGAAGATAACAAATATTAAATCCATCTAATTATAATTAACACCCACCTAATTTTTTTACAAGCTTTTTATTCTTATTCAATTTCTTTAATGCTTCTGCATCCATGTATGGAATATTATTAGCTTTAGCTTCATCACAATGTTGTTGATCACCCAGAACACAAACTTGCATTTTTGGTCTTGGAATATTCTTCAACCTTTAACAATTGTGTAAATAATTAATTTTCATTACTATGGTATTATATAATTTTATTATTTGACTTGAAATTTTGTTATTTAATTCAAAAATTTTTAAATATGATTGAAAACCAATGTTCTCAGTAATATATATGGTATCCACACGAACTATTTAGATAATACATGCAATATGATAACCATCATTGAACATTGCTTTCCATAAATAATCATCATAGTTAAGTATTAACTTACCAACAGGATCATAAATTATGATCCTGCAATAAAAATAACGGTTAAAAACCTCCCCAATTTATTTAAGACCCTGGGTAAAGGTCCGCCAGGTAAAACCCAGCTTCCTGACTATACATGAGACAAACTTTTCAGATTTCGATTAACAAAAATTTTCTAACTGTTATGGAAAACTGAAAAGAATCCTCAATGTCAGGTAGAAACATACTTGACAGTGCCCGAGAAACGTTTGTCCTTTTGCGGATCATAATTCTTCAATCCAATTTGCAGTTCCACAGTTTCTAAAAATTTCCGTTTTTTATCTTGCGAGTGTTGAAGAACAGTATTCACACATTCGTAAAGAGTATCACGCGATACTTTAGACCTGTTGATAATAATTGTTATAATTAGGAAACATTAATAAAATCTAAACAACACACGTGGAAATGAGAAGACCATGTATGTATTAGATATCTGATTTCATTCAACCATTCAGTTATTTGTTGAATTCAAACGTATTCTAATTAAATGATACAAGATTTATAATGATGTGAATTGTAATTAGAAACTCAAATTTCAACAACGATTAAATACATAAAATATTTCATAGATAAAGTGTGGATGAAGATGGAAAGAATTGAACATGATGTCTGAGATTAGCGTTTATTGTACAAAATATTTATAATCCCGATGAAATAATAGAATAAAATAAATTATTTTAATAATAATGAAAGAATAAAACGATGGATTACTAAGATATTGAAAGATTTAATACTCACGTCATTTTAAGTTGGATAGAAGACGACCAGCGCACAAAGTCAACTACCCAACTCGAGATCAAAACCGGAAAAGAACGACTGATCTGTGGTAAGCAGAAACACGAAAGAAGAAGTAGTTTGTATGTACTAGATAGGAAATAGTAGTAAATTTTAAGGTTTTCTCATATAGTTCCCATAATCGACACAGTTGGCGTGGTAAACATCGACAGTCCTGTTTAGACAAATATTTCATAATCTCATCGTTTATAAAATTATTACATTTTAAGTACTGTTACATAAATTTCGATTATTTATCATTTTATGTAGTTTAGTCATTTATTTCATTAATTATTATATAAATAGTTTAAATGACTATTTTCAGGAGACACTTTTATAATGCTCCTCACTTCATGGCCATATCACAGGCCTTATACAGGGTGGGTAAATATATATGAATAACAAAATCACGGTGCAGGGGAGTATCAATGGGTGTACCTAATAATGTAATAAAAAAATAGACATTTACAAGAGGTAAATGTTGTCAAATGCTTGTCATTCATCCGTATGAAGAAAATTAATGGACAGGTTTACTTTTAATCTTTTTGTTGATGATAAATTTAATTAATGTAATCACGGAAAAATGTAAACCTAAACAATTTTTGAATAAATCTTTCTCAATAAGTGGGAGTACCATTAATACATTTTGAGGTTAATAATGTAAATACAAAATTAACCTGTTTTAAAATTATATGTAAATATATTAGTGTACGTATATTTTTTATATTATATAATGAAGAACAATTTGTCTGCAAAGTTAACAATTAACACTAATAGTAAATTATTAATTATTGCTTTTTCTTATTTCTAAATTATATTGATAATTATAATAAGGTACTTAAGTTAATATTATTATATTTTTTATCATTATAGGGTACAAAATGTGTCCAGCACTGTTAGAAAATGAAGAGCGCTGTTTTGGTGGAATGACATTTTTTGCACAAAGTCATCCAGTAGAACTTTGCGGAAGTAATGGTTTACCTCTTACACCAAATTCAATAACTATATATGGAAAATCTCAATTTTTAAAAACTATTCATCATCCATACTTATCTACGTATCTTGATATTATTAGAAGCAAACATGGTAACTTTTTACATATATAGATATCATATATTTATATAGTTAAATAACATACAAATTTGTTTACAGAACGGATAGTAGTTGTGACAGAATACAATGGTGACCCACTGAGTAGTAAAGAAAATTTAAATCTTGATGATATTATTAAAATAGCATTTCAATGTTTATTAGGATTGCAGCATATGAATACATTAGGTTTGGTACATAGACACTTAAGTTCTGAAAATATACTCATTAACACAAGCGGAAATGTGCAATTGTATAATTTTGGATTATACTATATGACTGATAGTGGGAGAAATGTATCTTTTCCTCTTGGGTAGGTATTGATAAAACTGAAAATATTTAATAATATTAAAGTTATAATTATAATTATTTATAGGTATCCAAAATACACAGCACCTGAAATATTTTTGAGCCCAGGTGTTAGTAGTCCAAAAGTGGATTCTTGGTCTTTAGGAATGATTATAGGAGAATTATTACTAGGAAAATCAATTTGGCCAAATGTGAAATTATCCCAGTGTTTGCGAAAGGTTCTTAGTTTAATACATTGTGAAACTTCTGTATTTGAACGTATTGCGAGAGAGAATAATTGTTATCACATTTACAAGGTATACTTTTTTGTTGATATTTATTATAGGCTTTTATTAATATTTACACTATTGATAGAATTATTATTACATCAGGAATTACCTGATAAGGTAAAAGAGTTTATAGACTCCTGTCTTCAAATTCATCCTTCAAAACGTAAAACTCCTGAGGAATTGTTAAGACTCACAATATTTGAACATTTTTTAGCAAAAAATGAAAAAGAAAAAGAAGAAAGTCTTTACAAAAATGTTATAGTTAGAAAAATGGATGAAATATATTATTTATGGCAATTAGCAGGTGGAGATATTACTGCAGAATTAAAAAAGCAAGGACTTATCAGATCAACACCACCCATTTTATCTATACCAAAGTAATTTTGACTACTTTACAAATCGATTCTGTAACAACAGAGCACCATATATTATTTCGTTTTTAGTTTGGTAATACTTTTAGGTCAAATGTTTGGTCAAAGAGACACAGCAGGCTTACTTGATTTGCGTGTAGTAAAAATTCCTCTTGATACACTGCGTCAACGTCTATCTCACATTCCGTATATAGCAAATTATCCATGGTTGACAAATCAGTAGGTATTGAATATTTACATATATGTATATATAATTAATATAGATATAAAACATTTATTCTTATACTAAATTTTTATTAATTTTTTTGCAGAATGCGTATCCAATTACAGGAAGATTTAATGGATGCTTCTTCACAGTTACCATTGATTATAAGAGAAAGAGACACAGAGTATCAGTTTTATAGGATTGTTCTGTATGATAGATTATTACAGGTAATTATATTACTTGTATAAAATTTTATTAATAATGTGTATACAGTGAGGTCTCTTCATATGGCATCTTTTTATAATTTAGGTTTACCCAATTACTCGAGAAGCTATCATTGAAGAAGCACACAAAGATATACCACCACCTGTTAGAGGAGCTGTCTGGGCAGCATTGCTTGGTATTACTGGTGATATTCAGAAACGTTATGATATGATTGATAAGGAAACACCTACTCATACAGACAGACAGGTAATTTATCGATAATTTTACTGTATCATTTATATTCACGTTTTAGCGTATTAATCATGTTTTAGATAGAAGTAGATATACCAAGATGTCATCAATACAGTGAGTTATTATCATCTGGTGCTGGTCACGAAAGGCTTCAAAGATTACTCAAAGCATGGGTTCGAAATAACCCTCATTATGTTTACTGGCAAGGATTAGATTCGTTAACGGCTCCATTCCTTTATCTCAATTTCAATAACGAAGGTAATACACGTAGTGTACATTTCTTATCTTAATTGTTCTAAATTTTGTTAATATTATTCCATTTCAGCTAGAGCATTTGAATGTCTGTCTGCGTTTATACCAAAATATCTTCATAAATTCTTTTTGAAAGATAATTCTGCCATCATACAAGAATACTTAGGAAAATTTTCACAAATAATAGCCTTTCATGATCCCCAATTGGCAAATCATCTTAGATCAATTAACTTTGTACCAGAATTGTTTGCTATACCGTGGTTTTTAACAATGTTTTCACGTAAGTTATTTATTATAGGTGTTAATTACCTAGTACATTTCTATTAAATTACATGTTGACTTTCAGATGTATTTCCACTTCACAAAATATTGCATTTATGGGATAAACTTTTGTTAGGAGATTCGTCATTTCCACTTCTTGTTGGTTTAGCAATATTAAAACAACTACGTGATTCTCTTTTAACTTCTGGTTTCAACGAGTGCATTCTTCTGTTTTCTGATCTTCCTGAAATTGATATAGAATTGTGTGTTAAGGATTCTATGACGATGTATCAAACTACACCGCCTAGTATCACTTACAGAAAATTTCAGTTCAATCAACCTAAGGTATACAAATAAATTTATACATATTCTCGAATAATTTTACAAGTTTAAATACAGAATACTATGCTATAGGATGCAAATTGGTCTGAACCAGAACCAGGTACTGAGAAAATGCCAAGAATTAGTGTTGATGATTTTATGAATTTATTAGATAACAACCCTGAGAGATTAATATCTGTAGATGTACGTAATAATATACAGTAAGTATTTAATTGTTAAACAAATAGAAGTTCAGTTTAGAAGTATGTAATTGATACATATAAATAGAATTTGTCTTTAATAGATTTGAAAGAGGTGCTGTAGTAAGCAGTATTAACATTCCATTTACTAGTGTACAACTATCTCAAACTCATATCGAAACACTTGGACCACATGCGAAGCCACTCGCTGAAAGTAAAAACAGTATAGTTGTAATTATTGGGCCTCATGATCAAAATAATGCGTTGGTAAATATCATGTTATAAAATATACTTTTTATGAGTATTAAAATTAAAATATCTCCTGTAGTTTGCAGATTTTCTTGTGAAATGTGGAATCACGGGTGTATGTTCATTACAAGGAGGAATTTATGCCTTACGAAAGAAATTTCCAAATGTTATAGTAGCTGCACGTTGACAGTAATATATAAATACTTCAAATCTCATTTTTGATGTTTCTAATTATAAATTTTGTAAAAAATTAATGACACTTTAGTATCTTATGAAATTTTATAACAATGAGACATATATAAATATGTGATTACAAATATGTATAAAACGTGTCTCATATAAACAAAAATATTAAAAATTTGTTATACACATAAAGCATACATTATATCTTTATATACTTTCGTCAGTAGCCATAGAAACAGAATCAAAACATTACAGTTATAGTATACAAATTTCATCTACATTTAGCTACATTTAGTTTCTACTTTTAGTTTCAATTTGTATTATTGTGTAAATAAATTTATATTATTTTTTAAGTATGGAAAATAATATTTCTTCAAATCTTCAAAAGTGGATTAAAAAGTGCTTAAGAAAAGAGTTTGAAACAAAGATACAAAAATCATTAGATGAACATGTGAGCTATACTGAAATCGCTAAAAGAGTTATACACTCTAAAAAAATGTCTACTTTGTTGAATTCTATGAAAGCGACAGTTGCTGAGCAATCAGTGTCAAGATCTACATCGACTATAATTTCTGATTCTCGGCCTCAGTCATCATTTTCTTACGTTAGTGATCAAACAATCGAAGATTGGAATTCTCCGTTAAATAACGATGAATATTACAATATTATTATTAACAAAATTAGTCAAGATAAGCCTGCTCATGTTAGATTATCTGGTTATGAAATTCTTTTAAAAAGCGAATTATCAAATTTGAATAACAATCCAGTATGGGACTCGCTTCGGAAGGCTTTACTGGATGGTCTCACAGATGAGAGTAGATCTATTTTTGAATCTAGCTTACAAGTACATGCAAATTTGCTAATTTGTTTACAATCACACGATGTATATACAAATACAGTAGTGATTCGTAATAAGCAACTCGCTCGGGTCTGGCCAGTTGCTTGTTACGAATCAGGTATACTATTCGGCTTTCCTTTGTTCTCGAACGCGACGACGGAGACCGCGTACAAAAAACAGGGGGTTGCAGTGTTGGGCAGTTGTGAGATTTTATCTCACACGAGAGCTTTATGCGCATGCGTTGACATCACAGCTCAATATTGCTTGCTACCAGTGCCGTATCTAGCCGGTATAGCGATGAACGAGGGGGGTACCTTAATCACCCTACATAGTTTTCAAAAATTCTTATAATTTCGTTATGAAAGATGAATGTATAGGTTGGGTTAAGTTAGATTATATATAATCTAATCTAACTTTTCTAGGTTTTCTGTAGTTTCCTTTGCCCTTGCAACAAATGTTGGTATTCATATAATAAATCGGCTGCGGACGTAAAAAATAATAATAATCATAAATAAATTGAATATTATTTTTATTATGTATAATCTGTTCTATTATTTAACCCTTTCATTTTTCTTCCTACAATTTCTTTCAGATTTATTTTTTTTTTTCTTACCGGGGTCTAATGATACCTTATATTTCATCAAAGTATGTACGCTACTGAGGACTTCTACGGATTGCTTAATGCGCATGCGCTGCCACTGCCCATCACTGGGGGGTTGGGTGTCGCGGTAAACTATAAAGTGATCGGTCGAGTAGCGATGTTATTCTTTAGACAAGGACAGAACATAACATGCTTTCTCTTTTTAATACAAGTAAAATTTTATGAATGGCTATGAATCGCTAAGTATCAGAGTGAGAAAACAATATACATGTTCTGTCCTCTTTCCACTACACTGTTCGGTCAACCGTGAAAATTTATGACTTCTTCGGTTTCACGGATCTCTCACTTTTACTCGGATCTCTCACTCAGCGGCCGACTTCAAATAAAGAAGGAGGGATAGAAATTTGCTTGTTACGAATCACGAAACTGTTGCTTGTTACGAATCAATACTGTATAATACCTTTAGAATCGTTTAGAATTTAGAAAAACCCAAAACCTGGCTTTGGGTCGTCTTCCAAAGTATCACGACCACCCTGGAGTCGCTTATACCACACGAACACACGTGTACGTGATAAACAATCGTCGAATTTAATATTCGCTCTTTGCTCCATCGTGATTTTGTGACACGGTGACGAAAGGTTCTGTCGCTTTAAACACTATAAGTTTACAATTCGTAGCTCGATTCCAATAACGATTGGTTTGTTTTGTAGGGGAGGAATACTGTTTTCAAATAGCATATTGTTTTTATAGATGTCGCTAGTAGTGTTCCTTAAATTTAAAAAGTTCCGTTACTTTTCCGACATACTGTGTATGACCACCTATGAATAAATGTCACGGAAAACTGCAGTCTATTACTGATAAGCCAAGAGCCAGTCCCACTAGGCACCTCCCCACTTTTCATCTTGCAAGCTGGCTCGCCGGCGGCTTCACTGTTCCTCCTCTTCAAAGGCGGCCGCCTCCTTGCAAACAAGATGGCTCGCTAAATAGCTCCATCAACACGACGGCGTCCAAGACAATTTATGCTACCGAACTAGGCATAAATAATACAATACGCTCATAAACAAATACCTTTAACACTTCCGCCTCAGTAGTGGAAGGAACGCTTCCAGCGAGTATAGGAAAATTCTCTAATATTTTCTACAGTTCTGAAAAACAACTTGTAACAGTTAAGCACAATATAAAATAAGCGCAATTCAAATCAATTTAAATCACAGTTTCTTAAGATTTTGTATTTTTATTTGTGTATATGTATAGTTAATTTACTGTATATGTACCCAGTTAGAAGAAGAGGGATAGTGCATGCACGCGTGTATGAACAATTGCTAATAAAGCGAGCATTATGAATTCTGAATACCGTCTGACATTTATTTGCATTTATTATTACTTATTTCATAAAATTCAACGGTTAGCGAAATTCAAGTTAAACATATACAGTACTGTACAGTCAAATTTATATGAGTTCGGAAATCAGCAGTAAGAAACGTATTTGCAATTTTAACGTTCTTACTTACTCGAACGACTCGTATCTAACTATATTCTAATATAGTTATCTCGCATAATATAGTGTAGGGTTTAGAATTTTAAGAACTAACCCCTTTATTTAGAGTGCACAGGAAAAATACAAGAAAAAACGCAACGTACACGACAAAAGATACAAAATGTACACGAAAAATAATCAATTCGCATTCCGTAAATCGTAGTCCATTAATCAAAGGCCGTAAATCGAAACCGTAATTGCCACTCGCTAAAACTCGCTAAAACTCGCTAAACTCTCAAGTCGCTCTCTAATCGCTCGCTGATCGCTCACTCTCACTCGCCGCGCCGTGGTCGCATCCTTCTATGTATGTACGCGGCGCCCGGACATTCTCGATCTTTTCAAAATGTTTCGCGAGTTTTCGATATTCGTTGGTACTGCGACCGTTTCATGGCACACTCGCTCCGCACATCGTTTTGACAACAATTGTCCTCTCACACATGCACACGTTCACTCCAAGTTGACGCGTTCCACGTAAACGCGGATAACGGCTTTGACCGGTCGGCCGTTACCGTGCAGCGTTTTTGTCGGCTTTCTTTCTTTCCGACTTCGCGATATTTTTCGTAACGTCTATGAGACGGTTATTTTTCGCCTCCTACAATAGTTAACTCGTATCTAATTATACTATGGCTCCGTGTAGCGTGTGGTTAAAGAGTAAAATCTACAGGTTAATATCTTCCGATAATTATGTTTATTCAATTAATTATAGGTAAGGATAATATTACAATTAACGATTAATGAAGAGAAAAGAAAAAGGTATATTTGTATATATTTGGTTATTATAAACTTTATGAATAATATGAGGTTTTTATTGTCTGAGAACTGATGTTGTCCGGTTAAAATGCTAATAGCGATGTTTATGTTAATTCGCCGGATAATTAAATTAATGACACTATATTGAAACGCTAAGTTAAAACGCTAGGTTTTTCGCGGTTCGTTATTATATCGCAATATTTGCTATTACAACAAGTTAACGGGGGTTTCGAATTATGGTGCAAAACAATGATCGATGATTTAAATAAATAGTGTTATATTTGACGCTGTTCGCTTAACACTATTAACTAGATCGACTCGGAGTAATTAATTTGATTTTACAATTATATTCAATAATCACCCATTAAACAGAACATCGGCATCACCACTCAAAACAACGGGCTTTAGATACCAGACCGCTACATAGGGAGTTCCGCTCCTCACTAGGTACTAAACAATCTGGAGCAAGCCCCCCGCATTTGGAAATCGAATACGCACTGCTCTAAGCACGTCAGAATTCAAGAGTATCTTAGTTATCTTCCAGTGTGGGAATTCCAGAGTTTTCCTTATTCTTCTTCCTAACAAGTGTTGCGCTGCACGCTCTTTTATACCCCGAGAATCATAGGTTATCCCGGCAAATGACGAACCCTCCCTATGCTTAAACACGTGTAAAAACATTATTCATTATTACATATTATTTTATAACGGAAATATATTAATTTAGTTAACAAAAATATACTTTGATTTATTATTATATAGTTTTTTTATAATTTTCGCAAATTAGGAGATATTTTAAGTTCTTTAATAAGACATTAACTAACCAAGAAAAATACATAAAATGATAACTAAAATACATTTTGATTTATAATAAACTAATATCTTATAATTTTAATATTTAAATGATAATTTACAATAATGTTATTTCGATGTATATTCGCCGTTCTTTTCTAACTAACACGCACCATCCATCAGAGATCTAGTTTAACATAAATGTGCGTGACATTTGATCTATTCCTAACTACTGTTTATCGCGCGAATTTCGCGGTCGATAATTCTATAAAAGAGTTAGAATACAGATTTTCATCTTTACTGACATCTAGATTCTTCCGATTGTTCTGGGGACGTTACACAATAGTTAATAATATTGTTCATGGATGTACTACACGTGTGCGGTGAAGTATGTAAGTATTCATTATGGATGTGCCTGGTTTCTTCATAGAAATTAGTTAATTGTTCACTAAATGTAACCTGATAAATCGCGCTGCTTTTTCGATCAGAATTTCCAGCTTAACACTCCCCCTATTTATGAATACAAATCCTCGCGTAATATGAAAAGCTATATATAAACATAATGTAATGTACTGTAAAGTAATCGTACTCAATTATTTCTGTTCCGGTAAATAATAACGCTCAAAACGCTTCGGTAACTTTTTCGTACGTTGAGGACGTGTGTTTGTATTTGTAGGCGTACTTTCTGTAATCAGTTCAGGTTTAGGGAAGTGTCTAGGAGTAGACGTAAGAAATGAACCTGTAGGTGTGGAATAATTAGAATTCTCCAATGTGGTTCCTAAATGAGGTGAAGGTGTAGACAGTGTACTTGCTTCGCTCCTAAATTTAACGCTTATACATAGCACCCACACTGGTGCTTGCATTCACATGTGTATGTACATTCTCTTTTTCAGTCCTATTTCCCGGTGAATTAACAATAGTTTCGCTGTTCGTTGAATTGGAAGTTACTTATAATTCTTGTAACTTGTGTAGGGTTTGATGTTTCGCTGGCCTCGATACCCTTGTGGCCGAATAATCGGTCGGCGGAGCGTTGAGGTCGGCACAGAAGAGGAGTCACGAGGAAGCGATCGGCGGCACGTGGTGGTCGGTGCGGCAAAGCGATCAGTGGCACGTGGCGATCGGTACAGCGAGGCCATCTGCAGCGGCGTGGCATGGGAGTTGCGGCGTTTTGCGTTATTTGTAAAAACCCGATGCCGCTTTAGGGGACAAAAAACGCGACGATATATTTTGGCGAATTAGAAAACGACAGGCAGTTGCGAATAAGACGCGCTTCGGCGAACACATTGTACAAGCCGTTTAATAAAGTTAATGTACTTTTACTTTAACCTCGCTCACTGATCCCTTTTCGTTAGGGTGGAAATCCATCCTTGTAAACCCCACATTTGTAAGTTTATATTCTTAACTACGAGTATCTCTAGCCACTTAATGTACGAATCTACTAAAACAAAGAAGTAATACTCTAAAAATCGTACAGCAAAATCTGCATACACTCATTCAAATAGAATGTTAGCTGTTTCCCAAATATGATTTGTAATTTTGGTTGGATTGTTGCAATTTTTAAGTTTTCGATATCGTTATCGATTTTATTCCACGAAAAGTATCCTCTGGCTAAGTGCTTCATTCGGACCACGCCAAAATGTCCTGAATGTAATTCCTATAATATTTTTTGCTGTAAGGTTAATGGAATAACTACTTTATGATCTCTAAAAATTACGTCGTTGAAAAGTATAAATTCTGTAAGCGGAACTGAATGGAATTTATTGTCCTTCAGGTTCCTCCGTCTTGTTCGAATATATTTTAATAATTTTGACAATTCTTGGTTTTGCAACGTTGCTTGTGCGACTTGTTCTGCAGTAACTGGTAATGTATTGAATGTAGCATTGTGAAATTCATCAATTGTATCGCATTCGTATGTAACGGTAACTGGAATGGAGAGCCTATGTAACATCCCGGAAGATTCATCAATGAAGAATTTTGATGTAAATTTTATTTCTTTTATTGTATATTTTTTCTTTTCAATTATCAATCGCGTTTTTCTATTTTTTATTGACCGTGTCATAAAACAATTCAATTACCATTCGTACGTAGCTAATCGATCAATAATGCATACCTTTTAATTCGCGAAATATTAAATTTGTAGCGTACAAGAAAATGATGTAAAATGCGAGCGAATAAAATAGATTATTCGTTGATAATCAGACATAAAATTTATTCGAAATCCTATAGAAATAATCAAGCTTCGATCGAAATATTATATATTTTAAAATATCGCGCGCTTCAACGCTGGCCTAGGCCTCTGTAAGATGCGCGCGCATTAGCTAGAACCGGATAAAACATATATTTGGAACTAAATTATCATTTTTATATTAAAATCATTAAATATTAATTAAAATATATTACTAACGATTTACTAAATATATTTACTTTATTAATTAATATCTAAATAAATAATTCAAAATTATATGCGTTTAGCATAGGGGTAGCTTGCGTAGCCTTGAAAAGTGAAAGACGAACTGCGGATTTTCGGGGTATAAAAGAGCGTGCGGAACATACGTAGGGTGCAGAACAATTTTCGAAGAAGTACAAGTCGGACCTCCTAGGAGAAGCATAAGCCAGAACAGTTTTTACTGATAAGATTCAAAAAAATTCTTAAGTCTTGGTTGGACAGGGTGTATAAGCCATTTGGTTACTCGATCGCTGCGTTGTTTAGCAACTAGCGAAAACGGACTCCCCGTTCTTGTTTCTGAAACTCCAACTGGATTTGCTATGCTCAGCTCCAGGAAAATCTGAGACATCAAAACGAGATCTCTACAACCACTCTATTAAAAATATTATTTTTGTCAGATTACTAACTTGCCGTCAAATTCTCGGAGTTCGCTCTGGGTAGATTCGTAGCTAGCGAACTGCAGGCTTCCCGTTTGAGCGACTTGGTCTCTGAAGCCCGTATGTTTTAGGTGGCGGTTCAGTAATCACGATTTATAATTAGAGTCACTCTTAATTTACAACCCTATTAGACTTGGTTCTTCATCGTTGGGTTATAGAAGCTAGCGAAAGCAGGCTCCCCAATTAAGCGATCTGGTTTAGGTGTCAATTTATGTTCTGACAAAAAAGGGTGATTGAACCAATAGTTATAGAGTCAAACTAAAGAGTTTGGGAACTCTTTACAGGTGCATCTATCCTAAAATTTACCGCTGTCGAGATATTTTACTATTTTTAGTTTATTAGTTTTATTAAAGAGCGAATTCGAAATTACAACGCTGCACATTTTTCATGAAAAAACTCAAATATCTCAGCAATGATGAGTTTGAAGATAGATTTACTTTAGTGCTTTTATCGCTGAAATCGAGCATAAAAAATTAGGCATTCCATTTAAAAAAACAAAAGAGACCGCTATATCTTCTCTACGCCTCCACTTACAAGAACATTATTTATATCGCATTATACAGTTTCTTAAGCTTTATAACTTTTGTAAGTAATATTTTCTCGTATTGTTCGAAATAACCAAAGTTCATGAGAAACACTGTATACGTATATGCTAAAAGTTGTGTCCAGCTTTTTTTCATGCCTCTTGCCATTATCACGGTAATTTAATTGGCTTTATTGCTGCTAGAATTAACGCCATCTTCAAAACCAATAATTATGTCTGAACCATAATCATAATACAAATTGCATTTTATAGACATTTTTGCCTTACGAATTGTATAATATTTCTTTAAATTATTAGTATTTTGGATTTTTAATTTAAAAATTGTAAATAAATTACTATTATATTTCGCAGAAAGCTGAAATTTTTCTAAATATCTTTATAACACTCTTGTTAATGGTAGGGCAAACTCTTTTTGCAACTGTTGATATTTTGGGCCGACAAAATATCCTTTTACCATTAATATTTTTACTATTTTTAATTACTTGCGTTTCGATAAAATTAGCTACATTAAGTGATAAACTTTCTGCAAAGACTTTGTAAAGTGCTGAACTAATTATCTGAAGAAGTACTTAATTATTATCTGCTGAAGTACTTAACTAATTATCTGCAAGGTCTATAATTGCTATTTTTAATTTTGCATTCTCTTCTTGTGAATTCTTAATTTTATTTTGAAGCACAACTTTTGTAGGTGTACCTGTACATAGATATAGGTGTTTGTGTGCTGAAATATGTATTATATATCAAACAAAAAATAAAACCAAAATAACAAATGTATGCTAAGAAAATGTAAAAAAAAAAGAAAAAGAAAGAATTAGGGAAAAATGCAAAGAGTAAGAAAATATAGAAAAAGCACACGCTAATCAATTCGAAATTAAAAATGTACGAATCGAAAGGCTGTAAGTTTCTAACAGAAATAAGCCAAATATAATGAACGTAATCTGTTCCTATTTATTCACACTTATTTGTAATAGGTAAATGCCGAAATTATGGTAAATTCCTGGTTTATAGCACCCTGAAATCAAAATCCAAATATAAACTATTTTTTGTCAAATGATAGATTTGCACGAAGGACATTTTCGAAGCACTCGTCGAAATTCGAAATACCTCCCACCCCTATCAGGCGCGAGTGTCGAAGTTGCATTCAGGCGATACTGTACACCAGTGGTGGGATATTGGACGGGTTTTTTCGCGCATGCGCGGCGATTTTAGTCTCAGTAAAGTACAAGTTTCAATAAAATGGGGTACCTTAATCACCTTCCATTATTTTCTGCCAACAACACTACGCCATTCAGTGGCGCCATTAAATAGATACGCTCCTGCATTTTTCGCGCATGCGCGAAAAAACCCGTCCAATATCTCATCACTGCTGTACACATTCAAAATGTAAGACAGTTACGTAAGACATATAATAGTGTTTGTAGTGGAGTGTATTTTCAGTCACTTTAAATTTTTAACTTTAGAAGGTAAATTTGAATCTTATTATAAAGTAATAAATATAACTGTTACACAATTTTGATCAGGATATAAGGACAAATTCATGTAATAAAGTTAGTAGTAAGTTTTCAATGTAAAATATATGATAACCTAACTTTGGTTTTAACGATTTAAGTCAGTTGTACAGGTTATAAAGTTTTTAAAAATATATTTATTGCATATATGTTCAATAAGAATAAGGAGAATTATGAATATGTGAAAAATTAGCGTAACAAATTTAATACTTTTAATTTAAAAAGTAAGTAGGAATCTAGTTTACAGTGTTCATAATCTTTATTGTAGCACTGCGTTTCATTGGAATTATATTGATCTTATCTATAAAAATATTAAATAAAAAATACATATTATTAAAGAGAAATAATAACATTAGAAGGTCCTTGAAGATAGCTTTGTAAACAAGTTTCTAACTCTTTAGATTAGAAGTTCTTAATTTTGTCGTAAATGAATATGATTAAGAGCAAAATTTAAGAATTTCGATACCACTAAATTGTTGCAGTCTAATTAATTTATTTGTTCTTTGATTAATACTTAATATTACATATATAGAGAAATAAATATGGAAATATTTAACTGTTATAATAAATAACTTACAGGTTCAAATTCCTTTATAAACATGGGAGGTCATGGTCATGGTCATGGACCAGCATATGAAATCCCAAATCCTGATATCTACAAGATAGAGGATGTACCACATTTGAAACGTGTTCAAGAAAAATTGGCAGAGAAAGGACTTAAGGATCCATGGTTGAGAAATGAAGTGTGGCGTTATACAACTTTACCAGGAACTCCTGTAACTAGAGCAATGAGAGCAATATTCAGGGGTGCTAGATTTGGAATTCCAACCTTTATAATAGTAGTATCCATAGAAAATTATCTTGGAGCTGGTGGCCATGGACATGAACATGGTGATCATCATTAATATTATTTAGAAAAACATTCTACATATATAGTAAGATAAAATAGTATCACTATTATTGTATACATTGTATATTAAAAATAAATTACAATTTAAAAATTAAATGAATCTTTGTAATAATTAAATTTTTATCTTTATTTTAAAATTACTTATGTGATGGATGCAGTACAATATTTAAAGCATTTGACGTAACAAATACTATATAATTACATGATATTATTATGTAGATGTTATTGTGGAAGAAGTGTTGTATCCAATAGCGTATTATTATCCAAATTTCTTTTACTATTATGCTGAATTATTGTAATTAATAATACAGATATTAATATTGTGATTGTAATTGCCAGTATACAATCTTTACATAATACTATGATGAAAGTGAATATTGACATTTCAAATGTTGCCAATAACCACTCGTTTCCATACAATAATACTTCATCAAAGGAGTACTTATTATCTGCAAATATTATAAATGAAGTATAATTAAATATATTTTTTCTCTTTTGAATTACACATATTTTGAATAATTACCAATATAAAAAATCGACTTGTCTTCATTATGAGGAAATAAAATATTAAATAACTTTTCAAAGAAATGTTGTTCTTTAATAATATAATCTTCTTCTTTCAAACAGTGATCTACAAACTTATTCAAAAATAGTTTCAATTTAAATTGACTGTCAGAAATTTGTTCCCAGTTTATACTAGTAACAGAGTATGATTTCAGGAAATTATTTTGTTTCTGAAAAAAAAAGAAAAAGAAATAACAAATTTAAAACATTCTTAAACACATTTATGTTATACTTACAGTTTTTGCTGTTAAAAAAATTTTCTTAAACATATTTTTGAAAGTTGGTGTTAAAGACAATATAAAAATTTGTTGAATTGTCCCTGGTACAAGACCTTTATGCGCACATAAATCGTTTTTCTCTTTTTCTAAATTATCCATTAAAGTAGGCAAATCTATATCTGCAAATCCATGCACTGATCTGTTAAAAAGTAAAAATAATATTTAGTTATAAATATTATATATTTATGAACTGTTGTTATATGTATTACCTTCCATGAATGTAGAAGCCATAATAATTAAATGGTAAAATAAATACACTGATATTTGCAATTGAACATAGATTTACAAATTCTTGCATTGTATTTGTAATACATGATTGGTAGAATGCAATATATATTAACCATTGAGTACAGTATATTGAAGTGTATATCAAAGTACATATTGTATAATACAGAATAAAATTGTAATTGCTATCAGAAGAGTTAGATGTTAATTCTGATATTGCAAGAATCCTAGGATATAGTTGTATAACCTACTTGGAATTTTTAATGTAATTCTGACTATACATTTTTCTTCTAAGTTATTATTTTAAAAATTTTAATTTACCTGATAAGTACATAAGACAGCAACGAACTGAATTATTACACTTATCTTTCTTTTTGTTTGAAGCTTCAACCACTGATTTGCAATAAAGTATGTTCTCCAAATACTAATAGGAAAGCTCTGAAAATTACTATTTTTTTCCTGAATAGAAATGCTTGATCCTGAATATTGCGATGAAAAATCAGTTTTATACATGTCAGTTATAGGAGATTTGTCAAAATAGTAAAGATTACTTTCTTTATGTAATTGATGTATTAGTTTTTTTCGTTTGGCTGTTATTATTTCTGATGGCGTCTGTAACACTTTGTATTTACTTTTTAGAATCTTATTTGCATGTAATTTGTTTACAAAATTATTTGAAGAATCATATTTAAATTGATTATGTACTGATTTTGGTTGTTCCCAATCAAGAAAAATTATGTCAATATTCGAATATTGACAAATAAATCCAAGCATTTCTATAAACTATATTAAGAACTTTTTATATGATTGAATTATATCAAGTATACATTTTTGTTTTATAGTTAAATACTTACTTTAAAGGAAAATGCTAGTATAGTAAATATTTTAATGGTTTCTTCATTTATATCTCCAGGAAGTAGAATATATGGTATTGTTTGCCCTTTATAAAATGTAAATAAATATGTACAAAAAATGATCAAACTTAAAATAATTATGCTTCCAACAGTACCCACAGCATATATAAAAGCCCAAAGTAGTATACGTATGTTAAAGAATGAAGTATGATGACGTTTACTATAACTCCAAGTTCTTATGCAGGAAAAGATAAGAGCTAATACTGAGAAGATTCCAGTGATTATCTGAGAAAATATTCAAATATATTAGAATGCTGAAGAATATAATGATAATGTTTAAATAAAATGTTTGTAACTACTTCCTACTTATTATTGGAAATTTTACCTTAAGATTTGTATCAATAGTACTGTCATTTAAAGTAAATTCAACTTTATAATCTAATGTAACTTCCATGGTTTTACTAATTTGTTCATACATTAATTCAGCATATTCGATAATCAATAAAGGAGGAAATATTTTGTTTCTATGTTCTGAAGACTGAACATTAATACTGAAAAAATGT
Source organism: Megachile lagopoda (assembly GCA_036983795.1). NCBI lineage: Eukaryota > Metazoa > Arthropoda > Insecta > Hymenoptera > Megachilidae > Megachile > Megachile lagopoda. The sequence continues at coordinate 585,330 of CM072792.1, forward strand.
TACAAATGTTTTTATTTTAATTGATATCACAAAATTTATGAAAAGAACAAAATATACTCACATAACATTTAAAGATTTTATGTATCTTAATACAGATAATTCATTAGCTCTTTTAACTTCATCGATTGAAAAGTTTGATAGTGTTTTAAAGCCACTAACATTATCAACAAAGAAAAATTTTCGTACTAATTGCCAAGTTGATATTTCATTATTATTCTATGAAATAGTTTTGAAATTTTATTTTAAAACAACTTTAATAACTTACAATATGTATGATTTAATACATATAATGCTTATTTATTTCAATAAATTGTTTTAATGTCATTTGTGTATTTTTTCTTTACCTTATTAATATTTGTGACAAATACAGGCAATGCATGCATCAGAATTTTGTTGTTTTCCACAAATGTTAAATAAGGAGTCATAAACTCTATTTTTGTAGTCAATAAGTTTTTAATTGTGAGTTTACATTTCTTCTTTAAATTTATACCAAATTTAATCTGCTCCAGTAAGTGACATGGCATGTCAGGTGTACCAATAAATTTAAAAATGCCGTGTAAAGAAAATGTAGCAACTGTAAAATTCAGAATGTTGTCCTAAAATAATATAATTTATAATTATAAAGATATACAACATTTACAGAATATGTTGATAGAAATACATGTTACATACATTGCTATACCTTAACAGATTGTACCTATGTGTGATTTGTGTACTTCTTAATGCAACCGTAGTCTCATTTTTATCATAAAATAACCACCTAGGCGCTACCCGTGGTTGCATAAATAACGTGCATGCAATATCATTAGTATAAAGACTTAAGACACACATATTAGATAAATGTTCACATGCTAATTCATTTTTTCTCTACAAATATATTTACATTATACTTTCTGTTTATACTTTATCATTTTATTTTACACCTCACCTTACAAAAATATAAAGCAATTTGTAATTCCTTTCTAAAATAGTAACTGTCTATATTTTCTGTTTCAAATTTTACTTGATATACAACTGTGAGATCCTGCTTATTAAAGAGAGAATCTTTAAAAGAACAATGATCTTCTATTGGTGCATAATAGTCGTTTGTTGAATACATATAATCTATGTAATAATTATAGTCAAGATTCTTGCATGGAAAACATTTGGATCTATCCAAAGATGGATAATGGTTATCAGGACATGAAATGTAACATCCAGTGTCTGTGAATGTATTATTTAAATTTCTGTTTACTGAAAAAGTAGTTAAAATATAATTAAGAATAATACAAATAGTAATATAATTTGAAAACTTTATCAGTAATATACTGTATTATTATTAAATATATGAATTAATAACTAGCATATCTTTTTTTCAATATACTTTTATAATCTATTTTAATAAAGTAAATTACTTTGTATTTCATCAGTGGTACAATCACAGGTTGTATTATTACATGAAAGGCAATTGCTTTCATTTGCAGTTATTGTTGCATTTAAAGGATAAAATGTATCGATAGGATAATTATCTTTTAAAAATTTCCTATTAAATTTATCGCATATACACCGTAATTCTGTAAAATAAGTTATTTAATAATTTACTTCATATCTTAATGACAAATTTATTTTTAACTTACTATCTGCAGATGGTGTTAAGTTTTTATTTGTATCACAGTGCATGCAGGAAAATGATGCTATATTGAAATATTCATTATTTTTACATTTTGATGGTTGAGAAAATTCAATCACTTCATTATTTGCAGCAAGTACTTGAAAAACACTTAAGTAATAAATTAACAAATAAGAAAGAGTATGTTTTACTATGGAAATATTCATTTTCATGGAGTACTTTTATTTGTTTTCCTTTTCCATCACTATAGCAACTGAGACTTATAATTTGTATAGATTTAACTTGTTACATTAAACTATGTACAACAAAATTAAGTTATTTTTGTCATGAATAAAGTATAATTTTTATTGTACCACAATCATTTTTAATTTCATAATTTTGTATAATTAAAAACTTTTGTTATTATAAAAAAAGAAAATAATAAATCAGACAATAAAACATTTATTGTATTTTAATTAATTCGTTTATATACTTTATTAATAAATCTACATTTTGCAGATTTTATTGTAGTAGCTGGATCAAAACGACCCCACCGGAATATTGTAATTTAAATAGTTATTTTAACGATGTTATCAATAGATCAATTGAAAAAGAAATTTATTTTGACAGTGTATTTTTTTTTTTAAATATACAATAATATCAGAAATGTTGTATTGGAACATTCTTTCGACAGAAAATAAAATAGTTTAAAAAAAGTTCTAAAACAGTTAGACTATAATTATTCCGTACATACTTCGATTAATGAAAATTCTGTGAAAATATACTTTGAATTCTATGAAATGTATTTTTCCATGGTAATTCTATTGCAAATTATTGTTTTAATGAATGATTTGCGTATTTAACGCGACTTGTGATTTATAGTAACTAAACCAGGGTACGGTGTCAATGATTCTGTTTCGAAATAAAATTGTATCGATCGATGCGCGTTTAAGTTTTTATAGCTAGTAATCTATAAATAAGTAGAAGTTGTAATGTAAATCATAACTGTATAGTATATATGCACATATTTACGTTTATTGAACGTTTAAAAAAAAAATGAACGGAAAAGCAAATTCATAGAAAATAAAAAATTAAATATATAAATATACAATATGTGTAGGCGTATAAACGACAAATATCAAATAATAATCAGATAAATATAAATATATAAAGAATGTTAGATATTAAAATTAAAATATCTCCTAAACCAATGTCAGTTACAAGTAGCTTGGTATCGTTCTTTTTTATAAAAAAATGACAAGCTGTATCGTTTAATATTTTATAAATTGTATAATTTCGCTAAAAAAATTAATTTGACCTTCACATGTCCTTCCATCTACTTAAAAAAAATGAATCACGTGAAATTATTATTCGTTTCTTCTGATACCATTGTTTTGTTGAATATATATTTCAGCTTTTCAGGGTGATATGTTAAATGACTCACCCTGTATAATAAAATACTAAATTACTTGTTGCCTTGTGCGGTAACAATCATTACAGCGGTTTGAGTGCCAAAAATCCTCCTCTTTCTTTCCCCTTCCTCCCTACCAAGCTTGTTTCTTTACTACAGCTCTTTAGGAGAGGGGCACTGTTTTACTTAAGGGGAAGACCGGAGGGAAGGTAAGGAAAATCTTATAAGCTAAAATAAAAGCGAAACAAGGCAAAGTCCACGGGAGCAGTTTTTTTCAGTCCGAAGAAGTACTTAGAGGAGTGGCCATCGTTACGCAGGTAAAGTGCTGACATTGCGGATGATACTTTGTGATTTAGTTCTGGATAATCGTAAGTTTAAAGTGACAGTGAACATGCTACTGTGATCGTTTAACAGTGAAACCTATTTTACAGTCAATTAATCAAACCACAATATGAGACATAACTAAGTGATATTGTAATTAAAATTTTCTTCTTTAAATCGTATCTTTTTTGACAACACATAATTAATGGTAGTATAGGACGTAATTAAGTGTTATTTTAAATAAAATTTATTACTTGAAGTAATATCTTTTTTGACAACACATAATTAATGGCGGTATAGGACATAATTAAGTGTCATTATAGTTCAAATTTTCTCTGTTAAAATGTATAGTTTCTGAAGACAAGTACTTAATAGCGGTATAATAGTATAATTGTCATTGTATTTAAAATTTTGTGCATTCAATTTTTCTGATCATCTTATGAAATGAGTTCTGTTTACCAAGCGTGAAGAAAAACTTGAAGAATTATTTGAGTAACTAGTTTTACTTATTATATACATTATTATATATTATATAAAATTTTAATAAATTTAAATACACGAAATATTTTGAGAAGTGTACAAGTTTACTCTTTAATGCTAAGCGTGTAAAAGACGTTACAGAAAGATAGATGGTATAAATAAATCAAATTAAATTGTTTATCGTTGTTTCGGTACAATCACGGACGGACATGTCACAATCAAACACGTTGTTGTATCTTAACGTGGCCTATTTTCATTCGTTAAATATATCTCATTAGCTAATTATACCAATTGAGAGTACTAGCTGTAACATTTTACTTAAAGAGAAGGCTATCTCTTAAGATAGAGAGAAAGGAAGAAACAAATCTACTTGAAATGTTTAAGTGGAACACTTCTGTCAATCTTGTTTCTGTAAAATCAATAATAGCCACCGAGAAAATGGAAATTGGTGCTCAGATGGTATATATGATTTGTACCCCTTTCAGGTAGGGTCAATTAGAGTTTCGAAGACGTGAAAAAACATGTGGGACGACGAGCCAGCACCATGGGATATCGAAGAAACCCCAGAAGAACAACCGGCGGAAGGAGAAGCAGCAGCTGAGGGTGCTGCTGCCGCAGCACCTGCGGAATTACCGAAAGTAAAACTAGAAAAAATCGAACCTCCACATTATAATCATCACTGGGTTCGTCCTCTGTTTCTCAATTATGCGTATCTTTACGAATATAGGTAAGTGTTTTACAGAATTATTAATCTGAACACTAGTATTGCTCAAAAAGAGCATTTATTCATGTTTAGAGATTTTGTATTTCGTACTAATTATTTTTCCAAAATTTTTAACATTTTAAATTTCCAATATTCCAATGTTCCAAAGTTCCAAAGTTCAAAAACTTTCAAATCCCCAAAATCTTAAAATTTCCAAAATTTAAAAATCACAAATTATTAAAATCTCCAACCTCCAATTTCTAACTTCCAAGATTCTAAAAATCCATGGTCCTAAATAACAGAAATTACAATTTCCGTGATTACTATGACAACGAGCATTTTCCTTTGTTTTTAGGAAAAATTACTATGACGATGTTATCGATTACCTAGATCGGAGGCAAAGAGGAGTATTCCGTGAACCACCTCGAGCCCAAGAATGGGCCGAAAGGGTAATGAGGACCTACGATGAGAAGAATACTGACAAGAGCTTTAAACGGTCAGCAGACCTAAAAGAGATAATTAATATGAGACACGATCCTAGATATTACAGTTACCACACTCGAGCGTACTATAGTTTGAAGTATCAAAAAATCTTGTGAATTTATTTTCTAATTGTAACTGTACAATTGAACTGTATATTAAAATCGACCCATGTGGTATAGATATAAATTTAATTGTAATATGTTTCCACGTAATACTACATTTTTCAGTAATAATGACAACTATTCATTCAAGCATATTTATCATTTGTGAAATTCGTGCATTGATTACTTGCAAATCCAATTTTTATGTTGTGAAAATAAAATAGATGGTTATTTTCTTTTTGTAGGGACAAGATTCAATTTATATTCATTCATAATTCAAATGATTTAATTTCTAAATTATTATAAATAATAATTTATATATTATTGTTATCTTAATTCTTTTGATTATTGTTTATTTATGTCAATCAAGTATAATCATTTCTCTATCGAAATCAATATTTTTATTTATCAATTTTTTTTTATTATTGAATATTATGACTTATAACGTTTTCCATTTTTTAGGATTGAGGTAAATATTTCAACTTTTTTTCTCAAATATTATTTAACGTGTTTTCATTTACTTAAATAATATATATTAGGAATTCTATTTCTGTGTATGGAGTAATAAATTGTAATGTCAATAATGTCTTAAAAGTGTTTATAATATATTTTCATTTTAGTTACACATCTAGTTTAAAAATTCATAAGCATTTATTCAATGTCACGTAAAGGTAATGTTGTAACGTATGTTAAAAAGTAATCGCGGGGTCAAAAATAACATTTCTTAACATTGATATTAAATTAAGATGCTGCATATTAATGATCAATGTCAGGACGTAAAAGTTCGACGGTATGAAAATAAAATTGCAAAGAAGTATCACTATACATAATCTGTATTTCAAACAGGAAATATACAATATGGTACATACATTATGTAATAATAATAGTAATATCTCGTATATTACTATTTTAAGATAAATAAAAAGGTGCATGCTCATTAAAACTTCAGATATAAGATTTTGAATATTAATATAACGCTGTCATTTATTTTAACATTTATAAACACATGTATAATATTTCATTTCATTTGCTGCAATGCTGAAACATCAAAAGATAATTTCCTTGACTTGTGCCTTATTAAAATAATAACATTAAGTTTCATCTAACACGTTTGCTACCACAATAAATACATTGAAAATCTCCTGAGATATCGCTTCTTTATCTTTCATAATATTTGATTATTTCTGTCAATTATAAGTCCAAGTAATTAAGGAGCATTTTTAATTAGGTACGTATGAAAATTCCTTTTCATATAGATGATAGATTGCTATAAAAATTCAAGCATCATTTACATATAATCTCACGTACATCCCATAAATTACAGGACCCTATCATTTTAAAATAAATCTGAATTACTTTGCAAAAGTTATTTATTCTATATTTCCTTGTAATGATTTTACCACTGAGTTTACACTATCGTTGTTAAACGTTTTAAATATAATAAATCTATAGCAACAAAGTTAATCTGCACTTGCCAATTTGGTAAAATGATACTTAAACACGATAACAGATCTATAAAGATATCTAACCGAATAATAGTTGATCGTATAACAGAAACTATTAATAGTTTACTACAATAACAAAACAGTAATAAAAGTTTACTATGATGAAACTGAAATAGTAATCGTTCTATATTTTATGGACGAGAGTGAATGAACAAGGTGATAGCGAACGCGTTAAAGTTTTCACCCGGAAAATTTTAAAAGGAAACATTTTTCTTTCTTTTCAAGAATTTCCTTTTCAACGGTTGCAAGGCATGAGTGTTCATTGGATTTGCATCTTCGGCCGATTCTATTAACGAATTAATTCTATCGTGTCTCGATGTGATAGATTGCGGTATGCACGATTCTATATCGACATTCGGGACTTTAATGAATTTGATCGACTTAGACGGTGTCTTTTCTGGTACCGTATCCACGCTCAACACCTTTCTCGATGACATGTCATCATAGTCATACGTGTTATCGAATTTCGTGGCATGTCGTTGAAAAGCAACATCTGCTGCTTCCAGAGTATTTTTGGCTTTCTCGATTTCGGCGTTTAAATCGATTACGTCGAATATACGATCCTGGAAAACAGAAAACATCAGCGAACGTAGAAAAATTCACACCAGGTTTCAGCACAAAAATCGAGTTTATTACTTTCATTTATACATCTCATGTTGCTTGAAGTTTATTTTTACTTCAAAGGTGGAGAGCATTATTTATAATGTGTTAAGAGAATATATACACCTCGGAATTTTTAAATTTGCGGTTTTTGAATTTTTATACTTTTCAAGCAGAGATTCCTGTGGTGAGAGTCTTGGGTTACCACTGAATCATTTTTAATAATTAAAACTTAATGTGTTTAGAAGTATTAAAGTTATATTTTGTATTCAAATTTTGCATTGTTGGAATTTTGGGATTTTAAGAATTTGGAACTGTATAAGCTTGAATTTTTCGGATTTTTAGAATTTTGGAACATTTGAAATTTTTGAAGTTTTTAAATTTTTAAATTTTAGATGAAACTTGGAGACAATTGGAGTTTCGAACTTTTGGACATTGAAATTTCAATATTTTTAAACTATAGTACAATAAAGATAATATACTTCAAATGAATTACCATTTTTGAAAATGGGTCTCACGCCACAGAACTGTGAGAAACTCTGCTTTCAACGCTAGAACTACTAGCCCTCAACGTTTGACAGTTGCTGTCAAATTAAAAATAAAATATTTAAATTAATAAACAAAGAGTAAAACATAAACTATTATACCATGTATAATTATTTTTTACCTAATCAAAAGTTCACGTATATATTTTAACAAAACAATTATTACCCTAATAATTCCTATAGCTTAAAATAAGAAATCCAAAGTCTGTCACTTCGAAAGGTCAAATAGTTCTAGCGTTAAAGTATATTTCGAAAATGTTTCTTAAAATTATCAAATTCATATGACGAAAATTGGAGATGGCGTTATGTGATTAAAATCGAGCTCTTTTAAGTTTGCGTATAACCTGCATATCTCTTCGTTTGCGTCTTAAATCAGCCAAATCTTCGGCGAAAGCAGCGGCAGCGCGTTCTCTTTGACGTCGCTGAGATAAAACGAAATCATCTTCGATATCATCTTGAAAGTCTCGGTCGTATATAAAATCCAAATCGTCATAGTAATCATTACGATTTCCCGATAGATTACGAGACCCTAAAATAGGCGGACGATATTGATATTAGTTACACTTATACACGTATCCTCCGATTTTATAGTTAATTCTTTTCATCAAATTTTTCAAGCAATTATATTTGAACAAAATGCTTTGAAATTAATTGTAAAATTATGTAAAATGTTCATTAGTACAATTTATTTTCTATATTCAAAATGAAATGAGATTTGTTAACGAAATGTGATCATTTTTTTATTAATACAATGAAGCTGTTATAGAAAAATATTGCAAGCAACGTTGTATCATTAGATTTGATTTATTGTCATTTTCAGTTTTAAAGTTAATTAAATTATTTTTTATTCCTGTACGCAAGCAAGCGTTCAATTCAACTATTTCTTGAAAGAAAAAATAAAGTCATGATATCGAGTGTAAATGTATGTTGGATATAATTTGATATATCATGCAAAACAAAGATTTTTATGCATGCATGGAAAAAGTAACAGGTACTCACATCATGAACGGGGAACCTATTTTATGAAGGGCGGGAAGGTTTCAAACGTATATTGTACATTTATAACATATTTACAGTGAAATTTATTTATAAACAAAAGAGGACAGAGATACATACAATAATGTCGAGAAATATCTTTGTTCAGCACACAATTCTCTTAAAATATTAATACTTCACCAGAATTTCAAGCGTGACAATAAACAGATCAATGGAAATAATGTAATTCCGTATGCAACTTTAAATGGCAAAGTGTATCGAAAGTTTCACAATGTTATTTACTATAAATTACGTCTTTTCAATTAATTAGGAACTATTGTTAGAAGTATACGAATATCAAGTATTCCTTTCGCTCTCATCTCCCTGACGACAAAGCATCCAATTTATTTCCAGGCATAAATGTCAAAGATGCATAAAAATAGAAAATTAACATTTCATTGTAACCATTTTAACCAATAAAGTTAAAACGGTTCAACAAAAATTAGTTTAGAAGAGAATTTTTTTAACGTTTCATTAAAAAATAAATGTTAATATAAATCTAACTAAATGATAGTCTTTCAATTATCTACTGCTATAACCGTCTTCGATAAAAATTATAAAACTATGTTTGAAAATATTATTAATTGTAAATACGAATCAACGTGTCGAATAACTTTCTTTCCTCCTTTTTGTTTTTAATACTGTACAATAGCAAGATATATAAAATATGCAATATAGAGAATGTACATATTTCCAAATATCGTTAGGCATCGATTAAGTGACATTTACCAATATTGTTAATGTCTTTCTATTCGGTGTGTGTAAAAGATCTACTTGCTTTTTGTTACAAATTGGGATTTTTTTTATTTTGAAGGTTTCGAGACTCTGGGATTTTCAGACGTTTGAATTATTGAATTTTAGATTTTTTAAATTCTTTGTCTTCGGGACTTAAGTATTTTGTAACGTTTCAATTTTTGAAATTTTTGAATTTTAAGATTTTAGAATTTTGAGATTTTTGAAAGTTAGGAATTTGGAATAGTGAAACTTCGAAATTTAAGGATTTTGAGACTTTACAAGTTTGAAACTTTTTAATGTTTCAATTCTCGAATTTTAGAGACTTATAATTTCAGGAATTCGAAATTTTTTAACTTTGGAATTTTTAAATTTCGAGAATTTCCAAGCCGGGGACATTGGGATTTTGGATTTTTGAAATTATGGGACTTCAGAAAATTTCTAAATTTTAGTGCCACAAATTCTCAAACTGTTGACATTAAAACTTAGAAATTTTCTAAATTTGACATTAGAATTTTGAAATGTTTCAAATTTGGAGCGCAGTACATGAAAATTTTGAAATTGTCAATCTTAAGGATTTAGAAATATCAAGAAATAATGTCTTACAAGCTAGTAATTATAATTATATGACACGTCACTGCACCTCCGGCGCTATGACCGTGAGTTGTATTCCAGAAACGACAAACTTACAGTACTAATTTCTGTCCTAAATTTCTGTCCTTTCAGTATCCGCATATAAAAAGTACCACAGAAGTCCCCAATGCGTCACAAAACCACTCTTAGTCCCCAGTTTGGACACTTATCAAAATAAAAATCAAAATCTTAAACCTTCCACTCGCCCCTTTCACCAACAATAAATTAAAAACAAGTAGAAGTTGCACCCACACCAAAAATCAAATCAACCAATAATTAACCTTGCACAAATCTCCTCCCTGAACATGCATATTCGTAAACTCAAAAAATTCGTCAGATCAAAATCATCGAATCTCAAGATACAAACGCGAATACGTATAACAGGATCGCCAAAACTAAATGAAAATGTTCGGATAAAAGGGTATTTGAAGAACGAATCTTCAGACAAAATAAAGCTCCATCTTCTGCCGTTATACTCTGCTCACATTTCTACTCAAAAGATTTTCTCGGCTCGTTCGCGAATGGACACCTTTTTGCTGACAACCTGTTGCTGTTGAATACTTTCCGATTCGCTGGCATTTTCGTTGATCATTGCCCTGAGGGCAGCTGCCCTTCGCTCGCGTTTCGCTTGTCTCTCCGCGAGCTCCTCCATTTCGGACTCCAGATCGTTTAGACGATTTTTCGTTTGCTTGGCCCTCCTCGCTGCTGCGCTAACGGGAACCAAGTTCTCGTCATCGTCGATCAACTTAGACCACTTCAGCATCGATGGTTTCGTTTCTTCTATGCGATCGACCTCTTCGAACAGCTTGGACCGTCTTTTGAACGCGGTTTCAGCTTCCTCGCTGATGGACTTCATGTCGTGCACGTTCCTCCTGGCGCTCAGAATGCTCTCCACGGGGTCCTGATCCTGACGAGCTCGTGGTAGTTTGCCTAAGGCTGCGTCAACTTCGTCCTCCAGTCCAATGGCGGCCAACTTCGCTTTGAGATGCTGGGTTGTTGCGACCACGTCGCTAGCGAAATTATCGGCGAAACGACGTCTTCGTTGCCCACGGCTGTCGTATACGACCTCCTCGTCTTCGGGGAATAATGGGTCGGCCAAGGATGATAACGGAGGGGCGCGGATAGGGGAATCTAGTTCTAGGTCAAGGTCATGGCCGAAGGAAGTCGTGCGGGGACCGGAGAGGTCACGCGTGCCTGTAAAAACCGAGTCCTCAAGATATGTACGGGCTTGAGCATGGAGGGCTTCCGTTGGGAAAATGGCGGTGCAGGGCAAGGACATCCCATTAAATGTTATAGCATGCGGCAATTATTATATGGAAGATATTCTATCACCCTTTAGAATATTTTACAATTATTACGGGCTAAATATACTTGAGTTGTATGAATTCTTTATTGGAACGACTTGAATATTTTAATTGTTTTCCAATTTTATAGACTTTCGAAATGGACAGTTCAGAATATTTGAAATTTAATCATTTAAATTTTGAATTTTAAATTTTCAGGTTTGTGAATTTAGAAACTTTTTTCAGGAATCGAATGTTCTCAACTTTCTTTTCATTTTGCTAAATTCCACGTTTCTTGAATTTTAAGATATTCGACTTTTCAAGTTATGCAAATTCGAAAATTATCTGAAACAAAAATTCTCAAATTTGTAAATTACCAGAATTAAAAATTTTCAAACTTTCAAATTTTCCACATTTCCAAAAACAAATATTCAAAATCCCACATCCATAAACCTTTGAAATTTCGATATTAAAAATTTTCAATTCTCTAAATTCTCAAATTCCCGAGCTTGGATCTCCCTAAATCTCTAAATTCCCAAATTTCAATGAAAGTGATCAAAATACCCACAGCAATGAATTTGAGAATTTGTAACTTTGAAAAGGTACCAAAAAAGATTTAGCATTTGACGGTGTTTTCCCCCTATATAGCCATTTTCCTCATAGAAGCAAATCATAATTTTAAATTCGAATTTTTAATCTTATAGTTAATTATCATTTCATAATGTTTTTATTGAAAAATAATTAACACGTTGACTGCCATAGCGAAAACGAACTGAATTTTAATTAGTATCATGGTCTATCATCCCTAGTAATTTAACTTTTCGTAATATAACTAAATTTGAAATTTGAAATAAAATAGTAAGTATAATTCGCAATATTATATTTGTATTTTACTTTGCTAATTTATTTATTTTCTTGAGGGTCAACACATTGGTGATTTAAGAATCTGGGAATTTAAGGATGCGGGAATTTGGAAATTTAAAAATTTAGAAATCTGCCAATACGGAAATATGGAAACTTCGAAAATTTTCATTAATTTTTTTAAATACTAATGTAATTATATAAAATTCATGCCACCGGTCACTAAAGACCTCCAAAACAGTCAACGTGTTACCGATTGCATTCCTTCACGACATTTTATTTGTTAGTGAACTATATCTAATTTATGCTTCAAAAATTCAAAAAACCTTTCATTTCTATCATTACATTCAAAATGCAGCGATTGTACCCAGTTCATATCTCAAAACGACGAGGCATACAATCGTACCGATGTTTAAACAATAATACGTATATATCTAGATTAAAATCGCGAAATGTAAAATAAATTCACTATGGGTAAAAGTAAAAATATCTTGTCTACAGAAAAAGTAGAATTTTGTTTGTAAAGTGTTTCAAAAAAACAACACTCTCACACTGTGTATAGTATACATATCGTATAAGTTACTGTTCGTGTCACAGGATACAATAAATCATTAGACGATGCTGCTTTATGTTACGATTTTATTTTATTTTTATCACTAATGCTGAAATCCTTTTTTTTCCTTTTTGTACGGCGACTTTTTACTGGAATAAAGTATGCCGTGTATGTAACGCTAAACGTATGAAACAAGTACATTCAATTCGTTTCACAACAGGGAGTTTGGATTGAACATGCCACTCACGAATGACCGGTAAAGAGAAAAATAATTCAGCATTTTCTTTACGGTGATGTAACTAACTACTTTTCTGGCGACAGTTAAGGAAAGAGGAGCAGGATATGTTCACCCTTCAAAACCATTTTGGAAAACGATTGAAGATGTTACCGATGTCATTTCGCCGGGCCGCGATCTCATCGGCCAATGAGGTTCTTGGTTCAGAGAACAAGGGTCGACCGCTGTATTTTCGATCTAAATGATCGACCATCGGTTTATAATACGATTCTCCTTTGTCATAGTTACATCCGTATACACGTGTACGCGGCCTGCTAAGAATTGGCCTTGACATCTTGATCAGACTGCTACTCCGTTTCCTAAAAATCCAATAATTTTGTTAAAACTTGTTCGTTAGTTATATTGCAGGGTTTGTGCGAACATTTGCGAGTCAAGAGAAAAATTTGCACATGAAACGCTTTCAGATTACAAAGCTTCTAGCTTCAAATGCCTCATCCAAAAGTTTCAAGTTAAATATCCTTCAAATTCAAGATGCTTTAAAACTGAAATGCTTCAAACTCGAAACATTATAAAATTAAAATATCAGAAGTTAAAACGACTCAAAATGTGGGTGACATTTGAAGCTTGAAATGCTTCAAACTCAGGATGTCTCAATACGGAATGCTTCAAGTCTGTATCTTGTTAAAATTGGAATGCTTCAAGTTTGAAATGTTTCAAATTCAGGATGCTTTAAGACTGGAATGCTTGAAACTTGAAGTACTAGAGTTGATACGCTTCAAGATCGAAACACCTCAAATGGAAAATTTTTTAAACTCAAAATGCTTAAAGCTTGTAAAACTTCAAATTTGATATACTTCAAATTCAAAACGATTCAAACTAGACATTTTTCAAACTCTCTACACATAAGATTCGAAATGCCTCAATCTCGGAACTATTAGGACTTGAAATGCCTCGAATTCGAAACGCTTCAAACTTGGAAAGCTTTAAAGTTGAAATGCCCGTTACACGGAAGGACACAAACTGAAAATCTGAAAAGTTGAAAATTGATATCTTTCTAAATTTGTAACACCTCATCATTACACGCGCTGCGCGTCATAAAGTGCGTGGGTTCTTCCGTGTACACATCTGCTCATCGCTGCTTTGTCAAGTTATTGTTATTTAATAACAAGGAAAATAATGCGTAATGAACGAATTTTCAATTCAGTACAAATTGACGAAAAGTCTGTATTAAAACAAATAACTGTCGAAATTTGTAAATTCCATGTGTTAATGTATATACATATCTATTGTTTTGTTACATTCCTTTAAATGGACATGAATGAAGTTAATGCAGAGCCCCAAATATCCCCCCATCTGGTTCACAGTAGGGTTTCTACTATGAGTAACCAGTAAATTGGAACGAACAACTATAAGTTGCTCAAAAATAGACCATGTCTAATTTGGTGTCCGTGAACTGAACTGGCACACACCGCTTTCAGTCCCGGACAACCGCCTCCAATTACAAAATACGTGTACATTTCACTTCCCAATTCTTCTTTTTTTATTATTTATTTTTATGTCTTTTCATTATTTTAGTTACTGTAATTATCTCTTTACTCTAGAAAGAAGGCTGCAATAATCTAGATATTAAAAGATCTACCCTTCCTTCATCCCCCAAACAGTGAATAATTATTTAAGATTATTAAGTCTTTATAATATACGTATAAATATTACAATAAATTTGCTGTTCGATAATTTTGTTTAAATTTTAATTTGTATGTTATATATCAGTAAACGTTATTTGTTATAAATAAATAATAAATATTAATCAAGCTGCTATTCTTTTTATTTACATTTTCACTTTATGCACCTGACATATGTTACTTTCTTTTCAAATTATGAAGCAATCTTTTTCTAAAACACGTGAACTTAAAATTTAAGTATATTAAACACTCAATTACATTGTATTTATGAACAAATAATTTTCATTTTGGATTATATACAGCCTAGAAGAGCAACAGGATTGTTAACATCCAAGTTAAATTTTTGTTAGATATATAAATACCATATTTGTATATAATATAAAATATTAATTGCTTATTTATGTGGACGATAGAAGCATTTCACATATTTCAATAAATGCTTGATGAATATATTCCAAAATAATTTAGACGCGAGAAGTGTGAATACTGTCCGTTAATTTTTCAATCAATATATTTCAGTTAATATGATGCGATTATTCGTAATATATTAATAAAAATTAAAGTTATAATTAATAAAGTTACGAAATGGTGTGCTTCATTTTATTAACACGTTGAATACTGCCGTGAAAATGAACATATGTGATAAGACATACTGATACCCTAATTATGACCAAAAGTAATAATGAATTGAACAAAAAGTGATTAAGAATTATCATTTATCAAAAATAAAGAATAATAGTAATAGCATCCAATAGTTGTGTATACTTTACAATGGGGCTGCCATAGTAATCAACACGTTAAAATAAATTTATGTAATTTATACAATTTCTGTTTTAGTAATCATTAAAACTTCAAAAATGTTAAATGTGTTTCTAGCGTGATATACTTTAAAAAATGTTAATTTAACCTGATTATGGTGTTATTACAAAATTATAACGACTAAAACGTCCATCGTATGTTTAATTAAAAATCATAATAAGTATTATACATGAAACACCATTTAATACAAATTTAAAAAATGGATAACATTCTATATTTAAAAAAGCAAACTATATTTTACTTTTTACTTTTATGCGAGTACATAATATTGTAAATGTTTTTTTTACAGCAACCGACCTTCGATGTTCGTTATAAAGGAATAAAAGCTGTTAGATATTTTAAAACAGTGTTATGTTCTTTGTGTAAATATTAAAAATCAGTGTTTTAACAGTTGTCTTGTAATTTGCAGAAAATTAAATATGTGCACATTAATCAAATATAATAATAATATGTTTCGATTATTCACATAATTATGAAAATTGGGGTTTTTTTATAAACCCATTCATGTTACGTTAATACTATGAAAATATAGTTACTTCGAAATTTATCATTTAAATTACACGTTAATATTTTATTTGTTAGTCAAATATTGGATAATTGATCGCAATTTGAAACGATGGAAAATCAATTTACAATGAATAACACGAGTTTTCATAGTGTCACAGTGCGTTCGTTAACATGTTACGTAAGATCTGCCAAATTTAGCTGGCAAACATAGTTTTAAAACGATGATATCAATTTCCAAATTATTTTAGTTAAATTGTTTCCCACTTTTAATTTATTACCATTCTCTTTGCAAAAGTTGTTATAAACAAAAAACGTTTAATATTCAAACAAAATTGCATTGCTCAATTATGAACTGATTAAATTTTGTAAAATAGTTCAATTAAATTTAATTCCAATAGAAACATTGTTTAATTATGAGTACAAGTTTTAAATGCGGGAAGAAAAATGATTATGCATATGTACTAATTAAAAAAATTATTTAAATTATTTAAAAAAATGCTTGTAACTGCAAAAGTCTTATTTTTGAAGTTACATATATTATAATTAACTAAACAAATTAATTAAAAATTGATATGATTGAAAGTAAAAGTCACTATAAAGAAAAAGAAGAAATGAGAGAAGCAGTTGTCTTCCCTGTATCGTTTTTCCGTAACTTTAATTATGTTTTGATTTTTATTTAAATAAAAATTGACTTCAAATTAATGACATGTAATCGTAAATTATGAAGATCATATTTGCCATGATGTTAAAGAAGTATTTTGAAATATTTTATTTCTTCAACAAGAACAGACAGCGGAAGTTTTTCTTCGATGGCTTTAATCATAAATATATGTTTATGTAATGTTTTAAATGTTATCCAAGCAAATAAATTTTTTTATTAATTATGCAAGCATAAATGAATTGTAAATGTATGTAAACAGTGTTAGAAAAGATTGCAATATTTATACCTAAACTTACAAGGTATCCTTCAAGATGCTATTTCCTCGGAAGTAGCGACACGACTCCCTCAGACGTTGCAACGTCTGTTATTTCCCACTCCTTTCGTGTTTTACCCCTTCCCCTTTATGGTTCTTCGTTTGTAATCTATATTTTCTACTGATTTATTCGGCTATACTTAACTATTTTCAACCTCTTTCATCTCTTTCCAATGTTTAATAATATAATTATAAATTTGCTAAACAAATGCTTCGAAATCACTTCGAAACTTGGATGTTTGGAAATTTGAAAAGTTGCAAATTTAAAAATTTGGAACTTTCGAACTTTGAAAATTTGAGAATTTGAAAATCTAAAAATCCAAAAATTTGAAAATTTATAGATTAAAAAGTTTTAAAATATAGTGGTTCTAAAGAAAACATTTTATAACACTTTACGTGCGTCATTCTGTGTTACATCTTTCTCTTTCTTGTATATATTTAGAATGATTAATAATGCAAAGAAAACTATAATATCTTATTGTTCTCTATAGTCGCAAATATCAGACATTAAACAATCAATTCCATTCATCCGAATGTGTTACTAGCTATTTTTAACAACACGAAAAATTAGGTCTCGAAAAAGTTACACGAAGTTCGGAACAATATTATAGTAGATGATTCGCGCCGAAATTATTTCTGTTATTGGTAAATGTTCCAAACGTTTAGTTATTTTAATTCAAACAACTTTGGGAAGAACCTATACCAATTCTTTAACACGTGGCACCTATCGCATTACGGTCTTGCACATATTCTTGAATTAGTGGATGACTAATGTAAATACCTATGAAATTTGCAATACATTATAAATTTTGGTTTAGTATAGAGATAACACGTGTAGTGTACGTATTAAAATAATAATCAAAATATTATAATTTATGAACTGGTTATTATTGTATCATACGACATATTACTAAAAAAACAGTTTGATATTTGTACTAAAATTAATATTTGAACTATTGTGATGACATTTTTCATATTTGTTATAACAAGAATTTGCAATACAATATTTATAAAAATTATAAGAATATCTCTTCGTAAGTAGGATTCAATGGAAACAAAAAAGATACAAATAACAAAATGAAATAAAGAAGGATCTAATAAGGTAAAGATATATAAAAAAAAAAATAAGGAAAAAGGTTTATTTATTTAAATCAACTTTTTGTATTTCTTGTTATATTTACATTTTAAAAAACCTCGTATATACTTAAATCAAATATTATGGTCCATAAATCCATTCATCAACTCTAAGAAATTGTACACAATTACACTTTGTAACATTATTATTAATATATTTCAAATTTTAATCAAGAAGTCTTATAGAACAATTGCTTTAATTTGAAACTGAAAAATGAACTGAACGATAATTCGATTTAAAATTGGCGCCAAATATACTTTACTTATAAGTACCGTGCGCTAACCAATTGCGCCACTGGAGCCGTTGAATATACTTTACAGAAATAATAGAACAATGAAGATCCGGCATAAGTCGGTACATGTGCAGATTGGTGTAAATAAAAGGAACATATAATATAAGTACAGTAAAGTGTTTCTAAAAAATTTACAATAATTCTATATTAACACTACAAATCGTTAATAAATTATAAGAAGTAGTTGATAAATATAACAAATTTCATATTTTAAGACTACATCATTTATTTCAATTATAAAATTATGTATTGGTTTCAATTATTAAGTTTGTAATATAAATGCTTTTATAGATTTCATAAGATTTGTACAGATTCTAGAAGTATCATAATAAAAATTAATTTTACCAAAGATTTCTGTTTTTCAGATTTATATAGCTTCCTATTTTAAACATTTTTAATTTTATTTACAGTAGAATGATTCGACGAATATCATTTAGAAAATTATTACCTTATTTACCAAAATGTTATCGAATAAACCAGTATAACCAAATTTCAAACGATGCAACAAGAGATGAAGGTAATACATCTGACACATTGCATACAGAAGAATCATTAAAAGATGTTTGTGATAATGAAAATGAATTGAATGAGGAAAAGTTATCACGTCTGCTCAAAGAATCTGCAACATTTACTGATGCTAAAGATAAAAGTTGGTCTACAACTCCATATCCTAAGGATATTGTAACTGAACAAGATAAAGCCAAAAAAGAAATTGATCCAAGGACTAAGTCTGTATTTTTGTTCCCTGGACAGGGTACGATTAAAGTTGGCATGATAAAAAAATATATACAGTTTCCTGTTAGTAATGAACTTTTCAAAATAGCCAATGAAGTTCTTAATTATGATTTATTAAGACTTTGTATGGATGGTCCTCAACAAAAATTAAATAGAACCGAATATAATCAAATTGCTACAGTAGTTTCATCTTTAGCAGCATTAGAAAAGATTCGTGAAGAAAAACCTGAAGTATTTGAAAATTGTATTGTCGCAGCAGGATATAGCGTAGGAGAAATAACTGCTTTAATTTTTTCTGGTGCTATAACATTTGAAGATGGAATAAGATTAGTATGGGCTAGAGGAAAAGCTATGCAAGCAGCTTCTGATAAAGAACCTCAAGGAATGCTGTCTATATTTTGTGATGTGAATGCAAAACTTTCGGAGGCTTGTAAAGATGCAGGAAAGTGGGCAATGGATCTAGGTGTTCCGCAACCTACATGTAGGTAAGATTTTTGTTTCAAACTTTAATGATTAATAAGCAAAGAATAGTTTGTATAGTTATATAATTATATGATTAATTGATTTTAGAACTGCTATCTTTTTATGCACACAAAGGAAGATACTAGCAGGAAGTGAAGAAGCATTAAAGTATATTCAATTACACCATGCTAAGTATGGTTTAACTAATGTAAATAAATTGCCAGTATCAGGAGCTTTTCATACACGACTAATGGAACCAGCATTAGAATCAGTTTTTCAAGCCTTAAAATCAATAGAAATACAAGAACCTAGGTGTAAAGTATATTCCAATGTTACAGCAACACCATATCAAAATTTACGTTTTATGAAAAAACTTATTATGAAACAAATTATTTCACCAGTCAAGTGGGAACAATGTATGCAGAAAATATATAGTAGACCTGAAGGAGTATCATTTCCACAGACATATGATGTGGGATCAGAAGGGCGAATGAAAACTATTTTAAACTTAATCAATGCAAAAGCATGTAGATCATGTGTTGTTATTTGATTTATTATTAAAAATTTTATAAAAATAAAAAGTTGGATAATTTTCGTATACACTTTTTCATTACAACTAATTTGTGGACAGATTAAAATGGCAAAATCTAATAAGTTAAGAACAATACAAGAAACAATAAATGCTATAATATAATAATATATCTTTTGTTTTTGTTTAATATGGCAATACATATGATTTAAACATATTACATAGACCTTAATTGCCTGTAAAATTAGCATATATAATTATATATAATTAGTTTTACATGAATAAAAACAAAATATATTTGTGATCAGATGCATTATAAAGTTCTTATATCGATTTTATATTAGATATAAAATAAAATATTAAAAAATTAAATTTATTTATACAGTTCTACACGTCAATATAATTAATTTTAATTCATAAAACCTAAAGTAAAAAAAAAAAAATTTTATTTTAGTAATTTTGCGTCTTTATACTTCCTTTTTTATAACTACATTTTTATAGTAATTAGAATTTTTACTTTTTTTTAACAGTGATAATTGCTTACATTAAATTCGAATAGTTTTTTCGAATAGTAGTAACAAGTGTTATTATGAAAATTAGAAAATATTGTTTTGAACACAAAAAATAAAGTTTTGGAACACATAGCGTTGTATAGGACTTGATAGGGCTATAAGCGAGCAGTAAGGAAAAAGGCATGATACAATTGATATTGTGATTTTGTTTATGATATAGATATAATATTTAACAGCATCATGAAGCTAGTAAGGTATGTGTACTTAAAAAGGAATAATTAATTTAAATTTATCTTAATATTTGTGTAAAATTAGACACGTGAATAATTTATTAATATCGTAAAGTTTGGTAGTAATTGTACATAGCGCTTAAACTTTTCTTTATTTGTAACATAAATTAATTTGATTTACGTTATAATATTATGATTTCAGGTTTTTAATGAAACTTAGTCATGAGACTGTAACAATAGAATTGAAAAATGGCACTCAGGTACATGGAACTATTACCGGTATGCCAATATAACCTATAAAAGCACTACAAATTTTTCTAATTGCATGTTTCATATAACACATTGATTATTTTCAGGAGTTGATGTAGCAATGAACACACATTTGAAGACTGTAAAGATGACGATAAAAAATAGGGACCCTGTACAATTAGACACATTAAGTTTACGAGGCAATAATATCAGATATTACATATTGCCAGATTCATTACCTCTTGAAACCTTACTCATAGACGATACACCAAAAGCAAAAGCTAAAAAGAAGGAAGCTGCACGAGGTTTGTATTATTTAAATTTCAAATCAATACATTATAAACATTATTTGATAATACTTTATTTTAGTTTATATACAATCTGAACTTACATGTACTTTAATACTTTCAGGAGCAGTACGTGGTCGGGGCCGGGGTGGTCGTGGCACTAGGGGTGGACGTGGTGGACGAGGAAGAGGAAGAGGCAGGCGATAGTCGTATTATATTTTAATAAGAAAATTCCAACTAAACTTTTACTTATTAAGAAAAAATATTTACTACTATTACATACTTTCATATATTAACATAATTCAATAAATTGTACTGCTTTTCTAATTTTCCATAGTTTTTAATTTTTTGTTACAAATATTAGGTTGTTGTTATTTTTTTCAAAAAGAACATTTCAAACTTTTTGATTACGAATATTCAAAAATTTTACATGAAACTATTTTTCATAAATTAAATGATACACTGTCAAATGTCACTGATTAATTAAAATCTTTCTACAAAGATTTTATTAATAATTAGGATTCTATTAAAAGTACACAATATTCATTGTTGGACTTGTTTTATTAAAATGCTGAGTTAATCATCCAATTGACATAAAGAAGCTACACCTCTTTTGATCCAGTGGGCTTCTTTAATGTGTGATGGAAGTAAAATGTATAAGACAAAATTGGAAGAATGACCAGTGGTTGCCAAAACACCACGTCTTTCGCTTGTTTTGTATACTGGGCAATGATACATGTATTCTATGATAAATTCAGTCTTGATACCAGGCTTCAGCCATATTATTGGGAGGATATCAAACATTATTTTTGGTTTTGATTCATCGATTTCTTTTGTTTCTCTGTTCCATCGAGCACCTTCCAAAAATAGACCCTAATTCAAAGCAGAAGCTAGTTGAAGACTAACGAATACTTAGTAAACAATTTTGATGATACTTAGTGCTATTTTTATTAGACAAACTTTCATACACTTAATAACATTTTGTGGTTGCCTGAAACTTACTTTAATATAAACTCCACGAGATGGTGCACTTTTTGTAGTAGTTTCAAATGGAGTCACTTCAAATTCGAAATCCAATCTGTCGATTGGAATTTTATGTTTACGCGCATAATTTTGTAAAACACCAGTAAGAAAAGACTGAGTAAAAAAGAAACCAGATATCCAGAACACAGTTGGCGCATCGTTATCTATCCAATCTTGAAAAAATTCCAATCTAACTAGTAAATCATTGATGTAACTTCCTAATGGTTTCAAAGAGGGATATGATTTTTTACTCCAAGATGCAGGTATTCTGCCAATACTCATACTAATGAAAACTTCTTCCAATTCTGGGGATAATAGTACAATTCCTCTAATAGCTTTCTGTACATTCACCAATGTTCTTGTAATCACATCAATCAGATTATTAAATCTAATAAGCTCTTGACGGAGAACCGTGTTCATGCTGTTCATGTATAACACTGGATATTTATTAGAGACTTCCAAAATATTGAATTGAGATCGCATTTTTGATAAAATATCAGCGCATAAATTGAAAACTACTTCCTCGATGTTCCTTTCAACTCCCACTCCAGTGATTTGGGGTTGTGTTAACAAAGCACCTGCAAGTAACAGCGCTGATTCCTGATTATCCTTCGTTATATCTGCATTCTCGTGTAATCCATAAACTTCAGGCTGTTGATCAATTGGCAAATCACGAATGTACTTTAAACATCCCTCGTAATCAGTGCTTTCTGGTAATCGGTATATACAGCTTGACGAAAAACAGTACCTGTGGTAGAAATAAAAAGATATAAATGCGAAAAAATTTATTTATTTTATTATGATGTTAGTTTATTATAGATTTAATTTATTATGATGTCCAAAAAGTACATTGGGGGGATTAATAATAGAAACTTTACAATGTATTACAAAACATTTATAACAACCATGTATAATTAATTATGTTTCGATTAATGAATGTTCCTATATCTGATACAATGTAAAAAAAAAGATTTATTTTAAATAATGTGTAAATGTTAATACGTTACGTACCGTGTATTAGTAATAACTTCAGGATTGTAAAATTGTTCAAGCAATGAATTCAACAACCGTCTATCCTTATCATCTGTTACGCGACCTCCATAATTGCATTCACCTGTTAAATAAAGAAGTGCTTCAAACGGCACTTCATCATACTCATTTAGGAAAATCTGAAACATACAGTACTTGTAGAAAACACTGTGACTATTAAAAAGCAAGTTTTCCATTTTCAAATTTCCAATTCTTAAAATTTCAAAACAAATTAATTATTAAGATTTTGTCAAATCTTACCTGTAATTGCAAAATACTGATACGCAAGTCTGACTCGTTGAATTCATAGGGAATATTCCACCCTAATGGTCCAAAATTGCGTCTCTCTTGCACAACAGCGTGAAAGAAACATAAAGCAAAAAGGAGACTCCTCCATTCGATTATTTTATTACAACTCTGATAGAACTTTGCATCTGATATTGGATCATTTAAATAGCTTCTCAATAAATTATTTTTTAAACCCTTAGGAGGCTCGTTGGTCATTTTGACCCCATTTTGCAGAATGGAGATTGGGAAATGCTCTGACGGGTAACTAGTTAACCATAATCGAAATTTTAGATGTGTATTTTCAGGTATGATTATTTCATCGCAAATTCTATCCAACTCTTTCATCCAGGACACCGCTAAGTGACAATTTTGAAGCACCACCCACTCCCCGCTCTTTATTCCTCTATCAATCATGCCTGCTGCTATGGGACCTTGTCCTTGTCCCAGTGAAATGGTCATAAGATCCCTTTTTGACATTCCATAATCCTCTGAGAACCTTATCAATCCGGCCATGGGATCTGACCCAGGTGAAAGAACGAAGATCAAAGGAGTCACATTGTTAGAATCATTATAACACGCCTCAAGATCAAATGGCGGAGGTTCTACGAAAGACTGTCCCATATAGTGTATGATGAACATCCTCACAGCAGCCACAATTTTGTCCGGTCTAACGCATTTAAGTATCACCAATTTTTTCAGACCTTCACTTTCCTGTTGAAATGGACTCGGAAACGGATTTTCCTGAGGATTGGACAAGTCGTAATAGAGCTTCCATTGCGAAGTCTGCGTCTCAACAGAATGTTTGAACTTCTCGAGTCCAGTTAAATTGGTGGCTCGGACTATTTCGGACCAAGACTTGTCGGTCAGCCAAGATGGATCAGGATTAGGATAAGGATTATCCAAAGCTACATCACCCGCCAACAGAAATATCCAGTGCTCTTCGTTTATGTTTCCATCAGCTCGCATTAAACCGATACATAGAACAAATGAGAAGATTATTTTATCTTTTTCAAATAAGGAACGACATACGTTCCTGTAAATACTGGCTGTAAAATACGTGTTCAAATTTTTTATCCGATCAGCCAGAATTTTGTTTTGTTCGCTGTTAGCTATGGACATCTCGTAAAGATGAATGAACCACGGTAAAGAGTACTGGTACATGGGATCGATGTTAGTCAATTCAGAAATACAGAAAAACAAAACAGAACCGTGTTCTGAGACAGGTTTGTATCCGTTGCGAGCGTTATCGATTTCAATTGACGTTTTAACAGCCACCTCCTGCTTTGCTTGTATGTCCTCCGACAGAGTCTTCGAGCTGGACAGTATCGTAATAGCCGTCTCGTCTTCGAGAATATTACCTTCCGACGCGGACAAAACGTGCAAGATCATGTCCTCTATCTCCTTCAACATCTTCTGGTTGTTCGCACCCTCGATTATTAGCTGGTTCTTTCGTTCTTCAAGAACAGGCAACTCTTTAGCTACTACGATGCCCAGCAACTGATCCTGAAGCCCCTGTGGAGTGATCATGAAGTTCAGTAGAGTCACCTTGACGACCACCTCTGGCAAATAATGTGGATTCCTCAAACGCGTCGTGATGTAAAATCGGAAGTTCTCATTGTACTCTATAACGTTCTCCCCAAACTTGATGTATAAAACACCGCGTTCTTTATAAATGTTTTTAAGAAGTACAGGTTCTAATATAGCGTCTATTTCCTCCATAATATTTTCTAGTAGAACTGGTGTCCCAAGCTGTATACAAGTGTCCACTATTTGAACATAATTAGGATCAGAAAGTTTAATAACAACCAACTTGTTCTGTTTCTCCATGTTCTTGATCCACTTATTAGCCTGATTCTGTGGATCGATCATCAGTGGCCACCTATCAGCATTTTTAACGATTATACCATTCTCCACAGAAAAGCTGTCTGCTGGTAAACCATGGATAATCCACGCTCTGATTTCAACCTGTTCACCCAAGATATCTATGAAGTTGAATCTCTCTCCGCATGGAATTCTGACCTCCGAACAGGACAAGTGCCATTCTGCTACCAACTTCTTTCTGTAATCCACCGTGAACGCCCCCAAATAAGCAACTACTGCTGAAGACAATAAGACGTCCCCTATAACGTTATGTAGACTAGCACCTAACATAGAAGCTGTTGCGCTCCATCGGTCTTTTTCCCCGCTCAAACCACCCAGCAACTTCTCCGCCCTGTCCAACTTTTTCTTACAATAATCGATCTGATCTTCTAGCTTCTTTTTCTCCCGCATGCACTCGGCGAATTCGTCGTTCAAGGACTGCAGTTTCTGAGAGACCTCTTGCAGAAGAGCCCTCTTGGCGTTCAATGCCTCCATTTGACCTGCCAAGGCGGCTTCCGCTTCTGCCAGCATCGCCTGCTTCGGAGCGACGACCTTGATGACCCGGTCGTAGACCTCGATGGCGCGCACCCACTTGCACAAACCTTCGCAAGCAGTAGAAACCTTCTTAATAGCTTCAGGCTGGAAGCTTCTGTCGTTTATAAACTTTTCGCGAATCCTCTTCATATACGCTGGCGGTATGTTGTCCTTGTCGAAATTCTTCAGGCTGTCGAGGAATCTCATGTCGCCAAGGATCTTTATGGAGGCGGGCCAGTAGTCTTCCGTGACGAGACCAGTTGCTGGATCCTGAACTTTTTCTGGTTTAACTCCTTTTAGAACACAGACAGCCTCCATTACCAAACGTACACCTGCAGGAGGACTCTTCATGGACCGCACGATGCTGATGTCCGCAGGTTTTAAGGTGTCAAGGGCCATCAAGGCAGCTTCTAATGCAGGAGTAGCTTCGGCTAAATCGCTTTCGCAATCGTCCTTTATTGCTTGAGCAGCTGCGGCTGCTTCATTCGCCAAAGCTTCTTCAGCTGCTACGACTTCCTTCCTTGCTTCTATGTTGATGGTATCTTGCTCTATTCGAATCATGAGCTTATTGCTAAGTTCAGACTGCGCTAACAACTTTGGTTGCAAGGCCTGCAGCTCTTCCTTCATCACTGCTATCTGTCCTGCTGCGAAGTCCAGCTTCTCTAATCCTGTCTCGTAACGTAACTGTTGCTGTGTAATTTCTTCGATCTTCTGGTCATATAACTTGCAGAATGATTTTATCAACTGTAGAAAGCTTGTAGGTGTCACGTAGTACTTTCGACCTTGCATCTTGAAATAATCTTCGCTAGCAGTTATGATGCTCATGTGGAACTGTTTGGATAGGAGAACGCAGTTTTTTCGAAGAGTTTCGTCGATGTTAACATTCTGCAAGAACATTTGAGCTACTTTTTCTAATGCATCTTCTGGCCAGACAGTATACCAGTCTATGGTGCAGCAGTTTATCAGAGAAGGGAACATCCTCAAGCGGTTTCTGAATTTGTCTCCTATAGGAGACATCGTCAGGATCAGATGAAGGCACTTTTTTATTCTTTCAAGGAATAAGTTGTAAAGGATCGTTGGTGTAGTCTCAGCTCTCTTCCCTTCTGTCGCTTGCATCACGCTCATCATTTTCTCCAAAATCGTAGCCTTCTCTTCCGTATTGTACAAGTTTGGTATGTCAGCGGTGTTTAAGATCATATTTATGTCTTCAATAAAGGATTCGCTTTTTATTTGATAATCGCCAAAGAGAAAGACTGTGGATTTCCCATCGCATCCCACGCGGAGCAACAAATTTTTCATATCTTCGCGCCATTCCGAGAATTCGTAGGATGTTGATATTTCGATTTGGTACATTACGTACTCACACATATTGCTGGCCAATTTGGCACAAGAACTTCTGCCAGATCCCCCCATTCCTATCAGAAGGGCATGGCCATTTTCTTGTAAAAGAATTCGTGATATACGAGATATATGCTCGATGGCGTATCGAAACAAAACCAGAGACATCGGTGTCTTCGACAACATGTTGTATTCCATCAAGTAGTAATCCATTTTCGTTTGCAGATCTTCTAAATCGATCACCTCATCGTATATTTTGGGATCAGCATCGGGTTCTATGTAATTGCCGAAGAACAGATCGCGTATATGAGAACTTCTAATTACTTTCTCCTCTTCCTTCAATAACCTGGCGAGTACTTTCTCCAACGGTTGTCGCAACTGATCGTAACAGGTATATCGAACCATTTCAAACAACGTCTCCTGATCATCGTTGTTGATCAGTCGATCATGAAAGACCCTGTATACTTCGTGAACCCAAAGTCTGATCAATTTATCAGGATTGTCCATTCTGGAGGCTGGTACTAAAAGTATACCCTTAATGACTCGACTAAAATCACGCAAATTGAAAATATAGTGACTTCTGGCCGGAGTAGGTAAGAAGGTCTTTATAGCATTAAGGAATATGTCCATAGTGGCGTTCACCACCATCTTTCCTAGTCTAGAAACTTCCGGAACAAATCCTTTACCAAAGTGTGTTTCGAGAATCGACGAGAAAATTTTGGTCATTGTAGCTTCCTCGAAGAAATCTATACCGATTACGTGCATGTGCCGAGTTAGTCTAGGTGTGACTACGTTCGAACCACCTCCAGGTGGCTGCATGGCACAAACCAAGAACATATCCACTAGATACAACATCGTGGTATCTTGCATATCGAACCAATAGCCATGATCTAACCACTGTCGAATCAGCTCGATCGGTGGTTGTGCACCATACATTTCTTTCTGTGGCATACTTAAATCGTCGACGAACAGTACACACTTTTTCCCCATTGGTGGCCCATAAACCCCTTTTCTTCGACGGTCTAATTTCGACATCACTATTTCTTGAGTTTGCGAAGCACTCGTACGGGCACTGAAGTTCACTACGTTCTCCACATACGTTTCTCTGGGTAGCGATTCTAGGTGATCTAAAACAATTACTGACTTTCCTGTACCAGTTGGTCCCACGAATAAAATGGGTATTTTTACATGAAGAAGGTTCTTTATGAAGAAATGCTGTATTATTACTTCGGTCGTTGGTATAATTAATTGATTATCTTTTAATTCCGGCAATAAAGATGTCTGAAATATGAAGGTACAAAATAAGTTTTTAAATTATTTATCTAATTTCTCTAACTGATACTAATTGCAGAATTATAAAACAAAGTTTTAATCCTTCAAAAATACCTGAAGTGTTGGGTCCATCCAAGCTATCCAGCATCCATTATTTCTTTTATCATATATCCAATCATAAATAGTACCTTTATCAGGAAACAATTGTTGCTTGCTTAATTTAAATGCTTTTGGTTTAGGATACTGCTCGTCGTTTCCAAGTATTAGTTTTCTAAAATAGACATCAAAAATCTTTC
The DNA here is from genome assembly GCA_036983795.1 of Megachile lagopoda. Taxonomy (NCBI): domain Eukaryota; kingdom Metazoa; phylum Arthropoda; class Insecta; order Hymenoptera; family Megachilidae; genus Megachile; species Megachile lagopoda. The sequence goes on from CM072792.1 coordinate 614,452, forward strand.
TACTATCGCTCGTTAATGTTGAACACATTCCCCAAACTATACTGAACAATAAAATGCATTGAAGCCACACTGTGCTGACTTGTGTCTCTTCGTCCAGCATTGTAGTAAGAAGTCTTGTGAAGGACTGGAACATGTGTAGTTCTGGCATTTCAATAAACGTTTTACAGTAATGTTCCACAAAGAACAGAGTAGGCATCGTCAGCCATTCAACTAGTTCTATGACGAGTTCATACTGTTCGATAAGTAATTTCTTTCTCAAATACTTTTTATAGGAATCAAATAACGGCATCCAGCCAAGCTGAGATGGTTCCATGTAGATCATTCCACATCTGCTAACAGTAGCCGGGGAAGCGTGTTCCAAATCAGCTGGCTCAAACATCATATTCATTTTAGACGACATCTGTATGATCTCTCCCGACATCAGACACAATTTCTTATTATCATCGAGTACAGTATTCATGCTTTCAATCCACACCGCGTCAACAGGTCCATCAAATATAATCCATTTGCGTTCGATCGATATTGATTGCGCGAATTCCCTGAAAATGTTAGCCAAAACTCCGTCGTTCCATTCGTGTGACAGTGGATCAAAACTGCCGTACAGTTGATCCAAAGTAATTGCTTTCGGATTAATTATCTTATAAATGGTAGAATATTCCCTCATGACAGCTCGCCGTATACCAGCCAAATCGCCCAAAGCTTCAGCTAGACTTTGATACGCCATTGTTTTTCCACTTAACGTGTGTCCAACGACCATCAAACCATGACGTACTAAAATCATCTCGTAGATTTGGATAATCTTCTCCATATACCACGGTGTATCTTGTAAATTACGTTTCTCTAACGTGACTCTCAATAGATTAATCAATTCATCACGATCCGGTTTTGGTAAACTGATACCTGGAAACAGATCTGTATAGATTCCGTTAAACAATGGAATGTCCTGTGCCAAGAATTTCGGTAAGTTAACATCTATAATAGCTCGAAGAATTAAAATAAATTCGTTTTCTGTTGGATATTTTAACTTCAGGTTTCCAGCTGCAGTGAGCACAGTCTTCACAGCTCGCATACCGTAATCGTAATGATTCTGTGAGCTCAGTTGCTCAGAACATAGCTTGTAAGTGTGAACTATCTTCTCTGCAAGATTTTTGGCGTCGATGAAACCGAAGGAGTACAAAGTAATCTCCCCAATCATGGCGTAATCCGGTACCATCATCGCTACTGTGCGAAAAAGGACCTTCAAATTATCAGGAAGCTCTTGACGCCCAGCATAACCAGGGTTCATCGTTATAATGATGTAGCAAGTGGGATTTAACTTTATCTCGGTACCTTCGAATTGGAACTTCTCTAAATTCGCGCTTATAGCCATTTGAATGGACAGAATTTGTTGGGCAATCACCGAAAGAACCTCCAATTCAATTCTATTGAATTCGTCAAAGCAGGCCCATGCCCCAGACTGGGCGAGACCCTTGAAGAATTTACCCATCGCCATGTAATCGAGCCCGTCTGAACAATTGAAGACAATACACTGTTTAGCAACAGCTTTTGCTAAATCTTTCGCCGTTTCCGTTTTACCAGTTCCCGCTGGACCTTCTGGCGAACCTCCTAAGTTTAATTTCAGTGCGCTCATCAACGTTCTGTAACATCTATCCGTTAAAGGTGTTATCACCAATCTTGACGTATTACCAAGATATTCAAAAGCGTATGCTACGTTAGTCGTGATTATTGATACAATGATACTGTTATCCAACCAGTAATATCTTAACTGTGATATCCAATTAAAGTCCATAACATCAGTCACGTTCTTTTCAACTAGTAGCTTTACTACGTCTCGAGCGTGCACGTCTATTACAATTAAAGCGTTGATCGTTATTCTTGCACCTGGGTCCAGCTTACCTCTTACTAAAGTAACAGTGGTTTCGATCTGATGACTGCATTTCTGTAAATAATCAGGAGTAGAGTTGTCCTCGAATGTCTCGCAAACTTCGCTCGTCCAGTGTATTTGGCTAACGCAAATGACAATCTGACTGGGCCAACTGAATATCCACTCTTCCCTAATAGCAGTGAAGTAGGCAATAATACTTTCTTCGGCAATATCACGAAGAGAAACTACCATGAGTTGCTCAACCTGACACAACCATCGTTCGACCAAACCCTTTGCGTCCGCTGGATAAATCTTGCCACTGAACGGGACGTATTCTTCTTCGTCAGAGTACATTCCTATGATTTCTTGGTCCGTGGTAAACCGTAGTTTGCTGATGCCCTCGAAGCATTTCTTTAAATGAGGTTGCACTCTCTGGGCATCTTTAGTCTCGGACAATATTTCTAGAAGCTCGTCGTTCGATAAGAAGAAGAATCTCGGGAAGAATAAACGTTTCTTTTCAAGATAATCGTTCAGACCTTTTTGTATCTCGTCAAGTAGCGTATTACACAGTGTCAACTCCTGCAGCATATTCTTCATGTCGGTGGCATCCAGCACTCGCTTATTAGCAACAGCATACGTCATGATGGCTCGCCAGATTTTGTCCATCCTTCGAAAATTGTTTGCTTCCGTTGGCATTTGTCTCATGATGTCTTCGCTGCTAAATATTGGTTCCAAATACATCCACGTCGACTGACACACTAACCATTGATCAATGATATCCTGCATCATCAGCAACTTATTCTCCCAAGCTTGCATATCGTCCTCGAACGCCTTCACAAAAGGAGAACTCCTCATCGTTTGCGCTTTCAGGATGTGGTCATCCAGGAGCACTTGAATGTCATCTACGGAGGTTAAAATAGAGACACCTGTTTCACGATATGGCATGAAATTGAATTCGATGTCAGACCACTCGTCCTTCATCTTCTGTAGATTTTGCTGAAGAGCGTGTTCCTTAACGGCAGCTGATGATATCTCTTCAAGTTTGCTTATGTGGACTAACAATCCCAATTCTACCATATTGGACAAACTAGTCACTTCTGTCGGTGTTACGTCTATGTTAACCAATTTGCTCATTTGTTCCCAGTGTCGTTGTTCTAATCCAGGCGTACATATAATCAGCAACAGAGGGACAAATTGTTTAAACTTTTCAACTTTTCCACGTATCATTTCGGTAACTCTTCGAGCACCCGGAATGTCGGCGACCAAACGTGCCACTCTGTACAACGTTCGCCAAGTGTTATCTGTTTCTTCTTTAATCTCGTCAGCGTCCAAACCCAAGAATGGACCATTAAACCATTTATCATGGTTCTGTTGGAAATTCAGCACTGTATGCCAAAGAGTGTCAAGAGTATTCACTATGGAAGACATGCCGGAAATCGTCAAGTACGGACTCAGTTCCATATCCAAAAGAGCTTCTTCTTCGTTTATCTCTTCAGCTTCCTTTCGAATTTCCTCCATTCCTTTGGAAAGGTGTTCAATCTCCTCAACTGCGTCTTCTATTTCATCTATGGTTAGGACGGGTGGATCAATCTTCTTGAATTGATCAATTGCAAACTGCATGTTCTGTATTTTTTGCTCAAAGCTATCCCTTCTTGCACGCAACAAGTCCTCCAAGAACTGTTTCCTCATGTTTAATCTGGTGTTAGCTAATTCCATGACGGTCTCCATTTCTTTTGGCCATGTTATAGTACGAGTATTTAACTGAATGTCATCCGATGTTGGTGTCTGATAATTAAATAGGAATAAAATCAACTCTACGGAAAATGCTAGTTTTTGTTTCATGTTGAACATGGTCGTGTCACGACTTTCGCAGAGATAGTTGTATAATCCGACAACGTCTGGTGTTTTCTCTGGCATTTTTGAAATGTTTTCCGCTATTGTGTCGAAACTCGAACACAACTCGCGGTTGTTAGATCGCAACTGATTCGCAAAGAAATCACAGATTTCAGTTCGAAGTTCGTATAAGATTTGCCTCAGAGTGTCATTTACAGTGCTGCAATCAAGTTCTATCATGTTGAGCGAAATCTATTATAAAATTGCCATTAATGTTTCTCTTATCGAGTTTTAATGTGATTCTGAAATAATCTGACGTTTACCTTATTGCGGAACATAATAATTTCTTGTCTGATATCATCGTAATTTCTTATTTTTTGTTCGAATTCACGAAGAAATGGCATCGGTTCAATCATGAAGAAATCGTCCAAACTTTTTTTGGCTTGGCCACTGACAATATACAATAAATTTTCGTAACATTTTAAATAAATCTGTGGACCCGCAGTGTGAACACTGATAATATCTAGTACAGTATTAATTATGTTGTATACCTATGATATTTATTTAATAATTATTTTTTAAAAATAAACAAAGTCAACGAAGCTAAACATTGCAACTTTACATAATTTGCTAATTCGTTCAAACTAATGATACATGATAGAATAACTAATCTTAAAACCTTACAATAATATTACAAGATTTATATCTCATTTACCACATTTTCATATCGTGAAACAGAAGACAAATATTCTTGTTTCTCTAATTCAGGAAACAGAATTGTTTCAATTTTTGGAATCAATGTTGTGACCATAATAATTTTATCAAAGCATTTTGAAATAATTTCACGAATTTCGGAAATGGTTGGTCTACAATGTAGATTCTTCGTGCCTAATTCTGCTTCCACTGTTATAGTTATAAAAGGTGTTCTATAATATAATTGTACTAAATGTTACTTCATATGGGAAACCAAGAGGAACATAAGAAAGCAGATTGCTTACTTTAAAAACATGAGATCCTTATAATTACCCTTGAAATAATTTCCACTACTGTATTCCATAAAAAAATTTTGTATATGTTTGAGCGTTTTCATCACCATCATTCGTAAATGCCTAGATAGAAGTGTGTTTATGCTTCGAAAATATTTTTCAATTAACACGGTAGATGCATCATAATGTTCTTGCACATAGCAAGACCAAACATGCTTCTTTTCCAAGATAATATCTGCAATATCAGCTAGCCACTCATTGATAAGCAAATGCATTGCTTTATCACATAAATGATATATTCTAGGTTCTACTTCAAACGCAGGTATAGGAATTGTTCCTATATCTTTAATGTTAATTATCATCATATTTTGATACCTGAAAAATAACATAGGAATCTATAGATTTATTTAAGGATATAGAAATATAAACATAATCTCAAAAAAGGGAATGTAGTATTTATGGAAATCACTTTAAAAAATACAAATCTTGAATATCTCTTAATATCTCATTTCCGATAAATAAATTATGTTGCATAAAATGGTTTGCTGTAAGTTTGAATTGATGCCAAGGTACTGGTGCTCGTATATGTAGAATTGGGTATTCCACCCATGATGTTGCCGCGATAGACTGTTTATAACCTTCGACGATCTCAAACTCAAGTTTGGTAAGCTGTTCGTAAAAACTAAAACAGAAAATTTCAACTAGAAGTTATTATTACATATTTAGTATAAGCTACATAAGTTATTTAAAGTTATAAATTTTCAAAAAAGGTGCAAAATATGCGCGATAAGTATCGATAGTCTCGATACTTTAGTGCAAGTATGGTGGTTTTTTCAAATATCACGTAAATCATCCGTTAATGAATGGGTACGGACAAGAAATAGATTTTTAGCAGAAACAAACATTTTCACTGAACAGTTGAAAGGAAATAGGTGTCGATAAAGACTACAACATTTTTGCGTGTTGAAAAATAAGGATTGTTTAAAAATGACCTTACTCTTCCCGTTTACGAAGCTTTCCAGTAATACGTTTTCTTGCTCCTTCAAGATTGCTACGATCATAATAATCTGAACCATCATCACGAATACAATAATTTTTTAAATATATTGATTTACTATGATCTTTATTTATAACAAATTGCTTTTGCTGCTTATTAATTGCTTCCAACAAAATACTTGTTTGTTCTTCTACAGATTTCGGAATTTCTGCTTCATTTATATAAACAATCTGAAATATTTTTTTTTAATATGATTAATTTTTAAATTAATCTATCTTTATTGTTCTTGTTCATTGCTTCCAATTTTAATAATAAATAAAACTATTTTACTTTTCTTTTTGATGACTTCTTCATCTCTTGCTTAGTTTTCTTTAATTTCTTGATGTTTCTATAGTTTTGACACGTTTTTGCAAGTTTCATACAAGATTTTCTCCATAACCATGTGCCATCGGCTAAATCTTTCAAGCGGATTATACTACTTGGCAAAAAATCTATAGACTGTCTCAGAGTTTCTTGTTGTATGTTAGTCATACATTTCTTAACATAATTCTGAGATAAGTCAAAAAGTTCTTGTTTACAAGCAGAACTACATTGCAAATTCCTTTTTCGTTTCATTGAACTTTTTACATGATGAATCATACATTTACTTTCATTATCCTCCAAGAATTTCTCATGTCTATATAATTGTTTACATGATGTGATTTCAGTCTGTGAATAATCTCTTAATATCTCTTGTGCTTTTGCCAATTGTTCAGACAGTGAACATTCAAATGATAATTCTTCTGTAAATTTGGCTATCGATACACATGGTATATCAACAAGACTGTCAGAATCTTTCTCTTTCTCGTCATTGCTCTATAATTCATCATTTAAACAATATTATTTATGCAGCATATATAGCAGAATCTGTATTATAATAAATTCATTAAAATGTTAAATAACCAGCAAGTAATAATATTCCTTGTGGAAAAATACTTAATTTTGCTAAGTAACATTTGATATAGTAATCATTATACAAAATTTCAAATAATTGTTATATTTAAAATGAAATAGATTACCTTCATTTAAGGAAATCTGCACTGAATATCAATAATATCTTGAAGCAGAGAAAAGATGGTTATACATGAGTATAAACAAGAATGCAACTATAGCAACAGTAATAGATAACAGTAATTTTATTAAACTTTTGCGAATTTTTTATATTATACATGAGACTATAATAATGTTTAAAGCTTTATTATAATTTATACTTTTATAATTAAAATTTCTTACACATATTTGTACAATGTAGTATTCAAATTAAAAAAATGAACATATCAAATATTTTTTTCTAGTTCCAAATAAATTATTGTTAACAAATTATTGATACATCTTTTATTTTTTTTTTTAATTACAGTTTTGTTATAATATTTTAGAAATATTAAAAATGAATTTTAAACACATTTTATTTGTATCCCTTTTGGCTCTATTATTGCTTATTAATGTTTAAAAGTTTAATTTATTCTTAGGAACTAGTGTAACTGCAGTATACAAAACATTTATAAATTAAGATATACATATATATATATATATATATATATATATATTTATATATATATTATATATATATATATATATATATATATATACATATATATAAATATATACAATCTTATATTTTTATATTTATTTGTAAAAGAGAATGCAAGATTCAAAATGTGTAATATAAAAAATTGTAACTTTATTGATGTTACTATCGACAACTTAGATTAATAAAAAGTAGTATATTAAATTTTACATGTTTCAGCATAGTTGTGCTTCTAATTGTATCCAAAAAAATTTGTAAGAAAGTTTATATGTGGAAAATTGTTAAACTGCTAAACAATATCAAAATAAATCACCATTGAGTTAAATATTAATTACTGTAATACTATTTGTTGTGTCATTAGTACTGATTGTATTATGAACAACTTATAATAATATTATATTATATAATTAGTATGTTATAAATTTTGTAATGACTTAGAATTAATTCACAACTGTCAGTCCGTGCATTATACGATTTACATCCTTGCTTTGCAAAAACCTGAAAGTGTTCAAATTGTATATAATAAGAAAAAGAATAATTTAGAAGCAATGAAATATGTTTAAAAATATTACCATGTAAAATTAATAAATAAGTACAATAAAGTACAGCATTTCAGCAATGATTGTAATCAGTATCATCTTGGTCGGATGTTACAAAAAATCCAACTAGAGTTAAATACACAACAAGATTACCTGCTAAAGTTAAATAGCAAGTACTTGATTGTATCTGAAAATATGTTTTAAATACATAAAATGAGTTATGATCAACATATATATGAATTTTCAATAAAAAAAATAGCATAACAATTAGATAAAAAAATCATACCACTGGATCATTGGCTGGTGATCTTGCTAAGACAATTGGAAGCGCAAAGGATGACACAACAAAACCCATAGTAATGAATATAGCCAATTCCAAACATGGATTAGAATTATTTCCATAATCATCTGTATATCGACGAGCAATTATAGTTGGAATTGGTGCCAATATATAGAATAATACAACAAAGAATGTCCACCATACTCTAAAGTAACGTGTTATAAAAATCAGTATACAAGTTTTATTACAATTTATACAACATTAATTTGTATATATTAACATAATTATGATAATTTACTTATGTGTTGGTAAGGCACAACCAAGTATGATAAATGTCATACCAATAGAGCCAGCAAATGCCAAAAGTACTAATCTGCAAAAGGGTTCTTTTTTAATTATACTGTTAATTACAACATAAGTTTCTTATAAATTATAATACTTACGCTGTTTGTTATTAAAAGCCATTCATTGCATGAAACAAAGACAAAATTATTTTACAAATTATATAAACTGCAACTTATAAATAATTACATTTTACACAATTACTATGAAAACTAATAAGAAAAATATTAAAAAATTTAAGAAGCATGTTGATTGATCTAAATAATAAAAAAATTTGTATAAACATGAATGATAATTTAAACATACATTTCAGTATGAAAAATACATTACATTTCTATATTCTATACATGATTCAGATATATTTCTTATAACTTTAGCAACTTGTATGCTTATAGAAAACATTTGCAATTTCTCCTTAATAAACATTTGACAAAGAGTAAATATTACATTAATAAACAAATTGCAATAAATTATGTTTCTATAGATGTATATAAACGATAAACATGTGTCGTCTATATACAAAATTTGACAGTAATGACAATAAAAGCAGTAAGGTTATGTTTTGATGTATTATTTTTTAATCTAACTTTCTTGTTAAACCTTCATCGGCAATATCATTTTCCTAGATTCTGTAGCAAAAAATTATATATTTGTGTGATCAAAAATATGCCGAATAACCTTTAATTCCAGCCATCATACACTGATTTGACAAGTGTATTTATCGTATCCACACTTTGAGAATGTTGTGACGTAAGCTATCACCAGTGACTATTTGTAGTCAATACTATCACCTACATAGATGATCAGATAAATGTAGTTTAATTTAAAAGTAAACTAAAACAGGTAACTTTTTTAAATAAATTTTTATATTTATTACGAATATTATACTAATGTAGCATTAGTCTTTATCTAAAATTGATAAATGTCTAATGTAAATCAATGTTTTCAAAAATGTTATATTCAAACTCGTTATAAGAAAAATAAACAAATATTTATGCTTATATGTAGACATTAATCATATAAAAAATAATAATAACTTGGAATTCATTTAAATTAATGCAAGTTTTATGTACTCCGTTCCACAAGAGAATAATCCTTAAAAGTTATTTTTGCACACATTGAGTTTGTCGATTCTAAATACTCTATAGTCTATGATGATGCGCATATGCTTTTATGACCATCGTCACATTAAATGAATATATCCAGCGGGCAGAAAATTTGTGATTTCCTCTTCTTGTTTGAAATACTTGTTTTTTCTATACTTATATACTTCATAATGATACCGAAGCTGAAGCTTTGTTCCCCTTCATAGGAAATTTTTCCTTGAAAAATTTACCACATTATTATCAATTCTTGTTGTTCATTTATTTTTCCCACCACGTATATAGCCATGAACGCAGAAGCATAGACAGACATTGCACTCGTAATCAGAAATTTATCAAGACTGTCAAGCTGTGCAAATTATGCTTACTCTCTCACGAAATGAAATATAATGCATACATGATTACGTTCACAGAATTTTATAAATAATTGAACAACTTAAATGTCTTCAAAACAAAATAAATAATAATAATTTTAGTATTTTCGAAAATTCATTTGTAAATTCTCCTTTAATTTTCGATAATGGGAAGTCCAATGTAAGCCGTGGAAGTTCAAATGAAAAATGTTCATTGGATCAACTGTGAGTGTAGCTGAATTGAAGGTGTTGCGATAGTGAGGTCTGATCATTGCGTGTGCATTTTCTTTTGCGTTGATATCAAGTCAATAATGAGCGATCCAAAAAGGTAAATTGTTTACAGAAAGTACTTAGTTAATTAATACGTATAATAATTTCATATATATTACTTTTAAATACACGAACGAGGCATGAAAATAAGATGCAACCATACTGGCTTCCAATTTTACGTTGTCATCATGTCGACGCAACGCGTCTTTTCGTAAATTCTAATGGAAATAAATAATATGTTTTAAATTTTATACTACAAAGTATAATTTTTCCTTGTAAATTAATATATTTTTTTAGGTAACTACTTGTAATAACATAAATAATACTTCTGACTTTTATATGCCGACTGATCATGGCTGAATCTGCTCTGAACGTGACAAAGAAATTTTGCTGACACGTTAATATTCACTTTGCATTATAATTTATACTGAATTTATAAGAAAGTTTTGATAATAATTAAAGTCAAGTAATTCAAATGTTGCAGATATTCCATACATGAAATAATTAAATATTCATGTTTTTAAACATTTAGGAAATCAATCCATGTGTTACAATTGTATATTTAGTTTTTAAATACTGTTTTTATTAAACTATTATTCCCTTGTAATCAATAGCATATAAAGTATACAAGTATACATGTATGCTTAACATATCAAATGTTATCTTGTAAGACACCCAAATAATACACAAAATATAAAAAATATATTAAAATTATTTTCTTCACAAAATTATTAATATTTTATATAATATTTAAAAAAAATGTTTTCTAGTATATCTAATTGTTCAATATAAAATTTACATTGATATAAATAATATATGTTATTAATTATTACAAATGTATGTTAAAATTTTAGTAAATTTGTAACTGAACTTTATATTATAAATTTGGTTTGTTAATATTTGTTATCTTTCACTAAAAAATTTAATTTATTCTTTATGTAATTAAAGTATCGAGCAAACTTATACTTTTGCCATTGAACAAGTATTTCTAATATAATAAAAAATGGTTAATTTCAGAATTATTAAAAGCAATTATTATTAAATATCATTCTTAAATAATAACAATTAGGATTACAAAACTTTGATTTGTGTATTAATAAACATAATACAATATGTACAAAATACAATGAGTTTGAATCTTATTGTATGTTATGTAAACAATGAGTGAAATGCTTTAAATGAAAGATACCAAATAGCCTACATGCAATATGTTAGTTGATATTTAATATTTAATTGCAAATAACATTAGAAAACATATAATATACTATATATTATAAAATAACATCTTATTAAACACATCATCTAATATAATAGCTAAAATTAGTAAATTTAGAGAGCAATGTTAAGATTTATTTGTGAGTAGGAAAGAACTATATGAGTATATAGAACGTTATAAAAAAAGTTGTATTCATCTTTATATTAATAACAATCATTATTATTATTTTATCTATATTAATCAAATATCTTGTTTTTGCAGTGAAGACCTGGCAACTGCAATCCTTCGAAAGAAGGATAAGCCAAATCGATTGTTAGTAGATGAAGCCATTGCAGATGATAATTCTGTTGTGGCTCTTTCTCAAGCAAAAATGGACGAATTACAACTTTTCCGAGGAGATACAGTATTGTTAAAAGGAAAGAGACGCAAAGAAACAGTATGCATTGTTCTCTCTGATGATACCTGTCCTGATGAAAAAATTCGTATGAATCGTGTCATAAGAAACAACTTACGTGTACGCTTAAGTGATGTTGTATCTGTACAAGCTTGTCCAGAAGTTAAATATGGAAAACGTATTCATGTATTACCAATGGATGACACAATAACTGGTCTCACTGGGTAAAAATCAATTTTTAATAGTGATTGTATTACTTTCTGATACGTGTATTCCATATAAATATATAAAATTTATTCTTTAAACTTTTAAATCAACTTAAAATATTAGATGATACATAATACAGCAATTTATCTTTTATTATAGAAATTTATTTGAAGTATACCTAAAACCATATTTCTTGGAAGCTTACCGCCCAATTCATAAAGATGACAATTTTATTGTACGTGGTGGAATGCGTGCTGTTGAATTTAAGGTGGTAGAAACAGATCCTGGGCCATTTTGTATTGTAGCTCCAGATACTGTAATTCACTGTGAAGGTGATCCCATTAAGAGAGAGGTTAATTGATATTCACTATCTAAGAACTACTACAAAAAAAAATAAAATTATAAATAAATAAAATAAAATTATAGGAAGAGGAAGAATCGTTAAATGCTGTAGGCTATGACGATATTGGCGGTGTTCGTAAACAGTTAGCTCAAATTAAGGAAATGGTAGAATTACCTTTAAAGCATCCATCCTTGTTTAAAGCTATTGGAGTTAAACCTCCTCGTGGTATCCTTTTATATGGTCCACCTGGCACAGGAAAGACTCTTATTGCTCGTGCCGTTGCGAATGAAACAGGAGCATTCTTCTTTCTTATTAATGGTATGTTACTTTTAAGAACAATATTTTAATTTGAAATGTTATTTTATCTATCTTGTTGGTAGGTCCTGAAATTATGAGTAAACTTGCTGGAGAATCGGAAAGTAATTTAAGAAAAGCATTTGAAGAAGCTGAAAAAAATTCACCAGCTATAATTTTCATTGATGAACTTGATGCCATTGCTCCTAAAAGAGAAAAGGTTTGATATGGTACTTTATTAATTTATCAATTTAAAAAATTCTTATATAATTAATACTATATTTTTACTCAGACACATGGAGAAGTTGAAAGACGTATAGTGTCTCAGTTACTAACTTTGATGGATGGTATGAAACAAAGCTCTCATGTCATTGTAATGGCTGCTACTAATCGACCAAATAGTATCGATCCTGCATTACGACGTTTTGGTCGTTTTGATAAAGAAATTGATATTGGTATACCTGATGCCACTGGCCGTTTAGAAATTTTAAGAATTCACACGAAAAACATGAAACTTGCCGACGATGTTGAATTAGAAGAGGTGAATATAAATATCACTTTTAAACCTATTGTAGTTTTGACTTTAGTGCTATTTAATAAATTAATACAATTATTTAGATTGCAGCAGAAACACACGGTCATGTTGGAGCCGATTTGGCGTCATTATGCTCTGAGGCAGCTTTACAACAAATTCGTGAAAAAATGGATCTTATTGATTTAGAAGAAGAGCACATAGATGCCGAAGTTCTATCTTCTCTTGCCGTAACTATGGATAATTTCAAAGTAAATATTAATTTTTACTTAGCAAGATCTAAGTTAAGTTTACAGAAATCCTTTACTAACAATGCTTTACATGTAATCATTTAGTATGCCATGACAAAGAGCAGTCCAAGTGCTTTACGAGAAACCATTGTAGAAGTTCCAACTGTCACATGGGATGATATTGGAGGTTTACAGAACGTTAAAATGGAGTTGCAAGAGTTAGTACAGGTAAATATTGAAGTATCATTTACAGTAATTAAATATCGAGTTATATATACATTATTAAATAAATTTTTTTATATAGTATCCAGTCGAACATCCAGATAAATTCTTGAAATTTGGTATGCAACCATCGAGAGGGGTATTATTCTATGGACCTCCTGGTTGCGGTAAGACATTATTGGCTAAAGCGATTGCTAATGAATGTCAGGCAAATTTCATTTCTGTAAAGGGACCAGAATTATTAACAATGTGGTTTGGTGAATCTGAAGCAAATGTCAGGGATGTTTTTGACAAGGTAAGTTATTTAATAAATAATTACAGTTCAAAATATGAATGCTTTATGTATTGTCTTATTACACCTTTAGGCAAGATCAGCAGCGCCTTGCGTATTATTTTTTGATGAACTTGATTCTATCGCAAAATCTCGTGGAGGTACAGTAGGAGATGCTGGCGGAGCAGCGGATCGCGTGATAAATCAAATCTTAACAGAAATGGATGGAATGGGCGCGAAAAAAAATGTTTTCATTATAGGCGCTACTAATCGTCCTGACATTATAGATCCAGCCATTTTACGTCCTGGTAGATTAGATCAATTGATCTATATACCATTGCCAGATGAAAAATCTCGAGAAGCAATTTTTAGAGCTAATCTTCGAAAATCACCTGTAGCTAAGGTAAAAAAGATATTGATTATATCTATCAAGAAATAAAGCTTAATTTACAGTGATTTTAATATACTAGGCGATCACAATCATTTATAACTACTTCTAGTATTTTTGTAGCTACTTCTAACTTCTTTTTTCAACAATTCTACCAGGCCCTTTGACCTTTTGTCTTTTTATATTTGCAGTCTAAATATATTATTAACTATTATATTACAGGATGTAGATCTAAGCTATATAGCTAAAGTGACACATGGTTTCTCGGGTGCTGATATAACGGAAATTTGTCAACGTGCATGTAAACTTGCCATTAGACAAAGTATTGAAACTGAAATTCGAAGAGAAAAAGAACGTGCTAGTAATCCATCTGCGTCTATGGATGTGAGTAATTTTTTATATTTTGCATAACAACAAACATACTCCTCTTGTTCAATTGTTTATGCCGTTTAACTCTATTTCTAAGTTGTATCTGTAATGTGGTTAATAATTAATGTCATTCTTTGAACCATAAATTTTATATCCAATGCTTAGATGGATGAAGATGACCCAGTACCCGAAATAACAAGAGCTCACTTCGAAGAAGCAATGAGGTTTGCACGACGTTCGGTATCTGATAATGATATCCGAAAATATGAAATGTTTGCACAAACACTTCAACAGTCTCGTGGATTTGGAAGTAATTTCAGGTAAAAGGTTAAACTTATATTAATAATGCGTAATAGTCCTTCAGTTTGAAAATTGGAGGTTTTATGATTACAGACACCATGCACATGGGTGTTTATACGTTATTCGCTTAGCCCTTGATCTGTCCAACCCTATTACATACGATTGAATATTTTGTTTACAACGTTACAACTTTACGTATATCATTCTATTTCTTAGATTCTAAATTAATTTTTATTTTTGTAGATTTCCGCAAAGCGGAACAAGTGGTACCCAAGATACAACGCAAGGTGATCAAACCTTCCAAGATGATGGGGACGATGATCTTTACAGCTAAGTTGTCATATCTTTGTACCTCATTACAGTGAGCATGCGACAAAAGGGCCTGTCTGTTTCACAAGTATCTTGTGTTTGTAAACACAAATTTCGCAAAAAGTAATTTTAAGTAATTGAATAATGTAAGAATATATCAATCTTATTCATCTCCGATGTTCTATGTAAGTATATGCAATTTAACGTATGTAATTGGGGTAGATTATAATTCAATTGTATTGAGTGTGTATAAAGATCTAATCAGATACCACTTTTAATGTAACATTCTTTTCCAACGTGTAACGTACAAGTAAGATATTCAAAATTGTATAAGTTTGCTTAAAAGCAATGTACTAATATTCGACTATTATAAAAGTTAAATTTAAAAAGTAAACAACTGTAATTGATGAAACCCAATTAAATTAGTTGTAGTTTGTTACATGTATGAACTACCCTAATAAATATGTCACATTGTATATAAATTACATAGAATTCTACGAATGTTCCGTTGTTTATAACATTTTCTATGTAATTTTATATCTTAGTTACCTACATAAAATGTAATTCTTACTCTGTAACAGTGTTATCATATTTTTTTTCTATGTTAATTAGAGATAGACTCTTTTGCTATGTTTCACTGTACTTCTATAATTACATCTTATTGTTCACACACTGAGATTACAGTAATATGTGAGAGTTTATGCTATATCAGTGAAATTGTTGAAACTGGTGATGTGTATTGGTGAATTTGCAGTCTGCTTGTAGTAGTAAATTTACTTACAAATTACCAAAGAATCTTTTGAAACCTTTCATTTTAGAATAAAGTGTTAACATTTCTACATCTTGGGTATACCTTAACAGCCATTTTATTTGAAGGCTTAATTATCCGTCATTAAAATATAAGTAATAAATATCAAGACATTGACCAATAAAATTATTTATTGCAGCTTTATTTATACAACACTTACAAATTTTGGTATTAGTTGAAAAATACAAAGTTCTTAGTTAAAAAGTTCAAACAATATTGATTTTCAACTATACATTTCTATGAACATGTATTAAAATATTTACATACACGTTAAAACAAAATCGGATGAAAAAGTCAAGTTTTTTAAAAGTAATATTGTATTAAATTGAATGTTACAACTAAAATTAAGTTATCTAATAGAGTTTCTTAATTTGACTTTTTACAATTCATTTTTTTTATTCAAAAATGTTTGTTACCGTAAAATTTTTTAATCTCTTATCGCTATTTTATAATAATCCGATTTTATTCAATCCTTTCAATGGAATTCTACAAAATGTGAAAATAATAATTGATGAATTCAATATAAATTATAAAATGAATAAAAAATATTGTCATAATACAATATTTTATTGTACAAAAATTTATTATATTTAACGATATCATTATTCCATAATTAATCATATATTGAAAAAAGTTGTATTATTAGTGCAATCGGAAAGTCCTGTTGTTTAACATACTAACATTGTTAAAAATTATTTGCTAAATAAGATATTACGTTTACGTTAATATAAAATTAGCAAAAAATACATTACAGATCATAATATTTGCATATTTTACAATTATGTTATTTTTAAAAATAATATTATGGTTTTAACTAAAACACAAAAATTAATATGTAATTATATGTTGTCAGCATCCCTCAGAACTACATGCACAAGTAAGTAAACATTTTATCGCAATATAATTTCAAAACTGCCAACGTAGAAAAGTTTCAGATCAAAATATATATCGATTTTTTTATTTTATTCATTTTGCTTTAATTAAAGTTAGAAAAGGCCAAAATCACTATGGATAAGAAATAAAATAAGGGTTACAGACAACACACATTTTAATATTTAACATATGATTTGTTTCTTTCGTTATAAATTTTTATATAAATACAGTATTTTGAAAATTTTCTTTAACATTTTTTCTATCATTTGGAAACGAAGAAATTATAGAGAGCAATCGAAGTGCATGAATAAGTGAAACTAATTGTCACAATGAAAGGAAATAAAAATAAGACCAAAAGACAGAAAAATCGACTATAATTATGTAATTCCACAAATGCCACATATTCTATATCATTGTACGTAACACATGTAATACGTAATTTTAATATTAACCAATATTATACACAAAAAAAATTACAAACGATGTAAAATGAATTTGTACGTGACAAAATATCTATTGTTTATCAAAGAATGACATTAATAATTTGACAAATTAATCCAATAGTAAATTTTACACGTACAATTAAATATTTTTTATATATATATAAAAAAAAAAAATATATATATAATTCAATCCTTACTAGAAGAAAGTGTTTGGAGTATATAACTATATGTAGACAACAACTACACTTCATTATGCGTTTTACATTATACAATGGGATAAAGTATAATAATAATCGCAAATGGATTAACATTTTTTTTTTATTCAATATAATTTGCTTAAAGAAATAATAGCTTGACTATTCTATCTTTTTTTTTCTGTTTTTCAAAATATCTACTTATATATATTTTGTGTTCAAAACTCAATACAATTTAAAATATAATAAGAAATTCACTTTAGTTTGCATATTTATATAAATCTATTTTCAATTTTCATACTACTGTGTTAACTTATGTAAAAAAAAAAAAAAAAAAAAAAAAAAAAAAAGTAACGATGAAATATCACAAATATCTCAGAACATTTACTTTTTGAAAAAATTTCTCAAAACCTTGTATTGTACTTTTTACAAAATCTCAACTTGTGATCTTTCCTGCTTTTTTTACACGGTATCATAAAAGAATATGATATTTTATTAGTTATCGAACACAGAAGATGAAAATATAATTACAATATACAGCAATCCAATGTTTCAGACATTTAATACAATGAGTATCGTGTGTTACAAATAATTTTTGTTTTGTTTGTCAATGACATATCTAGAATATGCAGTATTTATTGTATTTATGTTTTAATTCACAGTAAAAATACTTAAACGTCTACATATTGTTTTATGTGTTTACGTCAAACATTTTTGCTAAATATTTTCAAGTATATTTTAGCTTGAGCTTATTTGATTTTTTTTTTTTGTTTAAGCATCGCAGTAACCATTATTTATCATTGAATTGCTACATGCTCTAAAAGAAACTTTATGCTCTTCAATAATGATTATGTTCTAGTATAAAATACTGATTTGGAAAAATTGTAATATAAACAAAAGTATTGTGAATAGTCCTTTTTAAAATATCAATTTCAGATACAATATGAACACTAAACACATGCTAATTTTGGCGTTAATCATGTAATTTATACAATTTCATTAATGTGTGTTTGTTATAATTTTTTCGTTACAAAATAATCGTTGCTTTCCTGCATCTGCAACGTTTTACATATAATAACTATAAACTTATTTCAACCTGTATTTTAGTGTCTTTAATTTCGATCACTGCTGTATGTAATTCATCTTCATCTGTAATTTTTGATATGCATGAATCATTACACTCAATCCGTTCTTTGCGTAACAGGTGGAAATTCAGCATCGTCTTTCAAACGGAATGAACCCGAAAATCGTGGTGGACTCTCGGTAGCTGCTAT
This sequence comes from Megachile lagopoda, assembly GCA_036983795.1. NCBI lineage: Eukaryota > Metazoa > Arthropoda > Insecta > Hymenoptera > Megachilidae > Megachile > Megachile lagopoda. Next base: position 633,253 of record CM072792.1, read on the forward strand.
CATCTCATGATACTTCTCTGACTCTATAAATCCATTCACGTACATATTTCAATTATAATTATTTAGACTAATTATTACTTTAAGCGGATGTAACGATAAAGATGTATGAAATTGGAATCCAATGATACACATTACTTTTTGTACTATAAAGCAGGGATTCCCAAAGTCTGGATTTCCCGAGCTGATTTTGAATGGGTCGCGTTAAATATTAAAATATTTATAAAAATAAATGTTGAAAGAGCAAAGCAATATTATTTATCCAACCTACCACTCCTTTTAAATGGGACCTTGGAACATTAAAACTTTGAACATTTAGGATTTAAAACTTTGGACTGTAGGACTGTGGAATTTTAGAATTTATGGACATAGAAATTTTAAAATTTTAGGATTTTCAAAAATAATTCATTACAAGCAAGTGAGTCTTAGCCCATCACAATTTGGGAAACCGTGTACTATGATATAATTAAAGCTTATTGAAGTACAATATAATCGAAATACTATTATTTCAATTATTCTTTCGTAACTAAATTTAAATTTTTGTAACATTCGATATTGTAAGATGTAAAAAGTAGATTCAAAATATTATTAAATGTTATGTAATACAAAATTGTAAATGATTTTACTGTTTGAAAAAAAAAAACTTACTTTTTCATTCTCATTCATTCAACAAATATAAAAACAATGAAATTTAATACAATAATCATATTATTAATGAATATAATACTTCGTATAAAAATAAAATATACATAAAACATTTTATACTAATATTTTATAATAAATTAAATAATATTAATTGCGTATTCATATTATTATTTAATAATATATTTAATAAAAAGAAATCATTATTTATAAATATTTGCTTAGTATAAATGTTTTGTCATTACATTTTATATTTTTAAGAAAACAAAAGCCTAAGGAACTTCTATTATAATATTGTGGAGTGTATAAAATTGTTACACTTTAAAACATTCGTCAAATATAGTTTGTACAGTTTTAAATTAACGTATTTTACTTTTATTCTATGAGAAACACTAATATTTTAAATCCTTTCATTTGAGTTTATTAATCACATTATAAAATAATTATTTTATTAAACAATTAGCAGTAAACATAAAGTTTAAAAATATACAGACTTCAATTCTTTATTAAAATAGTAATAAAAATGTTACTCTGTGATGTTAATTTGATAGTATTGTAAATATATGTGCATTGTCGTTATTAAACCTAAATAATTGCATGTATATTAAAAGTTTAGTGCACCCACACAATATAAGAATATATTTATTATTAGTTGTTACTCTCATTCTTTCTTCTCTATACCTATGAAAATAAACGTATATTAAAAAATAAAAGAGGTATAGATAAAGTATAATAGCAGAATTTTTTAAATGGAATGAATGCATATGGAGAATGAGAATGTAAGTAAAAAGCGAGGGACAGAATAGAGGATATACCAGTACCTGACATGGAGTCTGGCGAGCGGCCGCGCAACACACCCGCGTAGCTATTTATGCAGGCTTCAGTGGATAATAAAAAGAAAAAATTACGTCAAGTAAGGTCAATAGCTGGGGCCCCCCTTTAGCCCCTGAAGAAATTACTTATATAATTGTAAGGGGTTAGAAACAAGGATAAAGAAAATATAACGTATATAATAAAAATCGATGAATAGTAGCAACACAAGAGATTAGATAAATACTATTTGTTTGATCCTATAATCAAACTTTATTAATACAAAGGTACAAAAAAAATAAAGAAACAAATAGAAAATTACAATTAAACACAATTTTATCATTCAGTCAAGTATACTAAGAACATTGTTTTCAATGAAAGTAATATATAAATGATGTATAATGTGTTCAAAATCTCACATTTATAGAATTTTAATTAATTATTATATACCTTTGTTGCTAAAATTTGACAATAACCAGAACTACAGGCAGTGATACCAGAATTATGACCTAACATATTTTACCTGACATGATAATATATTTCAGAAATCAAATTATACCGAATAATAAACTTACACTCTTTTTTGTTAGCTACTTCTTTTTCTAACATTTTGATAGTATCCAGCATTAGTGAAAAGTCATTATTCATACATATCCTAATGTTTAGATACATTTAAAATAAATATTTAGTATTTAAACAAAAAATAGATGGGGCTCATATGTATTTTTATACAAATATTTGCTGATTTTCATTTTTAATAAAAAACCTATTCAAAATATGTAATATTAACACGAAATAATAAACAACTCTAATGTGGTATCAGGTAATAGAGCAAAAATAACTAATAATATAAAAGTTTATAAATTTCATATTCTCAAGATAACTTGAAGTTTCAAAAAATTATATATACGTATTTATTTTTGATTAATGCATAAAATAAAAATTGTCATTTAGTAAATGAATATTTCAAAATTACTGCTAATGATATATACATTTAACAAATGTTAACATGCAAATGTATCAAGAATTGTTAATTGTTTGATATTCGTATTTGAAATTAGTGAATATCTGTAAAATACCAGATTATGTGAATGATATCCAATTGAAGCTAAGAGTATGGGCAATATTTTCATCTATGGATTATGAATCACTACTCATTATTATTAATATTGAACAAGAAAAAATTAATGAAATTGTATAAAAAAATATAATTCAATATAATCCTCAATGTAAAAAGATATTTATGCAGTATTCATTTATATTCATGTTTGTACATACAAATTAAATTTAATATACTATATTATACAGTAAATTTATCATATTAAAACTACATTTATATAATTTATATATAACAAATATTAAAACTTTATATAATAAAAGATGTAAGAAAATTTATATTTCCAAAATCGAACGATTAAATAATCACCTGTTTTTGTAAATTTACAATTCATTTACAATTTTTAGATATAAAAATTACATTATATACAAATAAATGCATATCTACATTAACAAAATATTAAATCATTTATATGTATATCAGTCATGACTTATGTCTGCTATTTATGTACATAAATATTGTGCATATCGCGTATATGTGTGTGTCTGTGTTGACATGTCTTAAAAAACAGAGGAAATAATATTAAATTTAATCTGTAAATGATTTAAACTTTGATGTTTAAAAATTATTCAGCGTCTTTCAATTTCGAAATTCAACTTTCTTTTTTTTAAACAAAACATTTGACATTAATGTGACCATTTTAATGTGCCAGTTTTTTGTATATGATATATCTTTATCGTCAACTCGCTCGGTTATAAAACCTACATTATATTTGGTATATTAAAATATTTATGATATTGTCATACCTGTATTTTGTACTATTCGTGTAGTGGTTGTTCCTGCAGGAGTTTCTCCAGACCCTAACCCAGCTGTAGATACACTAGCACAGTCTACCTCGTCCCGTTTGCCATCTAATCTGTAAATACAAATTATTCGTACGATTAATAGAAAGAGTTTGGAACAATTTAAGTAAGGTATAAAAAATAAAAATATGAAATTATTTCTTGTTTTTTAAATTCAGAATACAATACTAACTGCAAAACAAATTATTTGAATATGTTATATTTTATTTATATAATTTTAAAAAATACAAACCTATGCTGTTTAAGCAATGTACAATCTCCACCTTCTGTTGTATCCAAGTTGTAAACATACAGATATCCATCAACACTAGCCACCAACAGCCTAAGTACTTTGTGTATTCTATGTGATAAAATATGTTTTAGAAAAGGACATTTATGTATAATATTTATAAGCACTACTTTACTGAAACTTACACTGTAATAGCACAAACATTTTTTAACCCTTGGAATGGTAAATGGACACTCGCAAAGGCACGTCCTTGGTTAAAAACATCAGTTACTTGGGAAGGTAAATAATTAGCGGATGCACACATTGCTTTGGTTAGATATGTCATCCAAGTTTGGGATTCATCCGTTGTTTGCCGTAGCCTGTAATGATGAAACAGAGTTCACATATATTAAAAATTTTACCACAACAAACAATAGTAAGGTACATACGCTTCCTTCGGTTCCTCCAACTTGAAAATATGCACCGTTTCTGTATTACTCGAGCAACAAAGGAACATAGAATCCATACTAAAAGCAAGACTGCTTATAGATACGCATCGCTTAACTCCTCGCCGAAACTCAAATAGTTTTGTACCATCATGAACCTTCAGAGATATAAACAACCTTCAGCAATGCATCTAAATTTAAGAACTGAATAAACAATTAGTACCATATGAATTATTAAACTTACATGAAAAACTCTAATTACAGTACCCTTCTCAGAAGCCGTAGCTACTTTGGTACCATTTGGACTAAATGCGAGTGCTGCCAATGGACTATCGTGTGCAGGAATCATAGTTTTTGCTTGCTAGAAATAAACAAATATATATATATATTTAACTGAACAAAATTTATTAGATATATCTGTTAATACTCACGAGATTTATTGCATCAAATATTTGAACTTCTCCAATTGTATTTGATCCTGGATATGCTAGATAGCAATTATCACTATTTATTGATAGTGTACACAAGCCTGCTAAATTAGGTGGAGTATCACGAATTGTATGTAGGACTTTCATGTCCTTAATATTATGAATGTATAATGATTCTTCCAAGCATACTACTAATCTCTGCAAATTTATATTATTTTGTAATTTCTGTATCATTACACTTATTATTAAAAATTTATATCGTTCATATTTAATTAAATAAATTTCCATTTTTTCCTTTTTATTATTATTACAATAAAATAAAAGAAACTTACTGCTCTATTAAGCTTCACAGCCAAAATGGTATTTGAGTAACTATAATTGCAAATTTCAGTTCCTTTTCTAAAGTGGCAAACTTTGAGTTTACGAGGTGATGATAAGCTGACCACAGCAACAAGACTACTGCTGAATAGTCGTTCGACAATGCATATGTCCTCAGTATCTACAGATTATATAATTACATATAATAGAAACAATGATTTATAGAACATAAAATATAATAAAACATAATAATGATAAAATAACAAATATACAAATACAGGGCACTTTGATTTTTTGCAGTCAAACGTTGCAGTATATTCTGTAACGCAAAATAAGAAACAAAATGTCATATAAATATGTATTATTGAAAAACATTATTAAAGAGTTATAACTAATGAAATAAGTTTTATTATAACTAATAAAATAAGAATATTTACTTTCAGTAATCAAAGTTAACTTCAAAGAGTAATACATTCAAACTTCTTAAACTATTAGATGCAAGTATTCCTGATCTATTCATAATTTATCTCATAGTAATATACCTTTATTATAATGTACCTCATACTCATTGATGTATTACTTTACTGTTATAACTCTATAATAATACTTTCAGTGATTTCACGTATGTATATTTGACTTTTCTTGTTACCTGGACTTACAGAATACTAACATTTGCCAGAAAAATGGAATACTCTAAATAATTTTCAAATCAATTGATTCTCAGTGCATAACAAAAAATGATTTACAAATGTAAATGTAAAAATTTAATTTCTTTTTTAAAAAATATTGTAATATCCATTACCATTTTCATATATTGTCTCAAGATGGTCAATAGAATTTAAGGAAAAAAGTTTGTATCCTGCTTTTGATCCTACTGCCAAAGATCTGCAATAAACAATTGATTTATTTCTATATAACATATATGTATACTGAATATTTTAAACTTTGTTCGTACATATATTCAATTAAGAAAGCAAATATCCTAATAATTGTTATAAATGTACCAGTGGTTCATAAAATATATAAAATGATTCTTCAACAGGTGAAGTACTAGAAATTAGAAGGGTAATAGCAATACTTTATTTCAAGGTAACACAAAATGTTAAACATAGACAAAAGGACAGTCCACAAATTATAAACATAACAAAATAGTAAGTTTAAATGCATAAAACTTTCGTAATATATCACAGAGTGGATTTGAATCATTTTCATATTATTAATACATAAAAAAACTAATCATATAAACAACGAAAATATTATGAAAAAATAATACAGTGTATGCATCAATGCGTAAATCGAAAGTATAGTGGGTTACTATATATGATTAAACAAGATTTGTACACACACGTAACATACGTATAACTTCTTTTTTCTTTAAGTGATTGTATTGTTAATGAAGAGAAACAAGGTTAGGGAACAAAGGACGATGTCCTCAGTTTAATAGTCAAGAGTGCGACACTTACGTGCAATCCTGATTGAAATTAACAAAGAAAACACCACTTTGAGGATCAGTAGTCTGATTTGCGAGGTTCATTAGTCCTGATATACTGTATTTAAGTCCTTGCGTCAATACATCCACGTTACGCACAAGATTTTGCATAAATCGCACGAACGGTGCGCGTAAGAACACTTTATCCACTTCTTTCCTAATTTCTTTTTATATCCTTTTCTATCTTTGTTTTTATTGCCTCTCTTTATCTGTTCCTCTTCTTTCTTGCACGTACGTTAATACAAATACACGCACGCGCACGTTAATACAAGATTTGTGAACAGATGTCGAACCCGATGTAGAATGACTTCTACAAGTAACTATACAAAGCAGTATACTGCTTGATTGTACCATCGTTCCACATATTGAACAGCTGACAGTTGTTTGCTGAATTCAAGGAACGATGAAACTGAAACATCAAATTTTATTTCGTGTCATCTTTGTTGTCATGGCAACTAAAATGGAAAAGATAGGCTTGCAGTGTTGATATATCTTGTATATCATTTTTCACAAACGAATTTTCTTTTGTTAGATATAATACATGACCAAATAACTCGCAAGCTACATTCGGCTACCATCACTATTTTTTCAATCCATTGTATATAGGAGAACAACCTCCACTATATTTATTTGTAGTATTTTTCTCTCGACGCTGAACGCATCTTCATCGAATTATATAGGGTGATTCATTCGTTACGCAGCACATTGAAAATTACTCTTTGAAATTAGAATACGTTAAAAATTTAAAAGGTTTCAAATTTTTAATCTCTAAATTTCTGAACTTCCAAATTTAAAAATGGAGTTGATTGATGATATGAATGATGGCAATATGACAAAGGTCTTCTTTTATATACATATATATATATATATATGTGTGTGTGCATTTGTCACACGATATATGTATATGGCATAGTGACTTGCAAGGTGATTTACAGGGGTAGGAGTTGGTCGGTGGTGGGGAAGGAAATCATCTGGTAGTGGGACCGTGTAACTGTCACCGGGGAGGCTACTTTGTCATGCCTATTATACGTGATAATTTTTCAACTATTAATTTAAGAAATTATTTTATATTTGTTTATATTAAATGGAAGATAATCAAAAATTTACAAATATTATATATACAAGTTTAGATGCATAACTATAATAACAAAAAGTACAGGAAAGGTGTAAAATATTTGTACATTTATACATATACATATTCCTTTAGAATGGACACTCGTAACACTTGATGATAACTATAACTGTCATCTATTAGTTATATTTATACCCTGTATCTTTATTATCCTCCCAATCACAGTGTTTAAAGTGCTTCAGTAGTGCTATGACCACGGTAGCGGTAATGTAAAAAATGGGTGGTTGAATCATTCGTAATAATTTTATTAATTATTAATAATTTCTGATAAATAATTTAACAGTGTGAAGCACGATGTAAAATATGTTATAAAGTAATCGTTACGTTAATGAATACTGTAATAATTATACTGATTAATCTAACCGAGATATACATTTGCTGACTCTTGGAAAATATGGATATGTTTAGTCTTCATCAATTCGTTGCAGCGCCAATAAAAAACCTTTTACAATTTCAACGTATAAAAGAGTAAGATATAATAACTAATATTAATTAATAAATACTAACCTGTCGACATTTGATTGTTTACTAAATTGCTTAAGTTCTGCATTTGGTAAAACAGTGGCTGTTTATATTAATGCCAACACTTGTAGAAAACTAATTAATGATATTTTATCTTTGCATGGAACTATGTTTACACTTTTCATTGTAAACTATTTATTTATTATCATTCTAATCTGTAAAATTTATTAAAAAACAATGTGTGTTTCTAATATATAATAGCATGTTATTTGACATTGTATTAATCTTGTACGCTTATATGAAACCTTAGAAGTTCCTTATGTAATGTAAAAGGTTTTGATACTATATAAAAAATGTTAAGAATGTATATAATCGTTGTGTAGCAGAGTTAATAAAGTTGTATTGTAAATTGTAAATATGTTAATTTTATTCAATAAATTCAAAGAAAAGGTCATTTCTATGCAATTTTTTTTCTGTCAGTTTCTTAAATAAATTTCTTTTGTATGTATTTTTCATTTTTATTAGTTTGCTAGTAGAATTAAAACTTGCATGTATTTGGGTATTTTTAATCTGGAATATTAAGTGGAATGTATTGCAACTATATGCTTATAAATGGACCATAAAATAATTGCAACGAGTAATGTCGCCTATGGAAGATATCACCAAGTTACATGAATTCTGACTTTCATCGTGTATTGGAACATATGAAATGTGTATAGTATCATCGAATATACATTAACAAGTAGGTATTGTATATATTTGTTATTAACATTTATGTAAGTTCTAATATAAGCTTTAAAATTTTAATTGAATGTGATCTTAAATATATATATATTATATTGTTATTACATTGTCGAATTATTTAAAATTCAACAAACTATGAATTGTGAAGCATAATATAATTTTATATTGATTTATAAAGTATAAACTTCATGTACAATTAAAATTGGTAATATTTATAGCCATAATACTAATTGTATATTTATGTATAATAATTAGATATGCATATGAATTTTTTATTATTTTTTTGTTATTTTTGTACGTTTATTTTACCTGATATAGTATATTGCAGTAATTTTGTATTTTTCCATACATTCAATTTACTACATATAAATGAGAATATATATTAAAACAAGATTAATGTATTAGAGAAATTTGTTTAATTTTTACAGAGTAAAGTGGATGAATCCTCGAGCATGTACAAATGAAGCATATGTACCTACTCCTATAGAACATGTAGCGAATGTAGCTACTCACGGAGTTTGGGTTGTTCCATCTGTCCTCGGAGGTTTAGAACTTGTCCGTCGTTCTACAACATGGACACAATTAGTATCAGCTTACGTATATGGTACATCATTAATACTTGTTTTCACAGTATCAACATTTTTCCACAGTGTGCATTATTGCAATAATAACAGGTATTTTTTTATGTTCATTTAAGCAGAAAATGAACTTATTACTTCATTTTCAGTTTATTATTTTACGTTTATGAAAATAAAACTGCAGTTTATATAAAATAAAATGTTCATATTAAGTTTTATTGCAGACAACTCAAAGATGCATTACATCGCTGCGATCGTGCTATGATTTATATTTTTATTGCTGCTAGCTATTTTCCTTGGTTAAATGTTGATCATTTCCCAGATGATGAATTACTTTTTGCAATGCGTTACCTTGTTTGGATAATGGCAGTCTTAGGTATACTTTATCAACAAATTTTCCATGAACGATATAAAATGTTAGAAACAATTTTTTACCTAGTTATTGGAATTGGTCCTAGCATTGCAATTATTAATGTTGTAAGTACATAATTATACTTCCAAGACAATATATTATGTATTGATATTACATATGTGTAGTAACAATAATCCTAAATTACTTAAAAACATACATCAATTCTTTCAGTCTCATTACTATGACATTGCTGAACTAAAAATGGGAGGATTCTTTTACATCTTTGGCTTGGTGTTTTTTAAATCTGATGGTCGAATACCCTGTGCGCATGCAATTTGGCATGTTTTCGTTGTTATAGCAGCTGGGTTACATTACTATGCTATACTAAATCATGTCTTTCCTATAATTGCTTCGCCTGATAACTTTGTGACAACAGATGTGCAATCATTACCTAAATTATTAACATCTCGTATTGAAGAATTATAAAAATATATTTTTAGTATAGTTTTCCATATGACAAAAATTGTATAAAGTAGCGACTTTTAGACAAAATTTATATAAAAATATTTTAAAGATTTATTTAATTTTACAGTATGACAAACAAACTAACTTTTTATATAAATTGATTTTTAACAACTAGTAAATTTCTAGTATTAATTTATTATCATAAATTTATATTAAAATTAATAACAAGAAATTTTATGATTAGTTAATTCCAAAAATAGAAAGTATATATGTTTAGAAAGCAATTACATTCAGTACCTGAAAAGAAATTGTATTCACAAACTGTGAATGTTTATCAAAATGTTACGAAATGGACTGCAAGCAAAATGGACTTCATTATTATAGAAAAATTAGTATTTAAATTATAAATTTTAATGTATTTATATCAGAAAAAGAAATTGTATATGTTTTAATATTTTTAGAAATTAAATGATTATAGACCTTTCATATAATGCCTACAATTATAATACATTTTAATAACTAAAACATTCTATGATTATTTTTTAAAATACGTTATTTTTTCTTGATAGTACATAAATATTTGTAAAAATCTATACATTATACCCTGTAATGTAAAATATATATATCCCATACTGGAGGTAATAATTACCTAATAGGTAGGGAAATCGTTTATGTTAGATTTTAAATAGAGCCTATGACAATGACTTTTGTATTTAAAAATGTACTGTGTCAAACTTTATACCTTATATACAGACAAATTATACAATTTTAATAACATACAAGGAAGAATATACGTAGATTGCAAATTTATTAATTCTTTTAAGTAAAATATGCAAAGAAATTTATTTTTTTAAACAAATATAGTGATTGTAAAAGTTATCTTTAATATTTAACCACAAAGCTATTAAAGTTATTATTCCTTATCTTGTGTATGTTTTTAATATCCACATTACATACAAATAATAAATAACGAATACTTAAGTAATCAACATTTAAAAATAATATGATTTTTAGTGCTCTAATAATTAATTATATTGGAATCACGATTATCTGTGATTAAAATAGATAAATGATGAATCATCTGAGACAAAAAGGAAATGATAATTGATAATATAATAAGTGTAAGGCACAATGAATGCAGTACAGTACTATTCACGTACTATAGATCAGAGGACATATCTACAGTCTACAACAGCCCACACAAGTCCACAGCTGTGGACATGAGGAACTGAATGTGTACTGACCTCTATCCATGATTCGTTTTACAAAGGTAGATTTGCGATATTTAGGTATTATCACGTTAAACTGAATTATATACTATTAATAATAGGTGCGAAACATAAAAAAGGTGTATTTAAAAATGGACTTAATAAAACATTAAATGCTAAATTATTTATACATGAAAGAGGTTATAAAGTTTCAGATGTATTTACAAATGATGTGCTGTTACTGGCGATCAACGTATCGTCAGTATATTAAGATTAATAATGTAATTAGACCATACAGTTATGTTTCAAGTAAAAAGAAAAATAATGTATCATCACAAATAAGTAAATCGAAAAAATTTCCTGAACATGAATTAGTTTATGCTTTTCCATATATTGGGCATTTCCGAATATTAAATGTGTTGAAACGTAATACAACAATTTTAGCTGGAGCAAGCATCCCAATGTGTATAGCATTACAAGCATCAGGTTTTATATCAGGACAAGAAACTATAAGCCTGATATCTATTAGTAAGTTTTGATAGAATTACTTTTTTTTAATATAGTTTTAATTATTACATATATAATTTACTATATATTCCAGGTTTGATAATTACTTGTTGGTATCATACTGTTTGTTATGTATGCAATAATTTGATTGGTTCTATATACTTCAAGGAAGACAATCAAGAAGTTATAATATCATATTTGAATTATTGGGGTAAAAGAATAGATTTAAAAACTAACGTTGACAATATTATACCTCTTTCAGAAACACCTTTAAATATCTGCTATCTCCTCTATAGAAATTTAAATGTATCACATAAAGGAAAGCTAAAAATATGTATACGACATGGACAGATTACTGAAAAAACACACTTTACAAATATTGTTGGTGATGTTTTATAAATTGTTTAATTTATTTATGTAAATTCTGCTGTTATATACAAATAATAAGTTGATTTACAGTACCTCTTTTTATAACCACCTATAATGTGCAAAAGCTCGATTTGCTTCACATTGCTTGTGCAACTCTTGTTTCTTTTTTATAGTTTTACCCTAAAATATGAATTGTAAAATATAATTTCAAAATTTCCTTACAATCCAACAGTATTTAATTCACTGAATAGGATTAGAAGATGTATAAAAAAGACAAAATATATGAATACCTCATTGTTGGAAGCATTAATAAGTTCTTTTGCTAATACATCGACAAATTTATCCGGATTTGGCTTATCTTGCGCGGTTTGAATTAACCAATTCATTGACAGAAACTTAGCTCTTTGTTCATTTAATGGTATAGGAACCTATACAAAATATTATCTTAAATTATTCATATTCAAGACATATCAAAACATTTTTATAAACATAAGTAAAATTGTGCTTGTACCTTGTAACAAATACCACCTCTCTTTACGGTTGTTAATTCCAAAATTGGTGAACAATTCTCTATGGCAAGATATAAAATAACTTTTGGATCTAATATAACATTATCTCTTTCTTCAGGGGGTAGTTCATGGTACTTTTTTAATTGTAATATTTTAATATTTTCAAACGTTGTTTCTAATACTTTTCTTGCTACCATTTTTTTGCCTTGCCTCATAATATAATTTGTAAATTTACTAATATTGGTAAAATACAAATAATTAATTTACAAAGTTCAATGATTTTTTTTCTATATAGAGTGACTATTTCACCAACTGACTTCAAAGGAAGTACCACCAAACATACTTTCAATTATTCTTTAATGCATTATAAGCGGTTTAGTGTCCTGGATTAATAATGGCTATAGAAATACAGACGATTATGCTGATGACTATATTCTATCTCTAGCTAGTTTTAAGACAATATAAAGAAAAAGCAATCAAATGTTTGGCATTTAACAACACTTCCTTTGGAGTCTAATAATAGCAAGATAATCACCCATATAACTAAACTTTGTAATTATGTACCGAACTATTTCATCATGAAATTCAGAACATGTATCAGAACTTAAAGCTGGTTTGATAGGTATGCGAGATAATCTATTTCCTTCTGCGCTTTCATATACCTCTTGTTGTTCTTCTTTTTTAAAAATTGGTTTCACGTATGTTGTTGGAAATACACTATAAAACTGAATATTTGCTTGATTTTGCCTTAAAAAGAAAACAGAGTGTATAAATTATTTATTGATTAAACTATATTGAAACTTCTACAAATTTTAATTTGCTATGATATTTGAAAACTAATGTAAATGTATAAAAATCTGTAAAATACATGTATTAAAAGTAATACAATATGAATGTGGGTTATAGAATTCATTTAAGTTTATTATGAAACAACCTAACATTAAAATGACAAGTAATAATAACTAGTTGAAAATTATTTGGAATTACCTTGATGTTAATAAATTATAAGTTCTTTTCAGAATCATTTTCGAATTTTTGTTTTATTAATTCTAATCTATTTATTTACCAACGCTTTGGTAGAATTATACATAAATATATTCTATTCGACGAATTGGGTCTACGCACAGTATTGCGCATCGTTTCTATTTCCTTCTACATATGGTATATTCTATGGCAATGCGCATGCGCGTTTATAACGATTGTAACGCCAAAGTGTAAAACATATATTTGAATTTTTATTAACCTATAACAATTATTATTTTAGACGATTACAAAGTACATAGACGAGAAATTATTACATGTTGATTAATATGGTATTATAAACCTTAAATTGTTTGATTTCTAAATTATCAGTAACAATGACAGAATCTAATCGTACGTATTCGTAACATAATATATTAAAAACATTATAATATACACGAATTATTATTTTATTAATAATTTATATTAATAACTGTAGAAAATATATGTTCGATATTACCAAAAAATATAACAAAACAAATTCGAACATGTGAGAATAGCGAACAATACATTACAAATTTTTTACAAAACACCTTACCACCCAGTGATAGCAGTTCTATAGCAGGTGAATTAAGAAAGGTATATTAAATTTGATTTAAACAAATAAACATCAAATGACATGAAAAACTGTATATATTATTATACTGTTTAATTTTAGAATTATGTATATTCTTAATATATTCTTACCATAGTGATATAAATTATATTATTTATTTTGTAGTCATTTTTACTTGCTAAACACAAAAATAAATTAAACAAGAAAAAAAGATGTAAGGGAAAACTATTAAGCAGTAGAAAACGAATGCAATTGGGTTTACGTAAAATTGGTTGCAAAAATGACATGAAGTATATTGACTTGTTACCATTAAATGAATTGTGGTTAAAATATATGCAACAAATACTTGGCACTAAATTTTTTCATAATATACCAAAAAACCCAATTGACCCAAATTGGGAAACTGTTAATCAACAATTAATCAAAGCAGATTTTCATGGTGCTAAAATTTCTGTTTTTGCATCAAAATGTCCTAGCTTAGTTGGGTTGAATGGTATAGTTATTCAAGATACTAAAAATACTTTTAGAATTTGTGGAAAAGATAACGTCATACGAAGTACGTAATATATTCTTTACACCTTGTTATTGAATATATTTATGCATTGTAAAATATACATTGATTTTTTTCAGCAATACCTAAGGATGTAGTTATTATGAATATTTATTTAAATGAAGTAAAACTGGAATTCTTTGGTAAGGATCTTTCCATACGACCTACAGAGAGAACTATAAAAAAATTCAAATGTGGACGCTTGTATGAATTGTAATAGATTGTAGTTTATAAAATAAATAGGCAATAATTTCATCTTTTTCCAATATTTATAAACTAATAAATACATACTTTATAAAATATATATTCTTTTTATATTTATAATTATAATAAAGTATCCTTTATTTGAATCAAGTGTAAATTTGTTTGAGAAAATTTTGAAGATTATTTGTATTTTATTTATTAACATAACTTTGTACTTTAATATAGTAAAAATTAGTAATTATTTAAAAAGATAGACATATAAAGCATTAATATCATTAATAATAGAGTGTTTCAATTCCATGATTGAATTGTGTACAGTTTCAATATAAAGGAATGTAAAATTAATATAGGATATATTTTCAAATTCTATGAATTGTTTATTGAAATAATTTCAATAGCGACAATTATCTCATTTTATACTGACTTTCAACATCGTAAACATAATTTTGGCTGTATATTGTATATGTATATTCATATAATCAATCTAAATATATTAAATTCCAAATTTACTAATATTTTATTTTAATGCACAATATCCAAACAATGATACAATTATATTACTATTAGTTTGCAGAACGGCGTTAAATACACTTTTTAATCTACAATTTTTATTTATTACATAATTTTAATGAAAGTGATGTGATTATTGGGAATGTTACAGATTCATGTTTATATCATCTAATTTTAATATTTTTATTTAATATATGCAGCTGAAATGACTGCAATCATTAAATACGAAACGAAAGTTACATGTAATACTCACAACATTACTGTGATGAACATTGTTCAAAATATGTTTGAAAATGTTTCAGGACCATAATATCATCATACTACAGTTTTTAACTTTCGTTTTATACTTATAAATATAAGAACAATTTATAAGTATATATTTCTTATTCAATTTAAGATACGTGACAGGAAAATGTCACTCAAAACATCTTATGCAATAATTTAGCTCTTTTAGGAACATTGAATGTAAGATACGTCAGAAAAAAAATCGTTTTCTTGACATATCTTGTACACTGATCCTGATTCATCGATAGAGCATTTTATACAGACAATGTTGATCATTTAAACAGCAGAAACGTCAACAACACGATTCTGTCATTTTCTACATATGCATTGGAATCTGATCTCCCAATTTGCATTAATACTTGCATTATATAACTTCATTACATATTAATACAACGAACAATACATCCAAATGGATATTATGTATACTTTGTATAAATCAAATTTGACGTGTAAAAGAATTTGAAATTATATTTCTAAAAATTAAACAAGTTAATAACGTAAACAAAGTTGTTAATTAATTTATATAATTTAACACATTTAAATTTCACCAGAGTTGTATACTTTAATTTAACGTATACAAAAATGTAAGATCAAAATGTTTTAAGCCAGCATAAACAATTTTGGATACATATATCTATACATCAATATCACGAAATTATTAAAGTGTGTTTCAACAAATTAATAAGATCGTATCAGAAAACTTAATACACGTTTTCTTTTTAGTAGAGTATATAACACTACTGTTCTATATTTTACATTTTTCACTGCTTAGGCAAATGTTAATTGTTTATTTTTTCATGCCACAGTAATAACACACATAGATACCAAACTTATACACTGATAGACATACAAACGTATTTTATGTTTTACTATACTAAGTGTCTAGATTACATTTTGTTTACAGACTTGTTAGCTTTGTTTTCATTTATTGTTATACTGATGTACTGATATATGCAACATTTTTTCAATTATTTTACTAGATATTTTGAGGCTTATACATTTGACCATGACAACAATATTTTTCATGAATCTAGATAAATAGATTCCTCTTTATTACTATAAATTACATATCAGAATAGTATCTTTACCACTTTCTATATTCCACAATTCAAGATAAACAAATCTCAGATATTTTGTGTTTTCTTTAATACTCATTTACACATTTTTTAACCGAACTTTTTTTTTACCAGAAAGGAAGCACTTCGTAATTTCGTGACATATTTATTAATGTGAAACTTACAACAGGTATTTTTTTAAGGATCGTTCATTTTATGTCATCTTATAACTAAAACTTTTTTCAATACTTAAACAAAGGCACATACGTACACAATACATTAATTTATCAATGAAACTATACCATAGGTACTTCATAAAATAATCTAAAATAAGAAAATTCAATTTAAAAAAGTTTTAACATAATATGAATTATTAAAATTAACTATTGCGTATTTGCTCTCAGAGACCGCATTTCAAATATGTTTCTAAAATATGTAAATATTTATCATTACGATATACCTTTTAAATAAACAATAATCAATATGCATCATTTGATTATTTTAATAGTAAATTAATTAGTCTATAAATGTATACCCATAATCTAAAAACTCGCGTGTAAACATTTTGTAGTTTACCTCGAATTCATTATATTTAATATGTTACAATTATTTTGCGGCAATACTTTTCTTTTTAATGATATTGTTTCAGCATTAATAGTAATCGTGAACTATTGAAATAATTTGTTCTACCTATATATTATAGAAAAGTAGATTTTGCTGATCTCTGTCATTGAATGTGTTGCTCATTGGGTTTCACATACCATAACCCTGGTACGCTGCAGTAGCTGGTGCATATACACTTTGTGGAGGTGCACCATAAACACCTTGAGGTGCGTAACCAGGTGCCATCATACCTGGTCCTGCTGTTAACATTAACTGAGGCTCCGCTATAAACATAATATTTTTATGACAACGGTATGATATATGTCAGTTGTAAAAATGAGTATAATATGAAAATACTTACGCATAATCATAGGCTTATGTTCTTGATGATCAGTTTCTTCCAAGCGTCGGCTTTCAGCTTCCTCTAATTTATCGACCTGTAACAAAGCAATAAAAAAATTATTTTATATTCACATCACTAATTAATACGGATGTATGTTTATCCCAGACTAGATGATGTCAATAAATTTTGTTTGACATTTTCAATTTATAACACGCATGTGAAATCACTTTCTTGTTCGCTGTAACATAAAATATATTGTATTATAAGCAATGTTACCTTAGTAATATATTCTCGTGCGACTTGTATAAGGTACGGCATGGCAAAATGTAAAATACGATGTCTCCACGCAAGTTCCAATATAACATCTGGATGAAGCAAGTCGTAACAGTGAAATAGACATGCGGCAAAACAATCTTTTGACCCTCTTTCCAAGAACCATTCCAACAATTCTTGAGCAACTTCAGGATTTCGAGATTCTGCAGCGTATTCCATAGCATCTCTGTTAAAACGAGTAACACAACAATTAAAATAAACTGTAATAACTTCAAAAAATAAAATTCCAAAAATCAATATTATTTACCTAAATAATCGATCTTTTTTACAAAGTTCCACTGACTGTTTCCACCTGTTATTTCCTTTATATAAATATGCCGCAATTCTTCTAAATTCAATTAATTCGTGTTTTTCTAATTGTTGCGCTAATGCGATGTTATCAAAATTGTCGAATGCGTCGATTGATGTTCTAAGTCCTTGATAATCTTCTTCGTCGATAAGTAGGCCATTCAATGCCTCATTAATTGCTTTATTGTTTAATGCTTGAACTGACCTTAGATACGGTTTAACAAGTTGTAAATGTCCCGTCCTTTTGAAATATGCAACTGCTCTTGTATGATCCATACGTGGAGCAAGTACAAGCAGTATATCATTCAAAAGTAGGGGTTTATATTCGACATAAAATTGTATAGCTTTGTAATAAAGTTCAACGTTTGCTACTTTAGTGATTACATCTTTGAAGTGACCTTCTCGCCATGCTTCTGTGGGATGTTGCATCATTGCAAGCACTGCATTATCGTATTCCTCGTATTTATCATACAAAAATACAAGCTCTGCCCATAAATGTGCTTGTTCCGCTGCACGAAGTACCTATACATTTCATCAATGAAATACTGAACATAGTGATAATTAAATATATGTATTCAATTGAAAACTTACTTTTGGTATGTTAACGCGAGACCAAAACAATTCAAGATGTTCTCTCATTCGCTGGGGCTTATACTTGCTGTAAAGTATAGCTAATTCAGTAAACATTCCCATGTGTGCTCTTTCGAGTCCTAACGCAGCTTCCAACAGATTAATTAATTCCTCGAAGTGTCCTCGATCTTGATAATAATTGATTAAATCTTCCAGTTCGTCAGCATGTACAACTATGTGTAGTCCACACATCTGTGCTAATCTAAATTCACCGCTATCTACACAAGCGAAACAGACTTCTTTCCAAGTACGTGTCGAATTAGCTTTACGAGCACTGTCAACAGCACCTTGGAATTCTTTCAAATGGACAAGTGTAATGGCTAATCGTGCAAAATTTGATACATTATTGTATAAAAGTTTAGCAGCATCATACATTTTATCGTCAAAACATCTGTCGCCAATCTAAAACACAATACGAATTTAATGTAAACACTTCACCCAATTTTTACAATCTAATTTTTACAATGTATATAACAATTTAAAACCTTTTGTATATCGGCATGATTAGGGCCAGAAATAAATTCTTCAAGGTCTGCAAGCCTGTTAGTTCTCGCATACGCATATATCAATTCGCTTTCAATGAAAGATTCGCGTGCCTTTTTGCGAGCCATTTGTAAATAACGGACTAAGTCTTCCCAATGTGAAGTTCGATGTGCAGTTTCTACTACATCTACATATGCTGATGGATCATCCGCTTTAATAAAACTATCAATGGCTTCTTTAACCAGACCTTGTTGTAACTGTGCTCTGGCTAATTGCGACCATACCGGTGGTTCATTACATCTAGAAAACATATTCATTTTTTAATAAATTAATTTATAAGTCATTATCTCAATTGACTAGTTCCTTAATAAATGTTTTCTTTTAATAATAAGCTATTACTTTACCTTTCAGCAAACTCGTAAGCTCTGTCTAAGTTGTTAACTTGCTCAATTAAAACTTGGATAGCCGACGTATTAACATCGAATTTCTTAAAAATGGCGAAAGCTTCTTCATACAATTCATTGTTAATAGCTATGTTAGCAATATCAGGAGCATCGTAATTATCCAACCGATTGATATATTCCATTACGCGCGTACGATCAGCTTTTATTGCCGTTAGAATTAAAAGGTTTTGTAAATTGCGATGATCACTGAACACACTACTATCAAGTACAATTTTTTCAAGAAGTTCAATTAATTCATTGGGTAAATCAGCAGTCATGAACGCTTTTACAGTAACCGATATGTCCTCCGGATCTTGAGTTTCTGACAAAGCTGTTTGTACAACCTATGAATAAGTATCTCGGTAATTTTATATTTTTTTATGAAATCGGTTGGTATTATAAAAATAAAATTCCATTGGATATCCTTAAACATTGTTAATTTTATTTTTATCTTTTTTTTTTAAAGATACTGACCTGATCAATTAATGGCCTTTTGTACGGATTGCTTTCAAGAAGAACTTCAGCCCATAAGTCAGGATCTCTACGTCTTACTAAATATCTAGCTTCACTTTTGAAAAGGCTGTTTTCATTGCATACGCTTATTAATTCCCGGTCGCACTGGCCACGCTCATATGCAATGCATGCTAAATGTGGATCACGTTTCTCACAATATTTTCCTACTACTCTACTGTCATAAAACTGATTTTCTCTGTAAGATAGAAATTAGTTCATTTTAAAAAATGTTTATTTTCTATATGGTTATAATTTTTTGTATGATGTAATATATTTTGATATAATATAATATAATATATAAAGGTTAGTAAACTTACTTTAAAAATCTTTCAGGATTATTGTTACTATCAATGTATATTTTTGCTAGTGCATTATGTGTTGCAGGTTCAATGCAACCTTCATGGACACGAGATTCTAGCCATGGAAGTAAGAGTTTTAAACGATTTCTCTTCTCAACTTCTTCCACAAGTTCATCGGTTGAAAATTGACCACGTACCACCAGAATTAAATTTTTTATTATATCCTCTGAACAATCAACATCTAACAGACCACCCACTACAACTGGTAGACGTGACGGATTTACCTAAAATTAAACCATACTGATAAAGTACTATGTTCAAAAATCTTAATCTAAGTCTAATATGTGTAACCATTACTTACTTTTTGAACATAAATTTCTATGTATTTTTGTAAATTATTTCGATAAAGATATAGCACAAGATCATGTACGAAATCAAATCTATCACAAACAATAATCAAAGGCAACTGATCAGGTAATTTTGCTTCTTTCAAGAAGTTTTTGACACGTTCCGGATTGTAGCAATTACTCTCTCTACAGATTCGTTCAACTTCTTTAATTTGACCAGTTTTACAAGCTGCTTGAATATATTTAAAATGTACTTCTTGATCTTGACTAAAGTTAACAATAGATCCCAAGAAATAAAACAATCCCTCGTATGATTTGAAGCTTTCAAATAAATCTATAAGTAATAATAGCGTTAAACATATGAAATTTAATCAATTTTAAAAGATTAATTAATTTTAAAATACTGTAAATACCTATTAAAGCTTTGGTAGTTAATTGTTCATGATACTTTGTAGCAATTTGAATGCAAATCTGTAAATTTTGTCTTATATTAGCAGTTAACATTGCTTTCAAACATTCCAAAGAGTCTTCAACTGATAATGTTCCGAAGAATCCAACAAGCCAATCAGGAGATAATAAATGTGTATGTACTACAGCTCTCTTAATATCATACAAGTCAGTGTAATGTTCCAAAGCACGCTGTAACAATCCAGCTTTTTCACATAACTGTGCAATATGGGCTCTATCGTAGTGAGTAAACATTTGATTTCCTAAAATTGCATCAGCAACTTGTGGAGCAGACATCAAGTTCATTTCTAAAAGTCGTGTTTGCAATGCCCCTTCACTCGGTCGATTATTTTTTAAAGCATCCAACAAAAATGCTGTACACTGCTGAACCATGTTTTGTTCCATAAATATATCCACGATCTATAAAAGGATAAACATATACTTATAAGAAACATTCTTTAATTTGATATATGTCATGAACAATATTACAACAATTACCTGATTAATGTCAGCTAAAGGTTCATCGTCTTGAACTAACATTTGGGCGAATGCTACACCCTGATCTGGATTAATTCTCATGACATTTCTCAACAAAAATATGTAATCAGGAGTGTAAGAAACTTTTTTGGCATATAGTACAATTTTCTGGAATTGACCAGTTTCTGCGAAACATTGTATAACTTTGTTGGGAACATTAGCTCTTAAATAAACACTAAGTGCTAATGTTGGATCAGCTTGCTTCACCAGATCACCCAATTCTTCACTGCATTCTAGTTTGTCTTCCTTTAACCATTTTTCAAGAAGTTGTTTACGACCTTGCACAAGCACGGGACGACATAGCTCCAAAGACTCATATTTGTTTAATTGTCCTTGGTCTAAAAGTATTCCAAAATATTGTAATAGAGGAGATGTTTGTCCTTGCGTAGTTGGTACCTAATATAATATACAAACAATTATTTTCAAATTAAAATATTATATATATTAGATTTAAGTACAAATTTATAAAACAAAATAATTATAAACATACTTGTTGGAATCGTTGAATAGTAGCTGGAGTTCGAAGTATTCCTTTTGGAGCATTTGCTGCAACTTTAGCTGCTTCTGCGTACTGACCATTTTGGAAAAGCATATTAAATTTTCTCACAAATAAGTCTTCAGCTCCTGATAAATTATTTCTTACTGCCATTCGCAATGCAAGTTCTGGATTCTGTAGTACTCCATTTATGTATGGAATTATATTTTCTTCGTCAACAGATACAGATAATACTTGACCTTTACGATTTACTCCTATTATACCACCAGATGCTTCATGTGGAGCAGTAACAAAAATAGTCTCTCCAGATATGCGATTCATAAATATACATGTAGCAGATTCAATATCATACATATGTATATAACCATATTTTGTTATTAAATATATAACATCATATTTTGAACTGACTTGCATTGCTACAGGAAAATCATTTCCTGCTTCTGGTGGAAAAAAGACATCAACTGCTTTTTTTGGAAAAGCCAGATTACCAGCAGGAGGCTGACCAACTTCAATAATATGCAGTTTTGCACCTTGGACTGTCCTGACAGCAAAACAGAATAAGTTACTGGGCTCTGCGTTTCCCTCCATTTTAAACTGTGCAAAAGAAGCAGCATGTCCTTCGATTGGCTGAGAACATTTTCTTTCTACAGAATAAAGTTGCATTGCACCAACTACTCTGTTGTGCTGAGCAGAAATACCAATTAATAAAAGCCATGTTTGTTTTGGATCAGTTCTATAGTTAATTATTTGACAGCCATTTAGTGAAGAATGTCGATCGAACATTTTGTTTGGAGTTGACTCTCCTTCCATAGACCAGTGATAAACTGCAGTTTCTGTTACTAATGCCAGTGTATTCAAAGATATCCATTTCCAGAAAACTACATCTTCTGTCATTGTATGAGCTTTCATTTTTGATTTCATTTCTATGTTGAAGATTTGAAGTGTTTTCATTGCTATTGTAACAAAAAAAGCATATTTTATTAAGTTTATTACAGAGGAGGAAGCTTTAATTTCTGTGTTATTTCAAGTATTAAAAACATAATGTACTAATGCTAGTAGTATAGATATAGTTGCACTTTGGCACACTTTTTATTAGATATAATTAGTTCTAGTAATCTGAGTGACACATGTGTGCATGTATATGGATATAATATGTATACATACTCTATGTACATAGATTATTTGACTGAATTTTATTCTATACCTTTTAAAGCAATTACTTTACTTGCAGGATTCATAATTGCAGAATCTGCAGAAATAGGTCTTCTGATAGGATTTGCAGAATCATTCATATCAATAATAACCACCTGCGCAGTATCGCCAACTTTTTCTCGAACACAAATAAATTTATCAGATTCCATGGTAAGTGTATTAAAGCTAACATTGTTAGCATTAATTCCAACAGCTGTAAGCTATAACAACAACGATAAATTAATTATGTAGTTACAAATTATTTACTTAATACAATAATAATGTTATTGTTTGCTATTTTTGTCTATTATAATCTTAAATTAGTCTGTTTAAAATAAATATAAATATCAAATCTTCAAGTTAAAACTCAATTACTTTGAATTTTTTCCAAACAATAGGAAAAATATATTTTGTATGACATGTTATAATTAAATTTATAATGTTTAAAAGCAAGAAAAAATGAACGATTTAATTTTATAAAAAGCACAATGACTTCAAATATCAAAGTTGTCTTTGTACATAATGGTAGAGTAAAAATAACATTAATTTCTAATGCTGGTTGTCATAATCAATAAATATCAATCCAATTACAAATGTATAGTCATGTATGGAGATAAAACCTCAAAGAAGTAAAATATATAAAATGATACATTGTATTTGACATTAGAAGATTATGAACATAATAAAGGCAATTGGACTTTGTATTAACAGAATTGTGTCACAGATTAAATTATAATAAGCATTTCCTATAATTTTAATCATACTTAAATGAATAGTATTAAAATAAGAGTATCATAGTTTAATTTAAAACAGACTGCATGTTATATATTATAAAAATTGCTCAAATAAGGAGTACTTAGAGTACTTAGTATTTTGTAGCTGAAGTTTATTAAGCATAGCAAAAATATTACAAAAGATTTTAATACGATATAAGCAACTGTTTCAGTTAGTAATAGGTAGAAAGATCTCTTGTTCATCCAAGACAACATAATTAGTAGGAAAACTTCCTTATAGAATTTGTAGACCAATATTAAGTTACACTTAGTTACAGTTATAATGATACATCTTGATTATCAGAAATACAGGGTATTTCAAAATGAATAATATAATTTAAGAGTGTTTAAAATACATATTTTAAAACGGGTAGTACAACCTAAAAATAATTGTTCTGGGTGATAAGAAAATAAAAAATTTTTATTTTTGTTAAAAAATGACTTTGAAAATCTGCCGGGTGTACATAAACTAAGCTCGAAACGTCACAGTCCACTACCATAACTCGATGTCAAGAAAATCTCCTTTTATACCGATCTGTTGTGTATACAATATTCCAAATGTTATAACGTACTTACGATTCAATTTGATTTATTGCTAATTTTTTATTATTTTACTGTTTGTTAATATCAGCACAGTAAGATACAAAAATTCCGAACAGGTAAATTATATTAAAAGAATCTGCCGATAACGTTTTTTCGAATAACGTCTTTTTAACCCTGCTTTGGATTTTCAGGATTTGAAACAATATTTCAAATTTTTGAAATGTATGTCGCTACAATTAATTTGAAAACTTATATAAGTAATCTTTTATTATTAAGTTTTTAAATATTACAAGGCAATTTGTTTAAATAAATGGCTGTACAAAATCAATTAGATCTAAAGATTCGAAAACAGGTTACTTATCGTCATCTTTACAGAACAATAATTACTATTATAATTATATATCCGCTGATTTTACGACACAGAAAGTACTTCGGATATCGTTAATCATGAACTGAAGTAAATTAAAGAAAAGTTGTTTTATTAGTGCCGTATTTGTAAGGAAACAATTTTACGATGAATTGAAACTTTGCTCTCGATAATCGGTTACAAATACACGTGCATTAGACACATTTTAAAAATCATTTCTTTTAAAAGTGAATGAAATTTATTCCACAATTTTGATTTATACTTTCGTATAGAGCCATTGCTTTTCAGCTTGTACCACCTGTTTTAAGGGATTTCGTACCTTTATTTTAATTAAAAATGTAACTCTTGTCCATTATTTTAATAAATTTAATAAAACAGACTATTGCAAACTCAATAAGATACTTATTTCACATAGAATATAAAACAAAAAATACATAATGATATTTCATCACAGATATCGAAATATATTTCGTGAAAAATCACAGTTTGCCATTTGCAGAAACCACTGTGCAACATATATTTCGTAGATGAAAGATTTTAATTAGAAAATTCATGATGTACAAAGACGGAAATAAGGGGCGTATATGCTGAGTAGACGTGGCTCTCATTGATAAAAAAAATCAATTTATTTTTCTCACCGATTTCGCTATATAGAATACTATGACTAGTTAACCTCAATCGTAATTTATTACGTACATATTAAAAAATTTATGGAAATTTATATGTATATACGAAGAAACGTGAAATCAGATTATATCTGTCAAAGTAACGTCAATTTGGGAGATTTGAATAAAACTTCCGTTTCATCGTTACAATAGTAAGTGGTAGCAAGAAGACTTGTCAGAAACGAATAAAACTGTAAAATCAAATTGAAAATGCGACTGGCAAAAAGAGATTTATTGACGACGTGTCGAAATAATAGAAGAACCGGGCATGAAAGCAGGTCACCTACCTGGAGATGTTCTTGAAACCTTATGGGTAGTAACTGCGTCATTTTTCCAGTGTTATTTTCAGGGTTTTAACAGCCGCCGTTAGTTAATTGAAATTCTATTGCGGCCGTATACCGTTCCTATGTACAACTGTTTTGGCTTATGGTGCGCTTCTCAACCAGAAAATCTAAGCTCGACCATCAGCGCACAAAACCAACTGACGCAAACTGAATGCCGTCACTACTTGCCGCTGACACCCATCATGGCCGTCAACGACCGCCCCTCTATCTAAAAATAGTTCTTCAAGTACAAAAGTATTCCGATCGATTCTATATACTGATATCACCGAACGTTTGCAAACGCATCAAAATAGTAATTACGTGCACCAAAAGTATCAAAATACTAAACGATTGTGATTATCATCACGGTCATGCAAATTTAAACGCTCAATAGCTTTAGAACCATAGATCTAGGAATATAGGGACAGAACATATCCTTCAGAGGAGGGAAGCCATTGCAGGACAAGATAAACCAATACTCAGTTTCAATTGGCTACCGTTTGGTACGGTTCCAAATTGAAAATTTGTTAACTTCTTTAGTTTGAAAATTCTAAATTTTGAAATTCTTAAATTTGAATATTTGAAAATCTGTAAATTAAAAATTTCTAAACTTTTAAAATAGTGTGTGCTTAAAAAAAATATTCACCTGTTCAACATTAACCTATAAATCTGTATTAATCGATGATTTCTAATTTCTGAGAATTGGCGGTATGTACAAAACATGCGCAGAAAAGTAACGAATCAAATTTGGGTATCGACTATTACAACCCTTCTCTCATATTGACTTCTCTATCCCAATATTCCTAGATCCATGGTTAGAATATATAACTGGATTTTGCGATAAATCTTGAACCCTTTCCTTTCATCTATTTTCCTCTCCCATTCTGTGACTATAAATGAAGTCACAATGACACAATTGTATACGTTGTTATATACTTTTCTAGTATCTTCGTAAATACTTACTTTTTAATATATGACGGGAGTCTTATATAATCGCATTAGGGATTATCGTAAATATATTTTTAAATAAACCGATTAAGAAAAACAAACCGAAATAAAGATATCTAACAAAACTTAGTACTTTAAATTACACAGATTTGATCAAGGTTCATTAGTGATCAACCAAGCTGAAAGTTCTTACTTATAATATGAACACAACTGATTATAGTAAATTAAAAATACAATTTATTTTAAAATTTTGTCAGAATGTATTATACATAATTTGTAGATGGTCATTATACAGTTATTACTGCTATTTAATTTAATCAAAAAGACCAAAGCCCATGTCATCATCTTCTGATTCAGATTCTTCCTTGGCTGGCTTTTTCTCTTCTGATAACAAAAATTAAATTTTAATAACATGCTCAAATTTTTAAATTATAAAATACTCAAATAGAGCAAACTTTACCTTTCTTTTCTTCAGCCGGAGCAGCAGCAGCTCCAGCTGGTGCTGCAGCTGCACTTACAGCTGCAGCTCCACCAACTGGCATGGAAGCTAACTTCTCACGTCCTGGAATTATTCAGTTATTTTCAGTATTCTTTCATTGAAATATCAGACAATATGTCAAATAATAATAAATTTGTGAATATATGAATGTGGACTAATGATAGAAAAATAAGAAATAATTATACCTTGTGCAATAAGTTCATCAATTGATTTTCCACTTAGTTCTGATATAACTTTTTTAAGTTTTTCAGCATCTGCTTCAATTCCAACAGATGATAAAATTTTCTCAATATCATTTTGAGTAGCTGAGGGCTTGCCCCCCAGGACAGCCAAAAGATAAGCGGCCACGTAACGCATTCTGAAAAGCATAAAAGTTTGTATCAATCTCTTGATTAATTTACAAAGTATTCTTTACATTAATCGAATGTTCTCAGTTAAAAAAAATTTACCATCATAATGATCAGTCGAAAGATGGTGATTGTTTTAATCATCATGTATATTAATAAGGTTTTCAAATAAAGTAACGAAGTACTAATTGTTAAATAAAAATTAAAATTAAATATCAATTTTAAATAGAAGAGATCTAAACACAATCTGTTTTTAGTTGTAATAACATCCATAATTGCTTTTTACATTTCACATACCGTTAGAGAATTAAATTAATACTACAAATTTTATTACTTCACACAAATATATATTTGAATAAAAATATAAAAATAACGACATTAAAAATATAAACGTTCTATTCTGCTTTGTCGACAATATACAATATACATAAACTTTTCACGTGACGAATGCTTGCGGCATGAATTGCATCGTAAAACATCTTAAAACGTAATACGTTATTTTGTAATTCAACTCTATTATTTGATTAATTAAAATGTTATGTAGTTATAATATGTAATATTATTCTTTCAAATTATATTTTAATGTATATATTTACCTTTAAGTCTTACGACACGAAACGTGGTACACGCTTCACAAGAAAAATACGTTCTCAGTGAAACGTTAACAAACAGTAAAAGAACGTTTAATATGAGACAAGTAAGAGAGGAAAGCTAATTCTCTTAAACATAGTAGCGCCATCTGTGAAATAAGTACATAGAATATTTTAACAGAAACATAATATAATCTATTGGAAGAAATGATGCACTGAACGTTATAATTCAATAAATGTATTTTTTAGGATAATTGTATTTATAACAAAAAGAAATGTCTGTATAATTCAGTTTTTACGTTGCTGTCAAATGTTGTAAATACATGCAGCATAGAATATATACATCATAGAGTTGTCACGCTTATATCAAAGTGTAGGTATACAATAAGAGGCGACGCAGGCAAAAAGAGAATAAATAAAGCAATAAGAGACAACACTCGATAAGAAAACTACTCTTTATAGTGAAACCGAAAACACAGCCAATTTAAATGCCTATATCAAATGAATCGGGGGTGGAAATACGATTTCGATGTGGTATTCCGAAACGCGCATGTGCATAGTATACAAACATGGCGGTCGGCAAAGAATGGTTTAAACCGACGAAGAGTCCTTTAAATTGGTTGTGCAAACGAACGGGAAATTTAAATTAAGTGAATTTAATTTCATGCGAAACTCTAATAAGTAAAAATCTATTTGTCGGAAATTTTCTAATATTGCTAATATTGGCTTTTGAAGTATTTACATCAATTTTACAACATTGAAATGTTGAAAAAGAAAGGAATGTACGAAAATGATTACTCTGTAAAATATATTTGAAGAATATATATTACAGAAATTATTATTACAAATAACGTATAAGAAAATTACAAACTATGTATCACAAGAAAATACAAATGGATGTATTACAGAGAACTAACAAAATATTTATTACAAATAAACTACTGGTGAATGTACAAGTTTATACACATGCGCATTTCAAAATATCGCGTCGAAATCGTACCCACAGCCCCGATTCATTTGACTTAGGCATTTAAATTGGTTATGTCCTCTGTCTCTCTCTAGGATATGGGTTTCCTTGTTTAGTGATTGCCTCTTGGTACATCCCTATTCTTTACCTTCATCCTATTTCCCCCTTCTTTCCTTCCTTCCTGCCACAGTCTAAACCTTTTCAGGTTCTTTTACCTTTTTCTTCTGTCTTTGCTCCTCTTCTATCTCCATTTCATCCCTCCTTCTATTTTCTACTACTAAATTCTATAGTCCATTCTTCTTTTAGTGTTTTAGCAAGTGTTATTTATCTGCAATTTTTACGACCACGCTTCTTGAGTGGACTACACCACATTATGCCGCGACATAAATGTAATTGTATTTACTTCATATACGACTACCGTCCACCTCATTCCAGTCGACCGTCCACTTGAGTGAAATGTTTGGATTACGTTGTTGTACAATTTATATTATGAAATTATGTTAATTATATTGTACTTGAAGATCAGTGAATATCCCTAATCTTCTCTTCGATAACCAATGTTTTATCCTTTATCGACTACTCATTTTCGAACTTTTACTAATTTTACGAAACTATAGATGTACAATCTTTCTGAAACCAAAGAACATTTTGAACGATCTTTAAACTGGCAATTAGACGCGTTTACCAGAATGTCTATTGTATTGCACGTTAATATCAGTTTTCATCTAAAGTTTCGTTTAAATATTTATACTCTATTTAATATAATAAACCATCAAGTTCGGCGAATTACAACATGGTAAAGGATGTCGACTTATTTCTTTCTTGTAGACTCTTCATCCACCAGATTTAGCACTAGTGGATTTCTTCCTTTACAAAGTTGTAAAAATTGAATATGCTTTCTGTCACTTATAACGAAAAAGAAATGTGTATGCTAGGAAATAATTTTTATTATTATATTGTGCTACTTACAAAACGGATAAAGATGTTTAACGTAGCCACTTTTGGAAGAGAAATTGAATGGGATTCTTTAGGAGAATGTTATCGAAATTTGCGATCATTAGACTTTATTTTTTATAAAAGCCGTTGCTGTATGTTAGCTTCTGCATGGTCGCCATTGCTGTTTAAGCAAATAGGCATCTGGATTTCCATGTTCTGTCTAAGCTTCTTTCCAATGTTTCACATTAATTTTACGCGATGGAATGCATATTCAATTCGACATTTTAATTGTGCTACTGACGTAATTTGTCCTCTGACCGATAAACAATATCTTTTACGACCTCCCAAAGGAAGAAATTCACTAGTGTTAAATTTGGTGAACGGAAAGGCCATTAGTAAAGAACAGGCCTTCGTCTGATTCACTATGTTCCAAATACTTCATTCATGAATTGATTAACCGGTCAACTAGAATCGAATTATGATTAGATAGAATTACATTAATAGAATAAATACATATAAATATGTCCTTATTGCGGTATAATTTGGCGTAATTTGCTTAAGTGACTAGAGCGTAAAAATTGCAGATACGTGGCACTAGTCAATCGTGTAGGTAAATAAATAGAGCTAATAACGTGATTCCCAATTACTCCTGCCCAAATGTATACGATGAAGCGCTCTTGATTAAATTATTCGATCATTGCATGCAGATTTCTGTACGCCCATATCCTGGCATTATTTATTACTACTTGAAAACTTGCTTTTATTCGAACATAATACATGTTTCAAAAAGCGCGAGTCGCATTACAATTTATGTAACATCCAATTGTAGAAATTTCTTCGAGCTGCATAGTCGTTTGAACGTGTCAAATTTTATATGATCGCAATCCTTCTTTGCGTATGACATGTCGTATAGTAGAATAATTGATTCCGCAAACCTATTAGATATTTCATGAGACAAAGAATAGTTTCATCTTGCTTCGTCAATAGTCCGCAACTTTGCTCAATATTTCTATACCGAATTATGTCGCTTCTTACCGTTCGGCTACTAATATTAAACTGACTCTTAGGGGATTTTGAAATTATACATAGAATGCAGCGTTGAATTCTGTCGAAGTATTGGAAAGAATCAGAAGTTAAAGAGGAAGAGGAAAATGAGATAAAACAAATTTCGCTCTGCGTATCACCGTTCAATGAACTACAAAGACAAACAATAACTCACCATTACAAGGATATCTACGTACTTACAACAGTAATCCGAAGACAATGATCAACTATTTTTAGTTGTCCTCTTCCTTTCCATGAAGAAGGAAAGAAAAAAGGTTCCTTGACCAATGTCAAAGTTCGACGAGTGAATAGCGTAAACTGATCCGTATTCGAATATCAGTGAAATAATATTAATTCGATAATGTAAGTATATTATTGTTGATTTTAATTTGATTCAACTTTAACCAGAGAATTTGCCACATTTTGGTTTTAATACAAAACCAAACACAATGTATACATACTTTATATCACATTTAATTATTTAATGAACAAAGAAAATAAGATATCATTTATTATAAGTAACAAATATATTTCAAATGGTTTGATTCATTTTAATTCGGAAAATCTCACAATTCCATTTGTAAATAATTCGTTCAAAAAATATAAAAAATAAAAAGGTTTTATTCTTAAATTAGTTATTGCTTTATCAATATTTTTTCTCCGATTGCTTTGATTCTCAGATCTCCTTCTGCTTTACTATCTGTTCTTTTTTTGAAATCGATAATGTTTGCGGCTCAGTTCGAGTTTTATTTACAGTTAGAATGTATATTTCTATATAATAAATCCAGATTATGCAGGCGTTCTACAGGGTATCTCACAACTAGTGTAGGTTCCGGAAATGGGGGGTAGCTGACGTTATTCGGAACAAGATTTCCCTTTGCAAAAATGGGGTTTGAAGCTTCGTTTTAGAGTTATTAAGGAAAAACACTGACCAATCATAGCGCGAGAGCAACAGCTTCGAGTATGACGGTCGATCGTAATCGTGAACAAGCGTATCGATACCGCGTCGATATAACAGGAAACTATTAGGTGAAAGTTTAATCGAATAACAAATTAAGAAGTTAAGAATAATATTAAATTCTTCATTATTCTTAAATATGAGATAAACCAATTAGTTATTGATTATCCAGACCAAGTATATTGTATTTATTTTATGTGTTCGAAAAGGAATAAAGAATAGATTTTCGAAAATTAATTTTGTCAACTATTCTAATGAAGCAAACGAATAAATTCACGTTTCAAAACGAATGAATATCTTGTCTATGAAATGAGATAGAACTGGAATAGAATATTTAATGCAGTAACTCACTGAAGTGAAATAAATCAATTCCTGCGTATGTTTAATTTAAAAAATGCACAAATAACTTAAATAAAACTTACCCATTGATCCACGAAAAAACTAGCTTCGATAAAAAATATATGTGTCACCGAGTAGATCCATCGATCACAGCATCAACATTATTTCACTGTCTTTTTCTAATAGATGCACAATATAAGCACGACCGGTAAACGAACCGAATGAAAACGCGTGAACGATTATTCATAGATATGTATGTTTAACGATACTCTATACTCTCATTACACAGTATCCGAATTGAGGAATCGATATTCTATTATACTTTATTAGGAGACATTGTTGAACGGGCCACGGATGTTGGGCTCGTTCTCGATCGCGAGGCGTACGTGGCAAACGGTTGCTACCCAACGGTGATCTGTTGGACGACTATGGCGTCGATCGAGACAGTCATCGTTTATTGTCGAAAGAAACCAGCCGAAATAAAATATATCGTAGTTTTTAATCGAAAATTCCGCTTTCTTGCTTTACAGACAATGTAGTTAAAATTATTTATGAATATTCGTTCACGTGTTTCCATTCGGCCTATTTACGTGTCGGGCTCGCAGTGACTAATTAGTGAAAAGTGACAGGGAAGAGTGATAATGAAAGCTAATAATAAAAGATGACAGTGATAGGTGACAGTGAAGTAAATTGAGAGTTTCTGTGTGGTGATTTATTTTTTCTAACGGTAAGGATCGGTGGATCGACATGGTGACAGAGATGCATTTTCATCGTAACTATTTGCGGTTCAATGGGTAAGTTACATTTAAATTTGTTAATTATTCAGTTTAAATTTTTATTTGTTGAATGGAAAAGTTATTTAATTTTTCAAAAATGAGAATTTGTTCTTTTTCATCATCACAATATTTAACGAAAATAATTTTTCATATTCTATCTATTATTTCTTTGCGATAACGAATAAACGTATTGAATAAATTCGATTTATTCTTATTACGTGAGTAAGGACTAATTTCTTTATTTCTTATCCATTAATGAATGATAATTCAACAATAATCTGTTATACCGACGCGGTATCGATACGCTTGTTCACGATCAACCGTCATACTCGAAGCTGTCGCTCTCGCGTTTGGGCGCGCGCTATTCTCGCGCTCTGATTGGTCAGTGTTTTTCCTTAATAACTCAAAAACGAAGCTTCAAACCCCATTTTGCAAAGGGAAATCTTGTTCAGAATAACGTCAGCTACCGCCCATTTCCGGGACCTACACTAGTTGTGAGACTGTATGTATACAAGTTAGAAACTAATGAAATTATCATTCTCGGAGACAAGTGGTTAATTTGTGATAAACGGTTACATTAAAACATTTCATTTCTGCGATAAGTACCATGCAATTAACAATCTTTGTGTTTATAATTGGAATGCAAACATTTCGTAAATAAAATTTATTATTTACATGCATTTAAAAGTAGCAAATTTTTGTATTTCAAATAACCTATCCTACAAGTAACTTCTGGCATACAACAGCATTTTTAGTTGTAATTTAACAATCGATTGGTATTACTGAATCCTATTAATGCGCCAAACGCTTACATCGCGGTCAGTGTACAGGGTTCATCATACAATTCAACGTTTAATATGTTTAATAATGGGAAAACCTTGATGTCATTTTTTGATTTGTGGCATATGATCCTATCAGACTTTTTATCCTCTCAAGTAGTACCACACAATACGATAATAAAAATTTTGAACTTGAATTTGAGGATCAAGATTAATTTCACAGTCATTTTTATTTACAAATATTCATTGATACAGAGACGTGGAATCACGCTCTGACCTTTGTGATATATCATTTTTTCAACACTGTACAAACATTAAGCGTATATTTAAGCGATCGTAAAATAGTAAATTATAATTATAACCTTAATTTTCTTTTCAAAATTTTTAAATATTTGTAATGACAATATTCATTGATCGACATTTTGAAAATGTTATTATGAATGCTAAGTATAGTACACGATATCGCGTGAAGCTTTACCATGGTCAACAGCTTTTATACCTTAGCGCCCCCACCAAGGTGGTCAAATAGAGAAACTTTCATGCTATAGTAGAGGACTACCCCATATTTTTTTCAATCATACCGAAGACAGACATGATCGCAACTAGGGATGACATGAACTGCTACTTTTGAATCACGAGGGATTTGATCACGCTCATTTCCAATCACGATGATTTTTCAGTGATTCGTGATTCTTTGTGATCACTTCTGATGGGGAAAGTGCATTCTTTTCACTTTTATACGTATTATATTATAATATGGTCTAAAAGCAATATTAATATACTTTTCTTATTAGGAGAAGGGAAAGGAAAAACTAAAAATAAATTATAAGTTTAATTTTTAATTTCTTTAAACTTCACTTCAGGAATGTTCAGAAAATTCTTCACCGAAGTAACGTATACGTAAAACTAACCTGCTTCTAGTTTTAAATTGTAACTTATTTCTTACTATTTTGTAAATAAATATATACAGAATGTTATATGAATGTATAAAAACTTAATATGAATAATGGTACAAATTAAATTGATATTCTCGAATTTTCGCTAAGGGGTGTCAGCGGAACACTAACGATCATAGTAAACGTGAATCGCTCCTAAAACGCCATCTTTCGGATCACGATCGTGAATGAAGTTTAATCACGATTGTGATCATGATTTTATAATCACTGCAATAAATCATTGTCAGTGATTTTACATGCCATCTCTAATCGCAACAAGATCACATTGAAGGAAGTTACTGGTGTATAGGTACCAACTCACACTATATTCCTAGAAATTCACAAATCGAAAAATCATTAGTCGTAGCATTGACTAATTTTTAGTTAATGGTAGTGGTAACCTTATAGAAAAAATTCGATTTTTATCAGGACATCATAGGTTTATTCGATATCGTTATCTTGATTGATACTTAATCATTTGCTAAGTAAAACATTTGAAAAATGTATGGAAGTTATTCGTCGAGTCAACGGAAAACAATGTGTGCGATCTGTTATTAAAAATATGAATATATTTTCGGTTCGTACCGATCTATAAATTGTTTTCTTTATCCTATATTCAACTGTATTCGTTTATATTCAGTTATTGTATATTAGGCAATGACTCAAAACATTCTTTTCGAAATATTATATTAAACTAATATTTGACTCCGTGGAAGAAGGTATATCGATATTTAAATCTTTTAACTATTAATAATAAATGTTTTTAACAAACATTAATATTTTCATATTTTTTATAGAAATTCATAGATAGCGATTTATTTTTTCTCGGAACATGTAAGATGTTACTGTTTAAAATGTTGTGATATATTTTCAATTTATGACGTGTTGAGAGAAATGAACAGTTTAAATTAATAAGAGAATAGAAATCACACAAGAAAACATAACTTAATCAACAAATGTGAAACTGTTTAGAAATAATATACAAAAAAATATGAAAATACTTTTTTAATTGCACGTAATTAAACTTTCTATATTTTCTCTTTGGTGATATTATTAATAACTACATGATTACATAAATTTTGCATTTATATATATATTTAAGAATACAAGTTAATAAAGTTATGTAAAATTTGACATTTGCTTTAGTTAAATATATGTACTTGTCAAAATATTAAAATATACGTAATACCTAAGTGTACTGAGTTACTGTATTTTTTATTTTTCAGAAATAATGTTGAGCAGTGTCACAAAACATATCTTACATTGTTGTCTACTACTTATTGTTATAATTGTTTTTGAAATAATTATTGGTGGACTTGGGTGGCACGGCACTAAAAAAGAGACATTTGATCCATGGATTCAGTATGGATTTCTGGGTGCACTTATTTTATATATATTACGGACACTTACATTTCTTTCGTTTCCTCAAGTATTATTTAATTTTGTGGGATTAACGATCTACAATGCATTCCCAGATAAAGTTATTTTAAAAGGTTCACCATTACTCGCACCATTCATTTGTATTAGAATAGTAACACGTGGAGATTATCCACAATTGGTGAAAGCAAATGTTAATAGAAATTTGAACAAATGCATTGAAACTGGTTTGGAAAATTTTCAAATTGAAGTAGTCAGTGATAAACCTATTGGATTATCTCCCCATCGAAGAATTAGGGAAGTTGTTGTACCAGAAAATTATCGTACAAGTAGCGGTGCTTTATTCAAAGCACGTGCTTTACAGTATTGCTTAGAAAACTCAGTGAATGAATTAGCAGATCATGATTGGATTGTACATCTTGATGAAGAGACTCTATTGACTGAAAACTCTGTTCGTGGAATATTGAATTTTGTATTAGATGGAAAACATCAGTTTGGACAAGGTTTAATAACATATGCAAATGAGGATGTTGTTAATTGGATTACTACTTTAGCAGATAGTTTTAGAGTAGCAGATGATATGGGAAAATTAAGATTGCAATTTACTATGTTTCACAAACCTTTTTTTAGTATGAAAGGTTCCTACGTTGTCACTCAGGTAATTATTTATTACCTTACAATCTCATTTTTAATCATAATGGTAAGTTATAAAAATACAATTATGGTAAGTTATAAAGATAAAATTTTATTGTTGTAGATGGGTGCTGAAAAAGAAGTTTCATTTAATAATGGACTAGATGGGTCTGTTGCAGAGGATTGCTTTTTTGCGATGAAAGCATTTACTCAAGGGTACACTTTCAACTTTGTAGATGGTGAAATGTGGGAAAAATCACCATTTACATTGTGGGATTTTGTACAACAAAGAAAAAGGTGGTTACAAGGTATATTACTTGTCGTACATTCCAAAGCTATTCCATTAAACAAAAAGCTGCTTCTAGGCATATCTTGTTACTCATGGGTAACAATGCCTCTTTCTACATCTAATGTTGTATTAGCAGGACTTTTTCCTATTACTTGTCCACCACTTATAGATTTTCTGTGTGCTTTCATTGGTGCAGTAAATATTTATATGTACATTTTTGGAGTAGTTAAATCATTTTCTTTATATCGATTTGGTATTGCTCGGTTTATATTATGTATATGTGGGGCATTATCGACAATTCCTTTCAATTTAATTATTGAAAATGTTGCTGTTATATGGGGTTTGTTTGGAAAGAAACATAAATTTTATGTCGTTAATAAAGAGTACAATCCACCATCGATTGTATAAAGAAGTATTAAAAACTGTTTATAAATGGCAGCATATGCTTACAAGAATGCTTGTATGCATTAATGCCTATAACTTTAACCAAATAGGGGTATTTTTAGTTGTATTTAAAATTGAGAGACTTGTGCATGTGTTTAAATTAGCTAGTTGTTTTTAGAGTATTCATAAAGCAGTATATATATATATATTTATAGTGTTCAAATATTTACCATATTCAAATCATACTATTAAATTATTTATTTAAACTAATAATTCGAACAATTAAAAAAGGTTCAACAATTTTTCAGTCTTATGATTCTATTATCATCTTAGAATTTATATGAAATTCAGTAAAGTACTCAATATTTGCAATATTACCTCACGCATTATTTATTGATATACGAAAAAATTATTAAGTAAAAGATAATATACTTTTAACTTAGTAAATCTAAAAATTAAAAATTATAATACTGTAAATAGAAATCTTATACTTGTATAATATATTAGGTGTCCATTAAGGTTGATGTAAAATATAAATAAATAAGTAAAGAAAATCAATTGCTTTACTCTGATACACTTACAATCTATTAGTTTTGCATAAGCTAATACAATCTAATAAATGGTATTTTATTAAAATTTATTTTTTTTATTGTTTTAATTTAATTTTAAATATGTTAGCAGTGATATTAAAAATAAAAAATTGGGAAATTCAAAAGATATTATAAATTCAATTAAAACAATTAAATCATTCATAATAAAAGTCTTCCTTTTCATATATTTCAGTACTAATTTATTCTTTTGATTAAAAGAGGAAATACAAATTATCTTGATTAATTTTTATGATACTTACATTATTGAGATTATATAATTATTTGGTATAATGTTTCAGACTTCTAATTAAGAGTAAGAGTAATTTAGAGTAATTAAGAGTAATTTTTCAAGATTAAATAGTCATTAATAATAGACATTAAATAGTCTCACATGTTTTATATTAATGTTGTTTCCATTAGTCCTGTCATTTGTTTTATTATAGATTTTCAAATTTAGATTTTCTGGACACCTAATAATAAAAATAATATTTATATCAATAGTATAATAATATTTATAACAATACTGACAATGAGAGTAACATGATTACAACCTGTGGATAATGATATTTTTAATTTAACAGAGTACAATGTTTTTTTAGATATGTTAAAAAGGTATTTAATAAAAATTTGCTTGTATTTTTCATAAATAAAGTTAATTTAATTGATATTTATTAGACAAGGTGTAAAATTAATGGTTCTGCAGATTAGTATTTCTAAGGCTATATAAAAGAAAAATAATAATATTATTACATTTTACTTGTTCTAAATAGCTTTCATAATTTGTTTTTTTTCTGCCACGAA
Source organism: Megachile lagopoda (assembly GCA_036983795.1). Classification (NCBI taxonomy): domain Eukaryota; kingdom Metazoa; phylum Arthropoda; class Insecta; order Hymenoptera; family Megachilidae; genus Megachile; species Megachile lagopoda. The sequence goes on from CM072792.1 coordinate 672,833, forward strand.
TCTGATACACATCATGAAATGTTAGTTAAAATGCTACAAAATGTAGTTTTAAATGTTAACAAACAGTAACTTACTGTATTAAAATTAGTTACATTGTTATTAATATATTGAAAAATTATTCAAATAAAATCGTTCATTGCAATATCAATTTTTAGACATTACTGATTGTATTTAGATTTTTTAAAATCTGACCTTTATTTAGCACTACATAACATACTTAAACTATTTTGTAAAAAGTAAAACACAGCAATGATAAGTTTCTCATTTTATAGTAGAAATATTTATTTAGTACGTTTATCTTTGTACCATGTATGTACTAAATGCATTGTAAAAATTACTGTGATATAATTCTATTGTAATCATGCAATAACTAACTCATTTCATAATATCATTCAAATTCCATTTTATAATATTATAGTTTAAGAATATAAAAAAGTATTTCATACAATATATAATTAATTGCTGTAGCAGCAATTATTTAATTTTGGAATATCATAATATTAATAAAAAATTATATGTAAACTTTTAGTATTCAAGAAACAAATTATTTTCTATGTCACAAAATGAGATAGTATAAGTTTTATTTTAAATAATTACCAAGAGTAATGTTTTATTACCAAGTTTTATGAACAAAAATATGTTATATATATTAGTATATACAATCAAAAATAAATGATGAAGTGTAATGTTTTTGGTAAAAAATTACAAAAATATTTGTACAAATTTTATTAAATTAATATGTAAAAAAATAAATGACAAATTAAATCAAATATTTATCCAGTTTAATTCAGTGTGTTAAATATATGCAGTAATGAATTTATATATTTACTATAACTTAATATATAAAAATAAATCTATGGCATGTTATGAGAAGATTATACAATTAAGAAACTGCAGTTTCTTCATACCAAAATCAGAATTTCATTAAATCTAGATAATGTGTCTTTAGTTGTTTTAAATTGAAGTAGCAGATTGTAAAATAGTAGAGAACTTCAACTTGTTATGATATCAAAAATTTGCAGTTTTTAAATTGTACAACTTTTTTAAAACACTCTGTACTTAAGGAGTAAATAATGTATTTTGAACCAGACCTATTCTGTCTAGTCAGAAGAACATGAAAATGTGTTTCGACTAATGCTTACAAGATAAATACAATTACATTATATAATATTGTTTTCAAAACACTTTTTATATATATATATATATGTGTGTGTATTCTTAAACTTTTATTTTTTTTACTGTTATTATACAAGTTAAGATAAACTAAGATCTCACCATGTTTAAATTGAACAATTTATGTATTAACTCACAACTAAAGTAGGTGTATAAATGAACATATTTACAAAGTGTTACTAAGAAGAGTTTAAGATTCACCAAACTAAGGTATAATTGAAAAAGTGTTCATTAAAAAAGTAAAAAATGTTTAATTAATCTAATTAAATGTTTAATTACTAAAATTAACTTTATTAATATAGAACATGACTTTTAGTTTTGGCATATGTATTTTGTGAATGAGAAACATATAAGCAAATGAAGCAACCTACAAAATCTTCTACAACAATAAAATATTATAAACTTTCAGCAATTCGATATATACAGAATGAAAGAATTGGAAATTGTATATGTATCGATTTTATATTGTAAGAAATGCATTTATGTTTATTAGGCATTTTTTACTTTTTGAAATGTATAATATACATTCCTTAAATCTTAAATTGTTGCTTTATAACATTGTGACACGTACTTAGGTTGTTAAAATATTTTAAGTGGTGAGTGAAGCATCAAAACTAATAGTACTTATATTTCTCTTGATGTATCAATACCTTTTTAAGTAAATTATATTTTTATACATATAACTTATGTGTATCATTACTTACATAAGATGCATATGTAAATTTCAAATTTTTAATATTTCAAAATATACAAGTCTCTTATAATTGTTATTATCTTTAGTTATGGTAATCCTACCGTAATAATAAGCATATTGTTAATGGTACATATACAGATAATCATCTAAACATAAGAAACCAACTTTATAGTCAGATGATTGTTAAGATATTACACAATACTGTATTTTAACTGTATTTTATTGTAATAAATAAACAATGAAAATGCTATAGTGTTATAGATAAACTGCAATGTTTCATTTCCTGTTTAATATATATAAATAAATATATGTGAAATACAATTTTCATTTTTAAAGAAATTGCAAAAAATAATAGGTTAAATTAGACCAGTCATACTATATTGCATATTTTGCTAATATATTTTAGTATTTTTTCCAAAAATGACAAACCTTATATTTCGAATATTAAGTCCAGAATAGAATAGAGAGCTGTAAAAACCTTTTAATATATAAAAAATTATATTACATATATTTATTTTGAATTACTGTTATCTATCTTTCAATGTGCAAATATGACAGTACCATGAAATCGTATTTAAACATGGCGTCTAGTGTCAGCTGTTTATTTGTTACAAAACAGCTGTGTTTGACAGTAAAAGATAATAAACATACAGTATAAATGCAAATTTATTTATTTGTACATATTTTAAGCTAAATGCGGTACGAATATAGTAAATAGAGAAAAATGTATTAAATTATATGTTCCTTGTGAAAATGTATATTCAAACTTTTTCATTATAGATATAAATAAATCATAAACAAAAATGGATACAATAAAGAAAGATCTTCTTGTGCCAACAAAATATATAAAAGTAATAGATGGCAGAATTTGCTTAACTGTTCATAGAAATTGGCTTACTAATTTACATACCGTTGGTCCAATTTCTTTTCTTAATCATGAACGATTGAGTGATGATGAAATTGCAGCTCAGCCTATGCTGGATGAATTAGGCCTAGACTGGATGCGAATATATGTTAGAGTATGATAGTTTTCATTTATTAGACTATCGTATTAGTTATAACTATGTATTGTGCATAACATATTGCTTTAAATAGTATTGTAATACTTTTAAAAGCATGTAACTTTAGGTGTACGAGAAACAGCATAAATATGCTGTTCCACTTCCAAGGGGAAGGCATACAAGCGGAAATACTCAAGCAGATTTAACATTTTCACAATTGATGCATTATGTGGCAGAAACTAACTATAGAAATTTATGGAAAGAATGTTATAAAAAATATTATAGTAAGTATTTTAAATAATTTTGTGCATATTATATTCTTTGTTAAATTATAATAAGTTATATATATATATATATAACTTTGATTATTAATATATATATAGGTCCATGGAATTGTATAGAACAGAGAGATCAATGCAATATAACTGCTAATGTAAGCGATACATCAATTATGCAAGAAGTATTACAAAAAATGTATGGTTGTATTTTAATTCAAATTCAAAATGGGTCAGTTGTATCTGTATCACCTGGTATATCCAATGAAGTACATTGCAATCTTCTACCAATATTATGTGCTGTTGAAACTACATCTGCTTTTTTGACTTTACATGAGCAAACAGCAGAATATTCTGTTCGCGAGTATGTATATGTTATATTCAGTAATAATGATTTCATTATAACTATATTTATTATTAATTTGCTGCTATTATTCAAGGTGTGTTATGTACAGTCCTGCTGCGTTAAGCATGAGTCATGGAAAACCATTATTTCTAATATATCAACTATTACAGTTATCCAGAGATTTGCATGACCGTGGTTTAGTATTAGGGGAAATTACTCTTAGCGATATATTACTTATGGATAATTTTACTATTCAGGTTAATATTTAAATGTACTTCTGTAAATGTTTGTCACTAATTCAGTTTTCTATTGAAATCATAACTACTTCTTCAGATTTTATTACTAGGTACTACCAAAGTTAAGTGATAATATATATTTAAAACCTGAACATGAACTACCTAAAGTTTCCATTGCTCAAGAAACAAAAGGAAAAGGTTTCAATGGTCATTACAGAAATTTTGATACGACTTCAACGATTGCTATGCTACGAGGAAATCCTGAATTTGGAATGAATGAAAATATTGAGAAATTATGTGAAATGTGGGTGTATAATTATATCAGTAATTATGATTATTTAACTGCATTAAATAATATGGCTGGAAGAAGATACGGAGATCCGAGTTGCCATCATGTCATGCCTTGGGTCACAGATTTTACATCAAGATGTGGTGGTAACTGGAGAGATTTAACAAAGTCTAAATTTCGTTTAAATAAAGGCGATAGACAATTAGACTTAACATTTGATTCGCAGTCTACAGAAGTATGTACCTGAAAACATTTATAACAGATTTAATTGATTATAATTATATCAAAATGTTTAGGTAGGGCATCATGTATCTGATGTACTATCAGAAATTACATATTATGTTTATCTTTCGCGTCGATACGACAAGTCTGTTCTTTGTAAATACGTTCGACCTCAATGGGTCCCAGGAGAATACCCTGCTTCTATACAACGATTACACGACTGGAGTCCAGACGAATGTATACCACAATTTTTTACTGATCCCAGTGTTTTTAAAGTAAGTGCTTTACATAAAATATAATCATTTATAATTGACATGTAATTATGTATTCTTTGTAGTCTATACATGAAGATTTACCAGATTTAGAAATTCCTGGATGGGCTACGTCTCCGGAGGATTTTATTGAAAGGCACAGAGAAGCCCTGGAAAGTTTTCATGTATCTGAAAGATTACATCATTGGATAGATTTAACATTTGGTTACAAGTATATTGCAATTCTTTTTTAAAGTGTATAATAATACTTGTGCAGTTGTTATTATATTCTTTTTTTTTATTTTACAGATTATCAGGTTCAGCAGCTGTAAAGTCAAAAAACGTTTGCTTACAGCTTGTTGACAATCACACCAGTTTAACTAATGCTGGTGTTGTTCAACTTTTTACACAACCACATCCACAAAAAATTATTCCTTCACCTTATTGGTGTAAAATTCCACCCCGTTTACGTTCATCTTTCATTATTAATAAGTATAGTATGTTTAGTATGTTTGTTGATTATTTTAAGATAATGCAGTTTCAGTTTGTTATTGATCAGATGTATTATTACAGAAAATGATCAATCTGGAAATAGAACTAGTGATGATGAAGGTCACAGTTCAGGATTTGAAGAGGAAGAATTACCAACATCAACTCTAAGTACATCAAGATCATCACCTTTAGTTTTAAGTCGATTATTAAGTCGCTCGCGAGGTTCTTTACTTTCTACCGAGGATACTGTTAAACAGGATAAATCCATGAATCAAACGATAATTCTGCCAAAAGATTATAATCCTGTTACAGCAATAATGCAAGTGGAAACTATACATATATTTATGAATAAAGTGAGCTCTCAGGTTTATAAACCAGAGATTGAAGTACACGAGTTATCTACAAATTATAAACAAATTGTGGCCAGTGGACGTATTAAAGAACAACAAATTCTTGGTTGTTTAATTGTGGAAATATTTTTGTCAAACAAGTTTCGAGCAACATGGAACATTGAAAAGATGTCATTTCCAAAAAGACTTACTACCTGCATAAACACCTTAAAAATGTCGGCTGATGGTTTACCAAAGTGTGTCAGAAATGCTGTTGCTTTATTACTTCAAGTTGATATTATACCAAGTAGCTATAACATTGATAATATAGAAGTAAGTGTTATTTTGAATTATAAAGATAAAAAGTAAGATATCATATTAATGTCTTAAATGTGTTGTCAGGTAACTGATACACCGTTTCGTTATCCAACTGTTACATACATGGGTCTACCTCCACCATCTGCCCATCAATTTCTCCAACCGATACTTTCTGGAAGTTTATTTCCATTCTCTAAGTATTATAAACATTTGTTTAATATTGTGGAAATGTTACAAGAATATAATAGTTTAGTACGTGAATTAAATTTCATAATGAAGTCTGAAGATGACATGGATTTTATACTTAAAACAAAAACAAAGTTTCTTTGTAAAATCAGTGAATGTAAAGTTAAGGCAATTGCAAGTGAATTGGAACATCTATTATCCCATACTGGAATTGCAAGGGAAGCTTGTTTAGAGCTAATAGTACCACATATACAACAAATAATGGAAGAACCTTACAGTGCTGTTTTAGCTGCTTGGTATTTATTTGACCCAATTGCCAAGTAAGTAATAGTTTACACATGATAATAATTTCATATCATATTTAAAGTTGAAAGTAAGAATTACTGTATCTGTAATTTTTTTAGGGCATTGGGTCCTAAAGATACTGCACAAACATTCCTTCTATCTATTATGAAATTATATGAAAATGGTTTCTTTATGGATAACTCCTCGTATGCTGATATATTTCCTCCAGGATTATTGGCAAAATTTAAAACTACTCGTTTATATCATAGAAATTTTCTGTTAAAACTTATGGTAAGGTTGGGTTTACGACGGTTTTTAGAGAATTTTATTACACCTCTTGTGGAAGCAGTTGGAGGATATAGAGATTACATACAAGGATGTTTAACGTATATCCACAAAACTGGCAATCTTAAGTAAGAAAATTTTATAGAAAAGTATTTATGATATTATATAAACAAAATAGTAATTTGTAAAAAAGATTTAAAAAAATTCAATTGATAATTAATCATTTTAACAATAATTTTATTATTTTAAAGAACTTGTGATTTAAATGGAATTTGTAATGAAGGAGAAGGAATCTTATCTCCTCTGGATGAAGATTTCTCTGCAGATTCAGAACAAAATATGCCTTTATCACCTGGACCTGTAAGCAACGATTATATGCGTGATACAACCACAAATGACAATGATGTCGAAGGTAAATGAAACTAATTATTTTTATCAACTATTATGGCCAAAAGTTTATTAAAAGCATCTCAAGAAGTTTCGTTTGTTACAGAAGTATTTACAATGGAAACGGATGAAAATTCTTGGGTGTCTTTAAATTCTGGTGCATCATATGATATTGATTTGCATGTTGATCTGAATTTGAATCTCAACGATGATTTAAATGAGGAAGGGAACAGAATCTCACCGGTTAAATCAATTAAATCGCCGACAATTCCAATACCAAAAGCCTCTAGTTCTTCAAATAAATTCAATAATATTAGTTGCAATGTAGGGAGTAGAACTTCTAATGATGAATTTGCTTATAGTGGACTTACTCATTCTGATAATACTTCTGATGAAGTCCCTACTGTAGGATTAGAGGAACAAAATCCTGTAATAATTCAAACAGATGATATTAAATCTAATACTGTAATCCACGAAGACGTTCAAATAGATAATATTTACCAAAAATCTACTTCAAATGAATGTACAACTTCTGAAATGAGTGCGGAATCTATTACTTGGTTATCTCATCGACTTGGCCCTGTACTTACTGCACGATATTTATCTCGAAATTTATTAAGAATGCTTACATTATGTTATACCGGGAAAGAAAATTTAACAATTATCGGCGATACTTTGTTATCTATGGAAGGCATTACTTGGAATAAAAAGGTTTTAGTTGGTGATCATAATGCTGCTAAAGTTTTGGAATGCCTTGCAGCTATTGCAGGTTCATTTATTTGTAGTAAAGAGATATTTATTTTAACAATAAGTCTGTATCTTTAAAACTGAATGAAAATTAAATATTTGTACAGGTTTATATGGAGAACAGATTATAGTATTACAGTACTTTGCACATATGGTTGAACTTCTAGCTCTTTGTAAAAGAAAATTAACACAGAATTTGGAAGGGGGGCTTATTTCATGCTTAACTCTTTTAAATCATATTACACCATATCTCAGTGATGCTGTATTGATGGATGTACTGCATGTAAGATTATATTATACAAATTTTTTTAATACTAAAGTGTAACTATTTCGTTAAAAATTTATTTTTAATTGTAGGAATCAATTGTAAAAGCAATACTATATCCTACAGTTCGCATATTATCATCTACAAGATTTACTTTTCCAAACGGTGTCATCGCACGTAATGTAATGGCAGAGAAATGTTTGGAAACTTTATTCATGTTTAGTTTACGATTAGGAAGTATCATGACAAGAAATCATCTAGCTGTACCTATTCAACGATTTTTCTTAGCATTTGATAAATCATTCAATCAAAGTATTGCAGGAAGTTATAAAAATGAAATTAGTCAAAAGACAATAAGCGAGCATTTTACAAGGTAATTTTATGATAGTATTACACATCAAAATTTTGTTATAAAAGTATCTATAAATATATATTTATGCAGGATAAAGGTTTCAAATGAAGAGAATAGAGACGCTCTTGGAGTTCAGTCAAATTTTAATGCAGACGTTGCCGATTCTTATTCTCCACCGGCTGCAGAAAATATGGATATATCAGATCTTCAAAAAAATAAAGTAAGTAAAAAGGATATCATATATAAAAAAAATCTTAGTAAATGTATTAATTTTAACTTCAATATATTTTTAGGCACTTGAAGAATTAAGAGCTGTATTTACAGCAGAATTTGCTCATAAAACATACATGCTTTTCTATAAATGTATTGACAGTGAAATAATGGAACAGATACTTAAAAATCATGAGCACATACATAATTTATGTCGTAAATATGAACAAGAAACAAAAATCACTTGCTCTAATATTGGTATGTTATACGTTTCCTTTTATCAAATTCATAATATCTATTTAATGTACTATTTTATTTACTCATTTTAAAGATGATAACAAGTTTAGTGCTTCGTGTAATAGTAACTACAATATGATGGAAAGTACAGAATCAGTAAATAAAGATGCTTTAAATTTTGGAAATATATCAGTAGTAGGAAATAGATTTGCAGTACAAAAAAATAATGTTGGAGATCACATAGCGTCTGAAAGTTCACATCAAGAAGCAAATTATTCCTCAACCACTGGAAGACAGTTACGAGGAAACTGGTTAGCATACTGGGAACACGAAATTGGAAGATCAGAGAAAGATACAGCATTTAATATAAAGCAAATAAAACTACAAACTTTTAGCAGTCATACTAACAGTATCAAATGCCTATCTGTATTAGATAATGAGAATAGTTTTATGAGTGGCGGTAGAGATAAAACTGTGAAATTATGGAGTTTAAGAAGTCAGGTAAAATTTTCAAGGACATATGATAAATTAGAACAAAGAAATTTTTTATGACAAAAAAGAAATATTTATAGTAATAATTAGACTTTCAATTTTTGCATATTTTGTTAATAGGGAGATGGAAATACTGTTTCATCTTGTCAATATACTTATACTGGACACAAAAAATCTATTCTGGCTCTAACATTCCTAGAATCTTTAAGATACGCAGTTACTTGTGATGGTACAATTCATTGCTGGGATCCTTTCATGGGTTCTCTTCTTGGATGTCCAGAAAGTTCTCGTCCTGTTCCTGTAAATACACTTATTGCAAGTCCTTCACCATGTACAACTTTACTTGCTGGAACAACTGATATTACACTCAGAGTTATCGATTGTAGAAGTTTTCAGTATGTGAATGAAATGAAGGTATTTGTTAACTGTACCTTAAGATTAATCGCAATATATTAAATATTAGGTAAAGAATGATTTTCTCCCTTTCCAGGTTTCCGTAAATCCAACAGGTTTAATTAGATGCATCGCAGTAGCGCCTAGTGGTTATTGGGTTGCATTAGGACAAGCATCAGGTTTTCTAACAATTTTAGATATTCGTACTGGTCTTATAATTGCCTCTTGGAAAGGTCACGAATGTGAGGTATGTTATAATATCATAAAACATTTAATTCTTTAAAGTTTAGAAAGTTTTTTTAATTGTAACCCTTTTAGATATTACAATTAGAAGCAATTAATGAAACAACTATAATTAGTTCTTCATTGGATGAAACTATTGCTGTATGGAGTGCGCTGGATGGAAAACTTAAATTTCATATGAAGTAAGATAAAATACAATTTTCTACTAATCAGTTTTTTGGATAAATTTGTTTGTTTCTTGCTTTAACTTGCTTATTTTATGACGTACATATTTTAAGCCTCAAATTTCCAGGGGCTCTACCGAACCAGTGCATTGTATGTCTACTTACGAACAAGAACTAATAATAGGAACAACGGCAAATCGAGTAGGAGTTTACTCATCCATTGAAACAACAGCTGTATTTTCATCATCAAAACTAAAATCTGATACTTTTAAAGGACTTCTTACTACAATGGCAGTTCTTCCTCTCAATCGATTATTATTATTAGGCGCAGATAATGGAGGTATAACATTAATTTGTTAAATATTGTACATAAATAAAAGCTCTAAGTATATGAATAAACTTAAATATAATTTAAGAATGTAATAAGTATAATTTTACTTACAAATATACAATTCGTCTATCTTTTATCAATTGTTATACAAAAAAAAGGATGTCTGTAAGATTGTATCACAAATACTTTTTTCATTTAAATATAAAACAAAAATATTTTACACATTAGTAATATCTGTTCTTGTTCCAATTATTTTTAATGCCAATTCAGGAGTCATTTTATAAACACCAATTTCTGCTAATACTTCTTTTCCTGCAATTTCATCATGAAGCGCTTCGCGTAATAAGATTGCTGAACCTAACATGATATTTAATAAAATGCAGGCCTCTTTAATCCTGAAACATAATTGTCACTAATATATCTCATTTTAAAATTACTTTTGAGACATACGCTACTATTATTAATAACTTACAGTGGAAAGTATGATTCTGGCTCACTGATATATAAACCAAATAACGGAAACAAATTTCTAAAAACATCATGTTGTAATTGTTCAGCTCCACCTACATTAAAATGATTTACCAAAACTACTTCTTCTAAAAGAAACTGTAATAAAATAATATTTGTAGTAAATATTTAATACATAGAATTCGTTATTTTTGAAATTAATATCTTACTTGATCAAATTGTGAAGCCAAATTCTTCCAAGCTTGATGAAACAGGGGTAAAGCAAGTGTATTATGTAATAGATTAAGTTGTGTTGCTAATTCTTGAAACATAGAGTAACCGCTTGGAGTAACTGATAAAGAAATTACTTCTTTAGTAGACTGCATTGCAAACCACCTATAACATAGATTTTATTTTAGATAACAAATATTGTGATAAGTAATTTATTTTATATGAGTATTAATTCATGTATTTAAATTTCATACTTACTTGTCTGTTCTATATGGTCTACTTTTTGCTTTTACATCCAAAGCTACAGAGTCAGTAATTTCGTTAATCCATTCTTCTTCTGATCTCCTTAATAGAGCTACAGCTTCATCAAATACTGTGCCCTCAACTTCTCCTATATTTTTAGTAATGTCATTTCCTTCTAATGTCGCTATTTCAACTGCTTCAAATTGTTTTTTGAAAAAATATAATTGCAAGAAATGCTATAACATTAATAAACAATATCAGAATAATGTACTTAAACATTTAATTACTTTTAAAACACTTACTACTGTCACACCCCACTCTTCTAGGACAGTTGCAACATAATGTAATGTATTAAGAATGCATGGTATAAGAGATGTTAAGAATACATGGTATGAGAGATGTTCATAATTTTCGCACAACAATTGAAGTAACCTTATTCTCCAATCATCAATTAGTTCTAATTGGAGTTCAAGAAACTGTAACCTTCATAAATTTTATTTTTCTATAATATTGTTTTTAATCATTTATTATACATGAAATTATGTCAACCAAATTATACTTACTTAAAAAAAATATTTATTTCTAAACTAGAGATCAATTATATAATTGAATTGACTTAGACACAAAAAATACGACTATAATTAATAAATTAAAGTATCATATATAGTGTTTACCTGTGACCTGGTTGAGGTAAATGCTTATATCTATCAGAGATTGTAGTAAGAAGAGTCAGAAAAGCATCTGCACATTCAGTCACTTTCATGTCATCACAATCAGAAGTTATTAATTTCTCCCAAGCTGTATTTGAACTTAAAATGACATCCATCTTTTCAGTAGCATCTAATGTTTTAAAATATTCATGTCAATTATTATCATTATACATAGACTTATTGATCAAAAATATATAATAATTTACACTTTTACATTTTTTTTCCATATTAATCCATTTCACAAAAATGTGAGCTTGAGTAAGAACAAATACAGTGGCTGGTTGAGCTGATGGATAAAATAAAGTTTCCCTTAATTCTCTTTCAAAACTTAGAGCTTCATCAACCAAATGAGCAAATAATATATCATCGTATTGTACTAATGATAATTCGGAATGAAGTTTTTCAACTGCTAATTGCACTAAAGCACGCATAAATTCTACCTATAAAAAAAATGATATATAGTATCTTTTTAAGCATAAAGATTACATGTATTAAGTGTAGTAATACCTTCATATCTACACAATTAAAACCTATTGAATTTGCAGTTGGTTGTACATTCTTTTGTACCCACTGAACATGATCTTTGATCCATGTTAATACCTGAGTAAAAAACCACTCTGGTTTATCTTGTCGATTTGTTAGTTTTGTACCTGTGAAGTGATATATGAATCTTTGTCTAAGAGGTCGCACCATCAGTGAAATTGGTAAACTCACAGGCTTAAAGTCTGTTAATAATACAGATGTTACCACAGATTTTACAGATTCTTCTCTAAACATTATGTTAAAGGTAACTTCTTTATAGTGTAGATGAAGTTAAAGAACCAAAGAAAAATATATCAGAATAATTGGAAGGATACGGTAACTGTAAATGCAATAAATATTTTGTAAGTGTCTTAAATTTGTTTAATATTTCTGGCATGGATGTATTTAATGAATTTGTATTATTGCCACAGAAGGGCCACTTCAATGCTTTCAATGTGTCATTATATTCTCTGAAAATTGTTACATATAAGTATACCATATCACACTGAATTTAAAGAAATATATTAGGTGAAGATATACTTGGATAATTTGTCTTTTATGAGATTATGCCAATAGTGTAATGTTTCATTGACATAATTCTGAAGATAATGGCAAGCTGACAACCTCAACTGGCAGCTAATATTTGTAAGATTTGTGTACAACGAAATAACTGATTCATCATTGCCAATTGTTAAACACAATTGTATTTCATCACTGAAAAGATATTCTTTTATGTTTGTGAGTAATTATTAAATATGCTTTACTAAATAATAAATTACCTAATATCTTCAACATATTTTATAAAATTTAAGTAAGATAAACATTTTTCTAAATAACTTATAGAATTGATAATTTCTTGTACTTTTAAACTTTTCTCATTTTCATGTATTGTTTCTTGTACATTTGACCTGAACTCTATAGAAGTTTGTTCCAATCTTTGGAATTCAGTATTAATCTTCTCAACGCTTTCTATTACAGCTTTTACTTTTGAAGGAGCTTCAGTTGAAGCCATTGATAACTGAAAATTAAGTTTTGATATAAATATGTAGTGTATTTTATAATGAACTTATTATCGAATATTAAATTAAGTACTATAACTTTTTATAAACAGATACCGATTTTTCAATTTCATTTTTCTGTGCAATAAGACGTTGATGAAATTCATATATTTTATTTTGTCTTTCTAAATCAGAACCTAATTCTGTATTGAATTTCTCTAAAATCTTTTGCTTTGTGTCTGTCATATTGTTATTATATTACAAATACTCTCAAATGTAATTGCATCTGAACTTTAATAATTTGAGGTTATGAACTTGTATTTGTCACATATACCAATGATCTATAGAGTAAGTAAGAAGTAGAGGGAAAATTTTGACAACTCGAACCGCGCGAAATTCAAATAAAATACTATTATAGATCTTTTCTGATTATGTATAGTTAATCATTGTTATTGATGTTACATTATCAGGAATATGAAATAGATTAAATAAAGAAAAAGTGGTAAAAAGTAGATCATGTTCGTATAATTTTGAAGAATAAATATGATGAATATAATTACTGGAAAATTTTAATGTAAAATGCAATATCTACGTAAAAAAAATCGTGAAATATAGTAATATTAATGAACAGTAATTTAATAGGCAAAATCAATTAATAAATAAAATTTATATATCATGTAAATATTATAAAACAAAAGTACTTGTTTTATACATAAGATTTGTATGTACGTCATATATCAGTATTTATTCCTATGGTTTCATACATGGTATATTCTTTAAATCTTATAACTAATTTGGTGCATGATTATTAAATTATGTGTACTAATTATAAGTAAAAATAAGCACATCTTTCTTTCTAACTAAAAAACGGAAAGAAACGTTTATAAAAATACGAAGAAGAAAAGAATATATAGTGCGCGTAAAAATATTTTATTTTGCAACAAATTTGGATAGAAATTAATTTCCAGAGAAATTATTAAACGAATTTATCATCACGTATATTTGATACTTCATTATTTACGATCAATATCAACTGTGAGATGATATTCATTAAAGAAAAGCAACGTTTGGAGTATACCGATTTTTCAATCAGATTAAAAATATTTGTTAATATCAGAATTTTATTTAAAAACGGGAAAGATATCTTCTGGTAATGAACTTACAATAATAATAGATGTACATATAATTTTGCACAATTATTAGATTAAACAATTTTCCTTTGTTTTCCATTTATTTGTTATTACACTATTGTTTCTTGTTCATTATTATAATGAATTTTTCGTCACTTCGTTGTTTAGAAAGGATAATTTCCGGAATGTTTAGATTCGAACAATTTAAAATCTTACACCGAAAAATTGAACGATCAAAGTATAAATTTATTTGCGGATAATAATTTAATAAGGCACTTTGTGTTATGTTGCTTTTAAGCAGAAATATAAATGGTACTCTGCACGAATTAATCGACTTGGCAAACGCATGTTAATTTTGTAAATCGTAAATGTCTATTTAATTATTCAAAGGCACACTGTAAATTATTGTGTCACAAGTATTATAATTGTACCTTCTTATACAATATTATCGATTAGCAATCTATCGCAGAACGAATCTGTTCATTCTCTCAGTCGAATAATAAGCAAGAATCAGGTCTTTATAATTAACAAATACTATCAACAATACTGGTTAAATAAACATAAATTATCACTAAAATTAATTTAAAATAAACATCTTATGTACATATATGCTTATTAATTAAATTTTATATGTTCTTCCTTTTCTTCTGGGATATTTTATTTTCAATCTCATTATCAAATTAAAGTTCGATTTTGTAAAACTAGAAAAGCTCAAGGAAGTTAATATGGTCAATGTCGTAGTGAAATTGGACGGATGTAAGTGGACGTATTAAAACTATCTTTTCACGGCCTGTTTCCAATTTTTCAAATTCAAATTTCCAAATTTCAAGATTTTCATATCCCGAAATTTTCAAACCTATAGATCTTAAATCTCAGTTTCCTAATTTTTAAATAGTAATTTTCAAATTTCCAAACTCTCAAATTTCTTGCCTCTTTTTTCTTTTACTGTTATCTAATTGAATTATATGTATAGACAACTACCGCGTTATTCAACATGTTAAAAACAAAAAGAGGGATCATTCAATCGATCAATTTTAAAGAGTATCCAAAAGTGAATCTAGAAGATCTAACTGATTCTCGTCCCAACCCGCGGTAGCGATTAATAAACCGGTTAAATCGTCTTCGCTTAAACTAACTTGCGTCGATTCTGGTATTTCTGACAGACAGTCTGGAATCGGAGGAGACACGCTACTCGGCGGTGTTTCGTATAAAGTTGATAAACTGTTGATCGATGATGCACCATTGTTTTGTGCACTATTCGTTACCGTTGTTTTCACCGGGTTTAAATTTTTCGTTCCACGAACTCGTTGGGACATCGTTGCACGACGTTTCGATTTCCTGCCCTCTTCCATTCTCTCCAGATCCAGCTTCCAGAAACCACCTTTGCCCGGTTCATCCTTTGATCGTGGTAGTTTCACGAAACACTTATTTAACGACAAATTGTGGCGAATCGAATTCTGTTTAACATAAAATATCATTTGACATTGAGATAGTATTTTTTTAGTGGTTCCTGAAATAGGCTACCTGAACAATTTGATGACAATTTTGGAAATCGAGTAAGATCTTACTGCTGAATTATTCAGGCGGCATTTTTCAGGGGTCACGTATAGAAGTCAGCGAAGATCATAGTGATATAGCATAGAATGCGGTATAATTTGGCAAAATTAAGATTTTTCTGCGGAATTATTTTTAACAACGTATGTTCTTGTATGAATCTACATTTCATCGTTTTGAACGATATGTCCGAAGCCCCCACGATGTGATTTGCGCTGAAATATAATCATTTCCGAATATCTCGTTATATACTAATTCTGTGATAAAAATACTTATTATAAGATTTATAGCTTAGAGAATTTTCTGTAGAAAAGGTTCTTTCGATCATTTTCATAGGAATAACTATTTTCATGTGAATGACTTATAAGTTATCTATCATACCTTCTGATTGAAGTAAGTTATCATATACAAAAACAATTGTTCCAATGGAAGATACTGGTAAGGCCATTTTTGTAGGGAAATTTCTGAATTATAAATTCTATAATAACTATTTTTATCGTGCAATTAATAGGTACTGAGATATTCGTGAATAATTACTTTTCTATTGACTTTTGACGTCAACACTTTTAGCAAGGCTTATGATTACAATTTCTGATGTATCAAAACGATGAAGTAGGAAAATATAGATTGCTGTGAATTATTCTGAAGACTGAACATATTTCTGATCGATTTCCCTGGACTACAATGGTGACACATCACTACGACTTTCATTGTGTCATAAAACGAAGAAAGAATATTAATACCTGCCAAGCTGGGTCAGCGTATTTGTAAAATAAAAAATTCTCTCGAATCCACGCATATATGTTCGAAAGGGACACCTTATTGTTATTTGCACGCATCGCCAGACATATAATTGTAGCGTAGGAGAATGGTGGTTTTGCATCAGGGTCGGTTCGATACTTTTCAGCGTTTGCAGCAAGATCTGTACAAGAAAAATTACAGAAAATTTAAAAAAGTCAAATTTCAAATTTTGTAATTATCAAACTCCCAGACTTTCAAATTTCTGACTTCAAAATTAAAAATTTCCAAATCCTAAAAATTAAAAATTTCCAAGATATATTTTCTAATTTGCAAATTCTCAAATTTTCAGTCTCAAAATTTCAAATCCTCAAATTTTCAACTTCAAAATTTCAAATTGCCAACTAATCAACCTCCAAATTCTCAAAATCACAATTCACCCATATTAGCAATACAACACTGCCAGTAAATATTCAGAATAATAAAATATTGATAACATATATTGATTCTCCAAGGTCTCTATATCAAGTTTGCTACCAGCACTTAATTATAAGTCCACTAGGAATTATACATTCTTTGCCACAAAATAACACGTGATAGACTAATATAATTTTAGAGTATCATCAATTGGTCAATATTACACTATATTTAAGATTATATATCAGATTTTGATTTTTGTCCCCTTTAAAGCAATTAATTATGATTTTGTATAGAAAATTGAAAGCGTTACACACATGTGACGTTAAAGTGAACGTATAACGTTATGCAATTAATAAATAAATAAACTATATTCACCTAATTCAGCTTTGATCAAGGGTGAAAGCTTCTTTTTCGGTTGTCGCGTAACAGGCGGCGGAGATGGAGAACAGGGTGGCGTTGGCAAACTCGAGGCACTTGTAATGTCAAGTGATTGTAACCACGTAAGACTCGTTAATTCCGCTTCCACACCGTAATCCTCACTGTGCATATTCTCTTTGCTATCTGACGAATCGCAATCAATCGGTGTCTCAGCGTCGATCGTTTCTGCTTTCATTTTCACCATCTTTCATCGCATAAATATCGACCGCATGCCAAGAACCTGCATAGAAATATCGAAAACGCAAATACATGTATCCCGTTATTACATGAAATTACATAATTTCATTTGCTCGATCATGTACCTTTCGATCTACAACAGGACAACTTATGCTTTGTTCTGAATCGAATAACTTATATGAATTGTAATATTAAACAATGTAACATTTGCAAGAAACTTCTTGAATAGTATTTGACAAAGTAGAACAATCTGTGATAATAAAATAGAGCTGCTGTTTTTAAATCAAATGAAAAGAACTGATGCAAGTATTACAACTAAATTATTCCACATTCTTTTCTATATTAACATGTTCAGTATATAAGTGTTTCAAAAATGAGATAAGTGTTACTGTAAACTTTGCATAATTTACATTTGCAAAAATAAATAGTAAAATAATTTTGAAATATCTTGCGCTTTTAAATGTGTGATTTATAATGGTGCATATTGAAAAAGGAATAGAGAAGAAAATTTTTAATACTGATTACCTTAAAATTATGGGAGATCATAGGGGGTTGAGGGGGTCGATTTGGTCGCACCTTTGAATGTTTTAAGAAAGCAACGCATCGGAAGCAAAGATTGACACGAAGAAAGATTCTATTGCGTTTTATTTACATCGTATACGTACATTTTCACTGACATGTGGAATAAAACATCTAAACCGCATGATCGTTCGAATGAAACTAGAACTAAGGGGTAGTGAAAACCCTGATAAACCCCCACTTTGAATCTACTTCGGCCTGGCTGGTGTGCGTGACAGGTGTTGGCTCTCCTCTGCAGGTGGACCATGTGTACCTACACTACGTGCCATTCGAACCTGCGTGCAAAACCTTTTTCTGTCTTTTAATTTCCCTGACAGTTAAATAGGGGAGAAACTCGCCATTTTCACCCTTAAATATTTTACTCTTATCTTAAGCTGCATTTTTGCAATTCTCAAACTCAGCGCTGTGCAAAACAAACAGAAAAATTGAAGGTTGAAAATGATTTCCTAAACGCGCAATAAATGAAAGTGCACAACACTCAATGGAATCTCTTTTTCTTCGTGACAGACGTCATGCTTGCAAAATTGAAATACGAAGTCCGCAAAAAGGTACATTTTTAGTTTAAAGCATAGCATTGTATGGAATAAAAATTTAGGGGTAAGAATAGTTCTCTTTTGATGTTTTTTCGGATTAAAAGGAAACAGGAAACTATAAATTAAAATACACAACAATCAAAGAAATATGTTTTTCTTCACGATAATTTTCATGCTTGCAAAATTGCAAAAATAAATTCTAAAAGGTATGTTTTTAGATATGTATATTGTGCAAAATAAAAATAAAAATTTAAAGGTGAGAATGGTAATGATTCATCAAAGTTGTGTTTAAATGCCAAACTTAATATAAAATGATATTTCTAGAGTTATTGTGTATAGTATGAAATATTACAATTTATTTAATTTATTGTCTGTTCTGATTATTTTTAAATATGGAAAATACAAGAAAGATATATTTACGTATATTATAAGTATATTTGTAATTGTTTAAAGAAAGGTTTAATTAATCTTGTAACAAAATATTCTTCAAAGGTTAACGGTTAGACAGTTTTTTTCTGCATTATAATGTATAGTTAGTGTGCTTATCTAGCACCTGCTCTTTGTGAAAGACAAAGACCATACGACTTATGTTTTGCATATGTATATGTATGTAATATATTATTGTTGGTTGTGATATTTGGTTTACAAATCATTTAATAAAATTATTTATTTTATTCTGTAACTTTTTATTTTGTTCTCTACTTGAACTATTTTAACTGATCATTACAAATACGTTATATGGAATAATACAATACAATACATATATTTTTTTTATTTTGTCAAATAAATGAATTGCAAATATTGTAATCAATGAAATTATCGAAAATATTTCTTATGTTTCGTAACATAATTTTTCGTTGTATCTTCTTAAAATATATATGGTATTATTTTACATTAAATTTGAAGTATTTTATAATGTATATGATACTGGAATTTATACATATAAGAATCATAATTGTTGTTCAGAACGATTCAATAAAAAAAAAGAAAAAACACGAGCAATTACATAGAATATTTTTACGAAGAATATTATATTTCACATTATTCTTTGAATCACATATTACTCATCGTTATTGACGTAAAACGAGCGAATGAATATAACGATTCTAATGTGCATTTAATGTACTGTATTTATAGTTCATGAATCATCCGCGTGTTTATTTATTTTACTATCACTCTACATGAATAATCGTATTCAAAAATGAACAAAATGTTACAGATGTATTAATATTATACACCTTTATAGTTCATAATAATACTTGTGTCAAACTTAATGTATCAATACTTGTATCTAGTATTCTTTAATCTCATAAAATAAAAATAATAATGTATCTCGAAAATACCAGTAATGCTATTGCTTTGAAATTTACACCTAATAATTTGTATAACATTTATAATACATTTAAATTGTATAATGTTTATGTAAGGTCTTGCGTTATAATTTTACGTTTTATCTTAATTTATATGCTTATGGTGATCATTCTACCTGGTAGAAACTATGGGGAACCCCACAGATATGTTAAAAAATTCATGGATCAAATTAAAAAAATTATACCTTACTACACCTACAAACTACGTATATATTTCCATATTTTAAATCAGTAAAAATTGCTGGGGGTCTGATAGACCCCACCTCGCCAGTCACAGTTCAACGGTGGCGACAGACTGATCGATAATGGAGGCGTGGTACCATAATCGATTGATTCCAATATTTCTTGACAGAAAATTGATAGAAAACGATTATTTTTTTCCTTTCGAACCCACGTTTTACCACCGGCAATTTTAAACTGGCCTGTCACATTTATATTAACGATCCAAGTATGAAAAATAAAGGAAAAAAGGCGGCCGAAGATCATTTAGTTGGTCATAGGGCAAAGTGGGGGTGGTCGCGTAACCTAGACGTTCTGGTACAGGCACTTTCATTGATCGAATCAGGAAGGCAGTGACCGTCACTTACGATATCCCGTCGCGAAAGAGAGGGGAAAGAAGCTCAGCTATTCGACGACGTACAGAATGGCGTGTTAGATTTTCGAACCTAGCTTATTATTGGTTAACGTACGTTAAGATCGTTAGGACGAAATTTCCCTGACAAATTCACCTGAAACGCCAACGCGGGGGCGTTATTAAAAGGACCAAAGGTTCTGTCAGAATTCTACGTAATACAATTGCTACACTTCTTTTGACTCAGCCGTATGATTTCAGTACTCACAAATTATAATCATTTTGCACTAGCATTATTTAACAAAACATACTTTGCAACCCCTAATTTGAATGATTTACATAATTGTAATACTTTTTTGCTTACGCTATTTAATTCAATATACTTTTCAACCACCAACTTGCAAGGCTTGGATAATTGTAATTATTTTGCACTTACAATGTTTAATAAAATTTACCTTTCAACCCCTAATTTGGAGAACCTGAGTAATTGCAATCCTTTTGCATCTGTGATATTTAATAAAATGCACTCTCAAGCCCTAATTTAAAGAACTTGAATAATTGTAATTCTTCCGCACTTTCAATATTTAATAAGATATATTTTTCAACTCTGGAGTACTTGATAAGTATTCTTATATATTTTATGTATACTTGATAAACTGCCAATTGATGTTTAAATTATTTTTTCAAATTTTATAATATATTAAAATTGTTTAAAAGTGATAATTGATTAGCATCCCTTGTAACTTTTGATCAGTGCTTTAACACCACGCCTGACACAGTGAAAATTAACGTACATAGTCAGACCATAGTGCAGCTTATTATTACATGAGTGGAAATAGTTAAATTTTTTATTTTATTTCTTAATTTATTAGTGTACATGATTGTACACAATATTACACAATCAGTTACTTAAAAGTTTCACTTTCACTTGTGTTTTCTTCAGGTATGTAACTTGTTGCAGTGAATTTGTAGAGCTGGTCACCACTGACCACCATTGTATTTGGTGTGTTAGAAGACCATGGGGACCATACAAATTTTAAAGCAAATTTTGTGGAGCTCCATGCATGATATCGTTTGTGAATAGGTACTTAGAGAATTGACATGCATTTCAAGGCTGATAAGTTTGAAATTTGAAATACTGCGCTTTTGAAAGTTTCAAACGTTACCTGTTGTAAAATTCAAAGGTTCCAAGTTTGAAGCGTTTCAGATTTTAAGAGTTCTAGGTTTTAATTGTTTCAACTTTGAAGCATTCCAACTTTGAAATATTGCAAACTTGAAGTGGTTCCAGTTGGAAACATTGAAAACTTGAAACGTCCCAAATTTCAAGCACTGCAAGATTAATACATCCCCAATTTGTAATATCCAAAGTTTCAAAGCAAGTTTGAAGTATTTCAAGCTTGCAACCTACACAAATCATTTCCGTTTAGCACACAATTTGGAAACCCTCCCGCGCAAATATTCACGCTGGTCCTCCCTACAATACTGCGTATTATTAAATGTCAACGTCTTAATTCGTAATCAAATCGTAAATTAGGTGCATTTCATTGTATATCTGAAGGAAACAAAATAGAGTATTTGTTGATAATTGAAATGTAAGAGAAGAAATACGGATTCGACACGTTCCAGCAAAGTTCCGTGTCATGTGCATAGTGGAAGTATCTACGAGCCCGATCAATAATCTCCTGGGAACATCCGTTCCCCTGCTAGCCTATCCAGCTGGTCACCCCTGCAGTAATGATAATGGTAGCACCAGCAGCACCAGCAGCACCAGCACCAACGGTAGCAGCACCTGCTACCCTCCCTATACCGTGTCAGGTCGTGACTCATGACTATTTTCCGCTTTACCATCATCCACCATAACCAATTGCCGCAATTATTCTTTCATAACTCTTTTCCTACAGCACATTTTACTTTATCATAGAAAACTCTTCTAGTTTGTTTACAATTGGTTTTCAAACTTCGCCTGTACCTTCTTTACCCCTTTCTTTTCCTTGAACGAGAAGCAACCGTACTGCTGCATAAAATTATTTCTTCACTCTGAATTCTGAGGTCTTAATAATTTCGGGTAGTCTTACATATCGGCAAGCATTCCCATATTCTTTGGGATGCTGAGTAACATTGAGCATTTCTCTGATATTGTGTATTATATTTATTTAAAACTTAATTTTACTGTCTTTACGTCTTTTTTTGCAAAAACGCGGAAATGATCTATATGTTAAATGTTATAAAAAATAAAAGATTGATGGATGAATTAATCGTATAACAGCGCGATACTTTATGTGCCATCTTGTACGTACAACAAATTTTAAATAAAGCCGGAAATTAAAAATTATCGTGTTATAGATCGAAATTAAAAATTATGTTACAGTTCAAGTATTTTCTTCAGATTTTACAAAATTTCAAGTTCTTTAAATTTAATAACAAAACTTGTAATATCCTCTCAAGCGTATAGTGCACCTCGTCTTTTTTTACAAAGGGTAAAAAAAAATTTGTAGTAATTGTAGAAGAACGGCAGAAGTAGATTGGAAAAGTTGTAGCAAACTCTTACTCAGAAAAATTTAATGTTTCCTTGAAAACTGTTGATCGATAGAGATCGATGATAGGTTTTAATGTATCCCCTTAAGAAATGTTTATAGGTCACCACATGAAACATGATGTGGACGTATTTCAATGGTTAAGTTAAAAGACCAGATACCACCCCGAGAAGTTATAAATATAGACGAATGTGAGTATAGATTTCGAGAGAATGATGGAGCTCTCATAAAATATTCAAAGAAATTGATTCCGACGACAACCACCGTTGGCAGTAGCAGACACTAAAGCAACGATAATAATTAAAAACCTAAAAAGAAAAAATTATGCTCTTCAATGTGAGCTTGAAGGACATTTGGTAATTATGCGACTAGCATAATTACAACACAATAAATTTACAAATGAAATATTGTTTGTTCCAGGGTGTCATACCTTTTTAGATCGAGACCCTTTTTGGATAACGATAATTTTTCGTTATCCACTCGGTAGTAATGCATTATTTTCTAAAATTTTAAAAACCTACAATTTTTTAATTTTAGTGTCCCAAAGTTTCAAAATTCTGATGTTCCAAATCTTCAAAGTCTCAAAGTTCATAAGTTCAAAAATCTCAAACCCCCAAACATCCAAAACTTAAAAATTCCAAAAATCTTAAAGTTAAAAATTCTGCTATTTGAAAATTGAATACTAAGTTTGAAATTACTATTACACCCTCTAACCACCATTGATACCGCCGCCATTTTCTTACTCAAATGAATGATGTAACCACTATCACAGACAAATGAAATACTTTCATTGATAACAATATATGTTTGTAAAAATAATCGATTATACTTTAAATTTATTTGCCAAATATGTATACTAAACACGTATATATATATATATATATAATCTAACTATTTTAAAAATGATAATTTATTTGCATTAAAAAAATATCCTTGGAAATATTAAAACTTCAGAAATAAATTGAGTTCATATTATTTCACTATTACATTTCTTTTCTTGTTATTCCTATATCACGAAAATCCTAAAAACAAGTATCATTATATTATACAAAAAGAGATAGTTGAAGTTCATCTGCTTCATATATCTTTAATTTGTGCTGTTCTATTCTGAAATGTCCAATTTTTAAACGCCTCTTGTGTCCTTGTTAAATAATTCTTTTTGCAACATTTTTAAAGGTCAAACATTGATTGTAGAAAGTCATGTATATACATATAATCTTCTATACAGAATGCATATACATGTATTTATATGGTACGTATTTACAAGCATAGATTATATTTATACATGTTATTTGTTCTATATATTATATATTATGTATTTGTTTGGGCATCTACAAACATCATTATTAAAACAAGAACAAAATATGTTATATCAAATATAATGAATTTATAAATCTTTACAAATGAAAGACTTGATTTTTGCAATATCAACATGTAAATAAAAAAGATTTATTATTTCATCTCGTAATAAGATCTTCACATAAAAGAATGAGAACTAAGAATAATGTAGTATGCATATTGTAATTCAATCGAATGTAATGTTTTGTTACTATATTTTCGGCAACAAGGAAGCATATCATGATAATATACTAAAATTTTAATTTATATCCTATTTTTTTTTACCTACTTCAACGAGAATAATTATAATTTTTCCTTCTCCCCCACTTATACAAAATAGATTGAATTAATACACAATATATATATATATGATTAATAAAATTGCGAAAAACTGAAACACAGTATCTATACTAATCATATAACATTCATTCTCGATACACGTAATTAAAACATTCAATTTGAAAAAATTTCAATTTAATCATTACAAATAATCATCATAAATGTTTGTAATCAACCAATATTATAACATGTAAATAAATCATGAATGTGAAACAGCTGTTGTATAATTTTATAAATGTGTTTCATTGAAATCCTATAATAATTTCAATAAGAAAGCTGATTTAGAATTTCTCATTCTACATACTATTTAATAAATGTCAACTTGTCATTAGAACACTTCTAATTGCTATGTATATAAGAACTCTGTACCACGATAATATGATTCTACATAAAATGATTTATTATCGACAATGATCGATGTTGATTGATTTTACTATCTACACTAAATTGTGCAAATAACCTACTCATTTACAATAATCAATCTTAAGACTGAAAAATTATAGAAATTAAGGTACAAATGTGTATTATTTTATATTATCGGTTTAATGCCGATTAGTAGTAAAAGGCGTTAATCCCCTGAGAGTCATGTTATCAAGAACGCCACTTATGTACGCTGAGACATCAACCGTATCTTCTTCCGCCTTTCTGATAAAAGGATGTTCTAACAATTTATTGTACTTCGGCCTCTGTGTCTCTTCTTTAATTAAACTATGAAAACAACGAAAACCATTCTTATTAAGTAAATAAGACACCTTTAAAGTTACTATCAAATTAATTTACCATGTATTCACAAAATTTACGAAATCCATAGTAAAATGATTTCCGTTTTCATTAGGAGATAATCGCGGTGGGTCACCTTGAACCACTTGGTAAAGTTGTTCAAAAACTGAATTCCATTTTGGGTACGGAAAATATCCAGTTGCTATTTCCATTAATGTAATCCCTAGTGACCATACATCACTTCTAACGTCATAACCCTTTGCACGTTGAGGATCTATCCTTTCTGGCTAAAAGATTACAAGAACTTAAATACTTCAATTTACCTATAAAATTCTATTATTCAATTTGATAATTTACATACAGCCATGTATGGTCTGCATCCAGCATCTCGGGTTCGTGCAATAGAATCTACCAATTGTCCTGATATACCAAAATCGCAAAGTTTTATATTACCATGTCGATCTAATAGGATATTACTAGGTTTTACATCTCTATGAATTATTGTTAATTTTTCTTTGAGGTAATTCAATGCCTTTACGGTGGCAACGGTAATTTTTCCTAAAATACGTTCTGGTATCCTTTCCTTCAATACCTCATGAATAAACTTATAAAATATATCTAATGAGGTGTCCATGAGTTCCATGCAAATCCAACAGTCACCCTAAGCAAAATATGGAACAATATTAAAACATAGATATCTTCAAACATTTCTTATAGACTTACTTCCTTAAATAAAGCTCCATAAAATTGCACAATGCACGGGCATTCGTTAGACTTCATTACAACTTCTAAATCCATTAATAGTTGTTTTTGCTCCCTTTCATCCACCGTAGAACGAATTCTCTATAATTAAACAAAACATTATGACCATTTCAATTTATTTTAATAGTAACATTAGATTATGTACCTTCACAGCCATAACAGTATCACTTATCCTATGAATCATCTTATTTACAGTGCCAAATCCTCCTCGCCCTATTTCCCCTAAATCTTCAAGATCTTCACTTGTAAAATCATATATTACATTTGGTGATAGCTGTAATTTTCCAGTACTTTGCATTGACTGACACATTCGTAATTTATCTCTACAAAAAAATGTATGTTAATACATTTTATTAAAATGTAATACTGAAATAAATTTTTATTACCTTGCTTTGTCAGGAAGTTCTTGTGAAACTTTACCACATGCTCTTGCTGGTAGTTTAGGCAAAGATAAAGGTAAATTTGGACGAGAAGATCTGTCATTAATGTAAAGACAACAAAATTAAAAGATATTCTTTAAAACTGTAATTAAATTACTTTTTAGTAGATATCTTACACTGGTAAACTTGCTGCAGTTCCACTTGAATTAGAAACAGAAGAATTGGTTGAATTACTAAATGACATATTACTTCCTTGTGTTTGAAAGTTAAGTTTGAATTGTCTTCTTTTTTCTATTATAAAATAAGAACAGTTATTATAATTATACAATATACATAATAAATATTATCATAAAGCTGCAATGTATATACACATGCATGCATATACAATACCTGACATTTCATTCTGAACATCATTAATAGGTCCAAAATCCAAATGTTGAAAATTGAATGGTCTGCTAGAACCTAAACATTAATGGTACAATTACCGGGTATGCTAACACTATGTCATCTATGTTGATATATATTTATGTACATAGCATACACACATATTTATGTGTGTATACAATTAAATTATGAATTTCTGTCAATAGAAAAAATAACACCTAGGTTATGTAGCTAAAGCAATCCTTAAATTTATCAGTAAACTCGAAGACACGTGTAACTTACTTTGATTAGTTGGAGTCGAAAAATTTCCCCGATTTTCTGTCATTTTTAAGATTCTCAATATCTGACTACCAGAACAAAAAACCTCTTATTAAAGGCACTCCTTTTAGGAGACCTTTCCACAAGATCTTAACAATCTAGCATATGTATTCTGCGGCGAACGCACCATTTGTGCGGTTTTGTTCCTTTTTTGAGTAGTACGTAGAAAAATCTTACTTTAATCACTTTCTTTCAAATGCTCAATCTTAATTGTAATTCCAATTTTTTTAATACAAAACTACACCTTACCATAAGCTTATTACGACCACTTATTTGACGACAGTAACTGTGATTATATACATACCACTCACTACTGTATAATATATACGTAAATAAAAAGACAAGATGATTATCGTAAGTTTACATTAATTTAAGACCAGAATTTTAACAACTCAAGTAAGAAACTTGTATGTATGTTGAACTGCTTCTGGTTATTCATTTATTTTCGTTTTATGTACATGTTTTCTGAAGTCTGTGAACTCTACGTTGAAATTTAGGAATCATGATAGTTCTTTGCTTTAATCGTTGTAGGCGCTAGTAGCGAGTGCAGTAGCCAACTATTCGGCTAAATTATTATTCGTTCAACGAGAGATTGTATTCATCAGTCAACAAATTTTTATTCGTTTTGCGCATGTTGACATTGATTGGTTCAAACACCTTTGCTGCTAAAACCTACATGCATGCGTATTTACTACTTTTGTGACATTTATTGTACACCCAGTGATCCTTTACATCGTATACACTTTATCTCAGATATAATATCGATCGTATGTTTCCAGTTTGAAGTTTGAATATTTGAAAACATTTTAAATTACAGAATTTGAGAATATGGAAATTTGATAGTAGTCAAACAAAGCTTATAAGTTCCCCATCTCTCCTTTTTATTCCTATTCACATATTTTTATCCACCATGTATATAGCTGAAAGAGCGAAAAGAAACTGGTATGAGGGCAGCACTTACTAGTAAAGAATCTAATTGAAGTTAGTCATGATGCGCAAAGTGAGTATGATCTTTCATTGAACGAAGTATACTTCGTATACTTTCTCGTAGAATGATGTATAGTTCATTTACTAACTACTTGAGTCGAAAGTCGTTGATCGTAGGTAATCGTGGCATGTATGAACGAATCCTGATTCACTGCAAATGTGTATTGTCAAATTAACCATGCTAAAATATATATTTGTGATTGTAGAAATTAACTGAAAGTAATAGAACATGGTGTCGATAATTAAAAAGCAATTGTTGAAACATTTGTCAAGGTACTTACGTGATTCAATTATTGGAATAAGTCTTATCTTTAGTTCAATATGTAATTAAAAATTGCACCACCCTTGATAAAGTTGAAAGCGAAAGCGTTTCATAAACATTTATATTTATAACTATGGTTGATCTTATTTATTTTACTAAAGAATATTTCATTTTGTTCTGACATGTACAGCAGTCTACAAATAATCATTTAAGCAAAAAATTTCTTCTTGTTATGATGTTTATAATATGTATATTTTGATGCATTATGTTTAGATTTACGTATATGTATTAAGTATTATATTAAAAAAAAGCTGTGATATTGTATTTTAATTGCAATACAATGTTCAATTTATGAATTTCTATGCTTACATAGGTTTACCAAGAATTTATCGGCTGATAAAATAAATCTGAGTACATTTAAAGGGGAAGGTGAACTAACTAATTTAGAACTTGATGAAATAGTTTTAACAGATTTATTAGAATTGCCATCATGGCTTAGGTTAACAAATGCTTGGTGCAATAAGGTATCATTTCGTATACAATGGACCAAGCTAAGAAGTGTTCCTATTTTTTTGGTAAATATACATATTTCTAAATATATATTAGATCATATTATTCAAACCTATGTGCCCAAAGATATGTTACAAAAGAAAAAATATTAATGAAACTTAAATATAACTGCCTGAACTACCTCTGATGTTGAAAGAACAGCTTGCTACTTTTAATTTAATTTTATAGCTACATGAAGTAATATCCATTTAAATATTTTAAAATGTGGATACAGTTATAATCAATGTGCTAATATTGAAAAAACATAAGGATTGGTTTAAAGCTAAGATGTCGTACAGCATAAACTGTGAGATAATGTGCACATGCTTGAATCAGATGATCTGATATATTTATTACACAAACATTTGAAGCTTGATAACTAAAATTATATTCATTAAATTAATATCTTAAATTGTAATACATTTATAGAGTTTGGATGAAGTTCATATAGAAGTAGAAACATGTGAAGATTTAAGGGACTTATCCTCTTCCCAAGGACTATCTTCATACACAGGTCCTGCAAAATATTCTTTTATACATAAAGTAATTGATGGTATAACAGTGTCTGTTAATACTGTATCAGTTACATTTAAAAGTCCTGCATTTATTGCTTCAGTTCAGGTATGGAATGTAACATCTTTTATAAATGAAGTTTATATTTTTATTATGTTGATCATTTATGTAACAGATAATAATTATTGCAAAATTATAATTTTGTAATAGATGAATCGTATTATTGTCGAGTCAAAATCTGCAACGTGGCAGCGTTGTGATCTTAGAACGACTAGAGTTAAAGATCCTGATCGTGGACAGTTACTTATTTTTAAAGAACTAGAATGGCAAACAGTTAGAATAGAAGCACAAAGTACTAAGGATAAGAATCTTACACCATTACGTTTACTTACAAATCAAGCAAGATGTCGGATTACTATAAAAAAAAGAATATCAGGTTGAAAATATTTTTATTGCGAATGTGTATAATAAACACATTTATTATTTTTTATTTTGAGTGTAATGGGGTTAAATAATATATGTTTCAGATTGTTTTGTTATGGGATCAAGACTGATTCTTATATTAGATGACCTTTTATGGGTTTTAACAGATTCACAATTAAAGGCAGCTCTCCATTTTATTGATTCTTTGGGAGGCCTGATAGAAAAAGCTACAATTTTAGAACGTAAAACTAAAGCAGCTAGAAAGTTAGAGGTAATATGAGCATTTTATATATGTGCGTGTAATTGTACTAAATTATGTAATCTTGGTCTATCAAGGTATTGCCAGAATATCAAGCACAAATATCTCAGCAGTCAAGAACTAAAAATCAATATAATACTGCTATTTCGAAAATATTTACTAGATACGACGTGGTAGAAACATCATATCACTTTCTTTGTCAAAGAATTGATTTACATTTATGTGATGATGCTGGCAGTAAGTAATTGCATGTTTTTTATTATCTATTGTAGAGGATATTTTAAATATCACTAAAATTACTATAATATTATTTATTTAGATGGCAGATCTTCCCATGCTGATTTAAAAGATGGTGGTGCGCTACAAATTTCATTAATTAGATTTCAAATCGATTATTATCCATATCATTTAGCAATGGCTGACAGGAAACATTGGGCTAAATACAAAGAGAATGCTACACCTCACAGCCAATGGTTACAACAGTCACTAACTTCGTTTCGGAGTCAGTTTATGGATCTTATTGATTCTGGTAGAACGCAGCATTCTCCTTTATCTAGAAGTCAAGGAAATGTTACAGGTTTGTAGTTGAAGGAATAATAAAAAAAAGAATTATTACAAGAATGTATATGAATGCAGCTATAATATTCGAAAAATTTGTTTGTATTTAGTTAACAATACAAAGGGTTCAGGAGAAAACTTAGAAAAAGGCAATCAAACTCAAAACACAAATGCAAGCTCGAATGAACAAAAAAAATCGCAACATCCCAGCGGCAATCCTGTCAAAAATTATATTTTGGAACAGCTTGCCAAATTAATGACAACGTGTATTATAATTAGAATTGACGACTTTACCTTGTACAAAGTAACCACCACATCTCGCAATCCTGTACCAAAAGAATTTGTTACAGGTATGTATAGTTGTTTAATTAGTCTGATTAATTTATTTACTAGGTTTTTCCTTAAATTAAAAGATTTATATAAAATCCTTGCATAAAACCAATAATTATTTCATTCAATAATTGCACAGCTCAAACAAGGAAGAAACACGCATCAGGTACAAACTACTACTAGTTGTAGTGTACTTATATTAATATAGCATTAAAATAACTACTTAAACATTGCTTTCTGTTTGAGAAGTTCTGTTGCTTTGCGTGTAATGTTATTACTCTTATATGTGTACTATACAAGCTAGTATTAATTTTAAACTTGATCTAGATTTTTTATGGTTATTATAAATATACATACAACTAGTTATTATGTATATGAATAATCAAACGTGCAATTACAATGTAGTTAAAATATGCTCATAGCATAATTGAAAGTTTTTCAAGGCTTGTTTAGAGAGTTTATTTTGAATTTAATTTTTCACTAAATGTATTTTGAAAAAATATCAAAGCTATATGTTACTAGTTCAAGCTTAATGTTCTATACTTTTTATATTAATATTATTAACTAATTTTTGAAAAACAAATTACAATAGATGAAACGTACATGTTTTTAAAATTTGTGGTTAATAATATATTATCTTTTAATATTAACAAAGACTCTTGTATTGTTGACTAGAATATATTTTTAGTAAATTTTTAAATCTTTCTTCTTTTAAATTAAATAAAAGAATAACAGCATTATGCCTTGTCCATAATGTTGGAATAGTCTGTAAAAGTCTATACCAATTATATTTCATCTAATCTTTATAACCATATGACACTTTATTGTCATACAGAATATGTTCATAATGCATGTATGTTCTTAAAACAAAGTATTTGGGTTTCTGATATGTTTTTGTTGAAGTATTCTTATTTTGCTTAGGTGACAGAGACAGGTTTTGTCTTCCAGAAGATGTAACAATTCTTCATGCTGAATTTACATATTATTATTATCCTGGAGATATCACGTTTCCATGTAGGTAAACATATAATAATTATTATGTGTTAAATGTGATTATATTATAAATTAAAGTCAGTGGTTAACTCAGTGTATTTTCTGATTCTTTAGTGCCGCCACCTAAGTTTTATGTGCAACTGAATCCTATTCAAGTAAATTTTGACGTTTGTTCGTGTTTATGGTTCAATTCTTTTGCATTAAACTTATACCATTCTTTAATAAGTAAAGATAAAGAAGCAACACATACTTCCACTAATTTAATGTACTTCGATGTGAAAATTGAAGCCATACTTCCAAGAGTAAGCAATAAAACACACCATCTTTATATATTTTTAATATTTCACTTTGTTCTAATATTTATAATATAATTAAATTTTTAGATAGTTTTTGAAAGTCATCAGGATTATCCTAATCAGAAGGATAGGCCAAAGTCTTTGCATATTCAGACTTCAAGAGCATCAATAACAAATGTTCGATCAACAGAAAGATCTTCAAGAGCAGATCTAGCACAGTGTTTAAATGCTTTCCAAATGGGTCAAATGTTTTTTGGTACAGAATTTCCAAACAAGTCGGATGATTTTCTCGTCGTAACAGATAAATTTTTAGCACATTGTGCAGGTAAACATATTACATACAAGGTTTTCCTTAAAGTATAAAAATTCCTGGGCAAAGATACATTTGTTTTCTTTTTTTGTAGGTACTGATAATATTCGATATCCACCACCTAATTTTAGTAGCAATTCTGTAACTGAATTAACTCGTCAATTACATCGAGAGCTTCTATGGACAGAAGCTAAAGATGTATGGTGTTGCAATTTAGAGCCTGTTTGGGGAGATTTTCTTGGTGCTCGTGCGGTTGGACAAAATCGCCCAGTACCGTTTCTCGATGCATTTCCTTTAACTTTGTGGTGCTATATGTCAATGGATCCGTCAGATTTGTCAAGAAAAAAATCTTCAACTGCTGATATTCATGGTCTTGTATACATAAGCAATTTAGTTAGCGTGCAGATCAATCATTACCAATATCTGTTTTTATTAAGACTGTCGGAAGTTTTATCAGAGATGGCAACGTATTTAACCATAGATTCGAATAAAATATTAAAAGTTGATGCTGGAGGTTCACTCGTTATTGGCGCACTGATACCCCAAGTAGAAGTAACTTTTGTCATGCCATCGCATACTCCTGGAAAAGAAAATTCTGGAGGAGATTTAGAGTCAGTTATGCCAGATTCATCTAGTATAGCCGATGACATTGCAACTTCATCCGCTCCATGGCAGAATAATACAGATCGAGTTGATTTTAATAGAAAAAAGATTAATATAAGTACTGAAGTAGCGACACCGCAAAGTGAAGTATCATCAATGTTGTCCATGGATTTTATGCATCCTGTTAATACATCTCAAACTGTTGTAACATTTAAACAGAATGGAACAAATAAACATGATCAACAAATATTAACAAACACAACGCATGACAAGCAATGCGTTGGAATAGAAGAAGAAAAAGCATTACCTACTTTGCGATATGCGGCTGATACTACGCATAAACATAGTAAAGGAGACTCTTCAGTAAATACACCATTCATCCCTAATAATTTCAATGTTGGTCTGTCTTCTATGAAAAAAGGATTAAGTAACTTAATGACTTCTATTGATTCAGCCTTAAAAGCTTCCCCAGAAGATGGTAGTAGTGATACTGTATCAATACGAAGCGATGTTAGTTCTGATAGTGAGAATTATGTCTTAATTAGTCTTCAAGATCAAGAAAAATTGGATGCGATGTTTTCTGTTGATAATACACTTAGAGTAACAGCAGTAGAAGAAGCTAGTGAAGTAGTTGAAGAAACTCCTGATACTCAAAGTGAGAAATCTATGGATAGTGTATGTAAACGAAAAGATATTGTAAGTCCATAATATGATCGTGCGTAACATAATATAATTGATAATTTCTGTTTCGTGGATTAAAATTGCCATCCTTTTTTTAGGTATCTATGGCAACATTCAAATTATCTAAAGTTGAATTTGTTCAGCAATCTTATGGATATGCAACTTCCATTAAAGTTCAAGTTTCAAATATTGGTAATGACGAATGTTCATCTATTCCATGGGACGAGTTTCAGGTAAAATAAACTTATATTACTTTAAGTAACGAACATTTGCTAACTATATACAATTACGCTATTTTTAATCCATTAGATAGATATAAATATTGAGGTTCTAAATATTGTTGAAGTCAAAATTGTATGGTTTTTTCGTATTTTTTCACATAATAATTTTACTAGAAAATTTTCAATTTATTTACACACTGTACAGACTGCTTTTTTATTATGCTAAGAATCAAAATTTTGAATTGACATAACATTGATAATTTATAGGAAATATTGTCCATAAATCTTTTATTATAATGTGTTGAGATGTTTTCACTATGAAAACTTTAAAAACACGAGAAAAGTAATTCAATATACTATTTAATTGACATTTAATTTTTATAGAACAGTTCTACTTGGAATGTATCAGTGACTGATATTTTATTCTTAGTTATATTTCTATGTGCCACATAATTTTAAAATTTTTAAGTTAGCTTTATATTACATACATTACAAACATCTTATATTACATATATATGTATATTTATACAATGTTTGTCTTTTAACTTTTTGCATGCTTCTCCTGCGTCTCTCCTTCTCTTGTGAATGTTTTTATGTGGCACTTGTGGCAGGTCAAAAGGAAGGTATAGGCAAAATCTTCATATATTTATTTGTATATACTCGTATATTTATTTATGCTTTGTACTATGTACACTTTATTGCATGTTTTTATTAAATTATTTTACTATATTATATAATCATTAATTATGTAATATAAGTTAACATATGATTGATTTTTAAAGTTAACTTGTACAAAATAAAATAATATATATTCCTTTAGTTTATTTTGAAATGATAAGTAGTAGCTTTTTGATTATTATTGATATTTGTCCAATGCTCGTATACATGTATATGTATATTCAGTACATATATGTGATGTATACATGTATTCTTATTATTAGATTACCAAGTTGCTTAGGTAATAATTAAATTTGTGTTATTATTTTTTTTTATATAAATATACATTTTTGAAGTATATTTTTAGTTTTAAAGTGTAGGTTTTGAAGCTTTTTAATTTAAAATTTTAGTGTATATGTTCTAAAATTGTAATAAATTCATGTGGCATGGTAAAAATAATGCTTAGCTGGAATGAACTTAAGCTTTCGATTTGCTTAAAATTTTTGCAATTAGAAATATGTATGAATATATATTTTTGATAAGATCAAAGCTACTACAACCTTTGTATAAAATATTGAAAAACTTAAGCAGTTTTCTAAGTCTAAATAATTTTTTCAGTTCTGGAATTATTAAATATGAATAATATGCAATAAGTTTAATTAAATATACAGTCAAAACAAAATAAAATTTATAATTCCGACATATAAAAGATATTTTATGTAATAACTTTGTATCTAGAATTTGTTTTTTAAATGTTTCTTTCGTTAATTCTGAGTTCATAGAAGCATTCAAATTTTATAATTTAAAAGGATAAACAAATTTTTGTATAGTATAGCAATTTAAATATTTCGATGATATATTATAAGTAACACATATATGTATTGGTATGTATATTTATTCTTGAATATTTTCTGTTTGGTAGACAAAATTCAGTGCACGATCTAGAGGTTGGGTTGAATTGTCTTCAGATTCTAACTGTAGATCATGTATTAAAATACGTTTGGATCATGATTTAAAAAGAAAATCGGATGCTTGGAAGCTGTCTCAAGCGAGTCAAAATGTGAGCAATAAAAATACACGCTCATTTCAAAATCAAAATAGTATTGCTGAACAAGAAGTAGAAACTTGCAGTATTGATGTGCATAACAAAGAAAGTGTTTTGGATTTATTTGAAGATAAATTGGAAGTTAATATTACTGACATAACATTGGCCTTGTCAATGAGTTCAATAACTGGGCTTACAGATCTGATTGAAGATGAAATTATACCTAAACCAATACCATTACAGGTACAGGAAATGAAACTATAATAAGCTCAATATTAGTAAGACAAATTTAAATTTTATATTATTTATTATTATAGATATATTTAGAGAGTATATCATTGCGTTTAAATGAAGATCGTCCTCCTAACAATATAACTTCACCAGGACCAATCCCTATCGATTTGAATATTTCAAAACTCAGGATAATACGAGATGCAGATGGTGTTTTTCATATTGAACCAGTTGGTAAGTAACAGCATAAAACAGTAATTTCACCGTTATTATCTGCCACTTGTAGTCTATATTCTTCTTACATATTTGCTATCTGAACAAAGTAACAATAAATTATAGATAATAATGTAGTTATAGTAAAAAGACTATTAAAATTTATGTAAGTGGCAAATTTATTTACAAATTTATTAATTTTTTTTTTAATTAATATTGTACTTTATATAATTGTTCCGTGCATTCAGATGGCCTTTCTAATGTGAGCATTAATGACACAATTAGATAATTAGTAGTAGTTTTACTGCTTCAATAATATTGTCTAATGAAACTATACATGATTAGAATTTTAGATACGCACTTAATCAGGCATGTTTTATTTTTTCAAATTATAGGCAATTTTGCTTATTATACATGCTTATTGAAGTTTTTACAGAGTACATATAAATTAGCATGAACGAATAACTTATAGAGTATAAAACATTCTTATGTTCATATACGAAACTGCTTATTATACATAGTTTAGATAATCAAAAATATTCTTTACCCACAATTTACATTAAATAAAATACAAAATTAGAAACATACAATTGTTATGTCTTTCATTCATCATTTGTTATATAATTCTGTTATTTATTTAATCAAAATATTTTATTTTTAGTAAACATACTGAACAGAAGTAATTCTCTCATGACACTGTCAGAGAGTGATACTCAAACAGTCCAAAGCGTAGATTATGAAAAGGAACTCAACATTTTGAGACAATCTAGTAAACAGTTAAAAGCAGACAATGAAGGACTTCGACGTCGTCTTGATACTCTCGAAAAAGTATCGGAAGAAAATGCAAAATTAATGCGTATAAAAGAAGAATCTGACACAACAAAATTACATTTAAGTATAGCGCAGGAAGATATACAAATACTTTTAAGGGAAAAGAAAGCTTTGCAAGAAACAGTTACAGAACTTCAAAATCAAATGTTCGCAAGTGGTGCAGCCAGTGGTACCCGTGCATCTTGGTCATCAAAAAGATAGCATACTAGTTGTTTTGATTGTTCTAAATGTTGTAGTTCGTATAAGTCATAATAATAATTTTTATAATTTCACGGTAACTTTAATTTTATCGTCAATGAAAATATACATTGAAATAATTAAATTGATGTATATTAATGTTTATATTATTTGAATTTAATCTGAAATTTTTGTTGACAGAAGTTTAGTATTTAGGACAACATCTATTAGAGGTGTGATGAATCAATAAAGAGTTTGTTATTACAGAAATATATTAGGTTTGGGTTTATATGAGATGAAACACCTGTAAATTAAACAGTAAAATGACAAGGGACAAAGAAACATGTTTAGGTTGGTTAGGTTAGGTTAGGTTTGGTTTCAAGAGCTTTGACCCCCAATAATGGATTTTCTTAATGATACATTTTCCATTGATATACCACACCCGCTACTGGGTATGTGCTAAATACTAAATTACAGTTTTTTGTTGATATTCATTTTATGTAAAATTTTAAGTTTATCTTTGCTTTATAGACCATTTTGTGTATTATAATTATGTTAATTTTTACTATTTAGTTCTGTTTCTGTAAGATACATGTATATGAAATATACTGCATCTTAATATGAGCAAGTACAAGGCGATAAATAGTGGCAATAGTAGACGATGTTTAGTATCTTCATTAATAAATCAGGATAAAATTGGCAAAATGGAAATTTTTAGTACGTATATGTGTATTTGCGGTAATGTGTATGTTTAAAAATGATGTATATACAGGTACGTTACAAATGCATATATATGCATATTTGTTGCATATATAAATCAATACGTACATAATATACTTAATAGTATGCTAGTCAGAATATTGCAATATATGTTTGGTTTTATAGCAGTGATTGTTATCTAGTATACGTGGACAAGAAATTGGATATAAATTTTTTACAAATGTTTTCGTTTTACATGTCGTAAATGTTCTGACGATTTTCATAAACAACTTCTGATCTAACGGAAAAGTATACAATGTAATAAATGTGAGATATTAATGGATATGGAATGATGGTTTGTTGAAGCCTACATGTAGATTGTCTAGCTTGAAACTAATTGAAGTAGCATTCTTAGTATTTATATATATATAATATTTCAATATTTTATTTCATGATTTTATAAACTATGAAGATAGTAAACATTACTTTAATGTGATACACGGTGATAATATGGAATGTCTCGATAAGACTGTGAAATCAACATTATATTATTTCCTGTATTGCCATAAAATATATTGATGGACATTTACAATCTTATCTTATAACTGGATACTACTGAATTACATTAAAACAAAATTATAATAAAATGATGTACTACATGTAATGAACGAATGATTTCATTGTAACGCAACATTGTGATATCTTGACGTTTCGCCATTAGTTTATCATTGTAAATTTAGTTTTAACTATGGGTTGCTGGCCAATCATCTTGTTACAAAACTATGAGGTATTTTTATAGCACGTATTGAAAGAAATGGAAATTAGGTTTCTTTAATAATGGAAAATTTTGTTTGTAGATCAGGTTTCTCTTACTAAAAATTAACATAATTTGTTTGAAAGAAATAATAGATGGCATTAGGAAAAACTTACTTTTCATCTGTTATATAGAGCAGAAAAATTATCTTGATCATTTTCTTTGACATCATTCTTTAAAATTTAAAGAATTCACCAATGACAAAATTACATTCATGTTTAAATAAAATTGAAATTTTGTCTTAATTTACAAAATTCCGTAAATTGTTTATTTTCTTCTTAATCATATATGTACTTTTCTTATTTTTTATTTTTGTAGAAAAACTAGATAATGAATGAAGATGTCCCAGAAAATGATTGAGATAAGTGTATAATTTATGTTGCAGGAATATGTAAAACACATATTATAGTGGAATTGACTGTGTATTTATAACTGTATGTACATAAGTTACATATTTGGGACTTTGATGAAAAAGAAAATTATGTATTGAAGTTTTAAGGATTTTCTCAAATTTTAAAAGTGGTAGATTTTTTGTATATATATATATTTATATATATTACGTGAAATATCTAAACTTTGCTCGTAATGCATTTCAATTGTTTCCTCCATTCTAGTTACATACTTTTGCTCATTGAAGAAAAACAATATTTCATTTTGTTAAATATTAATTACTGTATAGTATTATATTATTATTACATCTTCAAAGATTATCAAATGCTTTTATTAATGACAACAGTTTCAGAAGTTCTCCGTTTTATTAATATTGTTTTTTTTATTATTGCTAATGTTATATCGCCATTAAAAATAATATTTATGTCATATGTAAGATGTATATTTATTCTAAGACATATATGTCACATTTAAATGCTAAGAAGTTAAAGTTTTGTGACTGAGTATAAGTTTATAATGAAATAAAATTGAAAATATAATCTTGAAAATCTTTAAAATATTTATTCAATATACTAAATATGTAACCTTTTTTGTGCCTTTCTGTGTGAAAATTGTACAATATAATTATGTTTGAGTAATCTCTGTTAACTATGCGAAAAATTTTGAT
This sequence comes from Megachile lagopoda, assembly GCA_036983795.1. Classification (NCBI taxonomy): domain Eukaryota; kingdom Metazoa; phylum Arthropoda; class Insecta; order Hymenoptera; family Megachilidae; genus Megachile; species Megachile lagopoda. Next base: position 713,181 of record CM072792.1, read on the forward strand.
TATTTTATTGAAGTTATTGTGATATTTTTATTGTATTGAATATAAAGATAATTGTAATTTTAGTTATGAAATTTTTGAATTAAAAAGAGTTGTTTTAATATTTATTTTTGTGTTTCAATTTGTAACTTTTGAAAATAATAACTTATTTTGTACATAAATAAAAGAAAACAATTTTTGAAGATTATGTTTAATGTTATGTTTATTTAATGTCTATATATTAATAATTCTAATAGTATATGTTCAGTCGAACATATTTAAATTTTACTTGTATGGACATTATACTTTGGTGTTCTTGTTATATTATTTTCTGCAAATACTTAGAATTTAATTATATTAACTTATGTATATGTAATGAAAACTTCTATTTGTAAATAATATTTACATAGTTGTGTGTGAATTTAATGCAGCATAAAGGAATTATTTCTGTTATGTTCCTTTAGCTGTTTTTTATATTTACCTTTTTTTAAATGTATATTATAATCAATGTATTGTAATTTATACAAGTTTATTATAAAAATAAAAGTAAAAATAAACTAATAAAATTGAAATATTTGATTTAACTAATGATCTGTGTTTAATACAATAATTAAAACTTACGTATATTAGAACAGAATTATATTTAGTGTATATTTCAGAAATATAATATATAAATTAATATAAATAAATATGCATAATGAATGAAAGAATCAATCTTTCGTTAATTGTAAATTGAAAAAACCGCGTAAATGTTCGTGTACGTTCGTGTATCGTCGGATGTTTACGCCATCGTATATCTGTTAGCGAATAGCGTCTTTAACGAAAGGGGCGACAAGTGCCACGGTCGAACTATTTACTTGAATCTGTGTGCGAATCGATTTAGTGTGTGGATCAAAGCGAGGAAGCAAAAAAATAAGTCACCTAAGGAATCGTTATCACTACACGTAAGTAATAAATACACAACTAATACAATTGGGAAAGGTCATTTACATCTGTATAAATACCTGTACTCGTAAAAGATTTGTATTTAAATTAATTTCTAATAACATTGAAACTGGCGGTTGAACACGATACTCGCAAGTTATAATCATGTTTCGTACGAAGTGGTAACACATATTTTACTTTTTCTCATTTTTATTATCTTTCGCGTGTTCTAATCGCAAAGAATTGAAACGTTTTCTCTTTTTTAGTAAGGAACACGATCACTCTTCTTTCTACCAGTTCTTGCAAATGGAGCACAGTCATAAGAATACTGACTGTTATTTTTTCTACTATTCTACATGCAAAAAGGTAAGTTCTTTTTATCAACGATGCGTCCGGATTGTTAGTAATATTTTACTATTTCGATGGAAATTCGATTGATCGCATATTTGTTCCATATTGTTTCTGATTCATTGAATTCAGGAGGTTAGATCAGCCATGTTGGAGCTAGGTTTTACGATATTCGTCTTTTTAAAATAATTGGCAAATTAATTATTTATTTGTAATACAATCATTCTTTTTTAATTATTTTAACGTTATTTTACAGTTTTCTAATTACCTTTAGCATTTATCTCTTACAGAGTCTTATAATAACATGTTTTAGTATTAATTATTTAGTGTTAATAGTTCATTAGTAGTTTAGTATTAATAATTTTAATTTTATTATGGACGATAATATTTATCACTAAACATGACAAAATTTTGTTAGGAAAATGCGAAAAATTCGAAAAGTTAATTACTATATAGCTTGCAGTATTCATATTTCAAATAAGCACTGCAGCTATTTATAATGATAATATATGGATATTTGCATTGTTTTGCTGCCTTTGTATCATTGCATATTTATATATTGACATTTTTCGTTTTCATTAATTTACAATTATGTTTCAAGGGTGATAATTGTCCATTCAGACATGAACCATCTGCTTTGGGTTGTGAAACAATGTGCATATATTGGCAGCAGGGTAAATGTCTAGAGGAACATTGTAATTTTAGACATATGGAATTAAAAGTGAGTATTTCAAATAAAGCTGCAGTTAAACATTATTTGTATACATGATTCAATATTTTGTCCATATTTATTAAACAGAAAAATCGCAAGTCAATTCCATGTTATTGGGAAACGCAACCTGGGGGTTGTAGGAAACCGCACTGTTCATTTATGCATAAGAATGCTCGTACAATTTCTAGTGACCCTATTAATCCAGTTAAAAATACTGACTTGACATCAAAATCGTTAAACCAAGAATGGTTGAATCGTCAAGGTAAAAATCTTGTTTTTTACGTGAAATAAAAGTATCCATGATTTTATTCTCATGCGTGTTAACAAATTTTCATTTTTGTTATTGCTAGATGACACAAAATATGACGGTAGTAGCACTGAATCGGATCAAGGTAGAGGAAGCAGCGAAGCAGGCAGTTTTATTGGCAGTCCAGCTGTCGATCCTCTTATCGTCAAATTTGAAGAAGGTATGAGGCTTTACTAGCCCCCCCGTCCATCTTACAGCGTACCTTACTTAGCATCGGCTACTCTTTCCCTTCCGCCCAATCTACAAATAGTCATAAATATTCCAAACGCACTCAGTATTCCAAGCAATTTGACGATTCCTAATAACGTTTCTAACAATCTCAACGTATTGAATAATATCAACGTGACAAACAATTTGAATATACCAAAGGCTAATGTACAAAATTCACAAACTTCCCCTTGCCATCATGCATTATCATTTTCTCATCCACAAAATCTACATTCGCATTCTCCCGGTCAGTCATTGTCACCACTGCAAAATCAGCAAAACTCTTCACTAGTTCAACAACCATCGTATTCATCCATACATACTAGACAAACTTCACAGCCTCAAACTTCAAGATTTCCTTTTTCATATCTTGAAATGTCATCTTACAGACGATTCTAAAATTACCTGGAATTACTTGATTTTAAAGATGAAAGTTTTTGTCGATTAACAAAAAGTACATTAATGAAATATTGGGACGAAGGAGAAAGAGATACAAAGTTATTTCAAACAGTTAGATATTATTCTTTGAAATGTATAAGGTATTGTATGAAGATTTATAAATATATACAATACTTTATACGAGAAAAGTAAAGAAATTGTAATCTCTATTTTACAGTACCGTGCATATTTCTTTTTTTTTTTATAGTAATTAAGCATTAGAGATTTTAGTACATTTCCGATACTTAATCGATTTTCATTTGACCTATCCAATTATGAAATGAATTGAGATATATATATATATATATATATATATATGTGTATGTATACATATACATAAATATATACATATATATATATATATATGTATACATATATATAAAACGAAAGTCAAACTTCTTATCAGAGAACAGTTTTAACTGATGCATTGGTTTTATAGAAGACCCATTTGATTTTTTGCTGATGGTAATGGTTTTGTATAGTGGCAGATGCACATCAGTGAATTGTAAATTTATAAAGAACGTTTAAAGTTTCCTCTTCAATAATAAAGACTGCAATGTTTCTAGATTTCAAATCTATACAAAGAATACCTATAATTATCGTTTGACTTGCATAAACGCACCATGCAAGATAAGATTTTACTAGCTACGAAAATGCTGGAAAACCAATAGGTGATCTATATCGTTGTCTTTATTATTGGACAGAACAACCCTAGAATCATATTAATACGCGCAGAATTTCTTTGAACATTGTTTCTTAAAAGTAATGATATTTAAAGGTGTGCATTGTTGTTTCAATACAATAATCTATTACACATATAATTCTGCATACACACGTGGTTTATATTTATGGGGAAGAGGGATAACATGCAACATTTAGATTAATTTGGTGAAACTGTGAAATCAACATCTATTAAAACACAGTTACATTCATCAAAGAAAAAGAAAAAGTCAAGAGTAATTGTGTCATTGAAAAATTATCATAAACACAAAAAAAAGGAAAAGAAAAAATAAAATAAAAAAAATCCACTTAATAAAAAACGTAGATTTGAATATCAATTTTTCCAGGGGCTGCTATATCTAAACTTTGCCTGTAGCCCTCTAACTGCCTATGGCTATCTTTCTCCAGCGGCAGGCGCGATGAGTCTCGAATTTTCCCGAATGCCGCAATAGAAACCAAGATTGAAGTATACTATAACGATATCGAAATGAAACAATACTGGATGAAATAAGAAGATAGCTATGGGTCGCCGCTTTGCAACACATACACACTCAAACACATACCTATACACATACACACATCCAACACACAAATATACCATCTGAACTCGCACAGATTTCTCGACACCAATTTAACATCCGAATAATTAGGATGAAAAAATAATGTTTATTTTTATGGAGACAAAATTTTTTATGTATGTGATGTTTAATCTGTGCTTCTTCAAGTTCGAAGCGTAATCGATTTGTACTGGAATATATAATTTGAAACAAAGCTTTGTTTGTAATTTATAAATACGATTACGCTTTGAACTTGACCAACTACGAAAGTCAAAAAAAAAAAAAAACTAAATTGCTTGAGTCGAATACTGCCTGCTTTTCTTCTCCGTGCAATATTGCATGTATCGTTACATGCGATTCAGTCTACCACATTTCCTTGGAATGATATAAAAAAAAAAGCGAGACGAGCAAACTCGAGTTTGCAGTTAGATATAAAAGCAGTATCCGATTTAACCGTATCCCAGCCTTGATTTAGTGCATACGCGTAAACGAACATAATGCCTTCATATGTTTTGGCTTCCCGTTAAATATTAGCGACTTTCAAAATGGCGTGGGATAAGAAACAACGGTGATAGTTGTTCGTATACGGACGATTAAATTTGTTACATCAGCGTGTAAATTGTGCTGGTATTGTGTCAAGTTTTTTAAACTCTTGTAACTTTATTATATGTAAATTGTTCAGCGAGAAAAAGCCAATTACACCGATACGTGGCGATTTGCACCTCTTCAACCAAAATCATGTTACATAAATTATTCTGTAGCTTGTTCTTTTCTTTCGATTATACAATTTTTCAAGGAAAGGAAGTGAAGGAAGAAAAAGGATATAGAAATTGCACGCGTTAAGCAATAAAACATAGAAGTAATACAATACCGATACAAAATGCCGTGTCCATGAATACACAGACAAACAACAAACATGGTTGCTTGTTCATCTGTGTATTCAGGGAGAGTATAAAATATAAATGCGACTTAATATCACGTATTATATGTATACACACAGGACATATTTAAAAAACGTAAAAGAAAAAGAGAAAAATAACAAAAAAAGAGCGGAATTCGGTGGAATAGTTAACACGTATAAATTGTTTCAGTCGCGCGATATGATATTATATATTGCTTCGTTTACGTTAGATACAAGAAAAAAATAGTAGTGTTTTTGAATGTATAACTAATACTAGATTCCAGTGCAAAATAAGATATATATACATATTATTTATTATTTTTATTACGAAATACTATTTGCGCCTAGACCCGTGTGACGAAGACACGATGGGAAAGAAAATTACTAAATATTAATCTTTACTGCGAGAACCGTACAGCATGGTCAGAAAAAAGAAATTAATCATGTATTTAACTATTAACGGTATTTACGATTCAGATAATTGTCGTCGTGTAATTAAATGTCGAGTTTGTACGGATAGAATTCTACGTTCTAGTCCTTGTATTAGATTATCTTCAACGATTTGATTCTTTTCTCCTTTCGACGCAGAGAAAAGAAACTGAAAAATGAAACACGTTTAGCTTTTTCGCGACCCGAGATATTTCGCCACACCTTTGTTATGTAATGCTATGAACGAGATATCTCGCTAATACGGTGCAGTTTATGCGACACTCCATGGACGAGTTATTATATTCGGATGTGAAATTTATTGTTCGAAAATTTGAAGGGTAGTTAGCGGAGGTAGATACACAGTTAAGATTAATAGTAGAAATATTAAATATTTAAATAATTGGTTTATGATCAAATACGGTTGCAATGTCTTTAATGACCAGATATCACCGTGCTTTTTATAGCCACGTATTATGTCGCTAAGTGTTGTAGGACCAAGCGTTATATTATCATGTGTTATATTGTCATACGTTGTATCGGTGTTTCGTCGTGTATTGTACTTCTACGCGTCATAATGTCATCCGTTGTATTGCTACACGTTGTACGACCAGGCGTCACACCGCCACATATTATATAGTTAAACATTGCATCGCTGTGTGTTGTATGACGAATTATTGTATCGCTAAGCTTTGAATGATAAAGCGTTATGTCTTTACGCGTTGAATGATGAAGCACTGCATCTTCACGCGTCATGTGACGAAGCGTTGCGCCTTTAGGTGTTATATATTTACACGTCATGTAACGAAGCGTCTTTGTGCGTCATACAATAAAGCGTTGCATTTTCACACGTCATATAACAAAGCGTTGCATCGTTATGAGTTACATAATCACGAGTTGTTCCATTATAAATATTGACTATATAAATAGATCCGATCTGAATTTTGTTAGGAACCTCCTATACATGGTATTGCAACATGAAATATCTCGTCCATAGCTTCACATAAATGACACTGTAATTACGAGATACCCCGTCCATAGTCGCGAAAGGGTTAAATAGTATAACAGGAGGATTTCTTTGTAACCATGTACTTATACACACGAAAGTTACGGGATAGTCTTCGAGTAAAATGAAATTTAGAAGCTGAGGAGAGAACGAAAGGAATTAAAAAATATTAAACGGGTACGTTTCGTCTCCCGTTTCACTGTCAGAATGCTAATTTGTGTACTTGTCGCATCGACAGCTATCTGATCGATTAATTCCGTGAATCTGTGAAAATGTGATACCTAAATAGAACACGGAAGAATAGAAATGCAGAATCAATAATTGCAGGCCTTTGTATGCGGAGGGTGTTTTTTTGATTTTGCAAGCTTACGTTAAACACGAAAGAACAAATAAACAAAAAAAAAATACAAAAATTATGAACATTTGCGATTGTTGCTTTTGCTCTCTTCAAGACAGATGGCCTGTAACGCGAGTAATTTCTTCGCGAGTGCGTGTGTGCGTGATTATAAGAAATGAAATAGTGGAAAATGATAAAACTCGGAAGAAAAGGATCAGCAGCTGGACTCGAGTCGCCGGCGACGATCTGAAACTTTGTTTTTATTCGACATCGAATTTTTTAATCGTTCTTTACCGTTGAGAAATGGACGATAGTCTCCGTAAACATCACATTGGTCTTACCGAATCTTTGTATCGCTTTTTTTCTCTATGTTGATTATGTAATCCGTTAATCGTTTCTTAGCTTCTTTTTTTTTTGTAAGGGTTCCTTTCGTTTTTTTGTCCTTTTTAAAGGGGACCCACGACGTTGTTTCTTTTTTGTGTTTCACCATTTTGTTTTCTTTTTTTTTAATTGTTGATTATCGAGTGTGGTCCAGCTGCAATCATTGTTCTTAATTATTGTCCTCCATCCGGGAGATGGTTTTCTATTTCAATTATTATCCTCTTCGACGATCGAATTACTTTTCGTCGTGTTTCTTTATTATCTTTTTTCTAATTTATTGTTATTCACTTTATGTGGTTACACGATCGTTGTTCGCTTTTTTCTTGAATTGTAACTCGCGTTCATCGTGATATTAAGTCATGGAAATCGAATGTGCAACAACTCTTGTTTAACGACAATTTCGATCGAATCATGTTCATCATTTGATTATTAAAGCGGCTTTTAACGACGAGCAATGAATTACGAGAAATTGTCGTTGTGTCTTGGTTCAGCGATCCGTGTTAATTAATTTGATGATTAATGGCGAAAAAACGGAGAGAGAGAGAGAGAGAGAGAGAGAGAAAGGGAGAGAGAGAGAGGGAGAGAAAAAGGGAGAGAGAGAGGGAGAGTGAGAGAGGGAGAGAGCGGGAGAGAGAGAGAGAGAGAGAAAGAGAAAGAAAGAGAGAGAGAGAGAGAGAGAGAAAGAAAGAAAGAAAAAAAAGAAAGAGAGAGAAGCAAGCGAATCCTTTCTGGATTTCGAAAACAAAAGGGACTCGATTGAAAGAGATTATATGCTGGATATGCGATACGTAATTCCGCACTATGTGAATCGATGTAAATGAATGAAAATTTATTATTATTATTATTATTACTATTATTATTTATTGAGATGGTACTTGGATTTCAATAAACTTGATGCTATGAAAGAAAAGGAGAAAGTAACGCTAGCGTGACAGAGACGATTTTTAACTTTCTTGATTTTTCTCCATTTTTTTTTATAAGCAATTGATCAACATGTAGTTAGAAAAAATCAATCGTCTCTGTACACTGTTTCTTTGTACTTATTATCAACGTTCTGTCAAATTCATTCACTGGGAGCTAAGCGAAACTATCGCAAATAGTAAACCGTGGTTTAATTTTTTTTAAGTGTGTCCCATTTCATATTGCATTTATGAACAAAAATTTGTAATCAGTTTAATAGTTCGTTTTTTTAAAGGATCATTTACTATTTTGATATATTCCTTAGCTCGTCGATTACGTTTCCTCGTGTTCCAATATTTTCTCGTCGACCAGTCGAATTTTGTAAACCTGCGCTGCTCGAAAATTGTACATTTTACCCGAGACTTCATTTCCTCGATTTGACCGTCTTCAAATTCAACCCATGTAATTTAGCGAGGCCGATTTGATTTTTTGTAACATTGTTTATGAACATTGTATCCCAATTAAAAAATTTTACGACAGCTAACGAGACATATGAATAATTTCATTTGAAATTCGGCTATTATATGTGTTTTCAAAGAAAGTTGTTCTTTTTTTTAATTATTCTTGTTTATTTTGTTCAATTTGAACGAAGATATGGAAAGTGGAAATTGGAGGAGATTGAACAGCGATTAAATAGGCATTAAAAATGAAAAATTAGGATTTTTGTATGAGGGAGGACAAAATTTGATTACCATGCTTTATATTGCCACGTGTTGTATACCTATACGTTTTATGGTCAAACATTAGATTATTTAGCGTTGTACGAATACGCATTATATTGCCATGTATTGGTAATTTGGAAATTTGAAAAATTAGAAATTTAGAGACATAGAATTATCAAATTTCCAAATTTCCAAATTTTTAAGCTTTCAAATTTTTGTATTTATATATCTAGAAATCTAGAAATTTGTATATTTGGAAGTTTGAAAATTTGTAAATTTAGAAATACAAGAATTGGGGTTTTTTTATATTTTTAAATTTTTTAATTTTCATGCTTCCAAATTTTCATATTTAGAAATCTAGAAATTTGTGAGATTGGAAGTTAAAAAATTCGGAAAATTAAAAATTTAACAACGCGTGAGAAAGCGTTCATTGCCACATGTTAGCTTGACTTTTGCTATATAGCTAAATGTAGCTATTGCTATATAGTTAACTAGTTATTTTGCAATACATTACATCGTCACACCTTGTACGTTTACGCGTTATATCACCATAATCAGGTGTTTGGGGCTAGCTTGTATTACATGGGAGTCCAATATCCACCGTGGTCCCTAGCTAGTTACGCCAACGGATATAAATGAAAGAAAACGCAAGTGACGACGACAATAATAGTTCACCTATTGGATTCTAATTATAACCAAAATACGCAACCTGGAAATTTAAAAAAGACCAAACTAAACAGAGATCTAAACAGTGAGAGAAGAAATGGAGATTGGCTGTCCATAACTCTGTCCGTGGTGTATCGATCAAAGTATTGGAACTGTACTGTAAACATTCTTCTTTTGCTGAGTTACTGTATCATATAATTCTAACCGAGCAAAAAAAAAGACGCTGGCAAGAATGACGAGGATTCAATCTAGTTGCTAACGGCTCGACTAAAATCTCTTATACTATTTCAAAGAACCATAGAGTATCTCTAAAAAGAGAAAGACACACACGCAAAAAAAATGGATTTAGCAACGAGCGTCGACCAGCGTAGAAAAAAGGAGTATTGTCGTTGATCGTTGAAGACTAACCAAACATTCTTGCAATTTTGCACTGTGTTTCTTACAGAGTCAGACAATGAAAGTGTACCGTCTCCTGTTAAGCCGCAGCCGAGGGTTCCTTACTGTAAAACCTACGAAGAGATCCGATTGGAGGAGATCCAAGCTGAGAGCGCAGCCTATTATTCGTACCAGACCGAAGACTATCAGAGCAATATAACCGGCGAGAAGGTCAAGACACGCAGGACCCGAAGGATCTGCCTTTATCCGTCGCTCGACAAACAGGAGAACCCGAAAGAAGGTTTGGACTTTGGAGTTCTGACCTTGGAAGAGATCCGTCGTCGAAAGAGGCGCAAAGCTCTTCAGCAAAACGAGCCCAAAGACACTGACGAGTCGACCAGCGACTTCCTCAAGGACGCCATCGACACGTTGGCTAAACTTAGGGACATGACTTCGGTTAGGGGTCTGAAAAGACCACTGGAGGACCCCGAAGACGACACGGACAGATGCAAAATACAGTGCAACGTTATTCGTACTAACTTCAGCAACGTGCCGCCGGTTAAACTTCGGAGATCCCCGAAGAGGTTCGTAACCAGAACGCAGACGGAGGATAAAATGGCGGAGGAAAGGGAGAATACTGTAGATAGACTGGATGAAAGTGTGGCTAGGAGAAAAGAGGTGGAGGTTAGGCTGTGTGATAGCAGCACGGACGAAAGTCAAACGTTGTTGAAGAGTGAAGCGATTTCGGATAATGTGATGGAAGAACAGAAGGAGACTATGGTTTCTTGCGATAGTCTATTGAATGTGAACGAAGATGAGTATCTGACATTAGATATGGCGTCCGATGATATCCTGAAGGACATCGATGCTTTGCTCAAGGAGAAAAGCTCGGTTTGAAAAGGACATGGAAAGGACACGTTACTTGGGAATGGTATTTTGTTCTCCATTTTTGGTTTCGTCGGACGTTTCGTCGTTTAGCTTGCTTTTTCAACCGTTCGCTGTTCTTGAAAATGGTTTTGATCATTCGATGATTGCTTCATGGATTTGATGAGTCTATTCATGAATGGTCGATCGGTTTTTGAATAGGCGAATTATGAATTGTGTAAAGATTTCTTTTTAATTTTTATAACGCATATGATCTCGGAAACGTGAATTGCCTCCGAAGCTGATAGTTTTATGCGATTTGATTGTATGATTACAGGGGATACTGAGCTAATAGTCATTATAGCGCGCACTTTTTTCAGATAAGAAAGAATTCAGGATTAGTGTTCCTAGAACGTAGTGAAAAGCTAGTTACATTAGAGCAAATGTTTATAAATCTCAGGTACCTCGTCAGTGATCTAGAAAAAGAAAATTTGCAATTTTGAAAATTTAAAAGTGGAAAAAATTGAAAATGGAGAATTATAAAATTGTGAAAATGGTAAGTTTTAAAGTTTCAGAATTAGGAAATCTGAAAATTAGAAAACATGAAAATATAAAAACAGGCTAGAAGTTTTGCACCCTAATTTTCCTGTCATTTTAAAAAAGAACGTGCTATAATGTTCCAAAATAATTGTGATCCCCAACAATTTCATAAAATTTGGAGTAAATCAACGTGTCCCGAAAATCATGCACTCTTGTAAGTATTTTAAATAACAAATAATTGCACGAACAACAAAAAACAAGAACGAAGTGTTTTGACTAAAATAGTCTAGATATTTTCAATAGCAGTTTATTGCAGTGTTTTAAACAAATATTTTTGACTAATTGTTTTGTTATCACGCCGTTTGGTAAAAAATCAGTGCATTTCTTCACGGATTCGTTTATTTGTACCTTTGTTTTAATTTATCTGCTTTATATCTGTACATAGATCATTAAACGAATAGTCTAAAAAATGTGAGCTCCGTACAATGATTCTTTCGATTATACCAAAATACTTCAATCAAAAAGAAATTTATTAAAAACTTCGTTCGTTTTCGTCGTTATTATTTTGTGGCATAAATTGTAATCGAAAAAAACATTGTCCAGCTCGAAATTTTGAGATATAAAATGATGTTGAGAACAAGAAGTACTTTCACGTACTCGAAAAGCAATGAAAATGTGTTCTTTATTAATTATTTCATTCCGTATGTTGATAATTATTGATAAGTATAAAAAAATATTAATACAATCTAATAGGAAAGAAGATGGAAACCCTTCACGGTCCAATTTTTTCCTTACATTTAAATCAAGCGTTCAAATTCGTGGTTAAAATTTGCCTGTACCATAATCTGTATTATAGTAATGTAATTTTGAATCTATTTATAATGGTGTTGGGCATTTATATCATAAGAGAACATATCAGAGTATATGTTAATCACAAAAAAATTAGTAAGGAACCTGAAGGGATTATTTAATTATAGTGTTTAATAATGTCTTTAAATGTGAGTAATATTTTTATTATTATTTTAGATAGAAGGAATTCAACGTTTGACAAAGAGTTTATTTCAGTTTCTAATTTGGAAGATATTTTGACGATGAATGTATACAGGGTGACTCATTTTAATTTGTTAGTAATCAAAATAATATTAGTAAATATTATTATTAATAAATGTTATGTATGGTAATTTAGCGAAAAAAATTATATCATTCGATATTAACAAAAAAAGATAGCATATTTGCTATTATAGTAAAAATTTAGAATTCTTTTTTAATTTTACCTCAAATAATACATAAAAATCTAAATAATTTCAATTAAAAGTCATTTACTTATACAACATAGTTTAAATTTAATTAATAAATAAATTATTTATTATTTCTTTTTATAGCACGAAAAATTACTTTTATTCGTTTGGTGCTATTTATTTACTAACTCGACTTTACATCCACGTATATTATTAGTAATAATATACATTTATTTTTTGGAAGAATTTCTGCACTTACAGACGTATTTATACGTCCACTCTAATAAAATAATTCGAAGATTGTAAAGAGTCACCCTTTATAGCTGAAATATATTATATTTTACATAATAACAGTTCCTAAATACATGCACGTTCTTTTTCGTCAAGTATTTCAATTTGCATTTAGACACTGATGTATAGTAACAGCACATAGTAAAATAAAAAATGAGATTATTAAAGTTTTTCCGATACTGGACCGTCAAGGGAAAAATGATGTCAGGTCTTTTTCCATTACGATTTATCAATCAATTTCCACGTTCTAATGTTCGTAAATTAAACGAGCTAATCAGAGTATCGTTTATGTTAGAATAATAGTTCATAATTTAATCGTATGACTTTTTGTATGAGAACAAAATTAGCAATTTTTAATGATTAATCTATATGCAGCGTAGTAAAATTCTTTTTCCCTTTTTTTTTTAGCATAAATTGAACAATTTAAGTTCGTATCGAAAAACAAACTTATAAGTTGTAGTCAATTTTATTCAATTTAAGTTGAATAAAGTATTGTTTCTTTGAAATTAGGATACTTCGTGAGAAGCGTTAATAGCTTTCGATTGTGCTGCCATTTCCGGTGATTATTCTTCTCGAACAAAGATTCTGGATAAATTGAAGTACCTTCTGATGCGATTGTATGATATAAAAAGTATTAAATTGGAACAAATATACAATTGTTACATTTACAAAATATTGCCTGCTTTTCTTTATTTCTCAATTACACTAAATATTTAAGTAACTAGAACGATATTTTTTTTTTATAAAATACATTACGGCTTGGGGTACCAAGATTTTTTAATATTTTTGGTATAAAATCAAGTAATTTCGTTATTTGATTAATTTAGTTAATGAAACATTTTACATCTGTAGTTAAACAGAAATTTCATGTTTTTTTTTATTTGAATAATTACTGCGTATATAATAACAAGTCTGTACAAAGCTTTAACAAAATTACCAGTTCATAAGAATGTAGAAATTAAATTGTATTAATCGTATATCTTTTTTGAAACGTCAATGAAAATATCGAACTACAACATGTGACACCTACCTTAGTTATTTTAATCCTTGGACGATGACAGTTAAAAAATCAAAAACTTCAAATTTCTAAAGTTATAAAATTAAAACACTAAAGCTTCAGAGCATCTGAAAATTCCAAAATGTTCAAATATTAACAAATGTTTTATTTTGAACATAATATTGTACTTTTTAATAAGTGCAACTTACTATATTGCACATTTATTCTCCAAACTATTAAGTCACTGTTAAAACGTAAAAAATGGAAGATTTAGATGCTTTCTTTATTTTATAATTATCAAGGTAAGTATTAATTAAGAAGGTGAGTATTCCAAGATTGTTTAAATGCACACACTATTTATTTCGAATGCATAATCGTACGGTTAACATACCTGGTTTCGCTTCATTCTGATTTTGAATCATTCTTGCACCGGATATACAAATGATGATGAATCGACCTCGCTTTTTATCGGATATTTGGGGATTAGAATCAACTATATATAAATGTCGATACCTTTACGATGTACACACAACAAACGTTCAATTACTCTTGCTTCGTTCCGTTTCCTTATTACGAATATAAATAATACCGACTTAAAAACTATTTTACGCTCTTTTTTTTCTTATTTATTTATTTGCCTATAGAGATTACGTCTAAGAAACTGCGGTTAAAAATCTCTGAGAGACTTTCTTTTTTTATTTTCTTCTCACTGATGCACGTTTTCTTCTTCTCTTCAATCACTTTTTTTCGTTAATTGTTTTTACATTTTTTCCTCTTTTAATCATTAATTGTGATTCGAATAATTAAAATAATTATTTGCATATTTTTAATACAAGGTTTTGTCTTAAGGAAATAGCTATGTGGCGGTAGATAATTGCGTTGGCATTTTTAACAAAATAATCCAATGATTAACGAATGTGTATCGATAGTTTTGCTATCTATCTTGCTCGATTATTATCGAGATCAAAATATTGCTAACAACGTATAAAATGTTTCTCATGGCAAGGTTATGGGCTTACCATAAGAAACAGTAATGTACACTTGAGGGCAATGTAGGCTTCCAAATCTAAAAATTGTCAAATTTCTAAATTCCTAAATTTCTAAACTTCAAAATCTAATCTTGGAAAACTAAAAATTTGAATATCGATAATCTAAAAATGTACCGGTCAAAAACCAACGAATAATATGTACCCTCTTTCCAGAGCTGCCATTTTCCCCATGGAAGCCCACCATGCTTGCCAGTGTACTTCTAAGTTAAACATCATTTCATCGCTAAACAGTTTTCTTGCTAATTGCATTATAATCCGCGGCAAACAAGAGACTTTCTCAAAGAGAACCGATAACTATTTCACTTCGAGTAGCTAGTCGGGGAAACGATAGTAACTAGAAACGTAAAAGAGATCTTTAAGCGATAATTATCGATTTACACTACTGGCGCAGCTGTGTTTCATCACGTACATTTGTTTGATGTTGATATTTCGTTCGACAACGACAACGAACAGTTGTTTCTCCTGTGAATCTATTCGAGGCAAAGTTCTTGTCTTTTTCGCTCTTTTTTAGGCGTGTACGAGTAGTTTAAGAGTACGGTTTCCTATCCATTCAACGTAACGTCGATGAACATTCTAATAATTAAAACAATGATTAAAAAGCATTAACAATGTATCATCGAATGCTGTAACGCGTACACGCCTATTAATTTACAAAAATGAACCATTCCTTGCAAGTAGAGGTTTCTGTCTCAAGAAAAATGTACACCGATAAAACTGTAAATTCTTCATCAAAAAGGCAATTGAAAAGTTCTTTATGATTTTGCAATCTGAGGCTTCGTTTTCGTGATATGACCGATTAAAGATTACACGTTTGAATTCCGTGCGCTTTTGAGCGAAAACCGTCGCGCATGCGCAAACGTCTCATTACGGTTCGCGCTCAGGTAGATGAACGCTGAATATTCAATCGCTTACATCACAAGAACCAAGCATCAGATTGAAAAATGGTACAAGACATTTCGATTTCTTTTGATACAAAGAATTTGTTTTTGTATATTTTAGTACAGTTGAGTGTACAGATCTCTTGAGACACCTTGTACAAGCTTGACACTTATCATACGAATGTCTCCTAATATCATTATCGTTATCGCCTTTCTTCATCTTTAAAAGTTTAGAACTTTATCAAAAACTAACTATCTTTCATCGATTTCGAACGTCTTCTCCTTGCGTTTTCCTGTATCTAACGTTTGTAAACTAACGTAAGTGAAAGAAGCTCAAGTCTATGGAGAGGATGTCGATACCGATGACCACCACGGTCACTGTAATCTCGGAGACCAATATTGGGCCGCCATGTCTGGTGCTGGTTGTCCTGGTACAGCGATTGGAACGCTAACACCCGGCGATATCAAACCTATAAATAATATAATTATTTAATTAAATGCCTTGTTGATTGTCAATTGACACATTCTCCAAATGCTTCTTATAAATTAGCTATAATACTTTAAATACAAATGGCTTAGTGCCGTTGTATAATATGAAATATTGTATATTCCCTTTTTGGAAAATTTTAGATTTTATATGCAATGCATAATTGTTAAAATTTGGATATTTGGGAATTTGGATACTTATGGATTTGATAATTAGGGGTTTTATATACAATAAATACTTGTTAAAACCGGGGAATTTTGGGACTTAGTAAGTTAGAAAATTAGAAGTTCAGAAATTTGGAAATTTAGTGAGTAGAGAATTTAGGAACTTGGTAGCTTGAAAAATTAGAAATTTATGAATTTGGATTTGGTAATGTAGGGAAAAAGAAATGGATTTGGCACCTAGGAGATGCTGATTGGTAACTAGGTAACTTGAAAAATCAAAAGTACCAGATTTGGACAAGATTTTATCTTTTTCGGTCCACCCATTTTCCGAAAACGCCCGTCAAGCTTAACTTCAAACCGTCACCGGTACCATTAAAAATACCCTAACTACCAATTCCCCAAATAACTGCACTAATTTGTTCAAACCATTACTTTTGCAAACACCTAATAACTTTCCAACAAACTGAAAGTTAACAATGTATATTAAAATAAGAAAGCGTTTAAAAGCCCCTCTCCAAACGAAGACCAGAATAGAATAAAAGAATGAAGAAGCTTGCAACGATAAGAAAATGGCATTGTTAACGCAGAAGCGAATATGGTCCATTACCAGCAGGCTGGATAGGGTGTTATCCGTGGTAGTCCATTGGCTAAAGTGCAAGCAGCGAGTGCAGTGAGTGCGGTAGACACTCACCGGTCGAGCTGGTGTTCTGATTGTACTGATTCAGGCCCGCTGCGTGGTATGGCTGGGTCGGGCTGCACGTGGGTCTTGCTCCGTATCCAAGATGAAGAGGTTCGTAACTCGGAGGACGAGCAACTCCACACGAGTAACCGTTGTCCCGTTGTTGAAGACACGCTCCAGGACTGGGACCCACCGTCATGCCCACGGTCATGCCCATAGGACCCATTCCACCACCGGTTGATAGCGACGACATGCTGCTGGTCGTGTGCTGGTTCTGTTGGCTACCGCCGGACATTGTGAAGCTGGGCATAGATGTCATGGGACTGAAATGGTTGAAAAAGAATTATTGTTAATTATGATGTTCTGAGTGACTGGTTCATTCTACATGATGTGTATTATCATATATTTTTTTCCTTTTAATGTTGGGCAATTTGAAAATTTAGTTTAAGTATACAAATTTCAAATTGTTTAGTCTTTTAAATTTAAAAATTCACTAACAATCCTTAACACTAGGTTTACTAGTTCCTATATTCCTATATCCCTATATGCCTGTATCCCTATATCTCTATATCTCTATATTTCCACATATTCTTATATTCCTGTATTTCTCTATTCTTCTATTTCTAGATTCCAGTATTCCTATAGCCTTACATCTCTAAATCTCCAAAATACCTAAATATCCAAAATATACCTACACCTCTAAATTGCTCTATTCCTATATCCCTAGTGGCCCTATATTTTCAAATCCTCAAATTCCTAAATCCCCAAAATTTCAAATCTTCAATTCTCCAAAATTCCTCAAATCCCCTAATTCCTCGAATCCCTAAATTCCTATAATCCATATATCCCTACATTCTTATACGCCAAAGTTCTTAAAGCTCTAAATTTCTAAATCCTTATAGCGCTATATCCCCAAATCTCCAAACTTCCACGTTCAGAAACCCATAAGTCTCCAAATCCTCAAATCACTAAATTTCAGAATTACCAAATATAGCAATCCCGAGTTAAAACTTAGCTCTTACATTTCAATCCCAATCAAATTATCAAATCTTCAGTTGCCCAAGCTTTCAAACTTCTAACAATCCAATTTGCCGAATGAAAATTCTTTGACATTTTATAATTTTCTTCTCTTAGCTCTGAAGTTCTCTGGTTCCCAACATTTCTGAATTGCCAACTTCCTAAATTTCCCAATTTCCTCCGAAAACTTATGAAAATCCTTACCTATACGAGTCAGGCATGCTGGGTATCCCAGGATAAACGGCAGTGGGTGCGAAACCATGATGTATCCTAGGTGGAGAGGGCGGTGCTTGCGGCGGTGGTTGACCAGCCAAAATACCCGAGGCCGGTGGCGGTGTCGGATGACCAGCACCGACCAAACTCACCCCGCCGGTGTGTTGTTGTTGTTGTGACTGCTGTTGCTGTTGTTGCTGCTGCTGCTGCTGTTGCTGCTGGTGTTGCGGGTTGTCCCTCCGTTGCGTGCGCAATTTCTCTTCGCGCCGCCACTTCGCTCGCCGATTCGAAAACCACACCTGAGTTAGTGAACGAGAAGACAGACGAAGATACAGGTCAATCGCTATACTACAGTTCCCGCGGATGAAATGCAACTTTCTTTTCGCGAACACGACGTACAATCATTATACAACGTGTAATGTGTCATGGTGACTTCGGAATGATGCTCGTGTTGATTACATACGCGTAAAAATATGAGATGTACCATTTGCATGCTCCGGAATTTTTATTTAACTATCAATTGAGCTTATTCACTTAACTACTTTATAGTAGTATTTAATTACATTCCATGATAATGAAAAATTAATATTTCAATTTTGTTAAGGGATTAGGGTTGATTTAAAAGCAAAATACATGTCACGGTTAAAAAATTTCACATATTTATAGCAATGATATGCATATTTTAAATAATGCAATTATTGACTGTTTTTTTATTATGAATAATTATTATAATTAAGTCTCGTCTAAAAATTATATTAAAAGTAAACAATTTACGTCTATCTTTTCTTATTTTCTTGTTTTGAAATTTTTATATTTGGGAGGCATATGGCCGCAAGTTAATCGAATTAATTAATGATTTGAACATGATTTACAAAACAAAAGGCAAATATGGAGAAGGGAAACAATAGGTTTGCGTAGAAAATATAGTCACCTGTATTCGAGCTTCCGGGAGACCGATTTTCCCGGCCAGTCTCTCCCTGGCGAAAACGTCCGGATAATGGGTTCTCTCGAATTCCTTCTCAAGTGCGTCGATCTGTTCGTTACTGAAACTCGTACGATTCCTTTGAAGCTTTCTTTTTAAACGGAGACGCGCCTGATCGTCGTCCGTGCCACCAGACACACTTCCGGCGTTGCTGTTGTCGCCGCCGCTATTCGTCTCGTCCGAGTGGGCTCCACCTTCTAGCTCCGCCACTGTGAAATAGGAACAAATCTTAGTGAATTTTGCTGTTTTATATTTTGGGACTTTAGGTCTTTGAGGTCACGGGACTTTGAAGGTTTGAAGTTAGGGGAATTTGGAAATTTAGAGGGTTGTTTTGAAAGTTAGGGGTAGTTTGAAATTTTGAGGTTATAGGACTTTGGAACGGTGGGATTATTGCATTGTGAGACTTTGAAATTTTAAGACTTTGCGACATTAAGCTTTTGGGATTTTAGGATTTTAGGACTACGCCATTTTGGTACTCTGAGTCTTTGGACTTTGCAACTTTGGGACTTTGAGATTATATGGAATTTTGGGACTTTGGAACTTTGGAAGTTTTGGACTTTAAGGTTTTGGAATTTCTAGATTTTTGGACTTTAGGTCTTTGGGATTTCAGGACTTTAGGACTGCGCCATTTTGGAACATTGGAACTTTGGTACCTAGGGACTTTAGACTTTGAAGTTATGGAATTTCGGATTTTTTTAACTTTGAGGTTATGGAATTTTGAAGTTTTTGAACTTCAGAAGTTTGGAATTAAAGGAATTTGAGATTTTAGAGTAATAAAATTTTAGGATTTTAAAATATTTGAGACGTCAGGTATTTGGAATTATTGGATTTAAAAATTAAATGTTATTGGACTTAACAGAAAGGCATAAGAGGGTATAAATTTACGTAGATACGAAATGAAATAAATTATAGTTAAAATTTCTTAATCTAGGAACTGATCTGCAAAAGTATTATTCAATTTATTTTTAGTTAAATGCGAAGTCCTTAATAGGGGGGTGTGAGAGCTACACCTTAACCCCTTGCCGTACAATTTATTTATCAGATGCATCAGTCAAAACTAACTATGCAAAGCTATAACATTAAAACAAAGAGAATTAAAATGTTGAGAGTATTTTTTATTCAGCGATCCTTGATTATGCAAATTATAGTTAGACCTAAATTTCAAGTTGAAGAATATTCCAAATTTGAGTAAGGTTTGTCACATTTGAGCTGCGAGTGCGTCACAAGTGAGACTCGTCAAAGCACGGGAAGGGGTTAGTCTAGACCTAACCCCTTCACAATGTTCTGCACACATCATCAAAGAATAATCGCGCATTTCAAATACAGTCTGTTCCTCAAGAGCGTGGACGCGATATCTATGAAATTTGATACCCAATACAGCAAAGATTGTATCAGTCCAAACATATAATGTCTTCTCTAATACGCAATAGCCCTTCAATTCTCTTAGTATAATTTCTGTCACTGAAAAGTTCAAGTCAGATGAGTGCCGTATACGGTAAACGATTCGAAGCAGTATTCTTGTCCCAACACCCGAAAGGGCCACAAATGAGTGTTAGAAATGCAGCAAAGTGCAACGTTATAAAGAGACATGTGTCGATGATCTGATCGGGGTTCGAAGCAAGCTACGGAACTTGCGTCGAGGTTTCTTTATGTGTCTTTCCGGATAATTTAAATGCTCAGAAGATGATTAAACTGTACCAAAGGGGTCTCTTAGTATCGTAACATTGGTTTAAAAGAACCAGAGACCATTGGATACTTCAAGAGGACGACTCCAAACACCGAAGCCGCCTTTGTACGGAATGGAAAACGAATGGTGTCAACGTGTTGGATTGGTCATCTCAGTCCCCCGATGCCAATCCAATCGAAAATGTTTGGTCTCTCATGAAGAACAAACTCCGAGGAAAGCGTATTTTAAAATTGAAGACGCTAGTTTGTATTCGAGAAATATGCAAATCTCTTCCTGTCTCACACGCTGCATGGTTGAAAGTATGCCCAGGAATAATCGCTAATGGTGGTGATTGGACACATTATTAAGCAAATGCGTATTAGTTCTTTAAATGTACTATCGACCTATACAACCTTTTTACAGAAAAGATTTACTTGCACTCAGATATCGCGTCCACGCTCTTGTGGAACAGACTGTATGCTCAATCAAAAAAGTAAAAAATGTTGTTACTGACCGCATCTTTGCAGTGTTGCAATATATTTCAAGGGTTGTCGGCAGAGACCCCGTCCGTTTTCTTATATAAATATCCACGTGCGTACACGGGGTGTACGTGTGTAGAGCGGGCATGGAGAGGGTGGTAGAAAGGGTGGCGTTGCTGGGTGAACCTTATCGTCGGTTTCTGGGTGAACGCGTCGAGGCGTCACTGGGTTTTGGCTCGACGACGAGAACTACGAGAGAGGGATGGGAATCGGGGGGTGGAGAAGCTGGTGGAATGGCTAGAGAGCTCGAGGGGGATGCACGATAAGACGAGAAGCGTCCCGACGTCCCTGATCTCCCTAGCACGATACGCCTCTGTCATCCACCCCCCCCTCCCCAAACTGCCGCCCCCTTCCTCTCTCTTTTCCTTCCGTTTTCATCCTTTCTATTGCTATTTTTTTCCCTCCCTTTTTTGTTTCTATCTCTCACCCTCCCCCTTTAATTCGCAGACCCGTTCAGGAATCTGTCTTTCTCTTGTCTTTGCGCGACGGTAATCTTTGTTCTCTTACCTCTTCGACGCGCTAATGGAAACCTGATAACAACTTCGATAGAGTCTCTTATACCCTTGCACCCTTTGCTGCGAGACTTCTCTCTGACGTCTCCTAGCATTTGCTCCTTTTGTCGATGGATACCTTCGCGACAGACTCCCGTTTCGTATCGAGAAGAGAGAGAGAAAAAGAGAAAGAAAGGGTAATGTTAAATACAGGTTTCGACACCGTGATTTTACTTGATTTATAATTATTTGATCGTGCTAGGGTGGGATTAGTCATGGCTGATGTGCATTAGGGTTCAATGTGAGCTACGTTTGAAAAAGGACCTTTGTAACTTCGGAAAATTTCAAATTTTCAAATTCTCAAGATTCTGTGTACATAAACTTCTAATTGTCACATTTTTGAATTTTCAAACGTGACAATTTCTTAATTTCCAAATTTTCAAGTATCTAAGTTTATACATTCTTAAAATTTCAAACTATCTAATGTTTCTATTTTCAAATCTTAAAAATTCTCAAGTTCTAAGATTTAGAAAAAATTCCAGGGTTTCCAAATTTATAGATCCTTATATTTCCATACTTTCAAATCCTTAGATTTTCATAAGTTAGAGTAATAAATGTCCCCATATTCCTAGGTTCTTAAATCTCTAAATCTTTAAATATGTTGAACCAAAAATTTCTAAATTCCTGGTCCCTGGATTTCCATACGTCTAGATCTCCAAATCGTAAATTCTCCAAATTCGTTGGTTCAGAAATGTGTAGATATCCAAATTCTTAGATTCCCCTATGTCCAGATTATTAAATCTCCATATCTTCGAATTCTTATGTTTCTAAATATCTAGAGTTCCAAATTCGTTGGTGTTCAAATTTTTAGACTTCGAAATCCCTAGATTCTTTTATGACCAGATTACCAAGTCTTTATGTTCTAAATTCCTAGATCTTCGAATTCGTTATTTCAAAATTCGTAGACTTTCAAATCTCTATATTTCCATATGTTCAGAACTCCAAGTCCTAAATTCTCCAGATCCTTAAAATTTTTAATTCGTATGTCGCCAAGTCGGAATACTTTTAATGAATTATAATATGCCTCTCTTATTATAATTCTGAATTTACAACAGTCTGAATTTTTAAATTCTCAAATTTCCAGATTTCAGATTACTAAATTTCTAACCCTATAAATTCTTGCAAGTTCCTATTCTTGAACTTTTATGTTCCTGAAAATCATTTACGAGGGAAGTTTGTCAAGTGTTAATAACCGATTTTAATGAAACTTACGGAGCACGTAGTTTTTGAAAAAATATTTGACCCATATTTTTTTATCAACAGTTATTTAAGGGGTGAAAGCAGCCCTCGTAGTTGGGAATGGAAAACGTACTTTTCTCAACATTCTGACATTTTTTGTAATATAAAATAATGTTGCATCTGAAAATTTATTTTTTGGCGGAAAATTTGTCTGCACAACTGTTTTTACAAACTATCATTTAAAAATTGTAATAAATTTTTAATAAACTTTTATAATAAAATTATAATAAACTTTTTTTTAGTCTTCAGGAGTATAACATGATGCGGTTTTTGTCTAATTCTATTTATTTGAATTATAAACTAATATAAATAGTATATACTAATTAACAATTATATCTCTTTTCTTACTATGTAGTCGTTATGTAGAGAAAGTCACTTTATATTGTATATGTGAACGATATAAATCCGAACATAAATATATTCATGTTGTATTATATTGTACGATACAATATTTATACTGTATTATAATTTATTAATATAACATGCTGCATTAAAGTGTAATAATTATAAAAAATCATTATGTTTTACATATAAAAACAAATAAAAATGCGCACTTCTATTATAATCTTCAAATAAATAGATATTTTACAAAACAGCTTGTGTAGTCTTTACTATCATAAAATACAAAATTTTCATATACATTGTTCCGTATTAGCAAAAGTTTTCAAGATATTGAGAAAAATATGTTTTCCATCGCCAATTTCGGGGGCTGTTTTCACCCTCTAAATATGGAAGATGGTCGATAACGAGTGAAATATTTGTTTGAAAACTACATACTGTGTATATATAGTATGTCTGAAAAGTAACGGAATTTTTTAAATTTAAGGAACACTATTAGCGACATCTATAAAAACAATGTGCTATTTGAAGACAGTATTCCTCCCCTACAAAACAAACCAATCGTTATTGGAATCGAGCAACGAATTGTAAACTTATAGCGTTCAAAGCGACAGAACCTTTCGTCACCGTGTCACAAAATCACGATGGAGCAAAGAGCGAATATTAAATTCTGCTCGGTAAAGCTTGGTAAAACTTTTACAGAAACATTTGAATTAATGAAAAATGTTTATGGCGACGATTGTTTATCCCGTACACGTGTGTTCGAGTGGTATAAGCGATTCCAGGACGGTCGTGATACTTTGGAAGACGACCCAAAGCCAGGTTGTGGGTTTTTCTAAATTCTAAACGATTCTAAAGGTATTATACTTCGGGAATTCGTTCCACAGGGACAAAATGTTAATGGCGAATATTATCTGGGTATTACGGAACGTTTGTGGAAAATAATTGTTCGTGTGAGGCTCGAATATCGAGCGCCAGGGAGTTGGTTTCTGTTGCACGATAATGCACCATGTCACAGAACTGTCGCAGTTCGTGAATTTTTGGCGAAAAAACAAGTCTGTGTGCTCCAACATCCTCCATATTCGCCTGACTTATCTCCATGCGATTACTTCCTTTTTCCAAAATTGAAATTAGCCATGAAAGGAACGTTTTATGACACTGTCACACAAGTCCAAGCAGCTGTGACAATGATGATTGAAGCGATTCCGCAAAACGACATAAAAAAATCTATGTTAACATTGCCTGAGCGTGCCCAGCGGTGTATTGATGCGGAAGGGATATATTCTGAATAAAAAAAATTAATTTTGGCAAAATAACTAATACTTTATTTTTTATTTAAAAAGTTCAGTTACTTTTCAGACATACTGTGTATTTCATTAAAATGGATTACTACCACTTAGAAAATCTTGTTACGTCAAGTATTCTGCGAAAACTTCTAAAATATAATTGTTCAGAAGCAATTTACCCGAAAATTATTGTTTGCAGATTCGGAAAAGAAAATGCATGATTATGTACCGGTATGCCAGTGTCGGTGAAAATCCAGCAGCATGATTGTGGGTCAACGGACTTGTAGAAGGTGGCAGAAGAATAATGAGTGATCCTAAAAGAGCGGGCCTGTTCGCGAAACCGTTAAAACACGTTGTTCGGGGAAGAGGGAAAAATAGGCTCACGCAGTAAAGATGGCGAACTCGTTATGGGGTTAATGGTTTCGAGCATACGAGTGGCGAGTGGAGCATTATTAACGCCGATAATGGTTGCCGCGCTAAACGTCACCCTCGTCCGAAATCGAACGTTTCTATCGCACTCGAACTCGGCTATATATATAGAGGCAGTTACAATGAAGATTGCGGATTCAACTCGTGGCTCGTGCATAGTTTACGGTCGATCGTTGGAGGCACTCGAGGAGATCGGAAAGACCAACCGCGTTAACGATCGCCGAAGGAAGTAATAAGAGAAAAACGGTCGAAGAGGTCGACAAAGAAACTCTTAAACTGTTGTACGCGTGCCTTTCTGCCTTCTCGAGAGGTCCTCCACAAGCAGAACAGTTTTGTCGCATAATCGCTCGTTCCTGACCGAACCTCTTCACTTTCGATACGAAACAATGCTACACTTAAACAATGAGGTTATGCGACGGGCCACGATGGGGAGTTTAAACGGTGCGTGCCGCACTTGTGGCCGATTGTTACCATTCAGAAACGATCATTCTATGTTTCGTTAGGGAGTTTCTTTTCGGACGTGAAATGGCCAGCTATATGAGTGCGTTTCTTTAGATGAAACCGTTTTTAATACGCTTCAATTCACTTGTTATGTTATAGGAACTTGGAGTGTGCACGTGGACTTATCGAACGAGTCACTTTGGTGCTTACGGTTTCAAAGATCACATTAGCATGTTTTAGATGTGGAACTCGTTGATTTTTAGAGGCTTGTTAGAATTGAAAAATTTTTGATCCAGGCATATGTGAATCTAAGGATGTGAGTATAGAAACATAGTTACCTACAAAATTTGGAGACATTGAGACTTGAGTTGTTAGGAATCTGAAGTCATAGGGATTTGAGGATAAGCATATTTGTATCTGGGGATTTGGGATATGAGCTACGAATTTGATGATCATATTAAGAAACCCATTACAATAATATTCGATAACACTAGAATTAATATTTCCGTTTTTGTATACTTTATTAGCAGTTTTCCGCATTCTATCAGTTTCATTGTTCTACGTTCCTATTGCGAGTTATTAAAGCGACAGAAGTAACGCGATTAACGTTACAAAAGTGTTCGTGCGTTAATAGGAAGATGAAAATGAAGTCGACCATCGCGGTCGAATTAGCTTGAATTCGGAATACTGGATAACACGTTGAACAAGGACGCGAGAGAGATTTGGGGTGAAACCAAAGGACGAAGGACAAGAGCAAAGAGAAACTCTATTCCCCTCCGCCGACATTACATCTTCTCGCTTCCAACATCTGTCGTCATTCTTTGGTTTTTCCAGACAGTGCGAATCTCTGGCTGCAGTTACAATAGCTTTATCCCATAATCTCGTAAAATATTCAGGATAGCATGGAAAATATCTTTGTTACAGGATATTATCTTATATAATCAGAAACTGTTCATATTACACGTGCGATGTATGAATTGAAGATGTTTCTTCTACTGTGACAATAATTTAATGCGTGCAATGTACATGTATGCTATAAAGTGCTACATCACTTACTCAGATCGTAGATTAAGATTAATAAAGATATTGTAACAAATAGATATTGCAAATGAAGAACAAACCGAATGCAGGTGTTACGTGTCGATATTTGTCAAACTTTATACTTAATTCAGCTTGACTGGGTATTTAAATTTGTTGCCAAATGAGAGAAGTATATGTCCACATGTTGACATTTATCGAGTTTCAAATTTAATTTAAGTTAATTAATATTAAAATTTGGTGTCAGATAATGAATATCGAAGTTTGCATATCGACAGTTATCAAGTTTTATTCAAAATGGGTAATGGAAGAAAATAAATATCAAGTTTGCGTTTCAATGTTTATCAAGTTTCATATTTAACGATCTAGTACCAATATACAGTACATAATTTATTATCAATAGCAAGAAATAAATATTTAAGGTTATATGATATTTCTACACTATACGTGGCCATATTGATATACGATGTAAAATTACAACATTACAGTACTATTTTAAAGAATATACCTCTAAAATAAACATTCAATGTAAAAAACTTGAAGCAATACTTCGTTAACTCATACATAACAAAGAAAATGGAAACTTTTTTCTTTTTAATCAACATATCATTGCACGGCGCCGTTTAAACTAATTTATTAGGAACGAGTTCAAACCGAATTATCAAATTCTCGAAATGTGAATATGAAACTTTAAATTTCGAAGCCTTTGGAACTCTTGAAATTCAAAATTCTGTAAATTTCTACCTTCATTTGTGTCATTTTACATTCGTCAGATTCATTTATGAAGGTCAGAAAATGAAATATCTCGTGGGAAAGACCTTTGAAGGCAAAGGTTACGTCCGCATCGCGAAACGAATAAGACATTCAAAAAGTGCTATTGCCGATTATTTTAGCAAAAGACGTAATTATGGTAAGAAGAAGTGTTTCAGTCACCTTCCAAAAGTGTTTCTCAAGATAAACGTAAAATTAGCTTCTAACTTGACAGTCATTGGTCTAACTGCGACATAACAGCAAATTAAGTGTTACAAAAAATATTATTCCCAAAAATCATTGTAGCATTTCCGCATACTTTTAGGCCGAAAGTACCATCGGCACCATGACTGAAAAACGAAAATAACTCAGCGAGACTTTCATTCACTGGAGCAAACATGAGTACAGATTAGGAAAATGTTAGTAAAAATATTTATTTTAGATGAAGTTAATGTTTTATAGTTACAATTTGTTTTTTCTAGATTAAATTTAGTGAGTAAAAATTCAGTCTAGGGACAGATGACTTTAATTTGTATTGGCACGATATACGAAAAGATGTGAAATATTTTTCGAAACGCAACTTCGGGGGTAGCTCGGTTTTGGTTTGTGTGTGTTTCTCGATTCATGACAAACACTTCATAGCATTTATTTCCCACAAAATGAATAGCAATAATTATATCGATACATTAGAAAATTATTTAAAGCTCTATTGGATAAAACACCACAACGAAAAATTAATTTTTTGCAGGTTAATGTTTCGGTTCATAAATCTGTACATTGAGATGGTTTGTAAAATAATATTCCGTTATTGGCCTGTACGTTCAACTGACATTCCATTTCCTTCTCAAAATTTTCTAATTTCATAGAAAATTTGTGGGGAACATTGGTACAAACGATATTTTCAAATAATCGTACATATTCAAATGTAAATGAATTGAAATTTGCGATAACTAACACATGGAACAATGTCGAGGAAAATATAGTAAAAGATTTTGTTGGCAATATGCCAAATCGAATTTTCGATATAATTCGTGGCGGTGGAAACACGATAAATTATCAAGTTTCGTATTTTTGTACATAAAACACAGTACAACAGTTTTTCTTAAACGGTTGCTACATGTATTTATGGGACGCCTAATTAGTTTTTATGTAAATCAGAATATTTAAATTAAAATGCCAAATGTCTTTACGTAATTTGCTGACAGACGACGAATTAGTATTAAAGGAATATTGTCCACAGTATTCGAAAACAAAGATTAATAAAAACAAAGGTGGTTGGTCATATTTACACAACGCATTGTACACAAATCAAATATTCTCAAGGTTGCGTACGATTCTTTATTCATCAATGTGAAGACTTATGAATGATTCTTTCGTTGTAAGTTATCTCATCTATATTTCGTGAGTTTCAAATCACAGAAAAAGTTACAAAGTTTCTAATTCTCGAAACTACAAACTTCCTTGTGTTCCATGGCGTTTCAAGGTTCCGAGGTTTCGATAAATCCAACCCTAATTTAAATGTTCACTCCATGCAACACGTTTTAAGATACATTAAATTAATAAGTACAACTCAAACTCCTTATAACATTCAGCAAATCAAAGTCGATCAGATAAGTGCGAGTTAGATCCTATGAAAATAGCCGCGTATAAAATATGGAGACTGTGTGTTCGTGCAAAGAGGGTTGTTACGGGGAAGTCACACGCAAGAAGGGAGGGGGTTAGGGGGGCAGATGCACCATTCTGCGCATCGAATGTTAGAATAGCCGTCGATGATACAGATGTTAGCCGGATTATTCGCGATGTTCATCGAAGCGAAGAGGAGTCAGGCCCGAAAATTCGGCAAAAACGGGCGCAGTATTAAGGGTCGCCTAATAACGCGTAATACCTCCTCCTCTGGCCACCCTGTTCGCACATTTTTATTATCCTTCTGGCGTCGCGTTACCCCTGGCTCGTTTCTCGCAACGCCATAGGTAGAATCGTCGGAAGGAGGGGTTCTATGTACATGCTAGGGGAAATGAAAAAGATCACGCACATTGGGCCACTCGTTCCGACGCGACACCTCGCACTACCCCTGGACGCAGCGATTATCATTTTGAAATCGAGTAGAAAAGCCAGTCGGTGACAACAGCCGGGGCCATGGTGCGTTAGTAACGGCCATTCATCGAATGCGTCCGGAAAAAAAGTATGGTTGAATCGGATGGGGTGAGGTTGCAGAGGTGTCGGGCATTTTTCAGGGGTGAGGGGAACGTTTACTTGACCTGTTAACTGGGCAATTTTTACAAATTGATACATCGCTCGTTCTCTTTTCTGAGATGTAGTTCGTTTTTAGGTAAATGTTTAGGTATACTTTATGTACGAGGTCTGTCCCAAAAGTATCCGACCTTCTTTTATTTCTTTGCACCTGATAATTTTAGCGTCATTTGCCGGGTATGAGTATCAACTGCAAAGCTTTACGAACTCCCACGATATCGCAGTTTTCGTCGGGACGCCTTAGTTCACGTGCAACGTGCATTTGTTTACGAAGCGTTTTTTACGTTCGTCGCATTCTGCTGTTGTGAAAAATGACGGAAAGACCGGAGCAACGAATTTGCATCAAATTTTGCTTAAAACTCGAAAAGAGTTCTGCGGAGACCATCGAAATGATGAAGAAGGCATTTGGGGACGAGTGTATGAGCAACACACAAATCAAAGAGTGGTATAAGCAGTTCAAAGATGGCCGCACATCTGTTGATAGTAACCCACGCTCTGGGCGGCCTTCCACGACAACACCTAATAATATCGAACGTGTGCGACTTGCGGTCAACGAAGATCGTCGATTGACTGTGCGAGAACTAGAATGTGATCTTGGAATACCGAAAACTAGTGTTTGGAAGATTTTAACTGAAAATTTGCAAATGGTTCGCGTGTGTGCGAAATTCATTCCAAAATTGCTAACAGTGGAACAGAAAAACCTTCGTCTTGAAATCGCTCGGGACAATTTGGAAATGGTTAATGGCGATAAAAACCTGCTTAAAAAGATTATAACTGGTGATGAATCGTGGGTGTATGGTTATGATCCCGAAACAAAACGACAATCTTCGCAGTGGAAGCTGTCGTCGGAGCCACGACCGAAAAAAGCACGCCAAAGTCGGAGCAATATCAAGTCGTTGCTTATTGTTTTTTTTTTATTATGAGGGTGTTGTACACCACGAATATGCTCCTAGAGGTCAGACGATCAACAAAGCATATTATCTTCAAGTTATGAAAAGATTACGTGAGGCAATTAGAGGAAAACGGCCTCAGTTTTGGTCAAGCGGTGATTGGCTTCTTCATCACGATAACGCGCCAGCGCATGCATCGAATCTTGTGCAGCAATATTTGACGAAGCACAAAGTCATACAGCTCCGTCAGCCTCCGTACAGTCCTGGTGTAGCTCCCTGCGATTTTTGGTTGTTTCCAAGATTGAAAATGCCACTCAAAGGACATAGATTCGACGATAAAGAAACGGTCGAAACTAATACGACGAACGCTCTAAAGGTTATTCCGAAAAACGAGTTCCAGGACTGTTTCCATAAGTGGAAAGGTCGTTGGCAACGTATTCTACAGTCAAATGGGGACTACTTCGAAGGATGCCACCAGTTCGATGACGCAGGATAACACCAGCAGGGAAATATGAAGGAAGGTCGGATACTTTTGGGACAGACCTCGTATACATAAACCTGTATACTGTATATTATGTAGAGTATACAGTATACATATCTATATTGTGGAGAGTATGGCAGGATTACATGAAAAAATGGTGATCGAAAAAGACGCTCCGTCGTAATTTACCAATTGCTACCAATTTGTGATTATCAACTTGTGATTAGTACGTTTGTCAATCTGCATACTTTCGAACTTTTTAAGGACTTGGGAATTTAGGGTTGTGAAAATTGAATAAATCTATTTGCAGAAATAGAAGTTTATACATATGATTTCGAAATTTAGAGATTTGGTAAATTGGATGTTTGAAAATTTAGAATTTGTTAAAACAGAAGTTTGGAAATTTGAGGATTTGGAAAAGTAGGAATTGGGGAATTTGAGTATTAGGACATTTGAGAATTTAAAAATTTGTCAATTTAATAACTTGGAAATTTAAAAATCCGGATATTCGGAGATATAAAAATACGGAAATATAAAAATTAATAAAGTTAGAAATCTTGAAAATTGGAGAAATTTAGGAAGTTGGAAATTAAGAAGGGTAGCAGTGTGCAATGGTTATATTTTTATATAAAGACTATATGTATATAATTATTGCCGAACGTAGTGACACCTAGAACGACTCGATCTGCATTTGTTCGTTTGTCTATTTGTTTATCTATATCACGCCACAAGCCACAATTTTGTGTCTTTTAACTTCAAATTTTGAAGGTCGACTCGTGAGACACCATAAATAAGTTATACAGATTTTGAAGGCGATCTGCCGACAGGAACCTATTGTCATCAGTGTTGATCTTCGCTGAATCGATAAAAAACTGTGTTTGAGTATCGTTTTTAATAGTTTCAGACATGTTTAATCGTTTCAGACGACTTTGAAATCTCTACATCTCATTCGTGCTCTGCCTATATGTTTACAGTAGCTATTCTAAATTTTAAATACACATTCGTGAGGTACCTGGTCTGTAGAGCCATTAGTATAATAATATAATATAAAGGCCTATACATATACATACAATTCATCGATTAGAAAATGATAACGAGAGAATAACCAGCTGGATGTTGGATATCGAGTAGCTCATAACGACTGATACAAGTTGAGAAGGATCATCCTTCCTGGCTGCGATACGTTATAGCGTGGCAAGGGGTTGCTGCTCGATCGGTATCATCCTGCGAGCATAATCCTCTTCGGTATAATGCCTAATCCTACCAACAAATATATTGGATTCTCTGTTCTTAATGCCGAATATGTGCGCAGAGCACTTTCCAGTTAGATCTTATTGTTTTGAGCGAAAATGTGTTCTTGGATTAAGGGTTAACTTTTCCTTGAATGGTAACGGTAAGTGTGCTGAACGTGATAGAAGTTTTGGAAGTTTTCCAAGCTGCTAAATTATCAAATTTTTTAATTCTGAAATGTTCAAATTTAAATACCCCGATTTTCAAATTCCCAAATTTTCCAATTTTCAAATTCTTAAATTTACAAATTTTTGAACTCTTACATTCCCAAATTTATAAATTCCCAATTTTTCAAATTTTTGAATTCATAAACATAAATTTACAAATTCATAATTTTGTATATTTTTAAATTTCTACATTTCCACAATATTAAAGTTCCATGTTGCTACATTTCAAAATTCCCAAATTTTAAAATTCTCAAATTCTCAAATTTCCAAATAACCTAAATTCCTAAATTTCTAAATTCCTAAATTCCTAAATTCCTAAATACCTAAATTACCAAATTCCAAAATTCCCAAATTCCCAAATTCCTAAATTCCCAAATTTCTAGATTCAAAAATTCAAAAATTCAAAAATTCAAAAAATTCAAAATTACAAAATTCCTAAATTCCTAAATTCCTAAATTCCTAAATTCCTAAATTCCTAAATTCCTAAATTCCTAAATTCCTAAATTCCCAAATTCCTAAATTTCCAAATTCTCAAATTCCTAAATTCCCAAATTCCTAAATTCCTAAATTTTCAAATTCTCAAATTCCTAAATTCCCAAATTTCTAAATTTTTAGATTCCAAAATTCAAAAACTCAAAAAATTAAAAATTACAAAATTACAAAATCCGCAAATTACAAAATTCCTAAATTCCTAAATTCCAAAATTCCAAAATTCCAAAAATTCAAAATTACAAAACCCCCAAATTACAAAATTACAAAATTCCTAAATTCCTAAATTCCTAAATTCCTAAATTTCCAAATTCTCAAATTCCTAAATCCCCCAATTCCTAAATTCCCAAATTCTCAAATTCCAAAATTACAAAATCTGCAAATTCCAAAATACCAAAATTCCTAAATTCCCAAATTCCCAATTTCAAAATTCCAAAATCCGCAAATTCCAAAATTCCTAAATTCCCAAATTCCAATTCCAAAATCCGCAAATTCCAAAATTCCTAAATTCCCAAATTCCCAATTTCAAAATTACAAAATCCGCAAATTCCAAAATTCTTAAATTCGCAAATTCCAAAATTCCTAAATTCCTAAATATACCAATTCTCAAATTCCAAATAAATGTCCAAATCTCTAAATCCTCAAATCGCCAAATCTCCAATTTCCGAAACCTCGAAGCTACTAACTCCACCCAGCGGCCTAAATTACGCTTAAAATTGTACTGCACCTCAAAAAGTATTGCCATCCATATCAATCGAGCTGTTGTAGAACAAAAATGGTCGATTTCATAGAAAAAGTAAGCTGACTATAATTAACGCCGCACGTCGTCATTACAAAAGAAGCAGATAAAGTGGAAAGAGTTTGGCAATCGATCAACACAAGGAGTAGAAGAGACAAGTAAGTGGAAAATGGGTAAAGAGAGGGTGGAAGAGAAGCGAGTCAACTGAAAGGAAAATATTGGAAACTCCATTAGGAGTGGTGCAAGCAGCGTTGCATCGGAATACATAAGCAGCTTTTCCATAGGGAGCAAACGAAGGGAGAAATCAAGTCCGGAAAAAATAAAGAAAGCGGCGGGATACAGAGGTTATTACGCGATTCATTTGAAACCTTTCATTCTTCCCGTTGCTCTCATTCAACTTCTGCTTCTTTTCTTTGCTCCGTGATAATCGTCTTTGCGTTCTTTTGTTCCTCATTTCGATCATTTTCTAAGTTAACCTATTTAAAGGTACACGTATGTAGACTAGAGATGGCGTGCAAAATCACTAACATTTGTCACAGTGATCACACTTCATTCGGTGATTAAACTTCATCCGCATGATCCGGAAGATGGCGTGTTTAGGTTAACTGATCGTTAGTGTGCCGCTGACTCCCCTTAGCAAAAATTCAAGAATGTCAATTTAATTTTGACTATTATTCATATTAAATTGTTTATACATTGATATGACATTCTGTATATATTTATATTATATAATAATGTAAAAGATAAGAAATAAGTTATAATTTGAAACGAGAAGTAGGTTAGTTTTGCGTATACGTTCTTTTTTATGAAGAATTTTATGAACATCTGTGAAACGGAGTTTAAAGAAATTAAAAATTAAACTTATACTGTTGTGATTCGTCTAATGATGGACGTAATTTTCCTTGATGCGTATAATACCTCATTATTTCGATGCTTACATATACTCAGCTTCCTTTGTTGCAAGGACGCACACACAAAACAATAGAAAAGCGGGATAACGCATTTCCGCGCGAAATTCAAAAATCCTCTAAGAGGTAAAGGAAAACATTAGTTATTCTTTACAAGTATATACGTCGTATAGACTACAATTTATTTATTATTTTTAGTTTCTCCTTTACTTTCTTCTAATAAGATAATTATATTAACGTTTCTTTTAGGCCATATTATAACACATATTTAGTTTAAAAATATAATTCGTAAAAGGAATGCTTTCTAACCAATCAGAAGCGTTCATGAAAAATCACTGTACTTGGGAATGAACGTGGTTGAATCACGAGTAATTCAAAAGTAGCAGTTCATGCCATCTCTAATGTGGACGTTTAGTTTACTTTTAAATTCATCAACCGAAAGGTCAGTATATGAATATTATTGCTGATTTTGTATCTTATATATTCTTTTAGGATTTATGTTAAAGTTTTAATTACATTTAAGTCTCATTCAATTTAACTTTGCTCGAACGATTTAGATTTAACTTTGCTGAACGATTTAGACGTAAGACATTTATCTTACTTTGACGTTACATACAGATTGATTGTCTTTCATGACACCAACATGAGAAAAATAAAAGTGTTTTGACATTGCTAACCTAATATACGTTTTATATACCTAATACATGACTTCAGCAATGTATTTATATAATACTTACAGATTTAAATTGAGGAAACATAATTCTATTGAAAAATTAAATCATTTCTTTTTCTAATATTAAATATTCTTGGAAATATTGTTTTAAGGATTTAAGTATAACACGGCTGCGATTATCTGATAGCGTGTAAATGGTACAATAATAATTGAAAGCATTTCACTTTAATAGGTAACGTATTCTTATTAAGGGGTTATGTAGATATTACGACAACGTGAAAAATAAATATCATTTACAATACATATGTTAATATATTAGAATAGTAAGATAAATATTGTATTCTGTATAGAAAGTTATATTTTACTTTATACTAGTTTGCCATTATTTAAAAGCAAACATAATAAGGTTTACTGATTCCATACTTGAAAATTTGGAAGACATTTTGTTAGTAGTTTTTATTATAAAATTTGGAAATTTTGAAATTATCGAAGCACCAAACATTGAAGTAGGAAAAATTATAAAGTCACCCAATTACTAAATATAAAAATTCGCAAATTTCTAAATTCTCATTGTCAAATTTGATTCTTTTAATTTTCTAAACATTGAAATTTCAAATTTTTTTAATGTCCAAATATATAACTTTTGTAACTTCTAAATCTCTGAATTTTCGAAATTGTCAAATGTTCAAATTCTCCAACTATACAATTGTAACATTGTAAAATTCTATAATTGTAAAATTGTAAAATTGTAAAATTGTAAAATTGTAAAATTGTAATATTGTAATATTGTAAAATTGTAAAATTGTAATATTGTAAAATTGTATAATTGTAAAATTGTAAAATTGTAAAATTGTAAAATTGTAAAATTGTAAAATTGTAAAATTGTAAAATTGTAAAATTGTATAATTGTGAAATTGTAAAATTGTAAAATTGTAAAATTGTAAAATTGTAAAATTGTAAAATTGTAAAATTGTAAATTCTCAAATTCTCAAATTCTCAAATTCTCAAATTCTCAAATTCTCGAATTCCCAAATTCTCAAATTCTCAAATTCTCGAATTCCCAAATTCTCAAATTCTCAAATTCTCGAATTCCCAAATTCTCAAATTCTCAAATTCTCAAATTCTCAAATTCTCAAATTCTAAAATTCTAAAATTCTCAAATTCTAAAATTCTAAAATTCTCAAATTCTCAAATTCTAAAATTCTCAAATTCTCAAATTCTCAAATTCTCAAATTCCCAAATTCTCAAATTCTCAAATTCGATATTTTTAATTTTCCAAACACTGAAGTCTTCAAATTATGAAATTTCCAAATTGTCAAATTCCTAAACCCCCAAATTCCCTAATTTCCTGATTCTCAAATTCTTAAATTTCTAAGTCACCACATTCCCATGTGCCCAAATTCCAAAATTTCAGAATCCACATCCCAGAAAAATCGTCTTCCTCGATCACGTGCGCAACGAACGAGGACAAAGTAAAGTTGTAAATCTCGTATAATCCGGGCAAGTAGTTCGGCCACAATGTAATTAGAAAGTAACGGTCTCGTGTGTTCCTTCTAAATTCGAGAGGGTGTGCCAGGCGAAATCTTCGGCAGCCACTAAATGCAGTGAAATCAGCCGATGATAACGCGGATCCGTGCGGCGCAGAACTCGTGCGATTACTTCCGCCCTCTTGAGTCGCGATGTACTTTTGCAAGTTTCGCCTTGAGACTTCTCCAACCCTCTCTCTTTCCCCCTTCACCCTCCAGCCACCCTCCTTCTCCACCTTCTTCTCTCTCATTCCATAATTTACGCCACGTCGAGCTGCGGTTAAGCTCCGTTTACGCAGCCGAGTTTCTCCTATCCTCGATTTCCTCGGGGCTTTTGTCGCGATCTAGGGAACCCTAGCCCGTTGCTTTTCGCTAGTTCGCAGACTGGTTCGGTTATAGTTTGCCTGGCTCGTGCAACAGCCGGGACAATCGTCGGTTAAGGAGAAATTAACTCTTGGAATTGTTCGCCGGGAAATGGGAAGAATCATGGCCGCTCATCCCTAATGCGTAGCTTGTTACATTACTAGTACCACGTTTGCTAATTACCTTATACCGACGTTTACTATATCAATTTCGTTCGTCACATGATTCACACTTGTACGGGAAATTTCTTAATGGTGTAACGATTAAGCAGTTAAGATCTTCGCAATTTTTTGTACTTAGACAATGCAGAATTGCAACTAATTTCGTTTATCTGAAAAGGACGTTAATAAGGGAATTAACATTAATTAATTACAATTTTAATAAAAGTACTCTCCCGTTTATCTGAGTCGTTATAAAACAAGTTTGTAAACGCCGAACCTTGGATTATTGTAGAATAATATTTTTGTGTAATATATTGAATTATAGAAATAATTACATCTGTGTAAAATTAATACATTTTTGTGTCAATTAATTATAAAAATGTATTGTTATATTTTGACTAATTTAAACGTTAAAAATAAGCCGAGGTGTTATAATAATGTTTGCAAAATTCGCACTTAATTGTTAATCAGACTCGTTTGAGCACTAAGACATTTAACTTACTAAGAATTTATTATTATTCAAATTTCTGATATTCTTTCTTAAAATTTAGAGAATTCAATTTTAAATTATTGCAATTTCTAAATTTATGAGTAAGTCATCTTTAGTAAAACGCATTAACAAAATCAATGTAAAATTATGTCAAATTTCTATATATATATTGCCCAATAATTAAATAAATAAAATTACACTTACTTTTATTATAACAGCAATTTAACCTATTTCTGAGGTCTCTTCGCGATTGTATTACAAATAAAACATGTTAACATTAATATAATTAACATCTATAATATCACAAATTTTATTTATAACAAAAACCTACGGAGGACAAATATTTCTCCAAACATCGCTACGATAAAAATCAGTATATTCAATTTAATAACAAACAATTTCACGGTTTTAGTGATTAAATAAGTTCATACAGAAAATCATCCTCGTCTACAAAAATAAATCAATAAATATTAAATTCTTTAATACACACGAAATTTGTTTCGTATACAAATTTAATTAGATATGTCATGTAGATACGTTTCACGTGTATGCATACAAAGGTAGAAGAGTTAATTAATCCGAATGGTTTGAACGGGTTGTTTTATTCGATTTAACGCTTTTAATCGAGCAAACAGGAAAGATTTTACGCTTCATTAGATAGCGAAAACTGTCAGAGCCACAAATTTTATTGATCAAAGCGAGGAAGTAATTGGTCAAGAACATGAAGCAATTTGTAGCGGAGCCAACAAACGAGGCCACCCCCTAAACCACGATGTAAATCAATGACCAAGGGTGATTTCGAATCTCTTTCCCGTGGACGAGAGGAATACTCGTTGAAAAGCCCTAATTCGTTTACGACTTGCAAAACGAGCCTTTTGGGAGCGTGCAACTGGTAGCCAAACAATTTCTCTATCGTTATAACACTCTCGCCAGCTCGTCTCCCAGGGGTAACATTGTCGAAATAAAATCGGCTATCGACCGGTGGTTTCGGTTCAGCTACTCGAAAAACGAGGGATCTAACTTCTGCTTAGAGTACTTGCGCCAATTGGTATAAAAAGACATCATTGGGGTCGTATAGGATCATGGTAGTAAAAATATTATATTATAGCGGTTTCATAACGATGTTTGAAAAATATGCGATATAGTTATGGTAGCTTTAATTGAATTAGTGATTTTTGTGAAGTAATATGGTTTTTTTTTATTTAAAAAAGATCTATTCTATTTGGTAATTAGTATTTATAATGCTATAGAAACTTATTTTTTAAATTACTATAGAGGGTGATTTCCCGGATTTTTATTATACTTTTTGTTTTTTGAACTGTTTAATAATGATAACTTTTTGAGAACCACTTGCTTGTACTTTATTACTTCCAGTCTCACATTTTCAGAATTCTGAAATACCAAAGTCCTAAAGTTAAAAGAATCCAAAATTCCATAATCTCACCCTTCCAAAATCTCAAAGTCCCACAATTTCACAGTCCCAAAATCTCATAACCTCAAAATTCTGAAGTCGCAGACTCTCATAATCTTAAAGTCTCCAAGTCCCGTACCTCAAAATCTCAATGTTTCAAATAGCCAAACTTATAATGTTCCAATGTATTTGTAATACACAATTTAAAAGCAGACGAGGAATTAAATTAGTACAAGAAGTATAGTAACACACTATGTTTATACTACGTGCACCACGTACACTATGTTCGTATTAATAATAATTATTAACGTTCGTGAAATGATTGAACTTATCAAGTTTACTTACAACAGAAGAATGGAGAAGGGAGCAGCTCGTCATCGATCAAAAACTAGAATAGTCATCAGAAGTCTCGTCAGGTGCGACCAAGTAGCGAATTGCGTTTCAACACGATACCTCCTCACTTTGATGGTTAACTTTTATCGATGCTGGTCTCGATAACGTTTAACGATGCAAAGTTTGTCAGATTCCCAATGACTTAACTAATTCTTGTGACTCGATTTAATTTTCTATTTACATAACCTTCAATTTACAGTTAGACGTAACATTAGTATATTTATTGTTAATTAGCTATTTATTATGCTATGTACATTTGCTATAAATATATCTGCTATATTCTTGCATATATCTATAATATACATGTTATAAACTCGCATACACTTGCTCAGTATACATTGCTGTATACTTACTGTCGGATACCCTTGAAGATATTTGTATCTGTATCTTATGTCCCATGGGGTATGGACGATATACCGTAACAATGAAAACAAGAAAGACGTACACGAGCAACATATACGCGTTGTTTCGAATTCCCCATGGGGATCTGATTGTAAACGAATGCGGCGTGCTCACAGTCTCTCCCTTCATAGACGATTAATCCAGTTTACTCGCAGACGTAGTCTTGGTATGGGGGTTCCTGTAAGCCGAGAATCCGCACAAACGTCCCTCCCGCGCTTAAATATATTCAATTACGAAGCTCGGCTTTAGTAAAACTCTTCTCTGGCTTTCTTTCCTATTCTCGTTTCTTCTTTCACGCCCTTTCGACCGTTGCTTTGGTTTTCCATTCCTCGTTTCAACCCCTCGCGACAGAGGAGGATTCACGCGTTACCGTTTCACCGGTAAAATCGTACACGTGTCCCCGTAGAGAACTTTCCTTGACAGTGACCGACCGAGAAATCGTATAAATGGAGCATGGAATCTCGTTAATTGTCCGCGATACCTTTGTGTTTTATCGAGTAGCTAACGCTGCTATAGAACTATTTTACAATTTGTCTCTATTTAGTTATAGTCACGTTTCGTAATTCCACGCTCTGTAATTTCATGCGTTATAATTTTATGCATTTTAATTCCACGCGTTGGATGATTACACGTTGGAACTCTTTTCTCACGCACTGCAATTCAACTCTTATCAAACGTTTAATTTCCGAGTGTTCAATTACCAAACTTCCGATTATCGATCGTTCAATTATTAAACGTTCGATTACAGAGCGTTCAATTACGAAACGTTCTTATTCTACGTATTATAGTGCGTTGATACTTAATGTATAAGATAATGTCGGAATAACTGGCGTGTTCTATAATTTCACGCGTTGTAATTACCTATGTTGTATTGTTCCGTTTTAAAACTCCTAGCCTTGTATGCTTACGTATTATAATTACACGTTGTGTAAATT
This sequence comes from Megachile lagopoda, assembly GCA_036983795.1. Lineage (NCBI taxonomy): Eukaryota > Metazoa > Arthropoda > Insecta > Hymenoptera > Megachilidae > Megachile > Megachile lagopoda. Next base: position 754,329 of record CM072792.1, read on the forward strand.
CATTTGTTGCATTACCACGCGTTATAATTACATTTGTTGTATTGCCACGCGTTGTCATTTCATTTATTGCATTGTCACGTATTATAATTCCATTTGTTGTATCGCTACGTGACGTAATTCCATTTGTTGTATCGTTACGTGATGTAATTCCATTTGTTGCATTGCCATACGTTCTAATTCCATTTATTGTAACTCCACGCATTGTATTGTCTCGCTTTACTATTTGACACGTTGCATACCTCTGGATTCTAGTCAAACGCACTGTAATTCCATTTCTTATATCGTCACGCGTTATAATTCCATTTATTGTATCGTCACATGTTATTACTGCATTTGTTGTATCGTCATATGTTGTAATTCCATTTATTGTATCGTCACACGTTATTATTGTATTTGTTGTATTGTCATATGTTGTAATTCCATTTATTGTATCGTTATATGTTGTAATTCCTTTTACAGTATAGCCACGCGTTATAATTTCATATGTTGTAATTTCATGTTGCTTAGCGTGACGTGTTAAAATTCTCAACATATTTGCTCAGAAATTCATCCATTGTTCATTTTCCCTTTTACAAAATAACATAAAAACACTTCAGATCGGTCATATCATTATTATAATACACTATTTTTTAGATTACATGACACAGTTTGATTTTCAGCTGTTTTAAAGTGCATAAAATGAAAATGTATAATTTCATGTCAGGCATCGATCGGTGCCGAACATATGAATACAAAATGGCCGGTAAGTACTGGTTTATAACATGGAACACATGGTTATGATCGCATTCTAGTTCAAAATGGCGTATAATCATTATCCAAATACAATTTAGGAGCATCTTACAACAAACGACTGCATAAAATATTTAAAATATTGCATATTCCATAACCTACAACACAATATACCAACTTCCGAATGACTTCTGCAACTCATTTTAAATGTCACCTGATTAAAATACCTACTATCCTAACCGTATCGCAAGATGCATCCGAAAACTGTGTAAATGTCACTTCTAATAATAAACAAATTATAAATCCTGCGAAACGGCATAGATTACGCCTATGCATGCATTTCTAGAACAGATTAGAAAAGGTCAAGGGTAGACGACGAAACGCGAACAATTTTCTCGTCGCGGTGGTTGCATGCTGGCTGTTCGGGTTGGATAGAGTAGGAATAACGTTGAAAAACGAAAGCGAGGAGGAAGCAAAATGGAGGACAGAGACGGAGGGATAGAAAAACAGAGACGAACGAAGAAGAGGGAGTTGCAAAGGGGAGGGTAGGCAGAGAGAAAGAGAGGAAAAAAAAGGAGAGTTAAGCCTGCAGGCTGCAGGCAAAGGTATCGGAGTGGCGGGTACTGGCAAAGCGAGAGCAGAAGGGAGACAGGCATCTCGCCCTTCTTTTGTCCCTGGGCCTCGGTCCGATATTGAAATGGAGTCGTTTGAGTGTGAATAATTTGCTTTACCCGGACCATCCCTCCTAACCCCTGCCACCCAAACGATCCGACGCTATCCTTTCCTTCTTTTCTCCTCTCTTTCTACACTCTTCTCTCTTACGATCGACATTACCGCATTCCGCGAGTCACGGCTACCGATTTGAACCTCCCGCCGATTTTACGCCCAATCTTTGAACTCCTCGGTCACCACGTGATCCAGCGCTGCGCCAATCGTTACATGCAAACGCGAAATGGAAGATTTACGCTTTAGGTCTGTTTGATTTTTCAACGCTTTTTGTGGTATATTGGGTTTGTTGCGGAGAGAAATTGCAAAATATTTCGATTCGTGAAAAACAGAAATATATCGGTGTGCCATTCTGTGGTAGGATCCGGAAGCGGTCAACAATATTAGGTCAATAACGCCATTTTACGTTGGATATACACGTTGCATAAATAATAGATATATTTCCACTAATTTTTGTTATATATTATGCATCTTATGTACTTTTATATATTATACATTTGTGATATATTATACATTGCACTGAAATTGTTTGATGCTTTAGCGTGTTTTTGCACTGATAACGTTATACTTTGAAAGAGAAAATCTTTTAGCAATTTTTACTTCTAAATTATGGTAAACAACACCTGTATCTTTTAACTGAATTAAAAAGCAATTTGAATCATTTTGTATTAAAAACCAATTTGAAATCATTTTGAATTAAGCAATCATTAGATTAACTATCACAGTTTAATTCTTAATCGAAGGAAATTGAATTATGAAATAAATTTATTTGTCAGTTGTTAATTAGTACTTAATTTATTTGTTAATTGTCAATTAGTATTCGATTAAATTGGAAATTTAATTAATTATTTGGAACCTTGTTAAGATTAAATGGCTGTGTGTTGTATTGTCTTCCGTTGAATTATTACGCGTTGTACTACGTGATGCATAATTATGCATCATCCATTCATTATATCATTATTTATATTATCCACATATTAAATCGTTACGCAAACGAATAACTTTCTAACCGACAAAATGTCCGAATAAATTTATGCGAAACAATCAAAATGGTGATTATAAGTTACTCATTTTTCTTTTTAATTTATAAGTCCATTTTTTGAAAATAGGGTTAACGATAGTTTTAGTCAGTTGTGAATATTCTCTTTTTATATTTAGAATCATACAATCAATGGTAATTATACATAAAAAATAAATAAAATATTAATCATAAATTGATGAAATGAAGATTGACTACAAATTGTTATAACGGGAATATTTTCGTTGAAATAAGTCCATTTGTAATAATGATAATTGAAACATTTTGATCACATTAATTATTATGACTTCAGTATGCACTGTTCTGTTTCATAGCGGATAATTATTAATGGCTTAAAACCATAACCATCATAAACGAGATAATAGTTTCAGGTGAATCATATCTTATAACATATTATGATTAGTATAAATTAAGAAGAGGAGTAAAATTTTTAAATTATCAGATTTAAAATAATAATAAGTTTATTGTTACTAGTTATGTTAATTCATACTTATTTATTTATTAATTCATTATCATATAACTGTAACCATTTTTTAACAAACTCGATTATTCGTTTACTTCCATACCTTCATTTTAATCATTACTTTTTACATTAAAAAATACATTTCAGGAAAGCCAACTTAAAATATAAATTTACAATTGCTATTGTTTATATTTTTCATAATATATTGTTATTGAAAATCCATTTGTAGCTAAAGAAATCGCTCATTTTCTCTGACATTTTTATTAATTATTACTGCATAATAAAATTTAACAGGTTTACAGTTTAAATACCATTAACCAAATCGATTAATGTTTACCAATATTTTTAAACTAAGCCAAACGCAAACCTTCAAATATCTGAATGTATGAATAAATAGACTTATGTCACTTTAAAGAACAACGACTCATATTGCATAAATTTCTTTCCTATATCAATAAAGAATTTCTTCACACATATTTCTTCGCGTATTCACAAATATAAAATATATTAATAAATTCTTGATAATTTCACTGAACACTTATCTACATTGTAACGCCGTATCACTTACACGCCTATAGTTATAACTCCATTATTTACTAGGCAGTAGCTATAAATCGACCACATAATGAGCGTACTCCAAAAATAGTAAAACAACACGCACGTGTTGTTCCGTTGACAAAGAAATGTCACAGTGAAAGGCCAAAGTTTTTCACCGAGATATTTTAAGCGTCATTATAAAACTTCAAGGTAAATGGAAGAAACTTAACCTAACCTTCCGGGTTTTCTTCCTTGAAAATTACGAAACTGCCTATCTAATATTTCGCCTGACATTTTACACTCCATAAGCGTACAAATGATTGTTTAACGGCTGGTGAGACGCGCGAGAAATTCGGGAACAAAAATGTATCGACGATTATGGATTTCGAATGAGGATCACGAGCACACTGATATCATCATGTCTGCCTCAATTCTTTTTTCTCTTTTACCACTTTCTGATGCTGCTTCGGATCGAGTCCACCCGGTGAATTTATTAGCGCGAAAATCATAGTCACGCGTGCTGCGTGCGAGGAATCAATTAGCAATTCGTCGGAGTTAAAATTACATCGAGAAACGTCCGATGTAACGTCTGCCGATGAAGGGGAATCGGCCATGGACAGTGGATGACAAATTCCCGCTGATTCAGATAATCATACGTGGAATTTTAATGCGTGACTTAGATACTTAGATTCCTTCAAAATCTTACTTTTTGTTGACTACAGTATTGTAGTTGGGTTCAGCTAATTTTGGTTAAAGTATGACGGTTTTATTGAATATTAATTTTATTACGTTGGTTAATTTCATAATATTATTGAAGTTTAGTATACTTATTAAATTAATGGTTTAAATTTGCGGTAGAAATTGATTTAAATGTTTATATCTATGTGGAAGGGGAATTTTTGTGGACGCAGTTTGAGGCGGGAGCAATATGGCCGACGAACGGAGGGCGCGCAAATTTGAATGTTATTAAAGGTGCAAACAACTTTTTATGATCGGGAGAATCTAAATACAAACTTTCCGAAATTGTTAAATTCTCAGAGTTCATTTATATGTTCTATTTCTAAATTCACAAATTCCTAAATTTCTAAATTACTAAATCGTCAAATTTCTGAATTACCCAACTTCTAAACCTTTAACTACGTAAATTCCTCAATTTGTAAAACTATCGATTTCTAAACTCCCTAATTTCCAAATCTCCAAATTTTCAGAATTTCAAATTCAAAGTTTCCAAATTACTAAATCTCCAAATTTCTAAATTTCCACATTTCTAGATTCCTAAGTTCCTAAGTTCCTAGATTCAAATTCCTAAATTTCCAAATTTCTAGATTCCTAAGTTCCTATATTCCTTGATTCTCGAATTCCGAAATTTCCAAATCATTAAGTTCCTAAGTTCCTGAATTTATAAATCTCTAAATTTGCAAATTCCCAACTGTCCAAAATCTCAAATACCTAAATTTCCAAATTAAAGTTTCAGGTTTTCAACCTCTGCAATTTCTAAATCCTCAAATTTCCAACATCCCCAATTTCTATATCCCTAAATTTTCAAAACTACAAACTTCGAATTTCTAAATACCCATCCCAGATTTCCAAATCTCCAAACCTTATATTTCGAAATTACCAAACGTTAAAATTTTCGAGGACCGAAAATACAAATCACTTGGGCAGTAATGAATAGACACGTATTAGAGAATGTTTAGTGTAAAGATGTGCTGGGTCTCAGTGACCCTCATGATCCCTAAGAAGGGTTAATCAAGAGTGTACGTGTCTCTCGAAGTGCCGAAAAAAGCGAAGGTAAGACACGACCGGATGATGAGCCAACAATGATCGAGAATTCATCAGTGTTTTAAGAGGTCAATGTCACTCGACAGCCGACGAACCGGCATGGATATCTTCTTAAACATGCAGACCGCATACGAGACTCAGTGTATATAATCCAGCTGGTGAACATCGGAAATCAGTCAACTCGAAAACTTGACCGAGTAACTTGTCTACAACACAATGAAGGTACCATCACTAATGACAGTCTTAGTACTACAATTAGAAATCGTCTAATCATCTTTATCTTAGAGATTGATCATCTATATAAATGAAGTGTAACAAACAACTCTATTTGCAAGTTTAAACTGATCGATTTAGTTCTGCATCAAATTTTATTAAATTTCATAAAACTTCATCAAATATTAGACATCAAACTTTCTGATTTAGTTTTGGAATTTTATCGAACACCATTACACTTCAGTATACTTCATAAATATTCAGTCATCAGGCTCTGTGATGTACTTTCGGAACAAACTTCATTAAACTTCATAAAACTTCAACCGTCAATTATGTGATTTTGGAACAACTTCATATCTAATTTTGGAACAAACTTCATCAAACACGATCAAGTTTTGTTTCATCAAATCTCATGATTTAATTTTGGAACAAACTTCATCAAATTTCATGAAGCATCATCGCACTTTGTTAAACTTCATTAACTAACCATCATCAATACACAATTTTAATCTGATATTTTATTGCAGGTATTCGCCGCCATCGTTCTTCTGGTAGTCGCGGTTTCCGCCGAGCCGCCAAGATTCCGTCAGCCCCAAAGACAATATTATTTCGCAAGACAACAAGAAGAGGCCACCACGGTATCGAACGCTCCTTACCCACCATCCGGATGGAAACCAGCTGGACCAGCTTTCAATCTACCTCAGAGAGCACCCCAGCAACAATACGGAGCACCAACTGCACCTCAACAGAGTTATGGTGCACCAGCAGCACCTCAACAGCAATATGGAGCACCAAGTGCGCCAGCAGCTCCCCAGCAGCAATATGGAGCCCCTAGTGCACCAGCAGCTCCTCAGCAGCAATATGGAGCCCCTAGTGCACCAGCAGCTCCTCAGCAACAATATGGAGCACCCAATGCACCTCAACAGAGTTATGGTGCACCAGCTGCTGCTCAACAGCAATATGGAGCCCCAAGCGAACCTCAGTCCCAGTATGGAGCACCATCGGTTCCTCAGCAACAATATGGACCACCAGAAGCTACCACTGAAGTAACCACGGAAGCTGAAGATGCCACCACTGTTGCTAGTGTCACTGAATCTGAGGTGAGTTCAATTCAAGTTGTTGAAAGTGCTCGAGAAGTATTGAGGATATTAGGTTTGGACTTCGAGAAGAGAGAAGATGAAATGGGGACTTCGGTATCTTTGAAACTAGGTCTAAAGAAATCTGAACTGGGTAATAAATTGTGGAGGGTTTGTGGAACTTTAGTCTTGTTGAGAATAAGTTGAGAGTGACACTAATGTAGTAGTTGAGTTAGGTGACTTTGATTGTTCGGTTTGGGTAGGGTTCTAAGTTTTGGATAGAGTTTTGAGTTAGGTCTAGGAAGGGTCTTTGATTAAGTCTAATAAAATTAAATTTGAAAGATAATTCATGAGTAGCTTTAAACGCAAAAACGATGCTTAAAAAAATGAAGGTTTATTTAGGATAAATTGCATTTGGAATTGTTCAAAAATTTCATTTGCTAGGTTTTAAATGCCAAATCTAGGTGAAGTTTGGATTGAATTTTGTACCTAATTTGGTAGAAGGTTAAACTGACGAATTATTAAGTCGTTGAAATTAGTTGGAAATACCACCTTTTAGACTCCAAAGAGCTGTGTGAGATTGGAATCAAATTAAGATTAAATGATAACAAATGCTAAAAGCAAGTTGTCAGGTACATTTAGATCTAGTTCGGATGTAGCTTAAACTCAGCAATGAACAAGAACCAATTGATATTTATTAAGAAATATTTGTTGGTCTCAGATATTAATTCTGGATGAGGTTAAATCCGAATTAAAGTTGAAAGAAATTTCTCAAGTACCTCAGAAGTAAAAAAATACGAAAATCGGAGCTCACTTCAAAGCGACCAGAATTCCAAGAAGGGACGAGGGAATTTTATTTTTAATGAAATGTCGTATCACGTATTATTGGGCTTGTTATCGTGTTATTTGCTGCGAACGGGAGTGCAGCCTGTTGGCACGAGCTTGCAGGAATCAAAGGTTCCACGGAATTTTAAATCACACCGATTCTTCGTCGTCTGCCCTCCTCTCTACTCCCTTCGCGCCACTTCTCTCCCGCCGGTTGCTCTTCTTTGACCGTCTTAACGACATTAGTATTCGAGTCGTCGTTTACTTTCGATCGCTATACAGGCACGCGTGTACCCCAACCGAATTCGGAGCCGTCGGTGACACAATCTGTGATGCAGTCAGCCGTGATTCGAGTCCTTAGGATCGTTTACCTTTCTTCCTTCTCTAGTACGCTTGGCACAATTTAGTATACTTAGAAACTTTCGCGTGTGAGCTTTTCTATTTGTCATCTGAGCACAAATTTGGAATCTCTCCAATGTTCACACTCGACTGTGTAACGCGAGCAATTTCTTTCAAATATTATTTTACAAGGGACACGATAGCAAAACACTAGATGTACACCTCGAATCTTCAGAGTTGACATTTTCACAACTAACTGTGTAATATTACATCTCGAAAATGCAGTCATTCCACTCTATGATCATTTCTATATTCAAAGGTGTAAATGCTCAGAAACCTAATTCAAAAGTGAATGATAATTTTGTTAATTTCTGTGCAGTCTGAGCCCGTAAACTCCGTGAACGAGCTTGAGGACGAAGAAGTGGACGAACAGCAGCCGCAACAGTCCGGCGAATACTACGTAGCCCTTCCTGACGGTCGTCTTCAGCGTATCCGTTACGTGAGTCGCCAGGACATGGAGGCGATGAAGTACTTCGCCAAGATTCGTGCCGAAAATGTGGAACCTCTTCGTGGACCCATCTATGCGTACGCTCCTCTGCAGAAGCTGCAAATACTCCCAGCTGGATTGCAAGTGTCCGTCGCACCGGTTGCACCCATTGCCGCTACACCGGCGGAATCGAAGCCACAAAAACTGGAGATCCAACCAGTTGCCACCCAAGTGCAATATCAGTTAGATAACCCTGCTGGTGTACTTCCGTTGTCCGCTTATACGAGCAACTATCAGGTGCCTGCCACCGATTCTAGATACCTTTTGACCTTGCAGTAGGTCAAATACTGTTTATTTATAGCTAATGTATACGTATCTTGACGAGGACCGTGGTGTGTCCTAATTTAACACTTGTAAAGTAAAATGTATAAAGTAATTGGTGGTGTGGAGATGTAATTGTAGGCTAAGGTCAAAACGAGAATAAAGATGATCAGTCAACGATGTACGTCTTTCTTTTGAATCGTGCGAATCTTTTGTATGTAGATACTGTATTTTAACAATAGAACTACTAATCAGTTAAAATGATTAGTTTCAGATTTCACATTCTATATTACAAAATTTTGTTACTATTCAGTTATTTATTTTTAACTTAAAAGTTAGTGGTCATTTAATGCTGGTAGTTTTTGTGTTAATGTTGTGTTGTATTCATTTGATTGTCACATTTGGAGAGATGTTTTGGGGATGTTCTAAGTTCTCTTTGTGCTATTGATAGGATTTTCCTTTTTGGACACTTTTTAGAATATTTCTGGGCTAGATTCTAGGTTATTTGGGTTCCAAAATTGTTGTGGGAAGCCCATTTTCAAAATGGTGATTTTCTTCGCATAGAAGCTTATAATGGGTTATTTTTCAAAGTACCAAAGGTTTAAAATTTGTTAGTTCCAAAGTTTCTAAACTTTTAAGTTCCAAAAACCCAAAGTTCCAATGTTACAAAGTTTTCAAACGATACAGTACTAAATTTGTAGGTCCTAAAGTCCTGAAATCCTTATTCAAAAATTTTTAAATTATAAAACCTCTTTCTGCAGTTTTACAATCTTCAAGTTTCCAGGCCCCAATGTTCTCAAATTCTACAAACTCCTAAGTTCCAAAGTTTCAGTCCCATAACCTTGAAGTCTCAAAATTCTAGAGTAACATAGATCCAACAATCAGAAGGTCGAAAATTATGAAGTCCCAAAATCTTCAAGTTACAAGGTCCTAAATTCCTTAGTTTCCTAATTGAGTCCCAAGGTTATGTAGTATCAATGTTTCAGAGTTCCAAAATGTTAAAGTTGCAAAATACATAAATTCCCTAAATGATAAATTCCTTAATAAATAATAATAAATTCCAAGACAGTAAAATCCTCAAACTCTTTTCTTAAGTCCAAAAACTCTATAATCCCAAAGCTTAAAAATTTCATAGTATCAATGTTGCAAAACGATGAAGTCCCAAAATATTCAAGCTGCAAGAATTCCCAATTTTCTAAGTCTCAAAATTCAATAATCCCAACGCTTAAAACTTCCATAGTATCAGTCTCTCAAAGTTTCAGAATTATGAAGTGCCAAACTCTTCAAATTCTTCAAATTGTAAATCCCAAAGTTCTCAAATTCCAAAGTCCTTAAATCCCTAAACCCCAAAGTTTCAAAAACCCAAAACATAAAAATTTGCAAGTTTGTTCAAATATTCAAAAGTACCTAAATCATAAAACCTTAAATGCTCTTAAAATGTCCAAACTCCAAGGTTCAAAAGTTTCCAAAACTCTCCATATTTTCTAGATTTTTCAAATCTTTCAAATTCTTCCAATGCGCTGTAATGTCGAAATCAAACTTCAGAGTCCTCAGACCGAAAGTAAAAATTTTTCTAAAATAAAACTGCCAACGCCTTATAAAAGAGGAGGCCTATCAAAGATTCAATCTTAAAATCTAACTTGGCTTAGGAGTTTAAAAATTTTCAATGTAATAGTATCGGTGTGAAATAAAAATTGCATCGGTGTGAAATAAAAATTGTCATTGATTCTAAGTAATTATTATCCCATTATTGCACGAAGGTAATGGGAGAAATCCCACGAAAGAATTTTCTTAGCCACGGCACGTGGACGCGAGCGTGGATAGATGTGTGCGCGTGTTCGTGTGTAAATACGTGTGCGGGAGTGTGGGTTTGTTGGCGGCAGACCCGTCGGCATGTAGACGCGCCTAACCGCAAAATTCCAGAAATTTAATATCTCGCTCGACTCTACCGGGGTTGGTCGTTTCATAAGTTCACTCCGACAGAGCCAATCCCTCGTCAGGATCCTCCTGAAATTCTACGGCCACGTTCCAACCCACCAAAATGCTCTCCCTTTCTCCTCGTACCTTGCTTTTCATCCTGTTCCGCAACTTCGTCGACCACTTTTCCACCTCTTTGTCCCAATCGAATTGCAAACATTCTATTTTTTATTGTAATACTTGTATACTTACAATTGCCTGAAAATTTGCAAGTCTAAAAATGTGGATTTTATAAATTAATTTGAAATCTTGAAAATATGGAAGTTTGCACGTTTGAATATTCGACAGCTTTCATATTTGGAGCGTTAGATATTTTTATAATCTTTTTACTAAGTATTTAATTTGAAAATATGGAAAATTATTAAGTTGAGCGCTTGATACTTTGTAAGTTTGTAAATTTCGAAATTGCTATTTATTTATACATTAATAAATCTGAAAATATGGGAAAATCAATAGTTAAGAGTTTCAGTTTTGGAAGTTTTAAATTTGAAAATTTTGTATTTCTGAATGTAGAAATCTAAGTATGAGAGTTTGCAAATTTGAATATTTGAAAGTTTTCAAATTCGAAAAGTTGAATATTGCTGTTTTCAAATTCACAGATTGCTCAATCTGAAAATTTGAAATATTCCAAATTTGAGAGTTTGTAATTTTGAAAGTTTCTTTATTTTGAAGTTTTTAATTATTCTCAGATTATTATTAAATCTAAAAATTCGGAAAATTAAAAATTTGAGAATTTGTAACGCCGAAAGTTTGTAAATTTGAAAATTTCTAATTTCTAAATTTAAAAGTCTAAATCTGAAAATGCAAGAATGTACAGATTTGAATGTTTGCTAGCTCGCAAAGTAATTTTGTGAACTTGAACATTTCTAATTTCCAGCTTCTAAATTTGCAAGGTTAAATAATAAAATATGAGAGTTTGCAAATTTATGAATTTGGAAATTTCTAATTTCCAAATTTGGAAGTCTAAATATGAAAATGCAAGAATATACAGGTTTGAATGTTTGCTAGCTCGCAAACTTGTAAAGTGGACTTGAAAATTTCTAATATCCAATTTCTAAATTTGCAAGGTTAAATATTAAAATATGAGAGTTTACAAATTTGTGAATTTCAAAATTTCTAATTTCTAAATTTGCAAGGTTAAATATTAAAATATGAGAGTTTAAAAATTTGCAAATTTGAAATCTTGAGTTTCTGAGTTTCTAAATTCCCAAATTTATCAATTCGAAAAATTCTAAATTTGAAAATTTGTAATTTTGAAATATTAAATTTTCGAACCCCTAAATGTTAAAATGAGTTCGAATGCTTGAAAATTTACTTAAAAATTTGAAAATTCCTGCGTATGCAAATACCCGAATTTCCAAACGTTATAAAATGTTAAATGGGGTAATACAAATGGTCAGATCTTCCTGATTGTTTTTCTGAATCGATATTGAAACGAATGGAGCGAATTTGGCTAACTTGCCGGGCAAACTTTCTGAACAGAAGGTAAGTAGGGCTGATTCGTCGGGAACAAAGGGATTTCAACGACGTTAAGTACCTTCGAGATGCAAGAGCGAATTTCGAACCCGAATTTCGGACCAATTACTCCGGTCAAGTGGTCAGGACCAATTAAACTCTGTCGATCTTAAAATTAGAAGAGGTAGATGGTAAGTTTGTAAGCGGTTGCTTTGAAAGCTGAGGTTTCTTTGGACACTGCTAAACTCCTCTCTTCAGATATCTGCTAGATTAACAATTCCCAAATAGTAATTTAGGAATTAAACGTTATAAATTATAAACTATACATAAAAAGAATTTTACAACTTACATATTAAAGAAAGAAAAATTGTTACATGTATCTCTATTTTATATTTTTCACAAGAACAAATAAAAGGTGTGAATATCTCTTTTTACGATCCTATGTTTTATTTCTCTAATTTTTAATATATTTAGATTTACAGTTTAAAAACAGCTAATGGGAATTATTGTTAATCTGCTTATCGTTTATTTGCATTTCGTCACGTTTATCCACATAATTTTCTTAATATGGTTTTCTCAAAATTAAATTTTTGAAGTACAACATAAGGTGGGTAAGGTTATGTTAGGTTATTTAAGTTTGCATTGAATTTAAAAGTTAGATAGACAATTATCCTCCAGATTTATCACTCACATTATTTTCTTTCATATTTAATTTCTTTCGCTTATCTTTATTAATCTTACCAATCTCAAACTTAAACTTGTTTTCATAATATTACGTAAACATATCTTTATTCGTGTTCATTTTCTCTAGAATTATCTTTGCAATCAAACTTTTAAACTTCAACGTATTCTTTAGATCTACATCGAACAAATAAGAGGTTAAGTAGCGAAATTAAATTGACCATTTTGTAAAAGGAAGAGAACCGAATAAAGGTAGAAATAAAGAATAATCAGCTTTGGAACGCGGTACTTCCTGTCTGATGTTTCATTGCTCTCAGTTTGGTGAAATCTGCGCCTAAGCAGCAACCAGCCGGTGCACTTTAGCTTCGCCGCGAGATATTAATTTTTCCGGAAGTGACCTCCGCCACTTTTTCACCCTCTGCTTGACCGCGACGTTTCTCTCTTTCCCCCGTTTTCCGACGAGTTCCTTGTTTTCATCCGGCGCTGTTATTTTTAAATGAGTAAAGGAGAAAATATTGCGCGTTTAGGGGTGCTATTGCGGACGTACTTTAAATAACCCCATACTTTGCTGTATGCTGCTATTTTTATGAATGCAAATTAAGCGTTTTATAACTTTCAACAAATTATCGGGACCATCGATAAACCTTTAATACTTGCAAATTAAAATTCCGCACTCTTAGGGGATTGAAAGAATTTGTAATATACAAGGTGTGACAACAAGTGTGTTTTACTGAAAAGTATAACATCCCCTAGACTTGCATATTATTTGTGAAGTGGTATTTACTAAATTTATAAAATCTTATTAAACAGGTTTTTATTTTGTAAAGTTTTTTTGAAGGTTTTTAAACAGTTATTTGATTTAAGGGTTTATGTAACTGAGGAAGTATTAATTATGTATGTCGTAATAATATGTATACTGTTTCAACTGCATGCGCTGTTCTTAGAGAGATTGATCATTACGTTGAATTAGTTATGCAACGGAGGAAAAGATTATATTGCAGCTGCATTGTATTCGTTAAATGAATTCAATCAGATAAATTTACCCTACTGTCGCGAACAATGTTCTCCCGCGAAATTTAATACGCAAACATCCGGTCTGCACAGATGTTTTATCTGTACAAGAGATAAAAGTCCCTGCTATTACAATAATCTTCATTATATATTAATATCTGAAGATTCTGTTACAACTTTAGTTAAAAATTTTAAACTGTGCGAACTCATAGTTCCCAACTTGAAAATGAGGTTTCTCACACAATTTCAACTATAATACTCAAAACTGCAACTAATCCATAAAATATACGTATACTGAACTTTGAAGTATCACGAATCCCACAAACATAACAAAGGACGTCAAATAAGGTCATCGACATTCGATCCGCTAATCAACCCTCCACGTCCGACCCTTCGATCCAAGGATCAAGCAGTGTCTCGCACGTCAACCTGACGGCATTCTTAAATCAGGCTAAAATAAAGGGCTGTTCGTCAGGTTCCTGGCACATGAGCGTGAGACGACGACGATTCCTGAGAACCAGACTGCGACCACCCGCAAACACGGAAAAGACTAAACTGATGTTGATCGAGAAAGAGAATAGAGGCGGAGGGGTTAAGAACAGAGGTGGTACAAAGTCAGGGGTGAGGTTTACTTCGCTGACAGAGTCGATTCGAGCGAGTCATCGACGGGGGTTACAGCTCCTCGTTCACGGATTCTATAGCGGCAGCAAGAAGGAGGGTAGCTCGCGTTTTTCGCGTTGTCGGGCACCCGCGGGGTCCTCTCTGTTCTCCGTCGTTTGTCTCGTTCGAGATTAAGAATATAGCGGGAGGCCCCCCTCGGTGTCTGTGGGAACATGGCCAAACTCGTATATATTCTTCTCACAGCAAGTATGACCGCAGATTTGGAGAAACATTGCTTCAACGTCAACTCCATTGCTCGGACCAAAAAGATACACCCTGTATTTCCTTATATTTTGTATCATACATCAAGAATTGTAAGCATGATCTATGTCATCTCCAATACTCCTTTTAAAGATACTTTGTCTGGTTTTTATACAAATGAAGACGTAGATATTATAAGTTACAAGAGGAACAGAAAGACATTTGTTAAAAATTGGTAATAAATAAAGCGACTGAACCACGCTCACAATTATTGATGCATCCAAATTCGTAGTTTATCGAGAAATATAGAATATTTGTTTATCCCAAAGTATAATGGGTATGGAACTTGACAAATACAATGGAAACTTCTTTCACTTCGTTGGAGAAATAAGAGCTGTTTATTTTTAATTGAAGTATGGTTCTATGTTATTTATACGCTTTCGATATTTCAATTATAATTTGTCGCTGCTGAAAGCTTGGAGTACGGGGGTCGATGGAGTCCCGGAAGGCACTTTCGACAGACTATCAAAGAATTATCGCACCGAGAAGTTCTCCAAATTCCGGAAGCGGTGATGGTCAGTAAGTGCCAGGTTTGGTGAATATGGAGAGTTTCCAACTCTGGCTCCTGTAGATTTACCAAGGTCATTTGTATGGTGTCGAGTCGAGCTTTAAATTAGCTTTTAATCTATATTTTTTTCTTTTTGAATCAATTGCTCACGGCGGGACATTTACTAAACGATTTTGACATATGAACCATCTCTGACAGTGTTTTTATCACGAAATCCATATACCACACGAATTTTCGATCTTTCTATAGTTTTACAGAAATGGGTCAACCATTAAAACTAATAAAGATATTGTAACACGTAAATGTAGAAGATGGGGAGCGAAGGTGTATCTCTCGAAATAAACTGATTTCATACTGAAATAGACGTCAACTGGGAGATAATGAATGTCGAGTCATTTTTAGTCAAGTTCAATGGTCTAATATTTATATTGTAATGTATTAATATATTATTTCTTTACATTGAAAATTTAATTTGCATTTGTTTAATGTAAGACGAAGAAACAAAGAGTAAACCAGTGAAATATAACAAACAAATATGGCGAATGAAGTGTAAAGACGTAGTAGACTGAATGTACTCTAATGCTGAAAGATGTCAACTGCGGGATAATGAATGTTTAAGTCTATAATTTACCATTTCTTAAGTTTAATGATATAATATGTAAATTTTAAAGTATTAGAGATCTAATTTAAACTACGTTTAGCTTCTAATACAGTATCAGACATTACAGAATAAACCGATGAAATTAATAAAGATATTATAATGGCCAACTAGAGACCACATTAAAAGGCAGATAAGTCTCAAACTAAACTGATACCAAAATTTGGTGTTAAATGAAAGACAACAAATGTCAAGTTTCATACTCAATGATCTAATATTAATAGTCATGATGTGAGGAGATAAAAATCATTCTGGTATGATAGTGTAAGTGTATTTTATTTTACTGTTAACGGTATTATGAAAATCATGTCACGTTTTCCGTAATTAACAAATTTTTATTTCATTCTCTCTATAATGTTATTAATTTGCAATATTATATAAATCTTCATAACAATGTTATATACACAACACAAATTTGCTACACAAAATAACTTGTTATGAAAACCTTCTACGTTGTCAAACACGAACGAACTGAAATGAATAATTCATATGAATTCACGGATGAATTTGCGGATTTATAACTTTGTGATCAACGATACTTCACAATATTGTATTAACAATATTCATTGAAAAGATTCTAAAATATTAATAGATCTAACTGTCGCAATATGTCTTTAGGCGTATAATAACATTACTCTAAAATATTGACATATTCAGGGTGTCTCATTTAGCTGTGATCCAAATATCTTTCAGAACAATATAAACGCAAAAATATTTCATATGTGATTTTATTAGTTAAGTATCTAACACTGACCAGATATATTTAAATTCGTCAAAATTATACAAAATATTTGTTCATTTTCCTAGTTAAGTATAACACCTAAATGATAGTCACTGATTCATCAAAGACCTTTTAATGTCTCCAAAAATATAATACAGTTCGTATAAATTTTAAAACAGACAACTAGGGATGCTTCCGTTCTAGTATAAGGTCCTAGTGCTCAAACGAGTCTCGGAAATTAGCAATCGAGCAAGAATTTTGCTAACAAGGGACATCAATTGATACACGCCGATTTTAATGAAATTTTTATATGTTATAGAACTCGAAAAAATATTTGACACGTATTTTTTTAACGGCGAATATCCACTTTGAAGTGGTGAAAATAGCCCTTAAAGTTGGGGTTGAAAAAGCTATTTTCGCAAATATCTCGGGAACTATTAGACCTAGATAACAAATTCAAAATGCAAATTTTTCTGTTTTAGATGGCCAATAATATGGCGTAAGTCGATTTTAAAAAATATGTTAAAAATTAACATTATTTTGCAAATTTTTTTAATAAACCGTTGAACTATTTTGATCAAATTTCACATACGTAAACTATGGGTCCAAAGAAAAAAATACGGATAAATTTTTAATTTCTCTTGTGGAAAAAATATTACTATCGTTGGAATTATACGTACATTTCATACCTTCCGTTCGGTGCACGACTGATTTCTATACATAATATTCTGGAAATTGTATTATATTACATTTATTACACTAATTTATTTAAAAAAAGAACTTAAGGGTCCATAAGAGCCCCTATAAAACATGGGGTTCGAGTCAGTTATCCTGTTTGTTCCGCGTTATGGGCGCGTACTGGTGGCAGTATTCGATGGAAGATCTAAACGCGTAAATTGTACACGCGTAAAGTGTAATGACTTTATGATTAATTTCGATTATGCAATTAAAGAATTGTATCTGTTCATTGAGAAGTGTTCCACGTTTGTGAAAAATATAGTAACTCAGAAAACCTTATTCTTTTATAATTTCGAGAACGGTCATTTTTATGTTGAAATGGTATTCTGAACTATTAACACGTTGACAGCCACGTCACCCATATATGGGTGACACTTAAGTTTCTACACTGATCTAACATGTGTATTATTAAAAATTTGTTCACTTTTCTAATCGAAAATTCTTGTACTAATTACAAGGATTTATGGAAAATATATGCAACAAGATATCGTGAAAAAATTTGGTACAATTTATTAAAAATTAAACCACTACTGGATGCAATTTTCAATTGCCTCAATATGGCAGTCAATGTGTTAAGAAATAGTTATAAATGTAAAAAGTGTATTGGGGACATCTATCTTAACACTAGGTTTACAAATAAATTGAGGATATGTGAACTGCCTAAGACATTGATTATTTACCTTGACGAAAGTTGACATACATTTTTACAAAAATTTCTTAATAAGTTTTGTCATTTAAATTCGAAGATGTATGACCCGTCATTTTGACGGGTTCCGTAAATCTAGTGTTAAAATTGAAATGGAGGTAGGATGGTGTCAAATGTTGTTAGGTTATGTTTCATTTACCAATGAAAACATAAATATGTTCCTGGTAGAGGAACAGGTCTCGTCTGGCAGTCCCGTGCGATAGCAGGCGACAGAGGAGAAACAATGAACATAGAAAGAAGAAGGTAGAAGGTAGAAGAGCTCCCACGTATGGCAAGCAGACGTGCCGTAGGAACGACGGTGATTGGAGATCCCCCGTCGACATGCACGTCGAACTCTTTTTGACTCTTTCGAAGTCGGCACCTGCTTTTGCTTGCTTGCTTGCTTGCTTGCTTGCAACGAGAGAGCCTTTGTGATCCTTTCCGTCTGCATATCCCTCTCGTAGTTTTCAGAATCTGTGCGCGCGCGACCACCTCTGTGCCAGTGTGGTGTTCGACGAGTATACGCATTGCGTCACAGGCCACGTCGATATTGAACTGGAGGGTACCAAAACAATAAGGTTCCTACTGCGCTTACATCGGTACGCCTTTGTACAAGAGAAGTCTCGCTGCTTGATTAATATCGCCGAATTAATATGGACGCAGAGCAGCAGAGACGGCGAGAGGTGGAGGAACAACTGAAGTCTTTGGTTTAAGTCCCTGGCATGAAATTTCGATGTTTCTGTTGGAAATGAACCCCGGTTATTTTGCTCAATGTTCCAGATGCTGATAGACGATACGAGGGCGAGGACGAACAAGTGGCACGATCAGGATTGATGGTTAGATTGCTTTCTCGGTTTAAGATTTTTTGATTTCGGTAATAAATCACTGAACTATTTCGCAATTTTCAGATTCTTAATTCTCTAAATATCCAAGTTTATAAATTGGTGACATTTCTGAATCCCCAAATGTTTACATTCTTCGGTTTCTAAGTCGTTAAATCCATAGCTTCTGGAATTTTAAATCCCCAAACTACTAAATCTCAAAATTCATGAATTCCTCAACTTTCAAATTCCAAAATACCTATATTTTCCAACCTTTAAATCATTTTTCAAGATTTCTAAATTCATTAATGTTCGATTACTAAATCGCTGAATTCCTAAGTTTCCAGGAACTAAATCCTCAAATTATTACACTACCAAATTTCTAAATCTCCAAATTCCGAAGTCCTGCAATTTCTAAATCTCAAAATCCTTACTCTCCAAAGTCTCTAAATTCCTAACTTCTTTGATGTCTGAATCCTAAAAATTCTAAAATCTACAATTCTTAAATCTTCAAATATCGAAATTTCCCAACTTTTAAATCTTCAAATTACTAAGATTCCATCTATTAATTCAAAAATTTCTAGATTTCAATCCTTTCGAATTCTCAGATTCTCGAATTTTTAAATCTCCAAATTCTTAAGTCCTTCAATTTCTAAATCCCCAAGACCCAAAATTCCCACATTTCCAAATTCACAACCAGCCTAAATTCAAAAATTTCCAACTACTAAATTCTTAAGTTCCTATGTTTCCAACTGCTGTATCATAAGTTCTTTTTCTAAATTCCTAAGTCACCAAATTCTTCAATTCTCAAATTTCTAAATTTTTTAATTCCTAGATTCTCAAATCTCTAAATACCTACATATATTCTCCAAACTCCAAATCCCCAAATCCTCAAATCTCCAAACCTCCAAATTCCCAAATATCCAATTGCTAAATTCTTCAATTTCAAGCTTTGAAAGTAGTAAATCCCCGAATTTCTATATTTCCAATCGTCTAAATCTACTTATTCCTAATTTCTCAAATGTATATCTTTAATCCTTTTAGTGCCGGAGGCCGATATATCGGCTCTTGCTGCACTGGCGAGAAGTGGAGAGCCGATATATCGGCCCGCACCTTGTAGCGCTTTACTATTCGCATTGCAGGAGAACTCTATTTCAAAATAAATTTATAATACGTTATAAATGGTCTAATTTCATTACGAGAGAATTAAAAAAGAAATAGTTTTTCGTTTTAACTCTTTGTGGACGACGACTTTTTCCTATTGCTTGGAGATAATGAAATTATTATTATTATATTTTATTTTTGTTATGTAATATTATTTATCTTGTTACAAAATATATTGGAAATGCAAAGTATATACTTTGTAGTAAATGGTCTATATAAAATTATGATGAAAAGATGACTTTTTGTATGTGCAAATACGTTTTGTAAGAGAGAACTCAACTTTTACTTTCTTTATGATCTTTTATACCATTATTATTTATATAATTTTCAACGAATATAGAAAAACTAGTGTCATCGTTTTGTTCTCTATTTCGTCCTTAATATACTGCTTTTTGAATCATGTAAATATTGTTCCTTGTTTGGTTTTTATGAGCATTTTCCCAAACCCTAGTAAAACCGTGAAATTCGGCCGGTTATTCTCGCATAGGCACCTCTTTTTCGCTCGGCGCTAAAAGGACTAAATTCCTAAGTTCTTCAAATTTCCATATCTCCGAATTCCCAAAATCCCAAAATTCCCAAATCTCCAAATTCCCAAATTCCCAAATTCCCAAATTTCCAAATCCTCAAATCCTCAATTCCCCAAATCCACAAATCCACAAATCTCCAATTCCCCAAATTCTCAAATCTCCAAATCCCCAAATAACCAAATTCCCAAATTCTCAAGTCTCCAAATCCCCAAATTCCCAAATCCACAAATCTCCAATTCCCCAAATCATAAAATCTCCAAATCCACAAATCTCCAATTCCTCAAATTCTCAAATCCCCAAATCCCCAAATCTCCGAATTCCCAAATTCCCAAATCTTCAAATCTCCAAATCCCCAAATCTCCAAATCCACAAATCTCCAATTCCCCAAATCATAAAATCCTCAAATCCACAAATCTCCAATTCCCCAAATTCTCAAATCTCCAAATCCCCAAATAACCAAATTCCCAAATTCTCAAGTCTCCAAATCCACAAATCCCCAAATCCACAAATCTCCAATTCCCCAAATCATAAAATCTCCAAATCCACAAATCTCCAATTCCTCAAATTCTCAAATCCCCAAATCCCCAAATCTCCGAATTCCCAAATTCTCAAATCCCCAAACCCCCAAATCCCCAAATCTCCAAATCCCCAAATCCCCAAATCAGCAAATTCCTAAAATCTCAAATTGGCAGAATTCCCTACTCTCCAAACTCTCCACTCCTTCCATCGTCCGAATTTAACGCATTAACAGTTCCAGATTCGCTTACGAAAGATAGAGTGAAATATTTGCCACGGTACGTGAACGAAGAAACTTTTTAATCGGTGAGGATCATATATATGTTCAGGTTGCGTTCGTGTATTTCTAAAGCGAATTGAGAATATTAGGTCGATCGTTAAAGTTATATGATATTCCGGGCACATACAGATCATAATTCAATCGTCTGTAGTGCGATGAACATGCTCGTCCGATTGTGTAATACTTACGTAATTCTTTTAGTGATTGACCCGTGTATATACATAGCCACACGTTTACTTATGCAATTGATGGCATATTATAAATTGAGGTAGGGTGAATAGTACATACAATCAATGATACATTAAAGAATACCTTCATTTCAAAGTGTTAAATAATAGTATTAATAATATTTGCAAAAACGTATAGAAACGGTATAAAAACTATATGTATATATACACAGGAGTGGATGCGTATAATAAAAATTGATTTGATCTCTAATTAAATTTAGTTCGAGGTCTTTGTGCTACAACTATATTTTAATTGTAAATTATAAACTGTAAATGGGAAATTGTAATTTGCAAATTGGAAATTGGAAATTATTCCACTATTATAGGCAATAGTATAGTGGTATTGTAGTGCAGAAGAATAATAGTATAACTATACAAATAGAATTAGTATAGCGAGATAGTAGTATTTATTGTGTAAGAGTGGAATAGCAGAATAGTAAAACGGTAAAATAGTGAAACAGTGCAAATACAATATATTATGAATTGCAGAATAGTAAATGTATCAGATTAACCGAACCCTGAAATTTTCGAAATGTTAAACCCAAAAATTTCCAAATCTTTAAATCCACAAATACCCAAAATTCAAAATTCATAAATCTTTAAAGCTCTAGACCTTCAAGTTCCTAGATCCCTAAATCCCCAAATCCCTAAATCCATAAATTCCTAAATCTCGAAATTCCCTTAATTTCCAAATTCTTAAATTTTCAAACACCCAAATTATCAAATCCCAAAATCCTTAAATTCTTAAATCTTCAAATCTTCGAATCCCCACGTACCCAAAGTCAAGAATTCTTAACCCCTAAATTTCTGAACTCTCAACTTCCTAAACCTTTAAGTCCTGAAACCCTAAAAACCCTAAATCTTTGAATGCCTAAATTTCCAAATTTCTAAATTTCTCATATTCCAAAATTTCCAAATTCCTAAATCCTAAAACCCTTAAATCCAAAAAGTTTCGAATCTTCATATTACCAAATGTTCGAATTTCCAAATACTTCCCAAAGTCTGAAATCCCTAAATCCCTAAATCCCTCTATCCCCAAATCCACCAATCTCCAAATCACGAAATCTTCAAATCCCCAAATTCCCAAATCTCCAAACTGCAAAATTTTCAAATCCAAAATTCTTAAATTCCAAAAATTAAATAAATACAAATAAAAATTATTTATCTTTGCTCCCGTTACCATATTTATCATTATTTCCGAGAAACTTTATTGTCATGGCAAAGTGCAGCATCTGAAACGTTTAGGGTATCGATTAGAAACGTCATGTTCTTATTATGGTGCACCGTTTTCAAAAGCAACGGTAGAGGAGTCAGTTGACGACCCTTGGAGAAAAAATACCAAGGGGTTGTTGACGGCTCCCTTTGGACGTTTTTTTTTCTCCTTGCCCACCCACGCCTCGAAACGCGGAAGTCGCAGTCGGAGTGCCTTTTACCGAGCGGATTTCACGCGGCTCCTCTTTACACACGTAACATGTACTTGGCATTATTCATACGCGAGTCACGTTATGTTCACCCCCTTTACTTGTGTGCACGATCCTAAAGGGTAGGCTGCATGGTCCAGATCCTGAAGAACGCTGTCTAAAAGAGCGTCTGACAGCAAGAGGACCATGGATGAAACTCTACGACTTTTGCCGAACTTAGAAACATGTCAAACCGGAACACACCAAATTCAATGAAACTTATGTGAAAGATAGTTCTCAAGAAAATATTTGACACGTGTTTTTGTATATCGGTCATTCTTCTCATTGAAGGGGTGAGCCCGCAAACTTAAGGGATGAAAATATATTTTTGGGAACATCTTCGGTATTGAAGGAAATAATTGGAAGCTTTGTTTTCAATTATGGATCTTTAAATAGGAAATTTTTCTGCAGAAGAAAATTTGAATAAACTTTGTTTAAATAATATATTGAAAATTTAGTTTCGTTTAAATTTTTTTATTAAATGCTGAACTATTTTTTTTTAACTTTGTGTATGTAAACTATGGACTAGAATGGAGAATGTGTTTTTGAAATTTTTTATTTTTAGCGATGTTTATGAGATGTGTATAATTTGAAATCACCTCCTGTGAATAGGGGCAATCGGTCTATTTTATTACAAAATATTATAATTCTTATAATCTTTTACAATATCCTGGACATTGTATATCTCATCATATGCCGTTAATTGATTTAATTGACTGAAAAAATAATTTTTAATTTTTTTTTCTTAATTTCTTAAAAATCTCAAAATTTCAAAAAGTTCTCAATATTGTATTTGGACTGAAGACTTTATGGCCGTAAAAGTACAAAAGCAGTATTAGCCATAAAAGCTAATGTTCCTTCGAATTCAGGACAACAGTGATAGGCACTAACCAGCTTACAGTACGTACATTATTTCAAACTAAAAATAAAATAGAAAAATATGCAATCAAATGATAAAACATATTTGAATACATGTACATTAGTTCTTAATGTCGATAAAAACCAATGCAAATTTTCAGAGAAGAAAAATTTTACAATTTCCAATAAGAGACTTGTTTACGGATTTAGTAATTTTAATGACACAAGAAACTGCAATTAACTATTTCCTTATTCTTCTGACTACTGGGATATTCACCATACTTTAGTTACCTCATGTAAAACAAAATTTGACCACATACTGTATAATTAAAAATTTACCTTCTACATATAAAATTGAGCGTATAAAGTGATATTTATAAACCGTTAACATGTTAATAAAATATTCGTGCATGCCCGTACCATGCTTTCGCTATTCCTGCTAAGTTCATCATGTTTTAACATTGGTCCTACGTTGGCACTTACTCTTTCAAACTTGAATAAGGGATCGAAACAACTAATCCACAAAGGCACATTAAATTCGCAGGGTCTCATATCGCGCCCTCTTATAAGAAACATAGAGAGTAGTTTTCGAACGGTGTATATCGATTGGCATTACGAGGCAGATCAGTCAACCCAGTCAGTATGTACCCTCGTCGAGGTACAAAGAAAACGGTGGCTAAGGAAAGAGATCTCTGTCACTAGCTTTGCCACCCTCTTCTTATCCCGTTTGTGGCTGAGACACTTTGTCACCCTCTCACGCGCTTCCCTCGATTGAGCGTCGCCTCCTGGCCGACGCTAAACCTCGAAGACGCGTCAAAAAGAGTTGCCGAACAGTGAAGAAAGACGGATAGATCTTTATTGTTGTCTTCCTTCGTAAAATCACTCTCTGCGGGAAGATTGATTATTTGGTATTGCGGATCGAATGATTCTTTCTCTTGTGTATAGTTGAAGAGATACTTATTGCAGGGAATGGTTATGGTTTCTGAGTATCTATGTTCTTAAAAAATAAGGTAAATATGTTGAATAAGGGACCACACCCCCAGTTACTTTGACCTTGACACATGTTTCCAAGGACGTGTTCTTAATTAACATAGACAGAGTTTCAACCGTCGCTCGTTAAAAACTATAAACAAAACGTTAGAGCATGGATTTTGTTTAAAACTCAACAAGAGCAGATAAAGAATTCCGTCCTTTAATACTTTCTATAATGTAAGGGCGTATAATGCAAACTAATCGTCTTCAATTCTCCTTCTTTGAGCTGGTTTTAAATTTTATTTGTTGTTTACACTTTTTTGTTAATAATCTTTTAATAAGCAATAAGCGACGAGTTATTAGAAAAAGTTACTTGGGGACATGTTCTTGACAATACATCAAGGGTTAAAGTCGTTAGGTCTCCTATTAGGCATAATTGTCA
This sequence comes from Megachile lagopoda, assembly GCA_036983795.1. Classification (NCBI taxonomy): domain Eukaryota; kingdom Metazoa; phylum Arthropoda; class Insecta; order Hymenoptera; family Megachilidae; genus Megachile; species Megachile lagopoda. The sequence continues at coordinate 779,488 of CM072792.1, forward strand.
AAAGTAATTTTGTATTAGTTGCAATTGAATACAGTAGACTTTGCTTATGTTGCCGCTTTTTGTTATACAGAATACCGCAGAGAGGGAGTAGAAAAATTGTAGGGATAATACTACACTTGATGAAATAACGTGTTGAGATATGATGCTGGGTTAGTAAACAGGTGGCAATGTTGTGATATAAGGCGTTACAATATAAGACATTGTGAAATAGGGAGGTTATGATATAGGGCGTTATGATACAAGACATGAAATAGAGCGTTACGGTACAATGCGTTGCAATGCAACACGTGACAATTAAATGCAATAGAACTTGGTGTAATAGAGTACGTAGTAATGAAACGCGTGATAATACGTTAGTTAAACGCTTAATAATCAAATGGGTGGTTAATAATCGAACGTATCGTAATCCAATGTTTAGTATGTAGACGCTCGGTACTTGAACTCGTCGTAATTGAAAGCTTGGTAATAGATTGCGTAGTAATTGAACGTTTGACCACGTGGTAAACGAACGATTGACAGTCGAGTGTGTCGTGATCGAATATTTAAAATTTTGTTAAATTGAATGTTTGGTAATTGAAACCTTGATAATTGAGCGCTTGGTAAATCAGCCCTCGGTAATTGAACGTCTGGTAACTAAACGTTTGGTAACAGAATGAGCGGCCATTGGACATTTGATAATCGAACGTGCGGTAATCAAACGTTTGATAATCGAACGCTGAACGATTGACAGGAACACGTTCGAATATGCTTGAGCATTGAATGTTCGGTAATCGAACTCTCGATAAGTGAACGTTTGGTAATTGAGCCCTTGGTAATTGAACGTTTGGTCACGGAATTGCTGTTCGGACGTTTGACAATGGAACAACTGGTAATAGAATGCCTGGTAATCGAATGTTTGACAATGGAATGTGTGGTAATCAAACGATTGACAGTCAAGCACGTGGTAATCTAAAGTGTTGTATACAAATGCGTCGTAATCAAATGCTTCAAAATTGAACGTTCGATAATCAAATGCTTGGCAATTGAACGTCCATGAATAAAATGGTGGCAGTTCAATTTTCCTATCGTCACGAAACGATAAAATTAAAACTGAACCAAAAGCCTAAACAAAACGATAATTTCAACTATTGAGAAAGAGGGAAACTATGAATGACAATACAAATTCCAATCGTTACGGATGAGATATAACCTATAAACGGTAAATTGAACAGGGAACGAAAGGTTTGGCCCAAAGCCGTAGGAAACATCGATGCATCGGATCACGTATTTGCACCGGCCGCGGAATTTCATCTCCGAATTCCCCGTTGTATTTTCCAACTAGTTCGAACGAAAGAATTTTTCCTCGACCACCGATTTCTAGATGCGGTCGGGAATTCGTAATAGTCCAGACCGCGGGTTCTGGAATGATTCCCTCTCGCGCTCTCGCGTGCACGCACGAGCACCGGCATACAGGAATTATTTCTCTCGGTTGCATACGAGAGGCGAACCGGTGTCCAACACGCGTGATACAGGTTAACTTTTCTCTTTGCGGAAGACCGCGAAACTTCCACGCAGAAGCATGGCTCACCGCAAAAGCTCGACGATGCGCTTTGCTCGATCGTTCGCCGACAATTTTCATTTTATTTTATACCGACGGCTGAAAGCGCCTATGGTTTCACCTTATCAACTTTCTAATCCACTGAGATTTTTTATAAATTAATTCGAATACACGTTCTTTCAATATGGGTGGGTCTCGTGGAGGATATTTTATGATCTTTATATTTCTTGTATACACTTTCATATAATAAATCTGATGTATTATATTAAATTTTTATATTTATGGACTTTCATATGCTCATTCAAATTTATGATTTATTACACTATATGTAAATGAAATAATTTGTTCATTTTATAGGTGATTTATGAGATGCACTGGCGTGATAGCTTTTGGATAATTAGCTTTTAATTTATAATTAAATATGGTGATTTTAATAACCGTAAATAGTCTGAGTATGTATCTACATAAATAACGTGGAATAATTTTCTGATTTATAATAGCTTTTAATTAACAGACAATCTAGTAAATAATCGTGATCTAATCTTGATGATGCTGGTCTCCATAATGTACAAGTGACCTCTACTTGAGGTAACTATCATGAGAATTTCCCTCGTGTTCTTTGTATTCACCGGACATCCTACAATTATTTATTTCGAAGCGTTAGTAATATTATATATTCATTTTTGAACGTGATATCAGATCATAAGTAGTTTAAAAATATTTGTTGCAAAACAATTGCTAGATGGGTGAGGTTAGTCTCTTCCAGTATAACTTTTTTAATTAAAAAAAAAATATATTTTTTCCATCTCCCAGAAGCGATAATAATAAGACAATAATATAATTTCGTGTATCGTAAATTTATTTAAATAAAAATTATATAGGATTGTAAACGGATCTAAAACGATAGACGAAGTAATACTGCAACGAAAACGAAAAATGGCGGGAAAGTAGTTTATAGAAAAATATTCAAGCACATTCTGCAATGTTTTGTTTATCTGTTCGTCGCTTCAACATAAGATGGTACTGGTTAACAGAAAATTATACAGAGTACATATAGTAATGTGTAATTCTTTGTTTTTCTGTCAATCATCTTAACAGTATTTAAAGTGAAATTGCAAGTAAAACAAAATGGCGGTTCAAAAAACCATAAAACGGAGGTAGTTATCAAAAAAATATTTAAACTATACATACTAATATGCGATGTCTTGTTGATCTGTCCGTCATATTAACAACAGATAAAATGAAATTGCAAATAAAACAAAATGGCGATCCACGCAGCCACTATACGAAACTAGAAACGAAAAATATTCAGGGACATACCAATCTTAAGTAAAGTGATCCACCATAAACAAAGTAAAATTGCGAACAAAACAAAATGGCAGTCTAGATTACAAAATGAAACTACTTAATAGAAAAATATTGAAAAAATGATTGGATAAATGTTTACACAGTGAAGTTAAAAAGGAAGGAAACATAGTGAGTCACTTAATATCCGCAGTAGTCAGCAGCCGCGCCTTGAGGAGGCGGTGCGTGTAGAAGTTTGCGGTGCAAGTCAGTCCCGGGGTTTTTATCGTTCACTCGACGGCGTAGATATTCATCGACGTGGCTGGTTGATCGCCGCGTACCGGAATAAAACGGAAGACAAAGGAGTGTTGTACCGCGTGGTTGCGGGGGTGGCTAGGCAAGACGTCGTCGCGGTGGATGGTAACTCGAGCCGCGACGGGGAGGTCAGTCTTCCAAGATTGACGAACACGATAAATCGACCGGCGGTGACACCAGTTTGAACGACTCGACGCGACAACCCACTGACCTGCGAATCCAATGCATAGAGTTTCTCTGTCGACGCTGTTCCGCGCCGCGAACGATCCGGAACGCAAACGCGTTTCAGAAAACACCATCCTGTTCACGTGCATATTTCGATAAAAAAAAAAATAATTGTAAAGGGATCTCGATGTCGTGTATGTTCTTGATACGACACGTTACGTTTCTGTCAAAGCTGTATTAATTAGGTCATATAATCAGTAGCTGCCATTTTGTGTAATTGATATTTTGTTAATATTCTACGTGCTCATTATATTACTGTTTTTATATGGACGTTGAGACAGGTGATGTTCTGATATTGGAAGAAGATGGTTTGTTTTTAGATGTATATTCTCAAGTATATTATGCTAACATAGCTCTAAATCCCTAGGTAGATTTCGATACTCTTGGATTATTACATAGTTGCAATACTATTTCCCAGTATTCTTAGATCTTTACATCCCTAACTCTCTAGATTTTTACGACCTCAGATTCTTATAACTCTTCTAGTTTCTTATAATATCCCTAGCTTCCTATCGATCCACAGATCTTTACATGTTCAGATTCCTACATTTTCAAATCATCATATTACTAGATTTCTATATTCCCTAGTGTCTGTTTCCAAATCCTAGTATTACCAGATTTCTATATTCCCTAATCTCTGTTTCCAAATCCCAGTATTACCAGATTTCTATATTCCCAGATATCTATGACGTAGATCCCTATATCTCCAGCTATGTCCTGAGAACACTACAAATCCATATACTCTCAAATCTCTATGCTGCCTGATTACTATATTTCCAAATCCCTATATTCCTCGAATAGCCCTCTGTATCTTCAAAATTTTATTATAGTCATATTTCTATATTTCGAAATCTCCTTCAGATGCTTATAAAATCCCTAGATCGCTATAGCTTCTTCATATTTCTATAATATCCCTAGATTGCTATGAGATCTTTACATGTGTATAATATCCCCAGACCAGTATAACACGTTTACATTCTTATAATATTCCTAGACCGCTATGACGTCTCGCCCCAGGTTCCTATAATGTCCCTAAATCACTATAACACCTCCACATCCCTATAATATGCCTAGATTACTATGACATCTTCATACCCCTATATCCGCGGATATTTATAACCCTAATATCCCTAGTATGTCAAGCTGTACATACTAACGTAAATGCATAAAAACCGTAATTATGTATATATCGACAAAACATTATTGTAGTATAACTAAAGAATTACAAAGAATATTTATCTGAGAAGTAAAAAGCGAGTTGTTGAATTGTGAAGTGCAAATGGCTGGTTAATATGGAGACAAGGTTAAATGCAACTATGGTAACGTTGAACGTCCATTCACGACAAATGGCAATATACCTAGATGGAAAAAAGAAAGCAGTCACCCCGAGTTTCTCCATAAAGAAAAAAAAAGAAACGAGTGGAGTAAAAGATTCACAGACGCACATAGAGAGGAGAAAGAGTGTACAAAAGCTATCGGGAAGCCATTAATACTCGAACCGCGTATTTCCACGAGGATCTGCGTCGACGAGAGCGGCGTCGAGCGACAAGAACAACAAGGCCGATGACGTAGCCGAGGAAAACAACGACGACGACCACCACAGAGGCCCGTATTGTCCTGGTCAACGATAAAAGGTTTCGCATCGTTGCAGTGGCAACGTGCCTACCTACTGGGACACGACGGAGAGACGGAGAGGGTAGCCCAGAAGAAGACGTGGAAACAGAGTGAAATAGATAGCTGGACGAACAAAACGTAGGAAAAGAAAAAAAGAGGAGGAGGAGAGAAAAAAAGAAGGGAAGAAATAGAAAAGAGAAAAAGAGAGAGAGAGATCGGGTGCAGCAGATAAAGAGGTCGACGATAATGCTCTCAGTACACCCTGGGTTTCGTAGCAGAGAGCGCACCAGGCGGCCATTATATTGTTTTACCTCTGTATCTCAGTCAGAGATCAACGAGAACGCCGCAGAGAGTGTTCTGTATACACCTTCGATGTTGGCAGCCAGAGGACGAGAGGGCAACCGGAATGAACGGAGTCCCTAGGGACCGGGGATGTGGTACGCAGGCCGCGTTGAAATGGAGCGGCAAATGCTGCACGTTTCGCGGGCAAACTAGGTGTCTTGGGCATATACACCCTCAAACTTCTCGTACACAAGTACTACTTCTCATGTACAAGTACTACTTTGAAGAACCTTGGAAAATTATGGCGCATTTGCACGTTACGCTTTTACTTTGCATAATTAACGCTTTGGTAACTGGTGTTGAAGTACGTGCTTAGGACTTCACTATGTGGATTTTTCCATTATTATTCTATATAAATCTGTACAATCTCATATATTTATACATAGATACAGATATCTATTTATTAGAAGTACGTGCTTAGGACTTCACTATGTGGATTTTTGCATTATTATTCTATACAAATCTGTACAATCTCATATATTTATACATAGATATAGATATCTATTTATTAGAATTTCATATTTGTCATGTGGGCATGCAATAGGTGGTATCTCATAAAGACGTTTTAGAATGTAGGGACTTCAAAATGAAAAAAGTTATGGATTTGGTAACCTGAGAATTTTTGAATTTGGGAATTTGAAAATTTACGAATTAGAAGGATAACGTGGAGATTTGGAAATTTCAGACTTTGATATATACAAATTTTTAAATTTGAAAATTTAAGTTCGGGATTTGGAAATCTTTGAGTTTAGTGGTTTGAAATTTGGGAATTTTTTAAATTTAAGAATTGAAACATTGAAAAATTTGATAACTTGCAAATTTGGAAATTTTAGTCTTTGGTATTTAGAAAATGAAAAATTTGAGAGTTTGAGAATTATGGGATTTCAAAATTCTTGATTTCGATGGACTATAATTTGGGGTTTTCCAAAAGTTTGACAGAGGGAATTTGACAACTGAGAAATTTGAATAACTAAAGAATTTTGAAATTTGAAAAATACAGTGACTCGATAATGTGAGAATTTGGAAATCCAACGTTTAATCATATAATGAGTTGCGATCTAACATATATTTATACAACGCATAACAATATAACACACGTCTATGGTGATAACCTGTAGTGATCCCAATATGGCGACGTAGCGCGTACTATATAACATATGACGATCTATGACCATATAACGCGAGTCTACACTATAGTACTTGAGTTTATTATACATTAAAATTTCTGTCTGCAAAATAAAACTTCTTTTCGTTCAAATTTTAACCAGTCCCTGAAATCGATATTAAATAAGCCAGTTATTTCAAAGTTAATAAAATTCTTAATTTTTATTAAATATACAGGGTATTTAAGCTTTCTGCTGTCAAACTTTATAAACATATTCTATTCGCAAAAATTAAAATAACAATATTATATCAACATAGTGTCTGAAACATTTAATTAAAAAATAATAAAAAATACAAAATGACAATGGTCTGTCCCAGTTTTTTAAAATTTTACTAGCACATTCTATAAACAAAAATAAAATAGTTTAAATGAACACATAAACACACATATTAAAAAAATATGAAAATACAGTATTGCAGGAGAATATCGTCCATTATTTCGTATATTCTTTACAATAAAACATTCAAGATGTTTATTTAACATCTTTTTATCGTTTTTATTTACAGAACATGCTGATAAAATTTACAACTGGGAGGCACTGTAAAACGGTCCGAAGTCGTTTCGTACATTTGTTACAACATTTTATTAAAGCGTTCAAAACCCCTGTTAATATCTTTATCTTATTTCTGTTTAAGGAATATGTTGCTAAAGTTTGTCGCTAATAAAGTGGGGCACCCTGTGTATTTGGTACATACAAGGCCGTATAAATACATAGAATCAGGTAGTTTAAACATTTTCAACATGGTAGCTCGTCTCCATCGTCGCCATGGTCGTTCGGTATCAGTAGGGTGTCTGCTGAGGCTGATCCACAATGCATCCCCGAGTTGCATTGTACCATTGCACGAGACGAGACGAGACGAGACGAGACGCAGTGGCATGCAGAAGAATTCTATGAGAGAGGGTGGCAAGAAGAGAGAGGAGAGAGCGACGATAGAAACGAACAAGAGAGGCCAAGAAAGAAAGGAGACAAGGGCGCAAAGAGACTCCGTAGTGATCGAAACGCGAAAGGGGTTCGGGTCGTATGGGCATTGTTTTTTCACCTCTCGGGTCCCGTGGTATGAAGCGAACGACGGGGGTAAAAAAGAGGACACGAGTCCTGAATGCCATCCCAGAATTTCAATATCTCTGACATGTCACGCGTTCGCGTTTTCATTTCGTTCGCTGGCAAAAAAAACTGATTTCGCGGATTCGACTGTGCCGCAATTCGCATAGCTTTTTTTTCCAACGCATCTTATCAACTTTACAAATCTTATTGTAAAATTCTGCACAATTTTCGGTCAGAAACTCATTTCGAGTAAAATCGTTTTATACAATATGCTTGTATCTACGTTTAGATATCATACACAAAGGAAATTATATAATGCACACCAAACGTAATGTACAATGTCCTATAATGGATAATACACAATTAGTGCAATATGCAATGTATTATAATGTATAACAAATAACAAATGCCTTTTACAAAACGTTACAGTGTGTATTGCTCAAAAAGTGCAATATACCATGTATTATAATGCATAATGCATAATTAACACAATATGCAATGCATTATAATGCATAATGCACAGTTAATACAATATGCAATGCAATGTATAACAACTAACAAATGTTATGTACAAAACGTTACAGTGTGTATTGCTCAAAAAGTGCAATATACCATGTATTATAATGCATAATGCATAATTAACACAATATGCAATGGATTACAATGTATAACAACTAACAAATGCCTTGTACAAAACGTTATAGTGTGTATTGCTCAAAAAATGCAATATATCATGTATTATAATGCATAATGCACAATGTAATACAATATGCAATACATTACAATGTATAACAAATGCCTTGTACAAAACGTTACAGTGTGTATTGCTCAAAAAGTGCAATATACCATGTATTATAATGCATAATGCATAATTAACACAATATGCAATGAATTATAATGCATAATGCACAATTAATACAATATGTAATACAATGTATAACAAATAACAGATGTTATGTACAAAACGTTATAGTGTGTATTGCTAAATATACCATGTATTATAATGCATAATACATAATTAATGCAATATGCAATACATTGTAATATGTAATGCAATATATAATGCATTATAAAGTGTAATATGCGATAGATGCAACGTATAAATCAATGCATAACAAACGCAGTATAAAATGCTTTATATCTCCTGTTATTTTTGTTCAACATCGATAAAACTTGGTCTATGTGCTCTTTATGATCCGACGGGAAGGATAAACTACTTAATTCGTGGGCATATTACCAATACAGCGTGATAATAGGCTTTAAATGATTGAATAATTAGGATTACGATTAGGGGAAGCTGCACAAATGACCACTGGACGGCGCCACCGCTGAGCCGCCATTTAAACAACAGAATTGGGATTAGTTTTAACTATGATAGGTTAATTAAGCAAGCAAAATTAAAACAACGAGTTGAATAACTGAGGAAAATTGAGAAATTAATTATCAATTGTCTATGGATACTATAATGAGGAAAACAGAAGTCCTTAAAACTAAGGTGTCTTAAATAAAATCAACTAACAATGGCTCTGTGAACAGTTGTCGAGCAATTAAAGTACTAAATAGATGGAAATTTAAAAATATATTTTCAAACATTAGTTACTTGTGATATTTGAAGAAGATAATACATAGCGAAATATTTTTATTAAGATACATTCAGAAAGAAAATATTAATGATTGTATTGAAAATATGGAAATATCAGTTTTTGGGGATTGTAAAAATAATTGATCTTCTAACAACTAATAAATTGTAAATGACGTAATACTAGCGGTTTGTAAATGATTTGAGTTATACTAGTAATTTGTAAATTAATAAAATCGTACTAGTAATTTTTAATTGGTTTTTGTCACACTAATAACTTGTAAATGACCCATAGTAACTTGTCAATGATTCAGTCATACTAGTAGCTTATCAATGACTTTAGTCATCCTAGTAACTTGCCAATGACTTATGTTATAGTAACTTGTAAATCGTACTAGTATTTTGCAAGTGATATCAGTTATATTCCTAATTTGTAAATGACTACAGTCATTCTAGTAACTTGTGCATAATTTCAATCATATTAATAACTTATAAATAAGTTCAGTCATATTAGTAACTTGTAAGCAACTAAAGTTATACTAGTAACATGTTCATTCATATTAGTAACTTGTAAATGACTAAAGTCATACTAGTAACATATATCTTAAGTCATACTAATAACTTGTCAATAACATCAGTCATACTAGTAGCTTATGAAGGACTTCCTAATAACTTGCAAACGACTTCAGTCATATCAGTAATTTGTCAATGACTCAAATCCTACAAAGTAAATAACTCAAGCCAGTCTAGTAATTTGTCAATAATATCAGATGTACTAGTAACATACAAAAGACTTCTCTCATCCTAATAAATTGCAAACGATTTAACTCGTTTAATGCACATAACCTCAAAATCACGTTCCCCAACATATTGCCAATTTCAACAATTCTCCATCGTAATAAGAACAAAATCAATGACTAGATTCACACACGGTTTTGAGTAATATTTTATTGAGTAATATTATATGTAGGAGGAAGATGTGCGGTTAGAATTGGCGCGATGATTGCGCGGTAATCTGCTTTTCGTTTTCGTTGACGCAGGGGTGTATCATTTGTCGTATCTGTTTGGCCGGAGGCACCTTCGTCGGCAGCGTGCAAAGGACAGAGAAAATATGTGGAAAGACGGAGAGGAATCTCGGACAGAGAGATGCAAATGGGGAGAAAGAGAGAAAGTAAAGGAACAACCCTCCTGACACGGGTTATCCTATAAACGGCAGCATGCCTCCAGCTACGCGGAGATAATCCAGCCCCCGGGGTCCGTGTGCGGTTGAGCGCTCGCAACAGTTACCATATTTGATTGTATCCCTTCTACCCTACTGGAATACAAAATAATAATACCTAACGTCGCGCTTACGAATCGAGAGATCCGATTAACGACGCTTGCCAACCTACCGTCTCTAATGTTACCGTACGTCTGTAAAATACACCCGAAGGAAACTTATTTCTTTAAAAACTTGCTGTCACTACTATTTTTATTAACCGACTTCAAAAAAGCAGATTCAGTATTTTTAAATAAGTACTTAATGTACATACCTTTATAGGTAAACGCTTGAAGTACAAACCCTTCTGGGGTTGGGGACCTCATTTAATTTGGTACTGTGTCATAGACACAATAATTAACTGTGTCACAGGGTGCAAATCTTCCTTCTTCAGAGCAAACTTTAGAAATTCAGATATTTGGGAATTTGGAGATTTCGAGATTATGGAATTTGGGAATGTTAGGATTTGTGAGTGTAGGGATTTGGAAGCGTAGGGATTTGACTGTAGGGATTTGGAGTGTGGAGATTTGGGAAATTTGGGAACGAGAAAATTCGAAAATATGGGGATTTGAGAATGTAGGAATTTATACATGTAGGCATTTGGGAGTGAGGAATTTAAGAATATAGTGATTTGAGAATGTAGGGATTTGGGATGGTGATAGTTTGGATATGCCACCATTCCATATTCAGATTTGGAACTTTAGGTATAGAGGAATTTGAAAATTTGGCAATGTAGGTATTTTGATATGTGAAAAGTTGGGAATGTAGATATTTGAGAGTATGAGAATTTAGGAATGTAAAAATCTGGGAGTGTTTGAGAATTTGAAAATATGGGGATGTGAAAGTTCAGAAATGTGGGGATTTAAGAATGTACGAACTTAGCAGTGTAAACATGTATTTGGGAATGTATGAATTTAGGAATGTAGGTATTTGGAAATGCGAAGATTTGAGAATTTGAAAATTCAGAAACGGGGAGATTTTGGAATGTGAGAATTTAACAATGTAGGCATTTGGGATTGTGGGAATTTGGAGATGTAGTAAGTTGAGAATATAGAAATGTGGGAATGTGTGTATTTGACAATGTATAGTTGAGATTGCATGAATTTTAAAATGAGAATTAGGGAATTTTAGTACTTAGAAAATTGGAAATTTAGAAATGTGAGAATCTGGGAATGTAGAGATTTGGGATTGTGTTTGGGAATGTAGGTATTTAGGAATTTGGAAATTTGGAAATGTAGGTATTTAAATATGTGAGAATTTGGGAATGTACATATTTACATATATGCGAATTTGGAAATTTCAGGAATGTGGGGATTTAGAAATTTATTTAGCTATTTAGGAATTTGGAAATTCGGGAATACGAAAGTTTGGGATTTCCAAATTTAGAAATTAAAACATTTTCAGATTAAATATCTCGGACATAGTTAAAGGAAGTCTACATACATGTACATAAGTTTTAGACTTAAAATGTACCTAAATAAAGTGAAACCCACTATTTTTTAGGAAAATTAAAACTTTTCTTTGCGAATGCGCTTTCTGTAACTCATCTGCTACATTTTTCTCTCTTGACACAGTATTTGGTACTGTCGATTGACAAAAAGCTGTGTTCAACGAAATTTTTTGCATTCTACACATCACAATTGCCGGATTACAATTATTAATAGGTTATTCGATATAAAAATTATAAGCAAAATATTTTCTTTTTCAAAAATTGTACTCAGTCATTCTTTCTATCCGTCAAATGTTGAAAATCAAAATTTGACATTTATTTTCATTTGGCGTCTTTCATTATCGGGTTAGTTCAGGTTAGTCTAAAAGATCTGTACTAACTGTACTGTCACTTTGCTACATTTAGTCTACAATCAAAACTTTTTACCGTAAAGTTACTTCATTTATCATATTCTCAAATTTGAATTTGATTGTAGTAGGATAATCACTTTGAAAACCTTATGGGAATACTTGTAAACTATGTAGCGATATATTCTCATGATTAAACGCTTTGCATCCCGTCGAAACCCATCGCCCCACGTGAAGGGGTTGCCGACGACGTCTGACGATCGTTCAGCATCCAACATTCACCCATCGGCGACACGTTGATGTTTCCCTAGTGTGGACTAGAATTATATGTACAGAGTGTATTAAGTCACACTCTTTACATTTCAGAGTAGAAATCAAATGCGTAAGAACATCGTAACGCAAGATCCTGAATATCTATGGGCAACATTAGAGATTTTTAGAATTTGGAATATTAAGAATATTAATATGAGGATTTGGAAATTTAAGGATTTGGAAATTGGAAGATTTGGTAACTTACAAATTTTTAGCAGAGTTCAGTATCTGAAAATTATGAAATTTGGTAATTTTTGAATTTGTGTATTTAGAAATATTAATGTGAGGATTTGGGGATTTAAGGATTTGGATATTGGAAGATTTGGTAAGTTACAAATTTTTAGCAAAGTTCAGTATCTGAAAATTATGAAATTTGGTAATTTTTGAATTTGTGTATTTAGGAATATTAATGTGAGGATTTGGGGATTTAAGGATTTGGAAATTGGAAGATTTGGTAACTTACAAATTTTTAGCAGAGTTCAGTATCTGAAAATTATGAAATTTGGTAATTATGAAATTTGTGTATTTGGGAATATTAATGTGAGGATTTGAAGATTTAAGGATTTAGAAATTGGAAGATTTGGTAACTTACAAATTTTTAGCAAAGTTAAGTATCTGAAAATTATGAAATTTGGTAATTTTGGAATTTGTGTATTTAGGAATATTAATGTGAGGATTTGGGGATTTAAGGATTTGGAAATTGGAAGATTTGGTAAGTTACAAATTTTTAGCAGAGTTCAGTATCTGAAAATTATGAAATTTGGTAATTTTTGAATTTGTGTATTTAGGAATATTAATGTGAGGATTTGGGGATTTAAGGATTTTGAAATTGGAAGATTTGGTAAGTTACAAATTTTTAGGAGAGTTAAGTATCTAAAAATTATGAAATTTGGTAATTATGGAATTTGTGTATTTAGGAATATTAATGTGAGGATTTGGGGATTTAAGGATTTTGAAATTGGAAGATTTGGTAACTTACAAATTTTTAGCAAAGTTAAGTATCTGAAAATTATGAAATTTGGTAATTTTTGAATTTGTGTATTTAGAAATATTAATGTGAGGATTTGGGGATTTAAGGATTTGGAAATTGGAAGATTTGGTAACTTACAAATTTTTAGCAGAGTTAAGTATCTGAAAATTATGAAATTTGGTAATTTTGGAATTTGTGTATTTAGGAATATTAATGTGAGGATTTGGGGATTTAAGGATTTGGAAATTGGAAGATTTGGTAAGTTACAAATTTTTAGCAGAGTTCAGTATCTGAAAATTATGAAATTTGGTAATTTTTGAATTTGTGTATTTAGGAATATTAATGTGAGGATTTGGGGATTTAAGGATTTTGAAATTGGAAGATTTGGTAAGTTACAAATTTTTAGGAGAGTTAAGTATCTAAAAATTATGAAATTTGGTAATTATGGAATTTGTGTATTTAGGAATATTAATGTGAGGATTTGGGGATTTAAGGATTTTGAAATTGGAAGATTTGGTAAGTTACAAATTTTTAGGAGAGTTAAGTATCTGAAAATTATGAAATATGGTAATTTTGGAATTTGTGTATTTAGAAATTTGGTAACTTGACAATTTTGGAATCAAGGAACCAGACTGAAAGATGTAGGGTGTGAAAATTGACAAAATTTCGAAATTTTTAAATATAAGAACTTTGGGAGTTGAACATTTTGGGACTTGATAATTTGAGAATTTGCAATTTGATAAGAACAATTTCAATTCAATTGCTATTTTTTACAAAAAGAACTGAAGACCAAGGTATTAATCTTGTCACCCAGTCATTCTAATAGTTCAAACCGTAACTTACAATAAATACTTATCATATGTAAGATTTATTGCAATTAACATTCGTATCATCGTCATTACCTTCCCTATACATATAACTAGTCACTTCAAAATTATAGAACCGAAAAAGATGTCTGAAACGTGAGGACTCATTTCGGTCCGTGCGCGTGTTCCAAAACTCAAAATGGCGGAATTTCATCGGACCCCCAGATCGAAAATACAAAAACGTGCAGATTGCACGCACACGCGTGGCTCGTTTTCCGCTGTTCGTGACAGTGTCCGCCACCCCGGCAGGAAAACGGCGGGTCGAAAAGAAATCGCGCGTTTGATGTGCCGCCAAAGGGAACGCGTGTATGGCGTGTACGATAAAACGAGAGGTTGAAAGGGGGGTTCCCGAGTTTTGGGGAGGGACGGAGATGGAATATTCCGTCGGTCGAGTTACAATTTCGTGTGGGTTGGTCGGTCGACTGCAACCACGTTCCAACCCCAGCCCACCCCTCTCTTTCTCGTTTCGCTTAAACGTTACAATTATTACTGGAAAAGCGCTGCACACGCATGCGGCAAACCGCGGGACCCGCCGACGAAATTACATTGATATTAGTATCGTTTCAGCCGGCAGATTAATTAATTAAAACGCGTGCCTCCGCGCGCCTCTTCCTCCCATTACCGAATACACACAACACCCCCTGCCACCCACACCATGTGCACACGCGTTTCTCGTCGTTGGCCACCTTTTGGCGTGTGCACGTGTATAGATTCATATGTGCACCTATGCCGCAAAATACGCGAACGGGTTCTTTGCACGCTCGAGCGACAAATCGAGCGTGCGTGGCGCGCGTAACTTTGTCGCGCGTCCAGTCGTTTCGAAAATACTGTTTCGCGGTTGATTGCTCCTCACCGAACTGCTTCGAAAAGCAGCCAAATAGTCGAACTTCGCGACGGAGATGTAACTTGTTTCCTAAAATTTCTCCATCTTGATAGCTGCATTTTTATTATTGGTAATAAGAGTTAGACCGTACGTTCAACAAAAATCAATCGACGTAGTATAAACAGTTTACAACCGAGCAAAGGGAGACATTTCTATAGATCTTGTGTCACTCGGTTAATTTGGGTCTCGTCCTTGAATCCAGTTTTTCCGTTACGTTTAGTGTCAGTTTTCCAAACGTACAGTTAACAATAAGAGAAAGATCTTCCTTGCGCAGTTAAAAAAGAAGAAACGTTTTATAAAATTCAATTCACTGCATAAAGAATTATTTCAGACACCCATTTCCAATAAACGGCATAATCAAGTATCTTTCATTTCGTAAAAGTCATTCTGGAGAATATCTAATTCAGAGTAATATTTAATTTTGGAATACAATACTGTGCTAGGATGATGAGCTTTGAGAGGTAACACTGCTTTCTTTGCCTTTTGTTTAATTAGTGTGTGTATTCACTGTTATCAATTATTGCTCAAAATATATGTGAAGGAAAATGCTTTTTGATCAGCTGTGTTTATTTCAGTATCTTGCCAGAACTCATGGCAAATGGTGCAAATATGTTAGAGGTCCCTCCATTGAAAGTATAATCAATGTTGTTTCGTATTTCTATAATTGCACCGTTACTTTTAGGAAAAAAGTGTGTCCTACCTTTCTTCGCGTGCAGAATATCCGCAGGATCAGGTGGCAGGGCTGTACAATGGCTCGGACTTAAACTAGGTTGCAAGGATGGAAATGGACTGCCAGCTCCCGATGGATACCTAATAAAAGTTCATCTCACATTTCATACAAGTTTCTTCGAATCAAATCAACAGCTTCGAAAAGTTCAAATACATAAATATAAATCTTGTGCATTTCATTATTATGCTAATAACTGTACCCACTTTTTGCAGTAGGCTTCGTATATTTTAAGTTAGTCCGTGTAGAGTTGGAAAGAATGCATACTGGCTGTCACATTCATCTGATGAATCATATAGATCTGATTGATTATAGTTACACAGATCTGTTTAGTTGTAGTCACATATTGTATATGATTGGTTGTAGTTAGATAGATCTGACTGATTGTAGTTACATAGATCTGACTACAGTCACATGGATCTAACTGTATATGATTGCAATCACACGAATCTGAATTTGTTATAGATACTATAATAACTGCTACAAAAATTCTAATAATTACAGCAGAAGTATCACAACTATAATCGCACATGAATCTTGGATCAAAGTAAATAGCATTAAAGATGTGAACGGGAGGATCCATAAGCAATCTTTCTATCTCTGAACAGTGGTTCGTGTAGTAAAAGAAAATCACTATGGGTTTTACCATGGATTCGGCCTGGGCCATCCGGTTGTCTGCCCGTTAAGTAGCCTAAGCTTGTCATAAACGCTCTCTGCTGGACTTCCGGCACCTACTCCAACGCCAACTGCAGCCACCCCCTGTTGTTGCTGTTGTTGCTGTTGCCGTTGTTCTTTCTGTGCCGCTAAATTTCTCAGTACCCTATTGATGGACGACACCTACAGCAACAAACATAGAGAAAACGAAAATTAGTGAGATATTTAATGGAATAGGTATTTGAATTTACAGGTACCTTTGAAGGTAGTCAAATATTTGGACACAAATATGGCGTTTATAAGAAATATTACCTTGTATAATTATCCTTATTAGAATCATTATGTACATAATTACAATTATCATAACCATTACATAATTACATTTATTATACTCATTACTTAATTACATTTATTGCATAATATTTAATTACATTTTGTGTTTAATAATTTTATAATACTGTTTAGTGTATGTAAATTTAGGAATTAATTTTTATTAAACTAAGTTACGAGTTCGACTTTACGGAATTAAGTTATGAGTGTATTTTTTTGCAATTAAATTTTGAATTCGCTGTTATGAAATTGTATATTCATTGTTAAACCAGTCTCAATAAAATTTTACAATAATAAACGTTCAACTAGTTTAAGAACTACTGACTATATTATCAATTTAAAAGTTGATGGATGATGTTTATAAACATATGTCATGTAATCATATATAAATAATCGTCTTCACTATTTACGAAAAGAAATTATGAATTTTAAATGCCTAATTTATGAAAACATCACTATCGTCCAGGTTATTTTAACTCAATATCATAATTTTTAGATATAATTTGCATTTTTGAAAATATTTAGTTACATCTTGAAAATATTTAACAAGGTTGGCAGTATGTTCCAGAATAAAAATAGTATTTAGACCACTTCCACTATGTACGTCTTCAGGGCTTCACAAATGTTCTTCGAACAAATTCTTGAAGAATCCCGATACCGTCAGAGGCGCACAACACGATAACGCTTATTAGACGTTACTTTGCGAGCCAGCTTCCTGCATTTTCTCAGGAGGAATCTTGCGAACAAAAGAAACAGACACTGGCTTGTTTCCAATCGCGTTTACCCGGGTTTCCCGCGTATCCCCGGGACGCCTTTAGGAGATTGCTGGTTGCCTCGAGAGGCGTCCTCCGCCGATTCGGATTTATTATAAACATGAAACGTAGAGGGGCAGAGAGACGTGAAGAGAGAGAGAGAACGAGGGCAAGAGCGGAGACGTAGGAGAGCGCTTCTGCCCGATGAAATGCGATGAGAACGGTAATTAAAACGATGCGGTGAGCGGCGTGTGTTCCACGAGGGAGTTAATTACCTCCGCCTTCAATTATATCCGTCTCGCGTCACTCCAAGGGGACTTTGGCTTCTGGCAACCCAAGTACGCACTCGCGCGTCTGCGGTGCTTATGATTCACCGAGAAACATAGTGTTCGCTACCGGGATACCCATCTGATACATCTTCTGCCGATCGCTTGTTCACCGATCGCAATTATCAGCTGTATAAATAAGCTCCAATCGCCATTAATCGAAAAATATACAGGCGGTTTCCGGTCTGGTGGTACGACCGGGAAATGGGTGAATCTACGTGAAAAAGTAAGCCGGAAATGTATAGTCTGTTCTACAAGAGTGTGGACGAAATTTGATACCCAATACAGCAAAGATTGTATCAGTCCAAACATACAATGTCTTCTCTAATACGCAATAGCCCTTCCATTCTCTTAGTATAATTTCTGTCACTGAAAAGTTCAAGTCAGATGAGTGCCGTATACGGTAAACGATTCGAAGCAGTATTCTTGTGCCAACACCCGAAAGGGCCACAAATGAGTGTTAGAAATGCAGCAAAATATCTACACAAGTCTCGCGAATTTATAAATAAGTGCAACGTTATAAAGAGACATGTGTCGATGATCTGATCGGGGTTCGAAGCAAGCTACGGAACTTGCGTCGAGGTTTCTTTATGTGTCTTTCCGGATAATTTAAATGCTCAGAAGATGATTAAACTGTACCAAAGGGGTCTCTTAGTATCGTAACATTGGTTTAAAAGAACCAGAGACCATTGGATACTTCAAGAGGACGACTCCAAACACCGAAGCCGCCTTTGTACGGAATGGAAAACAGAATGGTGTCAACGTGTTGGATTGGCCATCTCAGTCCCCCGATGCCAATCCAATCGAAAATGTTTGGTCTCTCATGAAGTACAAACTCCGAGGAAAGCGTATTTTAAAATTGAAGACGCTAGTTTGTATTCGAGAAATATGCAAATCTCCTCCTGTCTCATACGCTGCATGGTTGAAAGTATGCCCAGGAATAATCGCTAATGATGGTGATTGGACACATTATTAAACAAATGCGTATTAGTTCTTTAAATGTACTTTCGACCTATACAACCTTTTTACAGAAAAGATTTACTTGCACTCAGATATCGCGTCCACGCTCTTGTGGAACAGACTGTAGAATGACGTTGTTTCGCATGCAGCTTCCTTTTCGGACAAAGCTGTTTCAACAGTTTTTAAGTATTTTTAAACAGGTTTGTTCACGGTGTAAAAAATGATATATGCAATAATTTTGTTATTAACTTAAGAATTACTGAATGTTATTAAATAATTAGATATAAGTGAAATTGTGATATCTTGAAATGGTATAATGGTATAATGTTATAATATTATAATGGTGTAATAACAAAATGGAAAATAGTAAAAGAGGAAATAAGTGAAATAGTAGAATATTGGAATAGCAAAACAGTGGAGTCGAAAAATAGTAAAATAGTTTCATAGTAGAGTAATAGAATGATAGAATAGTAGAAATGTAGCACACAAAAATATCAAAATAGTAGAGTAGTAAAATAGGGAATAGTAGAATAATAGAATGGTAGAATGCTAGAATAGAATGGTAAAATATTGGGCTAGTAAAATAGTAGAATAATAGATTAGTAGAACGGTAGAATGGTAGTGTAATAAAATTGAAGAGTATTAGGGAATAGAATAGTAAAATGGTAAAATAGTGAAATAGTAGAACAGTAAAATAGCAAAATAGTAAAATAGTAAAATAGTGGAATAATAGCACAGTAAAATAAAAAAATATTAAAATAGTAAGACAATAAAGTAACACCACATTAAATTAATATAGTAAACTAACATTATAACAAAATCATCAGAAACCTCCTCCACCGTAACCATATCTTAACTGAACAAATGCCACTATCTTCAATAAAACAAGCACACTAGTAGTTTAACTATAGAATTGCTGTGTATATCAGGTAGATGTACGATGTACACTTCACCATCGTATCTTTTATTTATCCCGTGCTGCTATAAGCTACTTTCGTCGGTTCTGTCACTTACAGTTCCTGTATAAATCCTAGCCAAGTCGTAAAAGAATTCCTGCGAACTAAAGCTGTATGTTCCCCTGCTGCCGATAGTTCTGCAATTTATTCCCTACTCTTCCATATATTTTCCTGCTATTCGCGAGGCATTCTCGGGCGTAAAGTTTTCACCGCGAAGCATTAAAAACTTTCCACTTTTGACTTTTAATACGCGTGAATAATTGTATATTCATTGCACGGAAGGAAGAGTTACAAGGAAAATTTCATGGGTTTCCTATTTTTTAACATTCATTTAACACAGACAAGTTCTGAATCTTGAAAAATCATGAATAACAATTTAACAATAACATATGGCTAGATAAAATACTGTATGTATTGCAAAAGAAACGAGTTAGGTTAGGTTTTTACTTTAAGTCAAACTTTAAGACATGTTATAGTCTAATGAAAAATTTTACAATCAATTATTTTATAAATGTATACTACTGTATGTATATAAATACTACTTATTTTAAAAAGCAGTATATTACTTCATAAATGAGACATTATTTGCATTTACAGTGTATGTTCTCACTGATGAAACTTTTGTAGAATAAATAACACATGAATTACTTATATTCATATACTTGATTTATGTAATAAATGTGGAATAAAATGAAACGATTTACATTTGGAAATATATTGTACAAAATCTGATTTGAAACACGGCAAAATAACGTTTATGTCATATCAATGTGAAGTTTCAAGTTTGATGCAAATGGCTACCGAAACGTTGTCGATACAAAATGGTTAGTTTTCATCGTATAAAATGACGAGTTTCAATCTATTTTAACTGTTGAATTTCTTCAAAATTTAAATACACACTAGTGTTGTATTTAATGTGGTTGTATAATAAAAAATCAAAGGCAGAAAAGATATGTTATTAATTATAAAAATCGAAATTGAATTATTACATCAAGAATTCTTAATGTATTAAGTATAATTACTTAATAATTGTGATATCTACTGAGTGTCGTGTTTAACTAAAAATACTCAAGTATCTCGAAAAATATGGTTCAAATATTGTTGTATGAATAAAAAGCCTCATGCAATTATAAATAAATACTCAATATTATTAAATATTCCAGAACGAAAGAACATTATCTATACAATATACAACGAAAGAGGTTATATACAATTAAAATAGATTATATTGTCTATCTGATTAGATCGTATCTAACGTGGCAGTCAATGTGTTAAGAGAGTTGTTCGATTTCATCGACAGGGAAAGAAAAAAGGAGGGAAAGAGAAGGCGGTGGAAGGCAGAGACGAGAAATTGCGTGTCCAGGATTAGCGAGGAGTTCTGGGATCGGCCATGGGAGATTTTCGTTCCCCATGGTTTGTTAGACCCGATGTCACAGTCCCACAGCATTGAAGAGAGCTGACATCTCGGACCCAGTGTCATCTCCCTCGGTGCACCACCGAGTCCAACACATTCGAAATACGAAACAGACGTTCTGATATTATACTCCTCTTCTTCGACTCCTCTTCCTTCATGTCCTCCGACGTCACGCAGGACACGTCTACGACTTTGTGATCCCTAACTTTCGACGTTATGATGTAACTCAATATTTACAGCTTACTTTTACAAACAATATGTTTTAAGTGGCCCTTTAATATATCGCCACTTTTAATATTACTCTGTATATTTTGTATTATGTAATTTCGGTGAACAAGTTTCAGACAAGACAGTTTTTGATCATTTCGTTGATGAAGCATTAATGTTTATTAAAATACAAGAATATTCTTGTATGCTGAATAATATTTTTCGTAGCATATTGTTCTGCAATTGATATTTACAATAAAATATAACCAAGGCATTCCTTCAATAATTATTATACAGCTATTGATATTATATATAGTAATTATATAACAGTCATTTAATAAATTGACCAAAAAGTTGAAATTGTCATTTCTCCTATATTGAAGAGTATGTAATTTTTTTTTAAATAAAATTGAATTAGAAGAGAAAGGTTGCAATGGATATTTATAATATTCTGTTCCTATATCGATGTACAGAACACCCCCATTTTGTAATGAAAGATGTGGAGGTTGAAAAAAATGGTGTAGAAGTCACTCGACGTCGGAAGCCGTTGACAATAAGTCGCTGCGGTAAAGAAGGCACTCGACAAAGCCACGGTCCCAAAGAACCGGTGCCAGTCAAACAACAATCCCGACTCTGCTGTGACATCGAGTGTCCTAGCTATTTGACCGTTTTTTGATTGACGTCGACCGCAAATATCGGCGACATTTGCATCCTATGTCACCCTTCTCGTTACCGTGACAATCGCCTACTAGAAATCGATCTCACAATGCCACGCTTTGTCGCCGGCAATCGGAGTGTCGCACGCATTCCGAAGAAAGGAGTTCTGCGTTTGTCAATCAGCTCGTGATTGATCTGTTTTCATGCAGGGTATATATTTCAACTGCCTCCATTATAGACCACTTCTCTAATATATTTATTTAACCTTTTTATATTAACGAGGGTATAGATTCATACTTTTGTTTAGATTCTTAATTTTACTAATGAAAAATCATTGCTACAGGATTTATTTTCCTAAATAGTAGAATGCACCTTTTGGAGAATATACAGAGATGATTTTATAATATACAGGGTATTATATAACCATATTTAACCACGCAATCATCAATGTTTGTAAATACTGTCCAGAAAAGAGACAGTCAAAGCAGTGAGAGACACAATAAGAAAATTGTACTAAATCGCTTACAAGTCGCTCAAATTTTACAGTCGATTTTCTCGAGAACGGAACCCCGGATGAGAAAATGTTATACTAAAATATTTTTTTCTTTTTTAACGTACAATTATCTTCTGCCCGGTTGTACTACGATTTCCGGCCCACCCTGTATAAGTATGATAAATGAATAGGGAGGAGAAAAATGTTTGTGCTACGATTTGGCTCATAGAGGAATGTCTTGAGGTTGTAATTAAAATTTCTTTTTAATTATTTTGTTTTTTACATTATGCCTTATATTTTATGCATTATATTTTGCCTTTATATCTTCATCTTCAAATCTTTATTTATAATATTATATCAGATGTATTAAACATTTGATATTATATCAGACGTATTAAACACTTGATATATCAGATGTATTAAACACTTGATATTATACCAGATGTATTAAACATTTGTATTATATCTTTACGTCTTCATCTTTCAATTTTCTTTCAATATTAAATTTAACACTAATCGTACACACAGATTTTGAAATTAAAAAGAAAATTGAAAACTAAACAAATAAAGGATGAAACATAATTGCACATACACGTCAATTTTTTAATTTTATAAAAATCTAATTAAAAATAGTATTAACTAATTTTATTTAATAGAATTTTATCATCAATCTTAGCTTTACGAAAATTATCAGTAAGAAATTATAACTTGCTTATGCATAAATCGTACGTCTTACCTAATTTTAATCTCATTTATAATTTCATTTATATTAAATTTATATTTATAAATTCATTTGTACTAATTAAATTTTTAAATAAACTTCATTTGAATAATACAATTTTATTAATATATTTAATTTTAAAAAATTAATTATTTATATATAATCTTAATTATTTCTTATAAAATATTACCACCATTAATATTCTTTTCAATTCAATAACTTCTTTTTAATTAATTATGATCAATAAATCTGATTTTTATTTAACTATTATAATAATCTCAAGAATTATAACCTGAAATTATTAAAATTTATCAAATTAGCAATTTACATCATGAAGATTAATAATTATTTAGTAACAAATTACTGTTACTTGACATTAATATCTATTATATTAAATTTCTTTTATAACATTATTATTTTATTGATATTAGTAATTATTAACATAGATTTAACGAAAAGCGTCTAAATAAATTTTCTAATTTTAAGAAATGTTTGAACTGGTCGTTTGACCGGTTTGTTGCGGTTAGTGTTAAAACCCTATTAAAAAATGTGAATACTAAACAAAAGTAACTAAAAATATTGTTCTTGGCAACGTATCTCAGGATCAACGCATCATAACTGAAAGTGCGTATGTAGATCTAATTTATCACTGAATAGGTGAAAATTTTATTGAAATTATATCTGCCAATAGCAAGTGAAAATACAAATATACGATTATTGGTACTCAAGATGACTGTACTGTCGATAGTGTATTATCATGGCCATACTGCATTCAATACATTCTATTATATTGCCGAACAAATTAAATGCGGGTACATGTTTAGTCTTGGAAGGCAAAAACATTCTCAAAATTCTCAAGAATTCTCAGAAATCAATTCAATTTAATCTGAAGGCATTTATCGCAAATCACGCATTCAAATATTTAAAATAATAACAGATTTTCCTGAATATTGAGTCATATCATAGATATAACAAACACGTGCGTATCATCGGCGTATCATCGACAATAAGAATCTCAACACGTTTTTAAGCATATCGCGACATAATACGCGATTGACACAAAGAGGGTGCTAGATATTATCCTTATAGTCCGTGTGACTGGCATAAAGAACGACACGCGGCGCGGGGGTTGTTCGATATACACCCAGGACCAAGAAGAATCCAACGGATCGATGAAATTAGCATGGACCGTGAAGAGACCGAGGGTGGACGATCTTCGAAAAGGGTGACGCGGATAGAGACGTCACAATATTATCCTCGTGTGATGCCTTTTAAACGATTTGATAACGCAGCGATGATTATTCGATGGTAATATGGATTATCCTTATTATGAATGTACAATGGAATACATGTATTGTTGATGGTATTATTTCTTTTAGTCTGAGAGAAGATACGTTTTCATCATTTTTGGTACAGTAGTAAAGATGTTAGTTTATGGTGTATCTAATGATACGCAAATATAGAAATTTTAATGACATGAAATTTTATTAGGTTAAATTCGTTACTCTAATGACAGATTTCCAAATATAAATTTGGTGACATCGAGTGACATTAACCATTATGATTATTAATATACATATTAATTTGTACTGTAAATTATTTATTACTTAATATGTTATGAAGTTTGAAATATTTATAGTATGTACATATATCTATGTATTGATCATTTGAGATACTTGTTATTTTTATTTCAAAATTAATCCTGTGTTGCAATAATCATGTCAACGATTTCATAAATAAATTGGTAACTTAACGTCAATTTTTTTCAGAGTTCAAAACAATTTCAACCTGTACTACTACGTCAAACAATATAGAAAAACCAAGTAACATTATTAAAAAAAATTGATCTTACCCTACAACTAAAAATCACTAGAATTACTATGAAGCACAATTCATCGTGACACTATTATTAAACACAATTTTATTATTCACCATAAATGTCAAACAGCGTTGACAATACACATTTCAAAACAACAAATACAAATTATGTATAATTTAATGTAATTTGATGTTATAATATTAATTTGTGGTTTGTTTTGAATTATTTTTTGTAAGGGACGAAAGTTCGAAACAAATAGCTGAACGACCAAGACTTTGATGACTTTAAAATAACCCTCGTGAAGTGTCTTTGACCACGTGCCCTGCACTACTATTCCAGGATGTTTTCGTGATAATAAACCGCCACGGTTTACGCGCGGGGGTCGTTCAGACCCCATAATAACGGAAGTGGACTGAATAGAGAAGGAAGAAGGAGAGAATCGCACCCTTCGCTTCTTCCGCTCTTCTCGCTTAATACACTCAACAGAGAGGGTGGACAGGGACGAAGGGGAAAACGAGCACAGGAAATACGCGACTACCGCGGATAAGCACTCGTAAAAATTGTACTCGTATAACGGACATGCTAAACAGGGTCCTCGCTCGAAGATTATACTACTACTATGACACGTTTCGATATTGTCGTATTATAATTCAACATCTTTCGGATCATTATATTGCAGGAACATTTTAACTGCATGTTGAACCCTTTCCACTCGTATGTCTCCGTGGAGTCACTAAAATAGATTCAAATACTGTCTATGTCTTTTTGTTAGAGCATACATATAATCAACATTATTTCTCCTATAATTAATATATAAGTGTGAAGGAAAATCATTAGTTTAAATAATTGAAAGAGAGTTCCACGATCGATTTTCGATTCGAGTTATATACACAGTATGTCTGAAAACTAACGGAACTTTTTAAATTCAAGGAAAACTGCTAGCACCATCTATTAAAATAATATGCTATTTGAAAACAGTATTCCTCCCCTACAAAACAAAACAATCATTATTAGAATCGAGCAACGAATTGCAAACTTATAGCCGTTAAAGCGACAGAACCTTTCGTTACCGTGTCACAAAATCACGATGGAGCAAAGAGCGAATATTAAATTCTGCTCGGTAAAGCTCGCTAAAACTTTTACAGAAACATTTGAACTAATGAAAAATGTTTATGGCGACGATTGTTTATCCCGTACACGTGTGTTCGAGTGGTATAAGTGATTCCAGAACGGTCGTGATACTTTGGAAGACGACCCAAAGCCAGGTTTTGGGTTTTTCTAAATTCTAAACGATTCTAAAGGTATTATACTTCGGGAATTCGTTCCACAAGGACAAAATGTTAATGGCGAATATTATCTGGGTGTTATGGAACGTTTGTGGAAAAGAATCGTTCGTGTGAGGCCCGAATATCGAGCACCAGGGAGTTGGTTTCTGTTGCATGATAATGCACCATGTCACAGAACTGTCGCAGTTCGTGAATTTTTGGCGAAAAAACAAGTCTGTGTGCTCCAACATCCTGCATATTCGCCCGACTTATCTCCATGCGATTACTTCCTTTTTCCAAAATTGAAAGTAGCCATGTAAGGAACGTTTTATGACACTGTTACACAAGTCCAAGTAGCTGTGACAAGGGTGATTGAAACGATTCCGCAAAGCGACATATAAAAATCTATGTTAACATTACTTGAGCGTGCCCAGCGGTGTATTGATGCGGAAGGGATGTAACTTGAATAAAAAAAATTAATTTTGGCAAAATAACTAATACTTTTTTTTTATTTAAAAAGTTCCGTTCAGACATACTGTGTACTCCGATAAAAAATTTAATAATTGATTTTTTATTTTCCCAATTTTATTTAAAATTGCAATTTTATTTATTTACAAAATAATGGTTTTATATATGTTATACAAGCGTTAGGTCAAAAGCAGGATATAAAAACTTGTTTTTCTTTCATTTTACGTTCAGAGTATGGTGACAGTAATAAACCTGAAATTAATTCCGAGTTAAACCCTGCATAGAAAAAAAATACAAGTGGAAAGGGTTAATTCGTGTTAGCATCATAGGGATTTTCGTTGAGAGGTTTGAATTTTGAATTTCTTAGAGAAATTTTCAAAATTTTAGGGTTTTAACATCCTGGAGCTTTCAATGTTTCATATTTTATAAATTTTTATGTTCTGAAGTATTCAGGGGTTCAAATTTAAAAAATTTTGAATTTCAGAAATTTAAAAATTCCAATATTTCCAGATTTCGAAATCTCATAATTCCAAAATTTCAAATATCCAAATTCTCAAAGTACAAAACTCACAAATTGCAAGCTCTCCAAATTTCAAATTTTCTAAATTTTGTAATTGCAAATTTTTCAAATGAGAAAGTTCTGAAATATTTAAAATATCCAAATTCCAAAATTCCCAAACTGCAAACTCTTCAATTACCAAAATTTACAAATATACAAATTTTTAAATTCCAAATCTGTAATATTTCCAAACTCTAAAATTTCAAAACACAAAAATTCCTAACCTCAAAAATCAAATATTACTACATTTCGCTATTTGCACATACTGAAGTACCAAAATACCAAAATTATAAAATTATAAAATTCCAATATTTCAACGTTTCAAAGTCTCAAAATCTCCAAATCCAATATTCCAACATTTACAAAATTTCAAAATTCCTAACTCCAAGTCCCCAAAATCTCCAAGTCTAAAAATTCCAAAATTCCACTTCAAAGTTCAAAAATAAATAAAAATTTCAATTTCAAGTCTCAAAACAAATAAAAGTTTGTATGTACCCATACCCATAATAACTAGATCAATTAAAAAAAGAATGGCCGCAATAAAAAGCAACCCTTGCTATACTTTCAGCGTTTCCTACGTATTTGTCATTTGAGATGAGACACGTGCTAACTGCATCTCGAGTGCGCACACAGACACACGAGAACACTGTAAGGCAAAATGTCATACAAGCTGTCATTAAGTCACCCCTCTGCGGTAGAACCACGAGTGACACTCACGATACTCGTGCAACCACCTAAATCACAGGTTACGCAATTTCTGGATCCACCATCATATTATATTATATATCGCGACGTAACAACGGTATATCGTGTTATGTGGTTTCCGTTCTTCGACACTCGATAATCATTTAACCATTGCTTCTAACCACGCCTCTTATTGTACCGTAATATACATATATGTTTCCTCTTTAAGGGTTGATACAATACGTGTATACTAGAATGGCTCAAAAAAATCTTCTAAAAAAACTCCGGCGAAAGTTTGAGCTCAAAAATTTAGACGTCGCTATTTTCTATCAGACATTGATTTTTTATCATATCGACCTTTAATTACAATTTGAGTGATTTATGTAATATCACCAAAGAAATACTACTACCATATTTTTCATACATTTATAATAATGTAAAATAATATTTGATGTATAGTACATATAGATCTTACAAAGTTCTTGTTTTCAAAAATTATTATAAGTGTTATAAAAATATAATATATTATTTATTTGTATGTGTGGAATATAAAAATGAATCTAAACACACTAAATTGCTATTAAAAATATATTTTAGGGACGCTAACCCTCCCACGAAACTGGATATCAATACATAATTTTTCGCAGTAAATTGTGCTTTACGACGATATGGATGTATACACAAGGGAGGTATGCCATAGGAACGCTCCCACGAAATATAAAACAGGAAAAACCTGGTAATTTTTCGGTGATTATTCGCAATTGCGATCGCAACGAATTCGGACGGTTAGAAAATAGGGTGAACCGGTGCGCCACGCGTCGATACGCCGATTTGCAGTATAAATCTTGCACCCTCTATGGTGTTGCGTAGCCACCCCATACCGCGTGGGAAATCCTGTCTGGATCAAGTCGAAGGAGAGAAAAAAAGATGCAATTGTACATGTGACAGCTCTATTATGTTATGCTTTAAGCTGCTACTAGCCTGTTGGGATTTTAAATAGTCCCGTTTGAGTGGTTATGTGATAACTTATCACCCTTCTCGGTTATTGCAATTTGAATTGTGTGTTGCCAATTAGGAACATCTTAGAGCTCTGAAGAAATTTATAAATAAAACATTATTAAATTTTTTTACATTTCTTCGAGCTTGGAGAAAAATTTTTGAAGTTGAAAAAATTAGAGATATTACTGTAATTTTTGCAGTAGCAATTTTGTAATTTGTTTAAATATTATAATATTCCAATAATATCGTAACTTTCGATTCTTTTAACCTTTTTGGAGGATGATTTTTTATTCGATTGAACCTTGGTGCTTGATTTCTTTCAGACCTAATATTATCGTAATTTTCAAATCAATCTCTTCCAGAAATTTACAATTTTTTTAATACAAATTTGCAAGAATTATTTTCATCAATACTTCTGCTAGTACGTCTTGAACACAATATTTTAAAAATTTATATATACGATAAATTTTGGAGGGAACAATGAATTTAATTGCCAACCTGACAATTATGTTGGTGCATCCAATGGAAGATTCGATAATGAGCCAACAGTTGAATTACTACGATATAAATTAATCGTGTGGTCGAGAACGAGCCACGAAAGGAGCTGGAAAGCAATTCTAGGCAACGAAGACGATCCTTTCTCGTGTATCGTTATCTAGTAAGCCATTATTCCACGAGTTATCGCCGCTGGTTTGATTTATCGTTCGAGGCACCCAAGAAACTTGGCTGGGCCCTTCTTCCTACATGCTGCAGTCGTGTCGCTTTAAGAAAATCATTACAGAAATGAGATAAAGACAAAATGATTAGGGGATGAGCGGAAATTTTGTGCTATTCATTCGTAGCGTTTAGAAGACATTTTTAATTACTTTTTTCCACAGTATTGTACGTACTTTATATATTTGAAATGTTGTATACATATATTATATGTATCTTACGTTTCTATGTATTTTGTGTATAGTATTTTATGTATTTTGTGTATTTTGTGTATTTCGTGTATTTTGTTAATTTTGTGTATTTTATGTATTTTATGTATTTTGTGAATTTTGCGAATTTTGTGAATTTTGTGTATTTTATGTATTTTATGTATTTTATGTATTTTATATATTTTATGTATTTTATGTATTGTATGTATTTTATGTATTTTATGTATTTTATGTATTTTATGTATCGTTTTTTATATACTTTACACATTTTAAGTGTTTTAAACATTTTATGTATTTTATGTATTTTCTGAATTTTGCGAATTTTGTGATTTTTGTGTATTTTATGTATTTTATGTATTGTTTTTTTATATATTTTATGTATTTTTTGAATTTTATACATTTTACACATTTTAAGTGTTTTAAACATTTTATGTATTTTATGTATTTTGTGAATTTTGTGTATTTTATGCTTTTTTATATATTTGATATATTTTGTGAATTTTATACATTTTACACATTTTAAGTGTTTTAAGCATTTTATGTATTTTATTCCATCTATATATTTGATATATTTGATATGTTGTAAATAGTTTGTATGTTATATTTTACATGTTTTACATATTTTAAATATTTTATATATTGTAAACTTTTTATACATTTTATATATAAAACATATCTTAATTATTTTAACCACTCTTAGGTAAAAATATTTTTATTCTATATAATAAATAGTAATTAAATTATTATTATTCAAGTTGTTTCTAAACGTTTTTACTACCATATTCTTTCATTTATACCAAATTATTTTATTATACATTTAAACACCTATATTTAATCTTGCAATTAAGTTTATCATAACATAAGATCCAAATGTTAAAAACGCTGAAGTAGAATATCCTTTGAACACGTCGTCACACATATTGTATATTTCATTCATTTACATAACAACTTTCCGTACACCAAAAATCCCCCAGAAAATCCAGCAACAAGAACCGAAACATTTCCCAAAAACTCTCAAAGCGGAGACGTAGAGGAGGACATAAAGACCATGGGATGAGATACAAATTGCATTTAAATAGAAGTCGAGAAACGCCTGGTATTCGCAATTTAAACGGACAGAAAGAGCAACAGAGACGAAAGACCGATGCTAAAATACAACATAAAACAACGAGTAGAACGGGTCGAAATGGAATTCTCTGTTTTTTTGGTGCCCGACAAAAGGTCGTAGAGAGTGTTAGATGCCCGATGCCACGTATAATCACGGCTTTTAATCTGGAACGACGTAGGGTAGTTTTTGGGGTTGCGCTCGAAGACGTCCGACAGGGTGGTAGAGGGAGGGATGCTTTTTAGAACGCGGCAGGGGGTGCAGGGTAGATATACAGGGGCGGCGTGGACGCCACGCGTCGCGCTTTATTGCCTCCTGCATCAACCAGCTACCCTCGCCACCTCCTATTTGGATTCCTACGATCCACCGTCGTTGGATACGGCTGGGATACCACGATTTCTCGATCGAGGGCATCTCTGGTCACGTGCGATACTCTGGATTACGTATCTGCTAATAACAGGTGGTATTGCATAGGGTGTTCCATTTGATATTGTAAAACATTTCGAAGACGTGTGATTTAAGAAAAACAAACTGATATCATCTGGACATATACCCTGTATACACAATATGTCTGAAAAGTAACGGAACTTCTTAAATTCAAGGAAAATTACTAGCACCATCTATTAAAACAATATGCTATCTGAAAACAGTATTTCTCCCCTACAAAACAAAACAATCATTATTAGAATCGAGCAACGAATTGTAAACTTATAGCGTTTGAAGCGACAGAACCTTTCGTCACCGCGTCACAAAATCACGATGGAGCAAAGAGCGAATATTAAATTCTGCTCGGTAAAGCTCGGTAAAACTTTTACAGAAACATTTGAATTAATGAAAAATGTTTATGGCGACGATTGTTTATCCCGTACACGTGTGTTCGAGTGGTATAAGCGATTCCAGGATGGTCGTGATACTTTGGAAGACGACCCAAAGCCAGGTTTTGGGTTTTTCTAAATTCTAAACGATTCTAAAGGTATTATACTTCGGGAATTCGTTCCACAGGGACAAAATGTTAATGACGAATATTATCTGGGTGTTATGGAACGTTTGTGGAAAAGAATTGTTCGTGTGAGGCCCGAATATCGAGCGCCGGGAAGTTGGTTTCTATTGCATGATAGTGTACCATGTCACAGAACTGTCGCAGTTCGTGAATTTTTGGCGAAAAAACAAGTCTGTGTGCTCCAACATTCTCCATATTCGCCTGACTTATCTCCATGCGATTACTTCCTTTTTCCAAAATTGAAATTAGCCATGTAAGGAACGTTTTATGACACTGTTACACAAGTCCAAGCAGCTATGATAAGGGTGATTGAAGCGATTCCGCAAAACGCCATAAAAAAATCTATGTTAACATTGCCTGAGCGTGTCCAGTGGTGTATTGATGCAGAATGGATGTATTTTGAATAAAAAGAATTAATTTTGGCAAAATAACTAATACTTTTTTTTTATTTAAAAAGTTCTGTTACTTTTCAGACATACTGTGTATGTCCTTCAGTATTTCGAGTGGGGAGTCAAATGGTATTACTAATTTTTTGATGTGTGGGCGTCTTCGAGGTTATTTCAAGGTCGTCTTGTCTTTTTTTATCATAAACCCATATTTTTTATTCCAGAATCATATTCTACGTAAAAAAATACACAACTTTTTCTTGATACATTTTGTTGTAAGTTCAATATTACATCTGATAGGCTTACATCTTCAAGTGTCAATAGCACCTTAAGAATTATTGATGGCACGTTAGATGGAGACAAATATCGAGACTTGGATCGCGAATTACCTGTATTATTTGAAGATCTAAGCCTAGCAGACGGGCAAAACATGTGGTTTCAACACGACGGTTGCCCAGCTCATTATTCACGTATTCCGCGGCAAGTACTATATCGGGATACTGATCGTTGGATAGTTCGAGGTGGTTCAGTCTCCTGGCCAGTGAGATCATCTGATCTAACATCACCCGATTACTTCCTATGGAGTTATAATAAAGAAAAGGTATACTCTGATCCACCTATTACACCAGAAAACATGAAAGAGCGAATTATAACTGGGTGTCGTAGTATCACGAGAATTTATTATCTGTTCATGAGACTTTTATTAAACGAATTAATAAGTGTCTAGAAGTTGAGGGTAACAATTTCGAGCATTTATTGTAACGTTCTTAAATGAAATAAAAAACTTTCCACAAAAAGTAACGTTGTCATTTTAATAGAAAGAATTTTTTGACATTAACATGAAAAATCGACTAGATATTTTAAGAAATCTTGTTGTAAGTTCAATATTGAATTTACAACAGAATGTATCAAACAAAGGGTATACATTTTTTCCCGTAGAATATGATTCCGAAGTAAAAAATATGGTTTTATGATAAAAAAGACAAGATGACCTTGGAATATCCTCGAAGACGCCCACGCGTTAAAAAATTAGTAATACCATTTGCTTCTCTATTCGTAATACTAAATGACACGTGTCAGTTTGTTTTTCTTAAATCACAAGTTTTCGAGATTTTTTACATTGACAATTTAAATGGAATACCCTGTATATGTTCATTTTGAAAGTGAGGCCTTAGGTTGAAACTATTTTTAATCGAATATATTGCGGTATTTAGCTCTGGTAAATTTTAGTCATTCGGATAATACTATGAAAAACTGCAAATTGTATAATGTTGGTTACATAACCTCAGTATGAGCAGGGGTCTGTAGATCTATCTAGTTATTATAGCTTCTATTATCAGCTTGCGAGTTCTAGTTCAGTTTCTAATAAACACTCAACAAAGTCATCACGGTTCTTTTAGTATTGGTGCGCAAAACCCATTAACAATTTCACTGTTATCTCAAAATTAATCAAATTAGACAAATTTTCAAATTTCTAATTTCTAAATGTTCAAATTTTCAAGTTCTCTAATTTCTTAGTTTCCAATTTCACTAGTTTCATAATTTCTTCAATTCTTTATGTCTTTAACTTCCAAATCCCCAGTTCTCTAGTTCCATAACTTTCAGAGTTACAATTCTTCAGATCTGTAATTTCCAAACCCCTAATTGTCTAAATTCCAAATCTCAATTTTTCAGTTTTGAATTTCTTGAATTTCTAAATTCTTAAAATTCCCTAGTCTAACTGTCTCTTACCATGATTCCTTACTTCTCCGACTGTTTAATTCTCTAATTCCCTTGTTCTCCAACTGTCTGATTCCCTAACACCTTAGTTCCACTAATTCTCTACCTTTCTTAATCCACAAAATTCCTAAAGCCTCCAACGTTTCACAAATTCAAAAATCTCTAAATATATAAATCTGTAAACCCTCAATTGTCAAATCTCCTAATTTGTCACTTTTCAATTTCCCAAATTCTCAAATTCCTTTTCCGAGTTTCCTAATTCCACCTTTGTGAATTTGAAAACAAGTTATGAATTTGGGATCTTTGGGATTAGGGAATGTGGGTATACGAAAGTGTATGGATGTAGGAAATTAAAGATACAGTAATCTAGGGATGTGAACATTCGGAGATATAGGAATGTAGGGATATTTGTACATGTTTGGAGATTTTTGAGGATTAGAAAATTTGGATACGTTGGAATTTTAAAATCTACAGGTACGATAGTATAGGGCAAGGCAACCTTTCTGAAGTTAAGAGCCATTTTTTTCCCGATGTGATAAATTATTTTTTTAAAGAGCCAAATATAAGTACATACATCGGTATGTATTAGAAAAAATAATATAATATCTGCTGTGAAACATGTATTGATTGTGAAATCAAAACAT
The DNA here is from genome assembly GCA_036983795.1 of Megachile lagopoda. NCBI lineage: Eukaryota > Metazoa > Arthropoda > Insecta > Hymenoptera > Megachilidae > Megachile > Megachile lagopoda. The sequence goes on from CM072792.1 coordinate 814,448, forward strand.
TCTATTTTGCGTAGTAACAGAACATATAAGTCAACGTATTAAAGAAAACGGAAACACTTTTTGGTTTTGAGTGTGGCGTCGGTGAGTGTGGCGAGCAAGGTTAGCTAAAGCTAGGTTTACATGCATGCGATCTGCTGCGGATTTTGATGTGTGCGCAAGATTATTTGTTTGGCAATTGCAATATTGCAGTTAATTTTTCAATATTATTAAACTACTCAAGAGCCACAAGTATGATTCTACTGAGCCGCATGCCTGCCCTAAAAGAAAAAAAAACAAAAACGATAGGTTCTATTTATGAATCTTCATACACAACAACCTACTAATAAAGTACCAACTTTCAACTTCGCGAAAGTGCCGGAGAGCTCGAACCTCGGGCGATCCCGAAGGTAAGAGGCAAGGGACCAGTCTTGAAAAAACTGCCCAGAGAAGATCAAAGTGCCTGATAGCCTCTTAAGAGGAAAACGTTGAAGACAATCGGTCAATCGGTTACCCGATATCCTTTGGCTGTACGCTCGTCCTCGAGATGACACACGCCCGTTTATGCATGGAGGACGATCGATTCTCTCTGATTGAACGGGACAGCCGCCATACGGTGGTTGAACTTGAACGGCGACGAACAGTTCGGTATAAGGTTGCCGGGCCACTCGGCGGTTAAAGTGACGTTAACTGCTTCGACAGAGGTATCCTTCGTCGAATGGAGGCTTCGAGCTGTCGCCAACTTGCTAGAAACGTGGTCCGATCGTTCGCAGAGAGGATACACGTCGAATTGGACCGTGCTCGGTGCGGTTTCCTTCACGAAATATTGCTATAACGTTTATCCGTAACCTTATTTCTCTCGTTCCACGTTATCGTTCGTTTAATACCAGCATTCTTCGGCTTTTCTTTGTGGTCGGAGGATTATAGAATGCTGGGCAGTTGAAAAAACGACAGAGCAGCGTATCGGTATCTACTTTTATGGATCTATTGGTAACTTAAATCTTCATCTTAGTCAAAGGTTGCTTTTACGAAAATATAAAGTGTAAAATACCTTAATATATAAAATGTGAATTACCTTAATAACATGTGAATAAGTGTGAAATGTTTTAATAATACTTTGATAAAATGTGAAAATCCTCGGTAAACGATGAAACGTGAAATACCTGTGCAAGTAAACAAAGTTCAATTAAAAGGCGAGACAACGTATTGCCGTGGGTCGAAGTCATTGCCGGCGCAAGAAATTAATTCCATAAGAGCATCAGGCGGGCAGGGCGACGGTTCGGTGATTAAAAGGGACGCGTCTCGCGGAAGAAAAAGACTTCACGGACGTGGCGATAAAGGATAGCCCATGGAAATACGGGGAAGCGTAACGAAGAGGGCATAGAACGAAGGAATGGAAGAAACGCTGGACCAAGGGGATGAAAAAGGAGGGGGTGAGGGTGAGAAATACATAATGCAGTAGCCGGACGTCTCCGACACCCTCAACCCTCGCGTTCAACCGCTACGCCGAGTCCGTTGCTGAAGACGATGGCTGCTCCGTGAGAGGACACGAAAGGAGGGGTTGCCCGTGGCACCAGCCAACAAGGAGGGGTTGGTAACACGAGAGGACGAAGGGGTGCATTGATTTACGCGGACAGGGCAAGCCGAGGGTGTCTCCAAGGCGGACGTACAGGGGCCAACAATTCACTCGCCTCGGGTTCCACCAGCCATCCATTACTTTGCCTCTTCTACCGGTAAGAACCACCCCTTTCCATCCACCCACATCCACCCCTGAGACTTCTTTTTCTCTCTTGGTATTGTTGCGGTTACGTTGCGCCTACATCTGGGGACCTATCACGTGTTCCCCGGGACATTTCAGCTAAGATGGTACTCGGGTCTTTATGTGGCCTTAAGGTAAATGTCCCGGTGGTTAAACGATTAAGAGAATAGCTGAAGTAAGTGCTGTTTCCTTTATATTTGGACAATGTGAAGTTATAACCAAGTATGTTTGAAATTTCTACTGTCAGATAAAGTAATGTTGAATAATTATTATTATTAGAATAATTATTAAGATTTATTAATATATAGAAACTCAATTGGAAATTCACAAAAATGAAATTATAATATTTAACGTCTTCGTCTCTTGAATTCTCTCAAAGCAATGCACATCGTTGCTTCGAAAACATGCAGATAGCAACAGCAAAAGACAATCTTGTATAACTTGTATTAATATTCACGGTTAAGCTTCATTCATATCATTCACACAAGCTTTATTTATAATATGCATTCATACCACACATACGGCTACATAATACATGCATTAATACACACACACACACCACAGTAATAAGAATTTACATTAGCGAAAGAAAAAGTTTTGAATTAATTGAAACTTGAGAATATGTGACACAGTAGTTAAATAATATTCGTGTTCTAGTCATTAATTATTACTGTCACAAATAATAAATATGTTATTCTACCAAAAAGTGACTGTCCCAAACAGTGTATGTATTTATTTATTTTCATAATTTGATAAAAAGGATGGTAATATTTTGTGGAATAAAAATATTTTATTTACAATAAATTCATTTAATTAATTGTAGTGGGCGTGTTTCCTAAATTCATTTTGGTACATGAAATTTTTCAGTCGTAACTTGTAACGAAATGTTTTAAAGGCTTTTAGTGCTGTACAAACATGCTTTTGTGTGTAATTTTTTTTCTTTTTTTTCATTAGGTATTCTGAAGAATTTATGGGGCTTTATAATGTAATAAAAATGTTTAAAAGTATATTATGGAATTTTAGGTTATGTTGACTTTGTGAAATTTCTTAACTGTTTTTCATTTTAATAAAGTTGTAAGTGTGATATTTAGAGATGTTTTAATTTCGAAATTACTAAACTCTTAAATTTTACAAATATCAAAGGTTCAGTTTTTCGAACTTTTAAATCTATAAATTTCTAAATTATCAAATTCTTTCAGATTTCCAAATCTTCAAATCTATAAATTTCCCAAATTCAAAAATTTCAAAATTCCTAATTCCCAATTCCTAAATTCCTAAATTCTTAAATTCTTAAATTCTTAAATTCTTAAATTCTTAAATTCTTAAATTCTTAAATTTTTAAATTTTTAAATTCTTGACTTCTTAAATTCTTAAAATCTTAAATTCTTAAATTCTTAAATTCCTAAATTCTTAAATTCTTAAATTCTTAAAATATTAAATTATTGAATTCTTGAATTCCTGAATTCCTGAATTCCTGAATTACTGAATTCCTGAATTAATAAATTCCTAAATCCATAAATTCCATAATTCCTAAATTCCAAAATTCCTAAATTCCTAAATTCCTAAATTCTTAAATTCTTAAATTCTTAAATTCTTAAATTTTTAAATTTTTAAATTCTTGCACTCTTGAATTCTTAAAATCTTAAATTCTTAAATTCTTAAATTCCTAAATTCTTAAATTCTTAAATTCTTAAATTCTTAAATTCTTAAATTTTTAAATTTTTAAATTCTTGCATTCTTGAATTCTTAAAATCTTAAAATCTTAAATTCTTAAATTCTTAAATTCCTAAATTCTTAAATTCTTAAATTCTTAAAATCTTAAATTCTTGAATTCTTGAATTCCTGAATTCCTGAATTAATAAATTCCTAAATCCATAAATTCCATAATTCCTAAATTCCTAAATTCCTAAATTCTTAAATTCCTAAACCCATAAATTCCATAATTCCTAAATTCCTAAATCCATAAATTCTCAGATTTTCGAATTCCTAAATTTTCAAATTTCAACAGGTAGAAAATGTTAAAATCCTAATATTGCAAAGTTCTAAAATTCCAAACCTCGAAAATCTAAAAGGCTAAAAATTTCATGGTCTCAAAGTTTTAAAATTCAAAAATTCTGCGGTCCAAAGACTCAAAGTTCAGAAATTTCAAAACTCAAATGTTCTAAAGGTTCAAAAACTCAAAATTCCAAGTTTCAAAGTACCAAAACCCCAAAATTCCATAGCTCCAGTGTCAAAGACCCAAAATTGTAATATTCCCGCACTTTAAAATCGCAAAACTTCAAAATGATAAACTTTCGACATATTACAGTCATAAACTTCAAAAATATCAAGGTTCACAATACTCAGGAATAAAAAATTCCAGAAACTGAGTTCCTGTTGTGAATATAACAAATTATCGCACGTAAATCATTATTCGATTCATTCATTAATCGATTGACAAAAGACTGTTCAGTCATTGGTTTATATAAAACGTCAACACCTTCCTGAATATCTGTTCTTTATTATTAGTTAACATCAGTTTATTGTATCGTAATATTATTTTAAATAAATCTAGAATTGTATTTGGTTTAACATCCATATAATTCTTAGTCGTGTTCAAATACTTCATAATTCTAACAGTTCCCAAAGTACAAAAATTTCAAAATCCTAAACCTTCAAAGTTTCAACATTCAAAATTCCGAAATTCCACATTTTCAAAGTACCAAAATTAAAAAATTGCAAAATATGTAATTCCATAAATTCCAAAATTTCGCAGTCTCAAATTCTTGAATATAAAAATTTGCTAACTCCACTTTCAAGATCCTAAACTCATCATCTAAACATCCCAAATTCGCACAAAGTTAAAAAATTCCATAATTCTAAAATTCTATATTCTCGAAATATATATATTTTTAAAGTGAAGCGATACAAGACCTTTTATGTAGTTATTCCTGTTATGATAGGTAGATTAGTGGACGGTGGACGTGGCTAGGGTGCTAATAGACACGATTGGTCGTTCAAACGGTCATCAGGTTTGCTGTAGCATGTGAAAACAGCGTGCAAACACGTCCCTGAGAGGATCCATTCACGGTGGTAGACTATTAATTACAGGGACACGCTTGGTCACCACAGGAAATCGTGCTACCCCTGATTCGACTCCCTTGTGGCACCCGTGATTTTCCACCCCTAAGTCAGCGGACGAGAGTACACGATGTTAGTGTGAATGGCATGTGGTCAGTGTCTGTGAAAATGTCAGTGATCCTGTCATTACACTACTCAAACCCTTTCAAATCCCTAAACTTAATGGAGGACCATTTATAAAACTGCCCTCTTGATCTTCCAATCTAGATTTTTGAAACATCGTACTTTTATCAAAGCTTTTTTATCCTGAAATATTTTATCTTACGGTTTTGATCAAAAGGTATTGATATAGCAACTATTTTCATTGAGCAAAAAGTGAGGAATAAAAATAAATTACCAAAAAGGTAAAAAATAGTAACTGGGCCATTTTGACGTAAGTGTAAGTTTAATATTTTTTGAGATAGATTTGTTATGAATTTTGTAATTCTCGAGATCGATTTTTGTTAAGTCTTCGTTGGGAGTTTGTTGACACTGCAACGATGTCAATGATTCATGTTTTTCAAGTTTAATACAGAATGTCAAGTTTTGACAGTGGATCGAGATTGAAGTATACAGCAACCACTCGTAATTTCGAAGTGTTCATTGGGGGTGAGACATCAACGTCAACCCCCGGAAAGAACGATCGCGGTCAGGCTGGCCAGCTCAACGAATGTGATCTCGTTTGACAGTGGTTCTCTCTCGATTCAGAGCATGATTTTCCAATATATACAATTTTATAGCAAATTACTTCGCTCGAAAGCAAATATATTGAATTGTTTATTGAAACGTTGACTCTCACTGCGAAAGCAAACACCTGCAGTAATAAAGTACTGTGTAATGCGGTTATTTAGAATGTCATTTCGTTTTTCGATTTAAACATACGTTTTGTTATTTTCAATCGATAATGTAGCTTTAACATTTATTTAACATTTTTATGTATTAGTTATAATAGCTTATATGCTAGCTATTTGTGGGAGAAATATTTCATTAGATTATGTCGTTATTATAATAGTTATTTTACAATTTTTCTAGTCACTCAATTTTTTATTTTCACAGTTAACTTATTCCTTGTTCTTTCTTCTTGCGAAAGAAAGTGGTCGCTGTTTCGTAAAAATATGAGATTTCGTTATTTTTAAATTCAATGATATCCATGTATGTATAAAATAGCCATATATGTAATCATTTGTACAGTAAAATAATTAGAGTAAAATATAATTACAAAAATCATCCTTGATTTCAGCAATAAAATAATCTCCATTTTTTGAAACTCAACAAGATAGACCATATATGTGGACACCATCTTCTGTGTTAATAATAAAATAATTAAAGCATAACATTACTAAAAAAATTGCACTTGAAGTCAAACAATAAAAAAGTCTCATGTTTTTCAAATTCAACAAGAATGACCACATATGTGGACACGATCTACTGTGTTCGTAATAAAATAACTAAAAGAATTATCCTTGATTTTAAATAATAAGAAAGTTTGGTTCTTTCCAAATTTAAAAAGAATGGCCATATATGTGGACGTCACCTTGTATGTTCTTCATACATAATAAATTGAAATATGCTTAAAAAGATATATCTTGTTTTTAGACAATAAAAGTTATCCTTGAAAAGATTCGGTTCTTTCCAAATTTAGAAAAAATGGCCATATATGTGGACGTCACCTTGTATGTTCTTAATACATAATAAATTGAAATATGCTTAAAAAGATATATCTTGATTTTTGACAATAAAAGTTATCCTTGAAAAGATTCGGTTCTTTCCAAATTTAGAAAAAATGGCCATATATGTGGACGTCACCTTGTATGTTCTTAATACATAATAAATTGAAATATGCTTAAAAAGATCTCTTTTGATTTTAGACAATAAAAGTTATCCTTGAAAAGATTTGATTCTTTCCAAATTTAAAAAGGATGGCCATATATGTGGACACGCCCTTGTATGTCCTTAATACAAAATAAATTAAAATATACTTAAAAAGATATATCTTGATTTTTGACAATAAAAGTCATCCTTGAAAAGATTTGATTCTTTCCAAATTTAAAAAGGGTGGCCATATATATGGACGTCACCTTGTATGTCCTTAATACAAAATAAATTAAAATATACTTAAAAAGATATATCTTGATTTTAGACAATGAAAGTTATCCTTGAAAAGGTTTGGTTCTTTCCAAATTTAAAAAGAATGGCCATATATGTGGACACCGTCTTATATGATCTCAATATAAAATAAATTGAAATATGCTTAAAAAGATCCCTCTCGTTTTTAGACAATAAAAGTCAACCTCGAAAAGGTTAATCACATTCTCTCTTTTTCTTGTTCCAAAGCACATTTATAAACATAAGTACTAATCTTATTATAAATACTTATTAATTTCAATTCAATCTACCAACAAACGGTTGGAAGCAATTAAATCAATGATTGCCTACAAATTAGGTAAAAAAAGTTTGTAAGTGAATCTCTAAATATTCCTCCGATGTAACTATGATAATTGAGGAATAAGAAAATGGAGAACTATGAAGATATAACTGTAACTAAGAGAATATTGAATTTTGAAAAAAATTGACAGTGTACAAGGGATTTTCTTCGTGTCGTGGAAAATTAGTTGAGAACCACTGTCAGTATTCCGGAATCAGTGGTGCGAGTAAACCAATAACGCGTCCGCCACGCCGGGTGCCAGATTCAAATCCAACCGGGGACTGAAACGGCATTCGACGACGAAACGGATAGCTAGAGCTTCACAGGACATTTCGAAAGCGACGCCACGTCCTGCAGCCGTTTCGGGTTTGTCAAATCATTGTCCATTCGATCGTTCACGCGACTCTTCTCAAAGCTCCGAAAATACTGTTTTCCTTCTTTCGGTACAATGTGGATTAATTGCACATTCTTTCACTCGCGCAAATATACTATATACTTGCTCTCTCTGAAAAGAGATCACATTTTACGATCCTCTTTAACACGCTAATGTACTAAATGAGCCGTTTTCGAAACTGGGGTCCATTTTCAAAAAAATTAAGATAATACATTTAATAATATTTACTGAGTACATCATATTTAAGTAAGTAAATAACATCATTTTATCATGTCTGTGTTCATAAATTTATGTAATAAAAATACACAAATAATAAAATGGATAGAGGTTAGAAGGTTATAATTGTTTATGAATATTTTAGAATTAAAAAGATAAATGGTGCGATTATTCCGGGTTAGAGCAAAATTCTGAGACGTCGATAGAAAATCAAAACTGATCCGAGAAAAATTCAAGATTACTCGAGTGGTAGAGAAAAGATTCGCGATGCATCAAGCATTGTTCTCGCATTCTTTCGAGCGAGAGCAAGCTGGAGCTTCGGATATTCAAGAATATTCTGGCCGTTTTACGGGGGTGTACGAAGCGTATCCAATTTGATGGCATTACAATAACGGGGGTAATGTCTGAGAATAATGAAATTTCCCTCAATCACCGCGACCCGCTTCGAATACGTCCGCCCTCGTCTTTCCTCTTTCTCGTCCGCCTTCTTTTTCTCGCCCGCCTCTTCTTCCCGGTTGAACTACGAGTTTTCGACGTGCCGAGGAAAAGAAGGGAAAAGAAAGCAAAGGAAAGGAAAGGATACAACGTGGAAAGGAAATGTGCGGACGTTCGGAACGATAGCGACGTTTCCAAATCGATTTCACTTCTTATCGAGGCAGAAAACGAACAGTATTCGCACCGTTTCTTTCAGAATTTTTGCAAAATTCTTATCCAACGCCAGTAATTAATAGCCTTTAAATAGCGATGTCACGCCATTTTGTAATTACCTGTACAATGCACAAATACATCGACGATTTTTACAATAATCTGAGTTTTAGGTAGGAAATTATGGTCCGTATTTCTTAAATACTAATTCGTAGTGCATAAAAATAGTGCAAAATAAAATTGATGTAATAACGTAAATACTAAAATGGGTTTCATGAAACCTGATTTTCAGGCGTTTCATAAAGACATCGATATTTTATGCTAATCGAGTTTCATAAGTTTATTATGTTACCTCTACTTTCATTTTGCATTCGTAAGAATCGTTTATAAATGTTAACAAGTGAAATGGTAGAAAAATACTTTTGGAGACAGTAAAATGATCGATGCTTTTCGCATCGGAGGCAAAAGTTGTAGCTACATCGTAGAGGTCGTTCAAAAATGAACGATTTTGTTAGTAAAAGACGTAATCATGGTAAGAAGGAGCATTTAGGTCACCTTCCAAAAGTGTTTCTCAAGATAAACGTAAAATTGGCTTGTAACTTGACAGTCATTGGTCTAACTGCGACATAACAGCAAATTAAGTGTTACAAAAAATATTATTCCCAAAAATCATTGTAGCATTTCCGCATATTTTTAGGCCGAAAGTACCATCGGCACCACGACTGAAAAACGAAAATAACTCAGCGAGACTTTCATTCACTGGAGCAAACATGAGTACAGATTAGGAAAATGTTAGTAAAAATATTTATTTTAGACGAAATGAATGTTTTATAGTTACAATTTGTTTTTTCTAGATTAAATTTAGTGAGTAAAAATTCAGTCTAGGGACAGATGACTTTAATTTGTATTGGCACGATATACGAAAAGATGTGAAATATTTTTCGAAACGCAACTTCGGGGGTAGCTCGGTTTTGGTTTGTGTGTGTTTCTCGATTCATGACAAACACTTCATAGCATTTATTTCCCTCAAAATGAATAGTAATAATTATACCGATACATTGGAAAATTATTTAAAGCTCTATTGGAAAAACACCACGACGAAAATTTAATTTTTTGCAGAATAATGTTTCGGTTCATAAATCTGTACATTGAGATGGTTTGTAAAATAATATTCCGTTATTGGCCTGCGCGTTTAACTGACATTCCATTTTCTTTTAAAAATTTTCTGATTTCATAGAAAATTTATGGGGAATATGGTACGAATGATTTTTTCAAATAATCGTACATATTCAGATGTAGATGAGTTGAAACTTGCAATAACTAACACATGGAACAATGTCGAGTATAAAATAGTTCGAGATAAAACAGTTTTTCTTAAATGATAGGTATATTCTAACGTTTGAACATTAATTTTTATGACTTGTTTACACATTACGAATTGCTATTTACAGAATATTGGCTGTCATTTTCAAGCGAAAACTCAAATTATTAAAAATAAAGAGGGTTGGTAACTCACCGTATTACAATTATTAAATTTTTAAATTCGAACTTTCCATCTGTTATCGTAAGAAAGTAATATAAGTAATGGATCAGTTCATACTAATACGCGTGAATAAATAATTTAATTAAAAGTTTATTGTTAAAATTGTCCACCATCATACACTCTATATTACATTATAAAGTATTATAATAAAGTGTAATATTTTTACTATGCACATTTATTATTAACAGTTAAACGACTGCGTATACGTTTTATATTGAAGGTTATTTATGAAATATTTCATATATTTTGCAATAAAATATATTGCACATATGTTGCAAATATTTATGAGAAATATATTGTAATTTATACCATTCTTGATTTTTAATTTTTGTACACTTATTGGTGTTAATATTAATGTATAACGGCACATATTTGTGTATCTGTTGCCGAGGTAACACTTCATAAATGTCGCCATATTGTGACACGTATGAAATTCACCTTTATTTGTCTTATACTATTAAAATTGAGATATGTTAATATAACTAAGAATCTTTTTTAATTTTTTATTACATTTTGACAATTTTAATACGTCACAAGTAAAAATGTTGTGAATTTAGTTGCCAAACTATGAACCATCAAGTATTAATACTTGATTATTGTAATGAAAATTGACGCAGATGATCAGACATATGTATTTATAAGTTTCATTTTAATTCGTTAGTGTATACCATTAGCAAAGTATTATTTAAGTATTCAAAAGTGCCTCTCTTTTTATTATTCTTTAGATAATTAATTTTTCTAACCTCTTGACAAACACAACGTAAGTCCAATATGATGGCATTCATAACTTAAAATGGTGGTCGTGGAGTGATCACATTTCACATGTTAATATGACAGAATTATTGCTAAAAGTAAGTAATTAAAACGAATTCGATGTAGTATTAATCTTTGATTAATTACGCAAACAAATATCCAAATTAGCATTTACCAAGTATTTACCAAAAGTAATGATGTAAAAAGATCCACCAAAAGTAAACATCTGATAGGTATCTACCGAAAATAAAACTAAGTATTTACGTCAATTGAATATCCGTTAAAACATTTGAATTTTGTACCGCAGAACATAAAATAATAAGAGTAATAAAATATTACGTACACACAATTAACAAATTAAAAAGACCCATGTATAATTATCAAATATCTAAGAAATTTCATACTTGCAGAAAAGATTTTTAAATAAAACATTAGAACGAACAGTGAAATATGTATGTATCGTATTTCGAATAAGAAAATTAGCAATAAGGCAAAATGAAAAGGAAGAAAATGAAACTCGGCAGCAAAATAGGAGGATTTGAAATGACAATTATCTCGTTATACGACGAACGATTAAGTGCACGTTATATTCGTGCGAATGGTAACACGGTCGCGCGCGTTCGTATTAAACGGGACATTGAATGAAAGTGCAGAAAAACAGTAGGTTGAAGCTCGATGATGTTTCTCAGGGTAACAAGGACAACGGGTTTATAAAGCATGTCGCAAAACACGCGTAATGGAGCTCGACTTTCGTGGGATGGAGGTCGTAAGCGGCAGAGCGTATTGTCGACACGGGGCTTTCTGTAGTACGCCTGCAAAATACAATCACATTTGCATAGATAGCCGTGACGGGGGAGGAATGAAGATCAGTTTTCTGCTAGGTGACTATGGGGAGTGTTTATGGGACTCGATGAAATCTCTGTCTAAACGGAACGGCGTGAATAACGTTCGCTACATCATTCACCATCGTCCATTTTGTCCCAAACATTCTTTCGTCCAACTGATTTTGGTGAATATTTTAAATATGACGTTCATTATATGCTATATAATTTGATATGATTGTAACTTCATATCTTACCATTGTAGAAATTGAATAATTACATTTGTAATTACTCATTTGCACTTGTAAATCGTAATTAAATGAAATTGTAATTATAAAAATAATTATGCGCAATTCAATGTATGTATAATACGCAACTACAATTAATTACATGAAATTTCATGTATAATCTTATCAAATTAAGTTTGTATAATTACAATTATGTAAAACTAATTATCCTAATAATGAAGCTAGAGTTATTACTTATTTTATTCTTTATTACAATTATAGTTAATTGTAATTATAATCATTACGATAATTAAATGCAATTATAATATGAAATTATATATAATATAATATGAAATTATATAATCATATGAAATTATATGTATGTTACATTAAATGAGAGTTTTATAATTACAATGATACAAGACATACTTAAACTTGTTTCTTAATCATTCTACTTAAATTAACATGTATAAAATGAACAATTATTCACTTTTTATGATACTTAATATACATGGGCGTTCATGGTAATATACTGCAATGTTTTCCGCATATACAGTACGAATTTTAAAAGAGGAGGAGAATTAAGTTGTATTTACTTTACTAGTGACTTATATCAACTTCTCATATTTGCATTATTTTTCTAAAATTATTCTTCATTACATGTGTATTTTTCAATCTCATATGAAATCGTCAAGATTCATTTATATGCAAATACTCTGTATAGATAATACTACAATTTGTTTTAAATAACAGAAGGTAAAAATATAAAAATTAATAACTAACAATGAATGAGAGAGTAGGTACAATATAAAATATATTTGCATTACATTAACATAGTTATTCAAATTCTATTACAATGAAGCTTAAGTAGATTGGTTAAATAACAAGTTAAAAATGTCCTAAAATTAATATTATATTGAAATAAGAATGAAAGATATTCATCTTCGATTCTGAGAACATCCAGCAGAATGGCGGAGATAAACGTATATAGAGGGTTAGGCAGATAAAGGAATCAATTAAGAAATTGCAGAGGATGGAAAGGGGAATATAACGCACGGATCAAAAGGAAATTTCCCTTTTTTCAGCTCGATCTCGAAGACTTACACTCCACCCACTAATACGTTCAAAGTTCGCGACGGGGTTGCTTCTCATGGTGGTCCCTCGTTGCCATGGATATTTGCATGCGTCCAATAAACGGTGGCTAAGGGGCTCTCGACTCTTGCTCAGGGTAAAAAGCAAAAGAGGGTCGCTAAATTCTCTTTTCCTCTTGCCGACCTTCTTCTTGCCCACCCTCCACCATCTTTCTCCTCTTTCTTTCCATCGCACCTTCGTAATGGCCTCGACACCATCGTACCTACTGCCTATATGTATATATGTATACCATCGTCCTCCTACGCCCAGATGCTTCAACAGAGAATTCCGAAAGAAAGGGATAACGTCGGATAGCGAATGTTTTTATCGCCGTCGGGAAAAACTGTCGGAACTCTTCGATACGAATAACAAAATGGAGGAAAACAAGATTGAAACTTCTGACGAGCTTCTGTTTACTATTTTAGGACTCGGGACAATTTGTGACTGGGGTTTTTGTAACTTTGGGACCTACAGAACTTTGTAATTTTTTAGTCGTCTCATCGTACCCCTCTTCTTATCCGAAGATTGTCTGCTATTCTCATTGTTAGTCGACGATTAGGCGAAATGGGTAGTCAATTAACGAAAACAGGTAGCGTAACGATTTAACGCTTTAACAAATTACACGGACACGCGAAGGGTCGGTAGGAGCCTCCAGGGCGAAAGGAGGATCAAAGCTTGGCGCACAAAGTAAGTATAATCCCGTGCCGCGTTTGAACATCCTGCAAGCGCTTCTGAACTTGTTGTGGCGAAGATTAACGTTTCTTTAATGGCCCGTGTAATATTCCATTATGTACAGTTCGCTCGAGAATTATTGCGTCGACGTCGGCACACGCTCGTGGAAGGGGTTCGCGAACAAACCGGATCGACCGAATGGAGAAATAAAAGGAAAATCACGAGAAAAGCAATTTCTCTTTTGCTGGATTCGCTGCAATAACGATACCTTCGCTGTTTCTCCTAAGAATATTGCTCTTCAAAATTTTACGTCGCGTTTCGTGGTTTTTTGCGTGGATACACGCGAACATTGCTGGGAGTGCACTTTAAAGAAAACTTGACCTCACATTTACGTATAGATATAATTAAAAGTTGAACTCTGAAGGTTAAAAGTTTCAACCACTTTTTTTATGATACTTAAACAATTCTCCTAACTTAACTTAACCTTATATTTATGTTACGTATGAGTTTATAACGAAAGTGGATCAAGTTCAATTTCAGGAAAATTTCAATCTTAAAACCTTGTCCAGTTTTATGCAAAACCTTGAAAAATATAGGAAATTAAATTGTTGAACTTGTACTACTTTCATTATTGACTTATACGTGTGTTTTGGCCCTTAGACCTAACGATTTAGTGGTACTTACACTAGGAATGTTGTCGTTCGTGCAGACACCTTCTTGAAGCAAACGATCCCTGATTTCCCATGCAAAAATGGAGGGACACTCGCTTTTGTAGAGAGAAATTTTGTTCACAACTTCCGCCGTCGCCACACGCGGTTTACTGCCACCAATTGCTCTGGGTCTGATAGAACCGGTCTCATAGTACCTGCAATAGTAATAATTTGCGGTACAATGCGGTACACCTAACGTACATAGCTATTACTTCATCTCCTCTTACATTTAGTTAGTTTCTAGTTTAGCTTACATCTTACGTATTAACTTTCATAACAGTCAGAGGGAAGAGTGATTAGAGCCAAAATTTGATCAATCATAATAAATCTAAACATTTTACGATTTTATTCGTTCTGAAAGGGTTTTGTAAGATAAATCTCCTAATGCTAAAATGAGTTGCAATAATTAACAATTTTTGTTAACACTTTCTACTTATTTTGAACGTTTAGAGTAACCAAAATGTAATAGCAAATTTTATTAGCTTTACATAGATATAATTATAAGCTTCTGTAATTCAATACTTATATCACGTGAAAATATTATTATATAATAATATACTCCAAGATTCAACGTTTTTAATTTAATCTTGAGTCCAAGATTTAGGAGTAATTAATTAAAGTATATAATTCTGTAAATAGCAAAGTTGTTCTAGATTTATTAACTAATAGGGAATTTAAACTAATCTTACTCCTTACTAACTTTGTTTAAATATTGAAATTAAATATAAATTTTTTTCATGAGGATGTGAACACGTGATACTGACAAGTTATTAAACACCATCGGCACAGACACGTTTTCACACGAGATTGAATTATTAAACGAATCGTTAATTAATTTATTATACTAATAAATGTAATAAATTCAGTTAATATTGTACTAAAGTAAGTATGTTTTCTATTCTACACATTTATGTTAAGAATAACTATACAGAAATATAATTCTGCCTATTTTTAAACTCGTTAGAATATCAACATAACGTAAAACTTTATAATATATTTTTAATGATTTTTCTTACATTATAAAGTAATAGGTTATTAAATTTTTCAAAATGTCGAACGAAGAGAAAAAGAAAAAAAATTTAACACAAAAAGAGGTCTGTGAAGTCTTTGAAAAAGGTCTTTGATGTCTGGAAAGCCTTTAAAGCAAGCACTTTATTAAAAATTGCCAACATTAATTCAAGAGAAAAAGAACTTATTGTAATAGATTAAACAAATTTATTGTAAATAAAATATTTCCATTCCACAGAATATTCCCATTTTAATTTTTTTTATTAAACGATGAAAATATTTCAGTTAATACATATTTAATATTTAGGACAGTAGTAATTGTCTAGGAAGTATCAAGAATATTACTAGGCCATATGAACGTTTTCAGATTTTAATTAATTAATGTAGATTCTTATTATTTTATCTCATAGTAGAAATTTTCCCTTTTCAAATATATTTAGTTACAATGTCACATTGTAAAAGAAATTGCAATTATTTTAATTGTTTCCTTAATCGTTTGATTACTGGGACATTTGCTTTACAGTACAATCAACATTTTTATTACATAAAAATATTCGTTCAAATATCATGGTTACCAATGGCCCAATTTTTAATAAATTGATTTGATTTAAATTGTTCAGTGAATCGAGTGGTCATATTTTATGACATACCATACACGTGAGGAGAGGGCAAAATGAAGTTAAATATGATAATAATCACTGTATAAACATAACGTCCTTTAGTGTTCTTTTTTAACACCTCCCAACCCATTTAAATCAATATAAACTGTGAAACTTATCATAGTTTCTTACAATTTATTAATTATCATTTATTAATTATTTGATCATTTATCAATTATTATTTATTACACGAAATACAACATCATTAACTGCAAATAATAAACGAACTACAAAAATAATATGAAATAATTGAAAAAAAGAATGCGCTGAATGTCGATTATAAATAAAATAAAACTTTTAATATCGTGCATATTTTAAAAAAATATTCAAAGAAGAGTACTTGGACCGAGCAATATTTCAACCAACCTTCCGAGAATCTTCGAGACGCAACCATTGCTGACCTGCAGGATCCTGGAAATGTCGCATGGTCGAGCGCCAGAATGCGCTAGCTCGACGATCTTTTGCCTCGTTGAGTCTGGAAGCGGTCTACCGCCGACGAACACACCCCCAAGTTGATTCACCCCACTGTGACCTGAAAAAACAGAACACAAACCAATTAAAATCACTGGGTTTACATATTCAACCATTTTCGATCGATTTTACAGTTACTTTAAGAGGAAATATTCAAATTTGAATGGGTATTCAATCACTTTCACATATTAAGCCCGATGCACACGAGTGATTTTTTCCGTACGATCTCTCTGCGATCATATGTTTATCTTCATTGCTTTTAACTGAAAAAGAGAATGTATAATCACAGCGGAATAGCGCGAAAAATGTCGCTCGTGTGCATCGACTTTTATTAGTTGTCAGAATCGCACATGGTGATGGTACGCATGGCGATGTAACACGTAGTGTTACAATATGTGGTGTTACATTGTTAAACAACGTATGGTAGTTGAATGTGTGACGATACAGCGTGTCATTGTTGAGTGTGTGGCAATACAACGTATAATAGTTGAATATGTGGCGATATAACGCGTTGATCCAACGTGTGAACAGTATAACAAATCAATCATACTACGCGTAGTAATATAACCCGCTGATGATTCAACGCGTGGACAGTATAACAGATCAATGATACATGTGGATCATATAACGTGTAGTAATACATCTCGTGAACGATACAAAACGCAGGAACGTAATGTGTAGTCATATAACGCGTAGTGATAGGGCACGTGGTAGTCAAACACGTGACAATGCACAGCGATTCAATATGTAATGATTTGATGCGTACTGATTCAACATGTGGTGATTCGACGCGTGGTTATTGAATGTATAGTAATTGAACATGTGGCAAGTTGACGGGTGGTAATTAAACGCGTGGTAATTCGAAAGTTGGTAACTGAACGCGTGATAGTCGAACACTTCGTAGTTGAACGCGTAATAATCGAACGCGTGACGATTGAATGCGCGACGATTAAACGCATGGTGATTCGTGGCGTGATAATTGAATGTGTAGTAATTGAACGCGTGGTGATTCAATACGTGGTAACTGAACGCGTGGTAATTCGACGGGTAGTAATTGTACTCGTGATAGTTGAACCCTTGGTAATTGAACGCGTGGTGATTCAATACGTAGTAATTGCGCGCTTGGTAATTGAGCGCCCGGTACCTGAGTACCTGCTAACTAACCGCTAGTTGAACGAGTGACAATACAACGCGTAGAAGTAATAAATCGCGTAACCATAAAACGCGTGATAATACAACTTATATTTTCCACAAGCACCATAATTTTCACAGGAAATAAAGGAACTAAATAGTCAGAATTTCAAAAGATTTCGAGAGTCAAGTTCCTCCTCTAAATTAAACTTGCCATTTCATCATCAAAGACTTTCTAAACTCGTAAACGTTTTCGAGTCTTCACGAATAATAAACTTCTCTCCCTTTTTTGTGTCCCTCTTCAGAACCGTCGGAAGACGTAGAAAAAGAAGAAGAGGTCTCTTTTCTTCTTGGATCCTGTCGTTCTCCAAGAGGGTGAACGAGCTCGGGCAGGGGGTTGGCTGCAGGCGTTATAACGTTAGCGAATCCCATCGTAGATAATCTTCGACTCATTGTGTCGATGACAAGGCACACACACACACACAGACACGTGTAGACACAGATACGTATATATACGCGGTATTCGACCCGTTCGAAAGTCAGGATTCTTCGCAGATCTTTTATACTCCTGCAGCCGCCGTGTCACAGGGCTGCCACGCCCTTATTTTTCGGGGGTGAAAACCGCTAGATAGCGACTTATGGCTCGATGCAAAGAAATAGTCATGGCACAGTGGGTGCAAGGTGAGTTCTCAGAAGGAAACACTTTTGTCGAGAGTTCGGGTCCTGGTGGACACATACATTGCAAGCATGAGTGATTTATTCAGCACTTTGAAGTAAAACACTTTAGTGATGTACTGGTGTGCTGTATTATTTCTCTCGACGTTTTATTCCCACGCTTTATGTTATCTATATGTTTAGTTACCATGCGATGTATCACTACGCGTTCATTTATCGGAGGTTCATTTTTCACGCGTTCATATATAAGGCGTCCATTTGTCAGGTATTTATTTACCACGCGTTCGTTTGCCACGCAATTATTTATTATGCGTTAATACACCCGGAATTTATTTATCACACACTGATATATCGGACGATCATTTATCGCGCGTTGATATATTGAGCGTTCATTTGTCACACGTACAATTATCACACTTTGAACCACAACGCAATTATTTACTACTCATTATATCACTGTACGTTTATTTACCACTCATTGTATCACTATGCATACATTTACCACTCATAGTATCACTAAGCATTTACTTCTCATTGTATCACTACGTGTTTAATCATTGCACGTTCGTTTATTATGCGTTTGTTTACCATGCGTTTACCACACTTTCAATTATCACGTGTTGAATTACCACGCGTTGTGTTACTACGCGTTAAATTATCACGCGTTCATTTACGACGCATTCATTTATCACGCGCTCAGTTGCTACGCATTCAACTGCTACACGTTTAATTACCATGCGTTCAGTTATCACGCGTTGGATTACCATATATTCAATTATCACACGTTCATTTACCGCGCGTTGAATCACCACGAGTTCAATTATCACGCGTTCAGTCACCTCGCGTTCATTTACCACATGTTCATTTACAGTAGGTTGAATTATCGCATGTTTAATTACTACGCGTTCATTTATAACGCGTTGTAACATCTCGCGTTCAATTATAAAGCGTTGAATCGCTACACGTTCACTTACCACGCGTTCAGTTATCACACAGCCAGTTATTATGTGTTCATTTATCACGCGTTCATTTATCACACATTCACTTATAATGTGTTCATTTGCTATGCGTTCAATCGTTGTGTTTCATCATTCTAACGCCTACAACGATTAGAAAATAATTAAAACATTATGATCAATTATGAAAATAATTGAACATATTATGTACATAAGAATAAAATACTGAGATTTGCAGTACATTTATAAAAGACAAATAATTCTTTACTTTTTAAACATTGAGAAAGATAAATGTTCCTAGTAATGTACTTTCAAAATGTTAAAAGTTTCGAATGTGCTTTTAAGGCTGTCAATGGGTAAACTCAAATTTGACTTATTTCACTGAAGGTGGATGTTCATTCGTCGAGCAACTCATGAAAAAATGCCTTCACAATGTATTCAGTCAACTGCGAAGCACAAAGGTGGATCGATAATGGTGTGGGGATGTTTTATCTATCACGGTGTAGGAGACACAGTATAAATTGATAGGTCTTTGAGTAAAGAAAAATATAAAAATATTTGAAAGGTGAATGACCCTCTATCTAGATCTCCATTATTTCAAAATATATTATAATACCTAAAACAACACTATTAATAATTAAGTAGCGATCTTAATCGTTCAATCTAAATCCAGAATTCCCATAATTTAAACATAAACATATCCGCCTAATCATAATTCTACAATCTGTCTAAGTCAGTGCAAAACTTACTTTATTTTAATAAATTGTACATTTTGTACGTTTTGAAATAATTGGATAGAAAAAATTGCAAACATAAAATAGAGCGTTGAAAGCAATAGTAGTTTGTTCAAACCTGGTTGTCATTTATTATCAAGAAGAAGAAAGGTGCAATACAATTATTTGTCCGTGTAGATTTTATTCCTCGGCTTCGATCCGATCTTAATTTATGGGAGTGTTTACACGCTTTCGAGAACGGTGAGTTATAGGTGGCCACGGGGAAAAAGCTTTTTTTTTCTTTCCGAATGAAAGGAACACTCGTATA
This sequence comes from Megachile lagopoda, assembly GCA_036983795.1. Classification (NCBI taxonomy): domain Eukaryota; kingdom Metazoa; phylum Arthropoda; class Insecta; order Hymenoptera; family Megachilidae; genus Megachile; species Megachile lagopoda. Next base: position 834,760 of record CM072792.1, read on the forward strand.
TTGGATGTAGCTGCACGCGAAAAATCATTTTCGAAAGTCAATCGACCGTGAGCCAACCCCCTATCCTTACCCCTCCTTTCGTCAATCGCATACGCTCGTAAATCTCCCTTGTAACTCTACGACACGTCGAATTAGCCCCGTCTGGAAATTTTTGTCAGCCGATCTGTCTGCGAACTGCCTTTTCTCAGACGTGAACAGGGAACGCAGAAAATAGTGCCACCCTAAGCCATTGTTTTCGTTTTTTTCTTCGTATGTACATGGTCAACGTACGAAATGTACACATCCATGGAAAAAGGTTCTATTTAATATCATAATATTTGTAACAAATTGTTAGTTTTCTCGGATTCTACATTTATGATAGTTAGGAATATATTTAGGAATTTATGGGGCTTAGTGGATGTTGGGATTCAGAAATTTAAAATTTTTGAAGATTCAGAGATTTAGAAATTTAGTAATGAAGGAATTCACGAATTTAGGGATTAATGAATTGAAGAATTAGGAATTTAAGAATTTAGATATTTCAAGTTTAAGAATTTAGGGGTTGGCGGTTTAAGAATTTGGCAATTGCAGAATTTAGGAGTTACGAGTGTAAGAACTTACGAATTTAGGAATTCAGAGATTAGAGGTTTAAGAATTTAGAAATTCAGGAATTTAGGAACTAGGAATAACAAATATTCAGGTTTTAAAACCTTCAGATTTAGAAACCGAACTGTAGAAATATCGAATTTTCAAATCTTCGAATTTAAAAGCTTAACAGTGTAGAAATATCAAATATTTAAGTTTCAGAACTTCCAAAATTTTCCAGCTACAAAAATTCCCTACTACTGGAGCTGCAGCTCCGTCCGCAGCAATATAACAATTATATCATGTCTGGAATGGAATGGCAAAAATATTAGAGTTTGATCGTATCTATGCAAGAATCATTAGCACATCAACCTCGATAAATCACCGAGGAATGAGCAGCATTGCCCTATAAGAAATGCCCAAACAAAAAACAATATGGGTGCAAGTGTCGGTAAGCGCGGAGGGGATGAAAGCAGGGAATTGTCGGACTCCGAATGCCGGTCCTTAACGAGCAATAATAACTCGAGCAAATAGCTGACTGAGAAACAGAGACGGAGAGAATTACAGTTTCATTGTGAGTCGTTGTTGTGTGTTGCTGTTTATCTACGAATTGAAGGGGGTACACCTTAAAGGCAGGCGAAGCGAAGTGTAACCCCGCGAGTATTAGCCATGGGGTGCGCTCTCAAGTGGCCATTCGGCAAGAGTGAACGTGTTTCGATATTGTAACGTTTGTATTAAATATCAGTAGGGTGATGTCGACTACGGAGGACGCTAAGCCTCTTCTTTATTAGAACTTCATTAGCCTGTCCCCCCGTTACCCTTCTTCTATTTGTGTCTTTGTCGAGGTAATATTGCAGTCAATCGTACTATATCACTCTTTAAATTCAATTGTATCAATTAACGATATTCAAAAAGACAAATAAAATTACAAGTTTCTTATTAGGTTGCTGCAAACATAATTGCATTCACTCTATAACTACTGATGCTTACTCGTAAACTGAAACTAAAGTAGAAATATAGACAGGTGATAAAACATGAACTTTTATTTCTAAAAATAGTATATAGTTTAATAAAAGTATTATAATTAATTTTGTGATTTAAAATTTCAAGCAACAGATTTAAAGTCAATCATACTAACTTGTTCGCTAGTTCTATTAACTTTTAAGCAATCAGTTTAGAATAATATTCTCTTTCATTTAAATTAATAATATTGGTCAATTGAACTCTTGGTAATCACCTGCCAAGTAATTGACCGCTTAGTAATTGAACACTTAATAAACGTCCTCTAAGTAAAGGACTGCTTAGTAAATGAACGCTTAATAATCGCCTGCCAAGTAAATAACCGCGCTTAATGACACTTAATGCTATTATGCTTTCTGCTGTTATAATAAAATGTTATTTGCTTTGTAAATATATAGCAATCTAATTATTTCATTCTTTAATGCTTAATATTATATGTTTAAACAGATGTATTTTAACTACTTTTTAATCGTTTTAGAGCATTTGAAATTATGAAAGGCATAGCGACTGAACGAACAGTAAATGAAAGCATGATACACGAACACCTAATAACTGGTTGTGTGATAACTAAACGCGTAGATTCAACGTGTGGTAAGTGAATGTGTAGCTATTCAACGCGTTGTAATGGAACGCGTGATGTTTCAATGTATGGTAAATAAACGTGTAGCAATGAAACACGTGATAATTCAACCTGCTGAATGAACGCGAGGTGACTGAACGCGTGGTAATTGAACTCGTGGTGATTTAACGCGCGGTAAATGAACATGTGGCAATTGAATGTATGGCAATCCAACGCGTGATGACTGAACGTAAGTGATTCAACGCATGGTAATTGAACGTGTAGCAGTTGAACACGTAGCAATTGAACGGGTGGTAAATGAACACATGCTAAATGAATCCGTCGTAAATGAACGCGTGATAATTCAACGCGCAGTAACACAATTTGTGGGAGATGAACGCGTGGTGATTCAACACGTGAGAATTGAAAGTGTTGTAAACGAACGTGTAGTAAACGAACGCATGGTAAATGAATGTCCGATACATTAACACATGATACATTAATATATTAACGTGTAATAAATAAACACATAGCAAATGGAAGCGTGGTAAATGAACACGTGGTAAACGAATGTATCATAAATAAAAGCGTGATGAAAAAAACAACGCGTAGTGGCACAATGCGTGAAAGATGAATACGTGGTGATGCAATACGTAATTATTGAATACATGGTAAATGAACACACGATAATTGAACACTCAGTGATACGAGTGGTAAATGTATGCTTAATGAATGATCGCTTAGTAACTGACCGCGTAATAATCGTCCGTTAAGCAATTGACCGCGTAATAGTCGCCCGCTAAGTAACTGAACGCTTAATAGTTATCTAGTTAAGTAATCGAACGCTTAGTTATTCAATACCTGGTAATCGAACACATGATAATTGACTTCATTACGATATAACCATCATATCGAACTTCAATTTACAAACATCTCTTCACAATTCTTCGTCTACACATTTTATCAAGAAACTTTAATAGCACCGTAAAAGAATATCGTTCCAGGGAATACAGAATAGAGTGTACGCGATTAAAATTCTCTTTAGCAACATTTCTCGAGAAAAAGGATTCATCACATGTACCAGCAACATGATGAATCACGTACCTCGCAGAATCTCGTTTAATCGATAATTGATCACCGTTCTTTTGTTTTTCGAGGTTGGTTTCGCTCAAGGAATTTCCATCGACGAGTTTAATCGATGATCATAGCCGCTTTTCATGCCGCTGTCTCGCTAATTTCACGAATCTCCCGGGAAGATAAATGGTCAGATAAATAAAGTATGCTCGAACGTCCTTCTCTCTGTCGATAGGGTACCGGTAACGGAAGTAAAAGTGGTGCTATGGGAAAAAAGGGAAGCTCGTTTACAAACGAGAAACAGAGCCTCCCTGACGCGACGGCTGAGACGGCACATTCATCATCCGAACAACTTCTTATTCCACTACTTCTTCTTCTTCTTCTTTTTTTCTCCGCTTTTATTCTTCTTCCTTTAGAATCTAAATCGTCTGTCCGTTAGCGTTGTAATTAGCGATGGGCTAGTAATTGCTTCGAACATACAAGCTGCTCTTAAATTAATTTGACATTGTCTGACCAATTAGTTAGCCTTTCATCTTTTATTTACAATTTTCTTTCTTTCTTTGCTAGTACTACTTCTTATAATTAACGTTTGTAGTTAGTGACAAATTAGCGATTAAATCTTCTGAAAAGATTTACTAACTGTGTAAGTGCTGCTCGAACAGCAGAAGATGAGCTCTGGCAGGTTACTGCAAGAACTGTGAACGTAATTGGTAAGATTGAAGGATAAAGGAAGCAGAATAGCACTTCTGAATTTATAGAACTCATCTTGTGGCCGGTTCACAGTACAAAATATTTTTTGTACTATTTTAATTTTTAAGCTTTTATGCAAGGGGGCAACGAAGCTTTCTTCGAATGAAGGCGCGTGTATAAATGTAACGATTTTCAAGTTCATAAAATTGTAGATTTTGAAAACTTCTGTCTTCAAGTTTTAGAATTTTCGAATATTTTAACTTTTGAATATTAGTTTTTTTATTTCACAATTTTCATACATTTAAGTTTCTAAATTTACAAATTCTCGAAATTCTGAATTTTTCTAATTTCTCGAATTTACAAATTTCTATATTTTGAAATCATCAAATTCTTAGATTTATAAATATCCAAACTCGCGAATTTCACCACTCTTCATTCCTTAGATTATCAAATTCCTAGGTCCTCAAACTTCTAGATTTCGAAAATAGAATCTTGAGAATCTTAGAATATTAAATTCCTAGATTCTCAAACCTGCAGGTCTTTGAATTCCTAGATTCCACGTGCTTAAATTTCCAAATTCTTAAGTCCTGAACTCATAAAGTCAGAAATACCTAGATTCCTAAATTTCTAGGTCTCCAAACACCAGATCCTCAAACCTCTACGTCACCAAGTACTCAAACACCGAAATTCCAATTTCCTCAAATTTGCGAACCATCAAATCTAGATTCTGATATTTCTAGATTCCTATATTCCTAGATTTCAATATTCCTATCTGCACATTTCTGGACTCTCATATCCCTAAATTTTCACATCTTTAGATTCCTATGTTCCAATATTCCTTACTTATGTATCCCTATACCAGGGGTTGGCAGCCTACGGCTCAGTAGAATCAAACTTGTGGCTCTTAAGTATTTTAATAGTACATATTGAAAAATTAACTGCAATATTGCAATTTGCCAAACAAATATAATAATCCTGCGCACACATCAAAATGCGCGGCAGATCGCATGCATGTAAACCTAGCTTTAGCTAACCTTGCTCTCCACACTCACCGACGCCACACTCAAAACCAAAAAGTGTTTCCGTTTCCTTTAATACGTGGACTTATATGTTCTGTTACTACGCAAAATAGAATGTTTTGATTTCACAATCAATACATGTTTCACAGCAGATATTATATTATCTTTTCTAATACATACCGATGTATGTACTTATATTTGGCTCTTTAAAAAAATAATTTATCACATCGGGAAAAAAATGGCTCTTAACTTCAGAAAGGTTGCCTTGCCCTATACTATCGTACCTCTAGATTTTAAAATTCCAACGTATCCAAATTTTCTAATCCTCAAAAATCTCCAAACATGTACAAATATCCCTACATTCCTATATCTCCGAATGTTCACATCCCTAGATTACTGTATCTTTAATTTCCTACATCCATACACTTTCGTATACCCACATTCCCTAATCCCAAAGATCCCAAATTCATAACTTATTTCCAAATTCACAAAGGTCACTAAAAATACTGAGAAAAAGACTGTCCATATTCCCATATCCACAGATTTCCACATAATAAAATCGCTAAATGTTCACGTGCCTAAAAATGGACGAGGGAGGCCTTTATCGGTCAGCTGTTATAGTTACCCTAGACAGACTTATTTTGTAAAGTATGTACCGACGTTTCGGATGTTCAAGTAACGGTCACGAAGAAGCTTCGACGTGTCGTCCATTACCCGTGGATAATTTAGAGCGATTGTGGCAACGAAGTTCTGCGGAGTTTCGCGACAAGCGTGGAAACAGCTCGTAAAGTCGGTAGAATGCATTCCTAGGCGGGACAGAAACGGGGAACCGATTAAGGTCTCGGTGGCTCGGTGCTTGTTGGTGTCTCAATCGGCTCTGCGCAGAAGTGTTTCCGGAGAATGAATGAACAAGACACCCCTGGAAGCATTTCGAGCTGCTCAACTTCCAAGAGGGAGGAGTCAAGGGATGCCCACTTGGCCTCGAGTGCTCGAGTACCACGCGGCGAGGATAATCGCTCGGGAGGATAAAGAGGACACCGACAATCTATCGGTCAAAAATCTTTGACCATTTTGTTTTCGGATAGCTTCTATCGTATTCTATCGATAGCTTCTTCTACCTTTCTATCATATTTCGAATTATCTCGTTTCGCTAATAATTCAATACTTTTGTAAAGAGAGTTAGTAAATTGTATGAAATACTCTAATGACGAATATGACCATTAATTTTGATTTGGACTTATTAATTACTAAGGTTTCATGCATTTCAATATTCTGAATGTTAGGTTCTATCCTACAGAGTTTTGATCTGTGTTTCATGACCTAACCTCTCGACCTTCTCGAGGTGACTTTGAGAAAGAGAAGAGATTTGACTTTGAGAAAATAGAGAAAAGTACAATTTGTTATTGAAATTTATTTTAATAAAAAATGAGCGAATTCTAATTTTGCTGAACGTTATAAACGATAGAAAGAATGTAAGTGTTCGCGGGAAGCATTTATCAGATTACATTTAATAAAGTTTTTAGGATGATTCGCCAACTAGCCACATTAACGAAGTTGCAGAGTAACGACGAAGACTTGGTTGTAATTTCTCGCGACGGTTCCAAAAGTTTGACAAGTCCTCGCGTAATTCACGTAACCGAGACTCCATAAATTCTGTCATTAATTTTCTAACGGGTCATGGTAATAGTAATTCTACCATGAAGCTCAAAATTTTATATTAACTTCACGACTTCGCGCATTTCTCATTGTATAAACCAAATAATAAATCAGATTAATAAAATATGTATGATATTTAAGGAACAGTGGGTGGCCAAATTATTATACTCAAGAGATTTCTTTTTGAAAATTTGCAAGACTTTGATTAGTTTAACAATGTTATCGATGCTTGATATATTGATAAACTATGATTTATGATTTTATAAATAATTTTTTAACACGTAAATTTCACTTCTAGAAAAGGTCGTGGGTCTAAGGTTATGTTAAGTATACCATGTTCACGGTCTCTGTTGGTCATATGTGCTGAATTAGTCATTCGATTTATACTTTCAAGTGTAACTGTTCAAGTATAATACATTATAACAAAATATATCTTATTGTACAAATAATATACTGTAATATTACAATAAAAATAGCTGTTTTGTTCCACGGATTAAAGTTATAAAATATGGAATTTTTTGCTCGAGTATAATAATTTGGTCACTCACTGTATACTTATAAATACTTTAATGGAGATTTGTACAGAAGTTTCTGAATTTGGAAGTTTGAAAATTTGATAAAATAGAAAACTAATATTTTGAAAATCTTTACACTTGGAAGTCCTTTTAAAATTAGAAAACTTAACTTCGTTATGTAGTCATTTAAAAATAAACAAATTTGAAAATTGAGGAACTTATTCCAAGTCAGATATCTACAACACCACCATTACTTTTTCCTACCTTTCATTTCACTCTATCTTACTAGAGGATAGATTTTGATCTACTTTTCAAACGCACCAGCACTTTCAAAAACACCATCCTACAAACAACCAACAATAATAAAACCAGTTGTCCCTTTATCAAAACCCTACCCTAATTCCTACATCCACCTACCATGAAAGAAGTACATAACAGGTACTTGTTAAAATTCGCTCCACAACATGAAAAGGCAGTCCTCGTAGTAACAAGATAATTTAGCGTCCCCTACGGTGCCATCGAACGACAAACCAACGCGAATGGATGATCCGTTTGGTGCAAAACTAGAACTATATAAGAACTGCAGCATGGAGCACAGTACACAGGTCGTTTATTTTGTCGGCAAGATCGTTCAATGGAACAAGACTCTCCTTGTGCTGCCATATTGGGACAACCAGAAGAGGATATGACGAGGGTCAACGTTGTTCCTACAAAACTGACCGGCAGGTAAGAAGGAAAAGCTACGGGAAAAACGTTGGAACGAGGAACGACAACAGCAGCTATCGTCATAATAGCTTCATTGTTGCGGACATGTTTTCAAAATGAGGATTCCGCCGAACATCGACTGTCCTCGCGACCCAAGTACAATGTGGACTCTCGAGTATTTGTTGTGTTTGCTCTTCAGCTTCCCCTGCGTCGACTTTTCCGGAAAACGAAACGTGCTACCGACAGTTATTAGCGTTATTAATGGCCGTGCATTGACAACTCGATTCATCGACGATCGCCTATTTGTAACGGAGGGAGATGCTCGGCAGATGTTTGCCTAGGATGAACAAGATCACCCTAGTCTAGGGTGAACATCGATCCTGAAAGGTGTCGACCGTGAATATTAGGCGAACATCCATGAATCCTTGTTCGGGATCGAGACGTGCCGCAAGGTGACTATTCGATGACACTTCAGATGGGTCCACTGTGATTTCAACACCCTATGTACTTTCAGACAATTTTGGGGCTACTTGGCCTTTTAGTTCTGGTTTCATTGATGTTTCAATATTTCAATGATGATGTAAAGCATGTTCTGGTTTACGAGACTTTTAATCTTTTAGATATTTTTTTGTAGATCAAATCTGAAGGTTAACAGACATCTCTGTGATGATTATAAATGAGAATCTTCTTTATTGCAGAAAGATTGATAAAGTAAAAGAATTTTGCTTTTAAATACACCTTCTTTTTTATTTTTTATGATAATATGTTTTACACATTTTACTTCATGTTTCATATCCTATTGTTTTTAAGATTTAAAATTCCTAAATTTCCGAATTTTTGAATTTCCAAATTCTCCAATTTCAGAATCCTTAAATTTCCGATTTTCTACATTTTTGAATTTCTAAAATTTTCGAATATCTAAATATTCGATTTCCTAAATTTTTAAATTTCTAAAATTTCCGAATGTCTAAATATTCGATTTCCTAAATTTTCCAAATCCTTAAATTTTTAAATTCCTAAATTTCTGATTTCTCAAATTTTCGAATTTTTACATTCCCAACTTCCTAATTTCCTGAATTTGTAAATTTTTGTATTTATAAATTCCCTAATTCCTAAATTTTTTTATTACGAAATCTTAAAAGCCCCAAATCTTCACATTTCCAAAGTGCTAAATTTTCAAATTTCCAAATCCCTAAATTTTCAAATTCTCTAGTCAAATCTCTAGTCTTCAAATTCTCAAAATCCAAATTTTCAAATTTCCATCTTCTGAAATTACTCAAATTCATATATCCCGAAATTTCTATATCTTCAAATCCCTAAATTGCCAAAATTCATATATCGCTCAATTAGATCTCCAAATTTCTAAACTGACGAAATTTGTATATGCCCAAATTTCTGCGTCTCCAAATTTCTAAATTACTAAAATTCATACATCAAAATTCCTAAATTCCTAAAGCTTATATATCCAAATTTCTGAGTTGCAAAAATTCATATATTCTTGTCTAGGTCTTCAAATCCCTAAATTAACAAAACTCATATATCCCCAAATTTCTAGATCTCCAAATATCTAAATTACTAAAATTCATACATCAAAATTCCTAAATTCCTAAAGCTTATATATCCAAATTTCTGAGTTACAAAAATTCATATATTCTTGTCTAGGTCTTCAAATCCCTAAATTGACAAAACTCATATATCCCCAAATTTCTAGATCACCAAATATCTAAATTACTAAAATTCATACATCAAAATTCCTAAATTCCTAAAGCTTATATATCCAAATTTCTAAGTTGCAAAAATTCATATATTCTTGTCTGGGTCTTCAAATCCCTAAATTGACAAAACTCATATATCCCCAAATTTCTAGATCTCCAAATATCTAAATTACTAAAATTCATACATCAAAATTCCTAAATTCCTAAAGCTTATATATCCAAATTTCTGAGTTACAAAAATTCATATATTCTTGTCTAGGTCTTCAAATCCCTAAATTAACAAAACTCATATATCCCCAAATTTCTAGATCTCCAAATATCTAAATTACTAAAATTCATACATCAAAATTCCTAAATTCCTAAAGCTTATATATCCAAATTTCTGAGTTACAAAAATTCATATATTCTTGACTAGGTCTTCAAATCCCTAAATTGACAAAACTCATATATCCCCAAATTTCTAGATCACCAAATATCTAAATTACTAAAATTCATACATCAAAATTCCTAAATTCCTAAAGCTTATATATCCAAATTTCTGAGTTGCAAAAATTCATATATTCTTGTCTAGGTCTTCAAATCCCTAAATTAACAAAACTCATATATCCCCAAATTTCTAGATCTCCAAATATCTAAATTACTAAAATTCATACATCAAAATTCCTAAATTCCTAAAGCTTATATATCCAAATTTCTGAGTTACAAAAATTCATATATTCTTGTCTAGGTCTTCAAATCCCTAAATTGACAAAACTCATATATCCCCAAATTTCTAGATCACCAAATATCTAAATTACTAAAATTCATACATCAAAATTCCTAAATTCCTAAAGCTTATATATCCAAATTTCTAAGTTGCAAAAATTCATATATTCTTGTCTAGGTCTTCAAATCCCTAAATTGACAAAACTCATATATCCCCAAATTTCTAGATCTCCAAATATCTAAACTGCTAAAATTCATACATAAAAATTCCTAAATTGCAAAATTCATACATCCTTTTCTATGTTTCCTATTTCCTAAATTACCAAAGTACATCACCAAATTTATAGATCTTCAGATTCCCAAATGCCAAATTCTTAAATTCTCATATAAATTCCCAACTACTACTGTCCCAAAATTCTACCCACCCCCAAATATTCAAATCTCCAAAAATCCCGAAAAACCAACGAACAGTAAAAGTCGTCCTTAGTTACAACATTGTACCTAAAGAACCCAGATTTGCTCTTGGTACGTCACTTATTTTAATCTCCCTAGCGTTAATCTCGTTTTCTTTGACCAAACGTCCTAGCTATGATGGACCATACGGTGTTCCGGCACGAATTATCCAATTACTCGGAGGCGAACCTGTATACCTTCCAGCTGGAAGGTCGAATGGATCAGGATCGACGACAGGAACGGTAGCACGAGGCGGTCGTGGTCGAAAACGGGCCGGACAAAGAGAGCTGGTAAACGCGTTATTCCACGCCAACGGATCTGTCAGAGCCGCTTCTCCGGCTGCACTACATGAAGAAGGTTCCTCCACGGACTTCCTAGCCTATCCTTACGTATCCCTCGCTTACCTTCGTTATCTTAACATCAACCGGGATCCGGTGAACGCTGATAACTTGTTGGAGGAAAACGAGCCGGAATCTGCTCGAGCGTGCCTTTATCTCGAATTTAGGGTTTTACAGTCTGTTACACAGGCCCGTGGTCACCATTTCTTTTTTCTATTTTTAAACTAACTGACAACGATATTACAGTATTAGCGTCATTCTGACTACACTGCAATATACGGGATATTCTGAGTATTTTTGCTGAGACAAGGATACGTCTTATACGCTAAGTTCTGACGCGTTTCATGTGGGATGTATTTCCAGGTTAAATAACCTCTTTTGTACTTTGTGCAACAGATGATTTGCACTTTTGACACACTCGAAAAGCTTAGTTTTAAAAGGTTCATTACTATAGTGTTGCTAAATTTTTTATTACTAAACGAAAATATCAAATGTTTTATTATTGAGCAAGGTTACTAAACTTTCTGTTGGGCGAAATTATTAAATTATTTATTGATAGACAAGATTGTTCAATCTTCTGTTAATACATGAAATTGTTGCATGTTTTGTTATTAAACAAAATTATTAAAGTTATTATTAAACAAGATTGGTAAATCTTTTATTACTTAAAAAAAATGTCAAATGTTTTATCAGCCAACAGGTTACTAAATCTTTTACTATTAAACGAGATTACGAACTCTTTTATGATTGAATCAAATTGACTGCTTTATTATTAAACAAAATTACTATATCTTGTTATTAAATAAAATTAGTAAATCCTCTACTATTAAACTAAGTTACTAAATTATTAAAAAAAAATGGTTCAATTTTTTATTATGAAACAAAATTATTAATCCTGTACTATTATATGTGGTTATTATGTCTATGTCCTAAACCTTGTCATAGAGCGTCACCTTTGGACCTAGACTCGGTTACAGATAGACGATGAAAACGGAGAAGTATCGTGTACAATTATTAATCATGTACTATTGAATGCGGTTATTACGTCTATGTCCTAAACCATGTCAGAGAGCGTCACCTTTGGACCCAGACTCGGTTACAGATAAAACGGAAAAGTGTCGTGTACAATAAGAAACGACATGTGTTCGAAACGCGCGTAATCCACGTGGAGGAAGAAAAAATGCAGAGCTTAAATCGCGATAGACGTGTGTGTCCCCAAAATCGCGTGATACCGGGGTCCGAGAGCAAAAGGAGCCCCCTTTTTCCAGGTTTATCGCGAAAAACGGTGGAAGGGCCCGGCAGAAATGCAGAAACGAGGGTCGTAACTGCACCAGCAGGAAATAAAAACGTAGGGAGCCCCTTTAACGGAGCCGTGTACCAGCACAATCGGCACAAGGTGCACAATGACATCGACTGGCTGGTATTGTGGTCTCGGGTCCCGCTTGTTCCCATGGGACTCGTGTCCGTCAGGCTTTTGACATAATTAGTCCACCTATCGGAATGATCAGCTGTGGGAATAGCGCGGTGAAACTGTCGATCTACATCTACTTTCAGAAAAGACGGCTCTATTAGGGCGAGCATGTGAACGTTCAAGAAATTTTTTATAGAAAAGTCACTAGTCTCTAAGTTACATCACAATATTCTTGTAAATTCTTGTTATTTTGCAATATCGGTGGATGTCGGTTGAATAATAATATGATACCTGAAGGGATGCTGTGATTTGACTCACATACGGGATATACACAGTATGTCTGAAAAGTAACGGAACTTTTTAAATAAAAAAAAAAGTATTAGTTATTTTGCCAAAATTAATTTTTTTTATTCAAAATACATCCCTTCCGCATCAATACACCGCTGGGCACGCTCAGGCAATGTTAACATAGATTTTTTTATGTCGTTTTGCGGAATCGCTTCAATCACCCTTGTCACAGCTGCTTGGACTTGTGTAACAGTGTCATAAAACGTTCCTTACATGGCTAATTTCAATTTTGGGAAAAGGAAGTAATCACATGGAGATAAGTCGGGCGAATATGGAGGATGTTGGAGCACACAGACTTGTTTTTTCGCCAAAAATTTACGAACAGTGACAGTTCTGTGACTTGGTGCATTATCATGCAACAGAAACCAACTCCCTGGCGCTCGATATTCGGACTTCACACGAACGATTCTTTTCCACAAACGTTCCATAACACCCAGATAATATTCGCCATTAACATTTTGTCCCTGTGGAACGAATTCCCGAAGTATAATAACTTTAGAATCGTTTAGAATTTAGAAAAACCCAAAACCTGGCTTTGCGTCGTCTTCCAAAGTATCACGACCATCCTGGAATCGTTTATACCACTCGAACACACGTGTACGGGATAAACAATCGTCGCCATAAACATTTTTCATTAATTCAAATGTTTCTGTAAAAGTTTTACCGAGCTTCACCGAGCAGAATTTAATATTCGCTCTCTGCTCCATCGTGATTTTGTGACACGGTGACAAAAGGTTCTGTCGGTTTAACCGCTATAAGTTTGCAATTCGTTGCTCGATTCTAATAATGATTGTTTTGTTTTGTAGGGGAGGAATACTGTTTTCAGATAGCATATTGTTTTAATAGATGGTGCTAGTAGTTTTCCTTGAATTTAAAAAATTCCGTTACTTTTCAGACATACTGTGTACATGTACAGAAAGACAGCTAGCACATTCTGTATTTGTAAGTATTTTAATCCCTTAACGTATAATTTTCTGGTTACGTTCACAGCTAATTATTGTTATAATGTTAAGTCAATTGAAGAAAGTTGAAATGTTAGGTACATTAGGTATTCTGCGGTCCTTGATTATGCAGATTATAATTAGAATTGAAGGCAAAATTCAATTGCAGTAAAAATACGAGTAGAGTTTATCAGATTTGAACTGTAGGGTGCGTCACGATTATGGCACGATATTGTAGGACAAGGGGTTAAACCATAAAGCAATTATGAATTTAGGTACATCAGTAATTGCGAGATTGTAAATTCAACGTGTCGAATGCCATCGCTACTTCTCATTTTGACGATGTTGTTCAAGTGGAAAGAAAAATATTATGCTTCGATGAACAAAAAGATAACACAGTTGTGAAATATACGTTTCTTGGTCGTAATAAAGCTACTGAGTGAACAATACTGATGGTAAATGTGTATGAATACAAAACGACATAAATTTAATGAGAAATTGGTTTAAATTGTTTATAATGGTCCGTGGAAAAAAATTAGCTGCATACATAGTGTATTAAAATAAACAGGACAATACTCAGTTGTAAAATAATTGAGGAATAATTAAGTCAAAATAATTAAGAGGAAAAGAAAAGCAATTATAAATTTCTTAAAATGTCTTGAAAAGTATGGAAAGAACAAGAGTTCCGACCATGACGTTTAATACCTGAACAAAAACGTGCAATCATGGGAGCAAACTGCAGAAAATGTTGGATTAACAGATTAAATTAGAATTGAGTTATTTTAGGTTAAGTTAAACAAGTTCAGATAGATTAAGTTAGGTTAAGTTGACATTAATTTAAATTAGGTACAGTTAGAATAAATTAGGATTAAAATAGATCACATTGCTTTGCATTAGGGAAAAGTTTGATCAGCTTACGTTAAATAAAAGTTGTATTTAATTTCATTATATTAGGATTAAGTTATAGTACGTTAGGTTAGAATTAAATTAGAAAAGGATAGGTTAGCTTAAGATTAAACTAGATCAGGTTAGATTAAGATTAAATTAAATTTGGTTAAATGAGGATTAAGTTATATTAAAACTAAGTTAAATCACTTTAGATCGCATTAAGATTAGACTAGGTTAGCTTAATTTAAATTGAGCTTACTATAGATGAGGTTAGGTTACATTAAGCTTAAATTAGATTAGGTTAGATCATGTTAGATTAGATTACGATTAAGTTAGATCACGTTAAGTTAGATTAAGATTAAATTAGATTTGGTGAGTTGCATTCGGATTCTGACATGACGTTTAATGAAAGGTAATCGAAAGAGGATGAGTAACAGTTTATAGGGTCTGTAAGTTAGGAAAACAGTTTATGAGGTTCGAAGTAACGAGAATATGGGTCAGAGAAGGAATTCGACGAGATTAGTCGACTTGTCTGAAGGTGAAGGGGCTCCTGCGAGCAGGTGTGCGGGTGGAATCGTTATTATTGTGCGAGGAGAACGGTCCAGAACTTTCAGAACGTCGAGTGAAGGACCTCTCGAGAGTCCTTTTCAGAAAAAATGTTTTCACCGCTGTGTACAGCGACGTTTAAGTGCGCAAATGGAAAGGGAAAGGAACGGAAAACGGTTAAAAAAGAAGACCAGAACGATGCTAGTACCGCTTTATAACAAAACTTGTTATAAACGTAATATACAGGGTGTTTCAGAAATGGCGGTACAAAAAGGGTGAACATACATGAAAAAATAAGGTAAAAATATAGAATACAATTTTTTCGTATGTTTCTTCATTTTCGAGTAAATTAATTTTGAATGATTTCGAAGTATTTATAAAAAAATTTGTTCGCGACAAAATGATAAATGCAACAACTTTTCGTTACTTTGAGAATTAATGAATATTGTTAAAATAAATCTAATCATTAATTCTATTACAGTTTGTTATCAGACATTCTTCAGAACGTTATTGATGATACTAATGTTTAATGCGATGAATTCAATCGATGATAAAAACAAATATAAGTAACAAACTTAATAAAGTAATGTGACAAATTTATTTAATATGTAACAGTATTTTTTGCAGTTACTATTTTTTTAATTTACTACATGTGATAATACAGATGTATAGTGTGATTAAATTAGTTACTGTTAATTAGGTTAAAATTTATTTTTGCGAAAAGTAGTTAGGTTATACCTTTACGTGTACAATTATGGCACCAGAATTTAAAACTTTAATTTAGTTACAAATTCAGTACTGCTATTCGGTTGATCTCTAGACTAAATTTATAGTCTAATGTTTTTATTTAGTTACAAATTTTATATTAAATCTGTAACTCAATTATTGTTCAGTTACAAATTTCATACTAAACATATAATTTATTTTGAAGTTACAAGTTTCGTATTTAATCTATAATTTAATACTATTACGCAATTATAAATATTATATTAAACTTGTAACTTAGACTTATTACCCAGTTACAAATTTTGTAACTAAAATTATAATTATTATCACATCTCCGTTATAAAATTCGTATTAAATCTCCAAGAGAATTTTAATATTAAATTTTACGTAAAGGAAGACGGTTTACTGTTCGAGCCACCATTTTAATTTCCACATTGTTCAAGCAATGGCGTAGCATCGAGTGAGCAGAGGTAAAAAAATCAAATAGAAATCTAAGTACGTGTTCGTCGAACGACGACATCATTATCGTGTTGTTAAGTCGCACTTGCTAACGATCTGTACGCAATTTTCCTTCTATTTTACACGCAGTCGGACCATTTCCTTTTTTCCTCGCGGGAAACAAGCGACGAACACAAATTGCACTTCAACAGTTTTCTTCTTCTTTTCTTGTTTTTTTCCAGAACCGAGACGGTTCAAACACGAACGAACGAACAAATATAAACGTCCTTTTAAAAGGACCACGAAGAAATTATTTACCGAAATACGGTGTTTAATTAAGATTTTAAATGATAACCTTCTTTATTGCAGAAAGATTTGTAACCTGAAAGAGTTTCGTTTTTAAAGATTCTTTCTCCTTTACGTTATTAAATTTTTCAAATCTTTATTTACTTATTTGTTTATAAATCTCTACTTATTTTATTCACTTTTTAAGTTATTACTAATTATTTTTAAATTCCCATGTTTTGTTCCCAAATTTCTGAATTTACAAATTCCTAATTTTTCAAATTCTTAAATTTCCAAATTTATAAATTTCTACATTCCTAAATATATTCCCTATATTTTCGAATTCCTAACTTCCCGAATTCTTAAATTCTCAAACTTCTAAATTTCCGAATTCTTAAATTCCTAAATTCCTAATTTCCCAAACTTTCAAATTTTGCAACCTTTTAAATCCAAATTTCTCAATGTTCGTACTCCTAAATTCTCGCATTCCTAAATTTTTAAATTTCTAAATTCTTAAATCCCTAAATCCCTAAATTTTCACATCTCTAAATTTCTAAATTTCTAAATCTCCAAATTTTCAAACACAAAATCCTAAAATCTCCACCTTCCAAAATTCATCAAATTTTTAAATTTCTAAGAAACCACATAAAAAAGTTCCCAACTTAAAAAGCTGACGAACGAGTAGTGAACCTTCCAGCTCCTCCGTCGCCATTTTCCCTAGCAAATCCGACGACGCTCTCCAACGCCCAGAAATAGCACATAAAAATCGTCCGACAAATAATAGAACGTTCGAACATTAGAAAAAAACGTAAGTCCATTGAAAAGATTCAAGAACTACATGGTTCTTAGTTGAAGGAACAAATCCGACATTCACGGGGTAAGTATAAATACAACGAGAATCCGATGTAATCTCCGGAAATGTTTAGGGGAAAATTAGGCCGACAGTTGTCGACGTACCCATGGGTACCAAAACTATCGCCCCCTCTGAAGCGGTTTGTCAAAATATTTATTCAGCACTGTATTCCTTGTTCTTTTTTTTCCTATCTCCCCTTCTTATATTCTATTAAACCTATCTTTATTCCTTTGTACTTTGTACAGTTAACACTTCTTCCATTTATTTTTTTCATAACGTAATATCACGAAAATTAATTCATAACCTAATTTTATAAAACTGTACTTAACTTCACATACCCCAATCAGTGGACATTATAAACTATATATTATCGTTATAGTAAGTACAGTTATGGTTGTAATAAATGTTATGATGTAAGGATTATTATTAATGTGATTATGAATTATTTATAACAATTGTAATTATAAAATGATTATAAAAAAATTTTATAATACAATGGTTATATTAAACGTAATTATATAATGGTTATAATAAATGCAATTATGCAATGGCTGTAATAAATTTAATTATGTAGTGGTTAAGCTGAATGTACTTATGTAATGATTGTAATAAATGTTTATAATCGGTTATGATATATGTAATTATTTATGACTATAATAAGTGTAATTCTGTAATCTGTTACATTAAATATAATTATTTAATAGTTATACTGACTATAATTATGCAAGAGGTATAAGAAGTGTAATTATGTAATGGTTATAATGATTGTAGTTATGTAATCGGTTATAACATATGTAATTATGCACTGGCTATACTAAGCGTAATTATGTAGAGGTTATAATAAATATAATTATACAAAGACTGTAATAAATGTAAATATGTAGTAGTTATACTAAATGTAATTATGCAATTTAAGTTGCAACTATATTAAATACAATTATATCAATCAGAAAATAAATGTAACAGAATTAAGTCATAGTTGTAATTAAGTACCAGACCCTAGTGACTAAGATAAAATTCGTAACATGACGTCAACCAGCTCATATTTAGACTATAATTTGTATTTAGACCAATTGTCTACATATATGCATGAAAAGATATGGATTTGATTTATGAAAAATTGTTACAGTTAAATGGAGTAACGGTTTAAAGAGAGGTTGAAGGGAGTGTTGAAGTTAGGTATAGTTCGCAAAAGCGTCGTTCCCTTGGTATGAACGGCAGGCGTCGTTCTAGCCGCTATTCTAACTGCGCAGCAGGGACAAAAACGTGTGACGTAAACCGCGCCCTTACAGAGGGAGGATGGGCGTCGAGAAAATAGCGACGGTGTGAAAAGCTACCGACACGACGACACCATCCACGACGTGGTGTTTTCCTCTTCCTTTTGTCCGTCGTGGATGCTGGTTCGCGACAGCGCGAGCTTTAATCGACGAGACGAGACGAGACACACCAGCTTTCGAACTATCCAACCCCATCTTTATCGTCCTTTATCTACTCTTCAAGGGAAATAACAATTTGGCGGATATGTACCAAGCAGTTAACTCTTCTTCGTTTACTTTCTTGATTTGAAAGTGTAACTGCTGCGTAAAAAGGTTACGATGTGTGTGACGGAATGAAACGCGTCGGATGAAGGTTTCGTATGTATTGTCATTGATTTTAACTCTTTCGGTCACGAATTATTTATTCTTGAGAAAAACTCATAGCTTTGCTAACAATAAGCAGTTCTTATAACTTTTCGGTTGTATGAAATATATCCGAGATATTAGAAATAGAATTTATGGTTATGACAATATGAAAACAATATTTACAAATGAAATTTTTACCGAATTTAGATACCTCAAGTATTTATTTAGTGTGTCCTTATATGAGGACGTCATGAAAGGATTAACATAAAAAAGAAACACAAACAACCAGAACTGCCCACCAACGTCACTCAAGTATAAACCAAACAACACACGCAGTAAAGATTCGATATAAACAAAAATGATTTATACAAAACAGGTGAAGAAATTATCCCTAACGAAAACTTCTCGAAACGCCCAGAAGTTTGCTCTCCGAGAAATGTAACGTGATCCTGGTTCAGTATATCTGTGAGAAATAATAGTAATGTAAACAATAGTAATGCAAATATAAAACTTTCTTATTTTTAAGTCTTTTGTCATCAAACATTTACCTATAAATTTTTTACATTTTTCTGATTACAATAAGATGAAACACGATATAATTTGAGTTATATTTACTTGTAATAATTTATTGAAATAAAGTTTTCCAAGTCGTAATGCCATAGAAATCTACGATTTCGACTGTCAGACGTATCATGTGATTATCCGAATAGCACCGAAAAGAAACGAAGTTACCCGACGTGTCATTATTCGTCTGTTTATCGCGAATTCTACTACAGTATAACCTCGACATAAACGAAATCTTTGAAATTACAAATAAATATGTTCCAAATTATGTCGTCTTTGGTCTCAATTTTCGTGAGAAAAATGTCAGAAATTTGTTGCAAAAATTTAATATCAAAAGCAGTTATTCTTGCAGTAGGATTGTTCTACCAAATATGTTACTCTCTGTTTACGTTCGGACGTTCCAACATCTTCGTTCGCTGACCTTTTCTACGTTTGGCAAAACATCAATCAATGTAGAACCTACACGATGTAAACGAAAGTTCAGACCCGAGAGGTTCGCTTGTATCAAATATTTACTGTAACAGTGAACAAAGCTATTTACAGCAGAAAACATAACTTTATGATAATGATGTTAAAAGAACACCAAAGAACTTCTCTCTAGATACGCATTATATTTTATGTGAAAACGTTACGTAAAGTCAATATGGTAATATAATAATATTTTGAGTAATCAATTTTGTTAATGTAGTAATGAATACTTTAGGTTATGTACAGCCTTTGGGGAATAAAAATATGAAGGTTAGATTAGGATTTTGTTGAACTAGGTGAGGTCATATTAAGATTAGAACTAGTTAGGTTAGGGCTAGGTTTGATTAGCGTATGTTGTGTGTAGAATACATTGATTAGGTTACATTAGTTTGAGTTGAATTAGAATTAAGTTAGATTAGGTTAGGTTAAATTAGGATTAAGTTAGATTAGATTTAAATTGAATTAGTTTATAATCAAGTTTATAATCGCGTTTCGTTAGATTAGGACACGTTTCACTAAACTAGGTTATATTAAATTGGGCTTAACTAGCTTCGATTAGATTAGGTTAGGTTAAGTTACGTTTAAGTTACATTAAGTTATGTTTAATTATATTAGGTGATTTCTGAATTGGGATAAAGTAACTTAAGTTAGATTAGGAGACTTGAGATTAAATGAAATCAACTTAAACTTTATAAGATTAGGTTATATTAGATTAGCTGAAACTGGGATCGAGAAAAATGAAATGAAATTAGAATAAAAACGATTTGATTATATTAAATTGGATGAAGTTATGTTTGATTATATGAGGATTTAGGTATGTTTGATTAATAGTACAGTAAATATTTAGAATAAGAGAGCCACCTCCGATTTTAATCACCTTGAAATACGTTGTGAAGGTCATCATTCTCAACAACTTTTTGCTATACATATGACATTCGGACTCTTTTAGTTTTCGAGATATTTGAGAAAATAGTTATCTTAGGGCTACATAAATTTTCGACAGTATTTTGCCTTGTGTGTATACACATATACATAAATCTTATTTATGTTTCTTACTAAAGTCGTTGTCTCGATGTCTAAAGTTATCAGTGAACTTGACATTTCTTGTATTTCATGAACAGTATATCACTAATCATTGCAACGTACAGTTATATAACTATCAATTCTCTCAAATGAAATTCTACGAGTTCCTAGCTGTGACCACAAAACGCGACGAATTATTGAATTATTTGTATTCCAAAAATGTTATTCGTCAAACAATAAAATGTCCACAATGTGGAAGTATTTTAGAAATAAAATGTTAACCTTGATAATATATTTCAAGGTGATCGAAATCGGAGATTTCTTCTTCTAAATATTTACCAGTAGCAGTAATAATATAACATGAATTTATAATGTACCATGTAATACTAATACATTGATTAACATTGATGTACTCTTGAGATAATATGGTATTACATGGAATAGTAACCACAAAACGGTAGTGCGCAGTTTAACTATGACCCATTCAAGCATATATCCATAAATGCACCTAGAATGTGTCTTAAAACATGATATGTGAGAAGTCCATTTTTATTACGTCACATATATCGAAAAGTAATCAAATCCTCTTAAATATGGAGGACGACGCGGGAGGCAAAGTGTTGGATGTCCTTCGGTCTCGACGTTCATTTTTTCAGCGTGAAATCAGTGAAACGATCGGGACATTATTCTCGAAGAATCCATGAAATTCCCATCGCAATAGCTTCGAATCCTGACAATGGCGAGGGTCGTCGGGCCACTCGTTCTTTTCTTTCATCGCGTTAATGAGCTTCCACGCTAATGCTCTCTTCTTTTCTAATTTCACTTTCTCCACTTTTTTTCCCTTTCTAAGCATCGCTAAATAGAAATAGGTATTGCTGCAAGACAGATTGGAACGTATATACGGAAAATTATGTATGTCATTGTGTTAAGTTTTGGGAAAATTAAAATTTGAAAATTTGGAACTTGATTTGGAAGTAGGTATGAAAACATGGAATTAGGGGAATATAAAATTCCTAGAATTCTGGAAGTTTTAAATTTTGAAACTTGGAGATTTGGAAATTCGGAAAACGTGGTATTTGGAGAATTTAGGAACCTGAAAATTTGAAAGTTTAAAAGCATGGAATGTGTGCAATTTGATATTCTAGGAATTTCGGAAATTGAAACTGGAGATTTAGAAATTTTACACTTTTACAATTGGGGAATTTGAGGAGTTTGTATCTTGACGATTTGGAGATTTTGAAACTTACGTATTAGAAATTTAGGAATTCAAGAATTTTATGGCATACAAATTTGAAAGATTTAAATTCGGATGTTTGAAAAATGGAAATTAGAAAATTAGGAAATTAGGAAATTAGGAAATTAGGAAACTATGAAATTAGGAAACTAGGAAATTAGGAAATTAAGAAATTAAGAAATTAAGAAATTAAGAAATTAGGAAACTAGGAAATTAGGAAACTAGGAAACTAGGAAACTAGGAAACTAGGAAACTAGGAAATTAGGAAACTAGGAAATTAAGAAATTAAGAAATTAGGAAACTAGGAAACTAGGAAACTAGGAAATTAGGAAACTAGGAAACTAGGAAACTAGGCAACTAGGAAATTAGTAAATTAGCAAGCTAGGAAACTAGGAAATTAGGAAATTAGGAAATTAGGAAACTAGGAAACTAGGAAACTAGGAAACTAGGAAATTAGTAAATTAGCAAGCTAAGAAACTAGGAAATTAGGAAATTAGGAAATTAGGAAACTATGAAATTAGGAAACTAGGAAATTAAGAAATTAAGAAATTAAGAAATTAAGAAATTAGGAAACTAGGAAATTAGGAAACTAGGAAACTAGGAAACTAGGAAACTAGGAAACTAGGAAATTAGGAAACTAGGAAATTAAGAAATTAAGAAATTAGGAAACTAGGAAACTAGGAAACTAGGAAATTAGGAAACTAGGAAACTAGGAAACTAGGCAACTAGGAAATTAGTAAATTAGCAAGCTAGGAAACTAGGAAATTAGGAAATTAGGAAATTAGGAAACTAGGAAACTAGGAAACTAGGAAACTAGGAAATTAGTAAATTAGCAAGCTAAGAAACTAGGAA
Organism: Megachile lagopoda; assembly: GCA_036983795.1. Taxonomy (NCBI): domain Eukaryota; kingdom Metazoa; phylum Arthropoda; class Insecta; order Hymenoptera; family Megachilidae; genus Megachile; species Megachile lagopoda. The sequence goes on from CM072792.1 coordinate 857,972, forward strand.
ATTAGGAAATTAGGAAATTAGGAAACTATGAAATTAGGAAACTAGGAAATTAGGAAATTAAGAAATTAAGAAATTAAGAAATTAAGAAATTAGGAAACTAGGAAATTAGGAAACTAGGAAACTAGTAAACTAGGAAACTAGGAAACTAGGAAACTAGGAAACTAGGAAATTAGGAAACTAGGAAATTAGGAAACTAGAAAATTAGGAAACTAGGAAGCTAGGAAACTAGTAAATTAGGAAACTAGGAAACTAGGAAATTAGGAAATTAGGAAATTAGGAAATTAGGAAATTAGGAAACTAGGAAATTAGGAAATTAGGAAACTAGGAAACTAGGTAACTAGGAAATTAGGAAACTAGGAAATTAGAAAATTAGGAAATTAGAAAAATAGGAATCTACGAGATTAGAAAAGCACAAAACAAGAAAACTAGGAAAGTAAAAAACTAGGAAACCAAAATACTATGTAATTAGAAAATTGGCAAAATAAAATATCAGAAAATTTGACAACTTGAAAACTTGAAATCTTGAAAACTTGAAATTTTAAAAACTCGAAAACTTGAAAAATTGAAAACTTGCAAACTTGAAAATTTAGAAAATTTGAAAATTGGAGATCTAAAACCCCCAGAATTCGCTCCGCCACCCAATAGTTCAGACATTTATTTTCATAATAATACTGATCACCATTACGCCATCGTCCATTTACAAGCCTAAATAAACAACACAACAAAATGGTAGCTCTCCATCGACTCATAATAATAAAAGAGCAATGGTTAAACATACAATTTTCCAAATACCCTGAAGCAATTTCAATAATTTAAAAATGACACTCGTCATAGTAGATCCTGTTGATAGTCCCGTATCTCTCGTTTCGACAGAACGAAGCCGTAGAACGGAAGCAGAGTCGTAGATTTTACGGGGGTACCTATCTATCGAGCCATTTCGTACGTGTGCTGGATACACGTTGAATTTTCTTCGTGCTCCATTCTCGTGTTGTGCCTCTGTATCGGACGAGGAATTTCTTCGAACTACCCTTCGTCGAGCTCCCATCTTTTTCGAGCTGGACCAAGCCGAAATGTGCCAGCCACCCGTTTCTGTTTGAACAGGGAATTTTACAGTCGAATACACTTGATGCAAGACGAACAATTCTCTGTCCAACTATTCCTTTTATGCTCCTCCAATAGTCACCTCACGGAATTCTTACTGGCTCTCTTTAAATTCATTAATCTTTCAAAATATTGCCACACTTCTTACAGTCAAATATAGTTATTATTTTTCGCTTAATTTTGATATTTTCAAAAAACTAATAACTTTTAATATTTTCAAAATGCTAATATAATTTTCATTTTTTCAGAATATCATTTAATTTTTAATATTTTTGAAATATTAGTTTAATTGTAGTATTATCCAAATATTAGTATTATTCAAATATATTCACTTTAATTAATGAATATGGTTAGTTATACAGGTATATTCACTTTTCTCCTAAGCCAATTACATTTGCAGACAATGGTTCATACTTGTTTATAAAATATGGAAGTTCCAAAACTTTTTATCAACAAGAATATACATGTTTGTAGATTATTCAATGTAGTGGGATTATAGAAACAGTCTAGAGATGTCCTAGAGAAAATTTGGAGCGAGTCTACTGTAATCTCGGAAAGAGTTTGAGTAATTTAGGTAAAGTTGAAGAGTTCCTACATTTCAAAGTCTTAGTGAATTAAAATTCAAAACTTCAAAAATTCTCCAAAAATAACAATTTTCAAAATTATAGACATCCAATGTTCCAAAGATTCAAAATTTCAAGGTCCAAAATTCCCAAATTTCCGAAGTTCAAAATTTTCAAAATTTCAGTTCCAGAATCCTAAAATTCCAAAATCTCAAGGACACAAAGTTAACAAATTTCTATGTTCTAAAGTTCGTAAGTTCTAAAATCTCAAAATACTAAAGTGCCAAAAATTCTCAGAATTCCGAAATTCTAAGGTTCAAAATTGCAAACTTTCAAAATCCCAAGGACATGAAATTAAACAATTCCGATACTCCAAAATCTGAAAATACCACAGTCTCAAAGTTCAGAAGTTTCAGAGTTTTCAAGTCTGAAAGTTAAATTCCCATGTTCCAAAATTCTAAATTTCCAAGGACCTAAAGTTTATGGTCTCAAAGTTTAAAAATTCCAAAATCCCAAAACCCTAATGTTCCAAAGTTACAAAATCCCAAGATTCCAGAGTTCCAAAATTCAAAAATTCCTAAAATTTTAAGGCCTCAAAACTAAAAAATTCCAATATCATTCGAAAACCGCGAAATCCAAGAATTCCAAAAATTCCAAATATCCAGAATTCCAAAGTTCAAAAATTCGAATGTTCTGAATTCTCACGATTCTCACAAAACTTCAGTTGCTAGTACCTCCGTAACAGTTGGTAGAACAGGGTCACAATTGTCCCACGTCTTCCTTTAACTCCAAATAATACCTTTTTGGTGGAAGCCAATTAATCTTCCCTAAACCCTGTACTTCAAAATCTCCAATTAATCATACTATCGCTACAACTTCGACTAACAACCCCCCCCTTGAATTCAAATTACCAATTAATTAAACGAAGTGTAATAAAATTACAACAATATCGAAGCAGCTCCCAGAAGATAGTTACAAAGGAACAAGGTACAAGAAAAAGAAAGAAGAAAAGAGAGTGCAGCAGTAACTGTTCATGGAGCAAATACGCAGGCATCTCTTGACTGTTCAACGGAAAGGAAGAAGAAGATGAAGAAGAAGAAGAGAGAACAGCGAAGAAGTGGCAGAAGTAATAGAAAGAAGAGAAAAAGGGAGCTACCTTTGTAATGGTCCCTGTAGAATTTCACCTTCGCCACCCCTTTCGTTCCCCCGGCGTAAAAGACAAGCAAAGGGTGTTGGCATTTTTACGGGCGAGGGTAGGCGGAGGCAGTTACGAATTAATTGAATGACAAGGCGAAAAAAAGGTAGGGCAAAGTCTCGTATCTCTTCAAGACGTCCAAGGAGATATGGCGGGTGGATCAAAGAAGCGTTCTCGGGCATTTTAAACAGCTATCCGCCATCTTTCTTTCTCGTACTTCCTCCTCTGGGCACGTGACAAATATGTACGCTCGGGTGAATGTTGCCTTTCTCTGGATACCACACACATACGTTCACTTAACAACTTTTAAACTATCGAATTTTTAGATTTTTAAGTTTCTATTTATTTTCAAGATTCCAAGTTTTCGAGATTTTTGCGTTTTCAGTTTCTCGAGTTTTTGAATTTTCAACTTTTCAAGTTATCAAGTTTTCGAGTCATCGAGTTTTTGCGTTTTCAATTTCTCGAGTTTTCGAGCTTTTCAGTTGCCAAGATTTCAAGTTTTCGAATATTTTGATTTTCAAGCATTCAAGCATTCAAGTATTCAAGTATTCAAGTATTTTGGTATTCAAGTATTCGAGTATTTAAATATTCAAGTATTCAAGTATTCGAATATTCGAATATTCGAGTATTCAAGTATTCAAGTATTTTAATTTTCAAGTATTTTAGTATACAAGTATTCGAGTATTCAAATATTCGAGTATTTTAGTTTTCAAGTATTTTGGTATTCAAGTATTCGAGTATTCAAATATTCAAGTATTCAAGTATTCAAGTATTCGAGTATTCAAGTATTCAAGTATTCAAGTATTTTAGTTTTCAAGTATTTTAGTATACAAGTATTCGAGTATTTAAATATTCGAGTATTCGAGTATTCAATTCAAGTATTCAAGCCTTTAACTTTCATATTTTTAAATATTCTAATTATGAGATTTACAAATTTCTTAAGTTCTCAAATTTTCAAACCTCACGGGCTACTATTTTCAAATGCATACACATTTAATTGAATTAATCCTAAACCCTAGATTAAAAAGTTCTAGTATTCTCAATCTAGGTACCTAAATTTTTAGATTCCCGTATTCATAGAAATCTCAAGGTTGCCAAATATCACCAAATTCTTAGACTTCCATATCCCTAGATTCGTAAATTGCTGTTTTCCCAAATACCTAGAATGCCAATTTTCTACATTGTCCACACTACAACGCTCTAAATACCTCGATTCTGAATCCTAAAGTCCCCAAATCGTTAAAATCTCAAAGTCACCAAGTCTCTAACGTCGTCAATATCCCAAACACAAGTTCCTAGATTTAAAAATTCTTAGATTTACCAAATCTGAAATTCCTAAATCGCCAAGTCCCTAGATCTCGAAATTACTATATTTTCAAATTTCGAAATTCTCAAATATTCAATATGTCAAATCCCTAATCGTCTAAAATCGTCTAAATTCTAACGCTGCAAGTCCCTAGACTCTCATAACTCAAAGTCTCCAACTCCCTAAATTGTTAAAATTCCAAACTCTCCAAGTGTCTCGATTGTCTAAATCCCAAAATCGCAAGTTTCTCGATCTTTAGACTGCACTACATTTAAGTCACTAGATCCTTCTTTTTATACAACACCAAATTAAAGTGCAAAGACTCTAGATTTCCAGACACCACTACTCTTAAGTCCGTTGATCCCTAACTTCTACATCATCAAATTCCAAAGCCCCACATTCCTAGACCTCCAGACTCCACTACTCTTAAGACCCTACAACCCTAACTTCTACATCACCAAATTCCAAAGTCCTACATTCCTAGATCTCCAGACTCCACCATCCTTAGGTCTCTAGATCCTTAACTTCTACGTCACCTAAATCCCAAAGTTCCAGATTCCTAAATCTCTAGACTCCACTACCCTTAACACCCTAGATCCCTAACTTCTATCAAATCCCAAAGTCCCAAATTCCTAGATCTCCAGGCTCCACCGCCCTTAAGTCCCTAGATCTCCAACTTGTTACATCTCCAAATCCCAAAGTTCCACATTCCTAAATTTCTAGACTTCACTACCCTTAACACCCTAGATCCCTAACTTCTATTAAATCCCAAAGTCCCAAATTCCTAGATCTCCAGGCTCCACCGCCCTTAAGTCCCTAGATCTCCAACTTGTTACATCTCCAAATCCCAAAGTTCCGCATTCCTAAATTTCTAGGCTCCACTACCCTTAACACTCTAGATCCCTAACTTCTATCAAATCCCAAAGTCCCAAATTCCTAGATCTCCAGGCTCCACCGCCCTTAAGTCCCTAGATCTCCAACTTGTTACATCACCAAATCCCAAAGTTCCGCATTCCTAAATTTCTAGACTCCACTACCCTTAACACTCTAGATCCTTAATTTCTATCAAATTCCAAAGTCCCAAATTCCTAGATCTCCAAGCTCCACCGCCCTTAAGTCCCTAGATCTCCAACTTGTTACATCACCAAATCCCAAAGTTCCGCATTCCTAAATTTCTAGACTCCACTACCCTTAACACTCTAGATCCTTAATTTCTATCAAATCCCAAAGTCCCAAATTCCTAGATCTCCAGGCTCCACCGCCCTTAAGTCCCTAGATCTCCAACTTGTTACATCTCCAAATCCCAAAGTTCCACATTCCTAAATTTCTAGACTCCACTACCCTTAACACCCTAGATCCCTAACTTCTATCAAATCCCAAAGTCCCAAATTCTTAGATCTCCAGGCTCCACTGCCCTTAAGTCCCTAGATCTCCAACTTGTTACATCACCAAATCCCAAAGTTCCACATTCCTAAATTTCTAGACTCCACTACCCTTAACACTCTAGATCCTTAATTTCTATCAAATCCCAAAGTCCCAAATTCCTAGATCTCCAGGCTCCACCGCCCTTAAGTCCCTAGATCTCCAACTTGTTACATCTCCAAATCCCAAAGTTCCACATTCCTAAATTTCTAGACTCCACTACCCTTAACACCCTAGATCCCTAACTTCTATCAAATCCCAAAGTCCCAAATTCTTAGATCTCCAGGCTCCACTGCCCTTAAGCCCCTAGATCTCCAACTTGTTACATCTCCAAATCCCAAAGTTCCACATTCCTAAATTTCTAGACTCCACTACTCTTAACACCCTAGATCCTTAATTTCTATCAAATCCCAAAATCCCAAATTCCTAGATCTCCAGGCTCCACCGCCCTTAAGTCCCTAGATCTCCAACTTGTTACATCTCCAAATCCCAAAGTTCCGCATTCCTAAATTTCTAGACTCCACTACCCTTAACACCCTAGATCCCTAACTTCTAACCAAAGTCCCAAATTCCTAGATCTCCAGGCTCCACCGCCCTTAAGTCCCTAGAATCGCTAAAGAGTCCCTAAAATCCCTTAGAGTCCCTAAAACCCCTAATTCCAATACTTCCAGATCTCAAAGCACGCAATTTCCAATATCTCCAAATCCTTAACCCATCTGCAAATATTCAAGTACCAAAAATCCCTAACAATCACCGAATGTAAGACCTCTCCAATCTCGTTCGCCATATTTTTCCCTAGTGAACACAGATTTACATTTCACTGTACACACAAAACGTTCGTGTGTATCCAGCAACGACACAGCAGAGTTACCATCTATTCGGAATTCAGAAACGATCAATGCTTCGAGCAACCCCTATCTACCCCTGTCTTCTTCTTTTTTCACCTTCATCGCTCGTTTCCCATTCCTGGTTACAGCTCTTCTTATTCTTATTTCGTCCTCATCCTCCTCCCTTCCTCACTCCTTAACTGCCACCATCGTCATCCCTTACGAGCGCCAGCTTTGTCTACAGGGGTTGCCAGGGGGTCGATTCGTCGACGAAACGCCACGTTGCGTTGACGGCCGACTGTTCGCGGCGAGGTTTCTGGCTTGAACGATTTCGCAAACTTCCGACTGTTTTGTGTGGCGTGAAAAGGGACATTTGCAATTTTTCTGATGACAGCTTCAGAACTCGAATGGTCCCTGTAGGGATTTTTGGGGAATTTTCTCGATTTCTGTTTGATAAGGAGGGTTGATTTGGACATTATTTGAAGTTGTCACGAGACATGATTCATTTATTGTAAAAAATTTATTTATATAATATACAGTGTTCAGTGTACAATGTATGATATACAATATATAATCTACAGTGTACAATCTACAATGTACAATGTACAACGTAAAATGTAAAATGTACAATGTACAATGTACAGTATACAATTTACATGTAATGTACAATATACAATGTACACCATGCAATGTATAATATACAGTATACAATATACAACATGTTCGTACAATACACAGTGTACATTATATAATATACAATATGCAATGTGTAATATATGTATAGTGTGCAGTATGCAAAGTGCAGTATGCAGTATACAATTCACTGTATGCTATAAAAAATTTCGAGAATTTTCCAAAAAATTGTATGCAATATACAGTGAGAAGTATCGAATGAACAGTTTGTAATGTGCAATATACATATAATATGCAACTTACAATATGAATAATGAAGTATATGTAAATACTGTAATTATACGTATATTAGTTTTTTAAATTATATACATTGGTTATGCATAAAGCAATGCAATTAGAATTTTATTTATTAAAGTTCATTTTAATTTTGTAAAGTACAGAAGTACGAATTATGTACCATATTATTACATTTAAACAAGAAAACCGTATTTTATAACCTTGAATACTAAAATAAAACAGATATCGTTATTGTAATGTTACAATATAATGTTTATGTTATATTATTTTTATAGTGTAATATATTGTATATTTTCTTATAATGTATTATTCTTTAACAATAATGTATATATTTAGAAATGAAAATCGAACTTAACTCGTAATTTTATATTAGTAAAATATATATAGGGTAATATTATTAGATACTTCATATTTTATATTACTTAATTATGTAATATTTATTTTCCTTCTTGATTTATAATCCTACGTCGGAATCCAGCACTTACCAAGTACAACGTCGGTTATGTTGAAGTCAAGTTCTTCGTCTAACTTCTAACAGTACCTCTACATTATTAAATAACATTGTTAAACTAACTAAAATCGCGTCTTACACATTTTCCGAAAGAAATCTCTTGAGTATAATAATTTGGCTACCCACTGTTCCTTAAATATCGTACATATTATATTAATCTGATTTATTATTTGGTTTATACAATGAGAAATGCGCGAAGTCGTGAAGTTAATATAAAATTTTGAGCTTCATGGTAGAATAACTATTCCCATGGCCTGTTAGAAAATTAATGACAGAATTTATGGAGTCTCGGTTTCGTGAATTACGCGAGGACTTGTCAAACTTTTGGAACCCTCACGAGAAATTACAACCAAGTCTTCGTCGTTACTCTGCAAGTTCGTTAATGTGGCTAGTTGGCGAATCATCCTAAAAACTTTATTAAATGTAATCTGATAAATGCTTCCCGCGAATACCTACATTCTTTCTGTCATTTATAACGTTCAGCAAAATTAGAGTTCACTCATTTTTTATTAAAATGAATTACAATAATAAATTGCGCTTTTTTCGATTTTCTCAAAGTCAAATCTCTTCTCTTTCTCAAAGTCACCTCTCAAATCAAGACTTGGAGAGAATATTATCCAACAATATTTAGGATCTTAAAATGTTGGAAAACTTAGTAATTAATAGTAATAATAAATCAAAATCAAAATTAATTGTAATAAGTTTACAGCCTAGAGAAGATAATATTATATAAAATCTATAGAAATAGAGTCAACGAAAAAGATATAATAAATATATGCAATAAATGATTATTAATTTTAAATATAATAAAAATGAAATTGAATTACATAATAAATAAGTAATTTCAATACAATAAAGTTTATTTAATTTCAATATAACAAAATTAAAAAAAAAATCATATTTTACAAACTCACCTCCTCTTTTCAATAAACTAAAAATATTCATAACGCTTTAAAAATGAATTTTAATTGTTTTATAATAAAACTAAATCTATCATATTTTTAACTTGATGCTTGATTATGGTCCATTTGAAAATTAATAATAATTTACTATGTAAGTTTAAAATTTCTAAAACAAGAGACGGGTAGCTCGTAGAGAAAGAAAAGTCAATTTGTTCTCGTGACGAGAAGGAAACCGGAAATACGATTTGTACGTACGATCGATCCCATCGAAGCGATTCGATCAGCTAACGCCAACTTAACGCTACACACCCCACTGAACCCCACTCGGTCAGATAACTGGTGGATTTTCGAGCATCGTGCAGATTCTCGATCGCTCACTTGTAGATTCTTCGATGATTTAATCTGTATCGACCATTTAACTCGTCGCTTTCACGCTTTCAAACACTGCATTTTACTGGGTATTCTTTCTGTCGTTTATAGGAGACTTGTGAGAAGTGTTGCACTCGTGGATGGATTCGTTGTTCGAGTGGTTTAGAGATTTAGTATCAAGTACACAGGGTGTTTTCGAAATGATGGTACAATCAAAAAAATGAACGATTCAACGTAGAAAAATAAGTAAAAAATATGCAATAAAACTTTTTCGTATGTTTATATTCAAGAAAATTGAATTTGGACATTTTTTACGTAGCTGTAAAAAAGTTTGTTCACACTGTAGAAAATGATAAAAACACCAAAGCGTTATGTCATATATGGCTCCGAGAGAGATATAAGAAGAGTGGACTGGAGTATAAGCCTTTCCCGAAACGTTATTATTTTCTTGTTAAGCTATTTCAAACGTTACTTAACATACATGTATTTCTAACATTCATATCCATCAACTTTTTACTTATTGCCGAGTGAGGCTCCTGAGACAACTCGATCTGCATTTGTTCATTTGCCTGTTAGTCTATACCACACTACATACCTCAATTGTACTGTCCGTTCCACAAGAACGTGGACGCGATATCTATGAAATTTGATACCCAATACAGCAAAGATTGTATCAGTCCAAACATACAATGTCTTCTCTAATACGCAATAGCTCTTCAATTCTCATAGTATCATTTCTGTCACTGAAGAGTTCAAGTCATTTCGAGATGAGTGCCGTATACGGTAAACGATTCGAAGCAGTATTCTTGTGCCAACACCCGAAAGGGCCAAAAATGAGTGTTAGAAATGCAGCAAAACATCTGCACAAGTCTCGCGAATTTGTAAATAAGTGTATGCAACGTTATAAAGAGACAAATTGTGTCGATGGTCTCCCTGATCGAGGTTCGAAGCGAGCTACGGAACTTAGTGCGGCGGGGTTTCGGAACTTTATGCGTCTTTCCGGATAATTTAAATGCTCAGAAGATGATTAAACTGTACCAAAGGGGTCTCTTAGTATCGTAACATTGGTTTAAAAGAACCAGAGACCATTGGATACTTCAAGAGGACGACTCCAAACACCGAAGCCACTTTTGTACGGAATGGAAAACAGAATGGTGTCAACGTGTTGGATTGGCCATCTCAGTCCCCCGATGTCAATCCAATCGAAAATGTTTGGTCTCTCATGAAGTACAAACTCCGAGGAAAGCGTATTTTAAAATTGAAGACGCTAGTTTGTATTCGAGAAATATGCAAATCTCTTCCTGTCTCACACGCTGCGTGGTTGAAAGTATGCCCAGGAATAATCGCTAATGGTGGTGATTGGACACATTATTAGGCAAATGCGTATTAGTTCTTTAAATGTACTTTCGACCTATACAACCTTTTTACAGAAAAGATTTACTTGCACTCAGATATCGCGTCCACACTCTTATGGAACAGACTGTAGATCTTTTAACTTGAAATCTTGATGGTAAACTCGTGAGACACCCTTTTGCTGTATAGATTTTGGCAGCTATCTAACGACAGGAACCTGTTGTCATCAACGTCGATCGTAGTTGAATCGATAAAAATTGTTTTACTATCGTTTTCGATCATTTTTGACACATAGAATGGAAGCACGTTAAAAGCTCTATAACTCATGCTTGACGACAATACTTGATTATCATTGACGTTAGTCGCCGTGAAATCAAGAATAATCGTGTTTGGTGTCGTTTTCGATAGTTTCATACACGTTGCATCGTTTGGACCCACTTTCAAAATCTCTACATCTCATTCTTGTTCAGCCTATACGTTTGCAGTAGGTACTCTAAATTTTGAATACACATTTAAATTCGTGTGCGGTATTTGGTAGATCCAGTAGTATTCCTTTTAAACCGACAGACATTCACGCGAATGAAAATCGCGTAAAACGAATCGACGTGGAACGGATACTCCGCGTAAATTGTGGGACGGGTGTATAATCGTGGAGCAAGGACACCGATGACAGATTCCTCGTCAGTTTCATCTTATCAAGCGAGGAAGATGATTGTCGGTAGGAGGGTGAGAGAAGCCGCGGAAAAGGGGTGAGAGTGTTGGAAGGCGTAAGAGAATGGAAATCAATACGTGAAGTGAGCAGCCAGTTTCAGGCAGGAGCTGCCGGCTTTAGAAAGCCTTGAGACGTCGTCTGTTCATCCTCTTTGGACCCTCGTGTTAAGAGAGCTGCAGAGAAAGCGAGAACGAACCACCGAGAACCCGCGGAGAAACTTGGAAAGACAAGGAGAAAGAGAGACGAGTGAAGTTCCATTCAGGACTAATGGGGTTAAACGCTTTAGCCATCAACTGAACGCGTCCCCATCTCGATTCTCGGACGTTTCGATTCGACTTCACGGATGTTCCGCGAACTCCGACTCTTACCGATTGATTTAGATCATTTTGGTTAGCGAATTTAGCCAATTTTTTTTTGGATTAGTACGGTTGCAAATATTTGGGTTTAGGCGGATGATCATTTCTTGATTTATTACGTTTTACTTGTTTTAGTTTGGTGAGTTTTTAATTTTGAGGTTCGGGAATTTTAATAACTTAATGTTGGGAATTTTTAGATTTAGAAATTCTGATGTTTTTAGAATTAGATATTTGCAAATTTGTAAATTTGCTAGGTTTTAAGCTTTCAAATTTATTTACTTGTAAATCGTTAAATTTTTAAACCTGGAATTTTTCAAATTTACTGGGTTTTAAGTTTTCAAATTTTCAGATTTTTGAATTTGAAAATTGACTGATATTCAAATCTTCGAATTTGCAAATTCTTTAATTCAATATTAAAACTTTACAAGTTTTTGAATATATTCATTTACATATCCTTAACTAAATAAACCTTATTTTGCACCAAAATGCATTTAATAAAGTAGCTGATCTCAAGAGAATTGGCATTCATTTTCGCATTTTTATGGGTCAGTAAATATTTTTGAGAATCAATTTGCATTTTTATAGTTCCAATTCATATTTCTAACCACCAATTCACATTTTTGAATATGCAATTCATATTACTGGCGTCCACTTTGCATTTTTCATTATCAATTCGGACTTTTTAACGATTAGTAAACATTTTTGAGAATCGGATTATATTACTAGTAGTGAATTCATATTTTCGAGGAGTTTGCATTTTGGGAGTAAGCTCACTCTGGTCTAGGTTCACGTGTTCTCCAGTTTCTCAAATACTTATGAAGCAGTTGGATCCCATGGCAATATAGAAAACTTACCTTTGTGTGCCATATCGTCAGCGGTGACAGATGCTAGGAGGCCGGTGGCGCCCGGCCATGGAGCGACCGCAGCGCCCAGTTGCTGCGACGGCAGAATCTTCGGGCTTTTAGGCACTTCCGGTCACTGAAACATCAAATTTTTATGTATTCAACTTACCACAACTACCAATCATGCAATATTGCTTAGAACGGCAACCTTCCTGGAGTTAAAAGCCATTTTTTTCCCGACGTGATAAATTATTTTTTTAAAGAGTCAAATATAAGTACATACATCGGTATGTATTAGAAAAAATAATATAATATCTGCTGTGAAATATGTATTGATTGTGGAATCAAAACATTCTATTTTGCATAGTAACAGAACATATAAGTCAACGTATTAATGAAAACGGAAACACTTTTTGGTTTTGAGTGTGGCGACGGTGAGTGTGGAGAGCAAGGTTAGCTAAAGCTAGGTTTACATACATGCGATCTGCAGCGCATTTTGATGTGTGCGCAGGATTATTATATTTGTTTGGCAATTGCAATATTGCAGTTAATTTTTCAATACACATTATACACATTATAAACATATTTATAATGTCAGTATTTGTGAATAACGATATTCGTTTGCATATATTGTCCTGATATTTCATGTGTATGACCACATTGTTACAAGAACGAAACTCTCCAGCTATACACAGTATGTCGGAAAAGTAACGGAACTTTTTAAATTTAAGGAATACTACTAGCGACATCTATAAAAACAATATGCTATTTGAAAACAGTATTCCACCCCTACAAAACAAAACAATCGTTATTGGAATCGAGCAACGAATTGTGAACTTATAGCGTTCAAAGCGACAGAACCTTTCGTCACCGTGTCACAAAATCACGATGGAGCAAAGAGCGAATATTAAATTCTGCTCGGTAAAGCTCGGTAAAACTTTTACAGAAACATTTGAATTAATGAAAAATGTTTATGGCGACGATTGTTTATCCTGTACACGTGTGTTCGTGCGGTATAAGCGATTCCAGGACGGTCGTGAAACTTTGGAAGACGACGCAAAGTCAGGTTTTGGGTTTTTCTAAATTCTAAACGATTCTAAAGGTATTATACTTCGGGAATTCGTTCCACAGGGACAAAATGTTAATGGCGAATATTATCTGGGTATTATGGAACGATTGTGGAAAATAATTGTTCGTGTGAGGCCCGAATATCAAGTGCCGGGAAGTTGGTTTCTGTTGCATGATAATGCACCAAGTCACAGAACTGTCGCTGTTCGTGAATTTTTGGCGAAAAAACAAGTCTGTGTGCTCCAACATCCTCCATATTCGCCCGACTTATCTCCATGTGATTACTTCCTTTTTCTAAAATTGAAATTAACTATGAAAGTAACGTTTTGTGACACTATTACACAAGTCCAAGCAGCTGCGACAAGGGTGGTTGAAACGATTCCGCAAAACGACATATAAAAATCTATGTTAACATTACTTGAGCGTGTCCAACGGTGTATTGATGCGGAAGGGATGTAACTTGAATAAAAAAAATTAATTTTGGCAAAATAACTAATACTTTTCTTTTTATTTAAAAAATTCTGTTATTTTTCCGACATACTGTGTATGTACTATTAAACTACTTAAGAGCCACAAGTATGATTCTACTGAGCCGCAGGTTGCCGATCCCTGGCTTAGAATTAAGAGTAGGCTCTGGTGACCGAATACTCCGAGAATGATTTTTGAGTTTTTGGACTTTTGGTGGAAATTTGATTCGCTCCTGCGATCCTTGTTTATCTTATGGTGTATTGGTCAGGAGAGTAGATATTCAATTTCTAAAAATGTGCAAAATGCAATTTCTTTACCGAGATCCTAAAGTTTAGAAGTAATATTTCGTCATTTTTTTGCAAAATATTCTTTCTACATTAATCCAGGTCGGTACTGTGCCCGATTTTAAAAAAGTGGACGTAAAATATTTCACCTTTAAAAATTTCTATGTCTCCTTTTCCTGAAATTTTAAGGGTAAATTGCAAGATCGGTTTTTGTACAGAATATTTTGCAAAAAAAATCATGACGAAATATTGCTTCTTGGCTTTAGGAACCTAGCAAAGGAAATCGCATTTTGCTGATTTTTAGAAATCAAATATCTGCTATCCTTGTCTCTCCTGACCAAAACAACATAAAATAAACAAGGATCGTCGAAGGATAACAATATACCGCCAGAGGGCCCAAAAGTCCCCAAAAATTATACTCGCAGTATTTGGTCACTTTTGATCATTTAGTACCAACTCTAAACACCGTGCTTATTATTAAACCTCTGTTAAGCGCGCGAGTATTTATAATGTACGTCGGATTATATCTAACAGATACATGTATCAAATAAATCTTTGTATTATTTTAACATGTGAAAGTTCTCATGATTAATTTTCTCTGCTTTTGATTTAGCTTTATCAAGTTAAAACAAATTTTATATTAATTTTTAGATGTGTTAAATTTTGAATCGTTTAATGACAAAATTAAGGTTAAAACTTACATTATTTATTCAAAATACTTTATAAAATGAAATTAATCGGAGGAATTACCAGCTTTGATTTTTATATTAATGAAATAAATATAAATTGATTATAAATCATTTTTGCATGTAATTTTAAATATAGGTGAACAAGGTATAAACTCGGTGGCTAGGAAATTTTATAGTGACTAGAACTAAAAGTGAAATCTGCCGATTGCACTTTTAGGGAGGGCTTCGAGAAACATCAATTAAGAACTACTAAAAATCTATATTTTCTAGAATTGTTAAATTTGTTATTACTTTGCAAGTTAGCCACGTATTTCGCAGATACACGTGAGACTAACGGACGGTTAAAAAATAACTGCATAAATTGTTCAGATGAATCGGTTTTCAATATCTTTGATTATACCGAGTTCTCTTTAAATTATGCTTTGATCAGATATCAGTATCAAGATTAGTCTCTAAAATTAGGATCGAATTATCACTTGTGTAAATACGTATATACTACTCGTATATTTGCATATAGACACACAAGTGTGATACAATCTATGATAAGATAACAAGGTACATATATAGAGATACAGTAGTACGTGAAATGTGTGAACAGTTATAATTAGGAAGAAATTTAATTATTGTACTATAGTAATTTATTATACACTTGATTATGTATGAAAAAGAAATAGGTATTGTAAATATGTCAAACTTTTATGTTTGTTGATAATTAATTCATTATGATATGAAACTTATTTATTTAGATTTTATTGCATCATTTCGAATCAGCCTGCAATGATTTGATGACATAATACATAATTTGAAGCTTAAACTAATATTAGTATAATCAACATAATGTATGAACTCATGCAATATAAATAATAGAAGATAGAAACGAATACTAATATACAATATAATATAAATAACATAACATAAAGAATATAACTTTGAAATGATACCGACACAACTTGAAATAATTCTGTAATAATACTATACCAATATAATCAGTGTAAATAATATTAATATGTAAGTAGGATAATAAAGACTATATACGCTTGAAATAATACTGTACTAATATAATCAGTATAAACAGTATTAATACATCATGAAAAATTAGTATAAGCTTGAAATAATAGTGTACTAATATAATCAGGGTAAATAATATTAATGTGTAATGTAAGTAGTACAATAAAGACAATATACGCTTGAAGTAATACTGTACTAATATAATCAATATGAACAGCATTAATACATCATGTAAAACTAGTATAAGCTTGAAATAATACTCCATTAATATAATCAGTACAAATAGCATTAATATACAAAAATAGTACAATAAAAACAAAGCAAACTTAAAATAATACTATGCTCATATAACCAATACAAGTAGGACTAAATAAATTGTACTAGCATTACATATGTACTTGTATACACATACATTAGTAACGAATGCTTCTAGAATAACATGTATGTACATAAAAGAAACGTAAATTCATCATTAATAGAAAGAGATTCAAAGAAAATGCGACGACAAACGATTTTTGAAGGAGAGCCCTACTAATTAGAACCACTTGCACATAATAACACTTCCAACGCTATTTCTGCCAATAAAAAGGAGCAGCTGAAAAGTATGTCGCTTCAGAAAAGAAATACTTTGAAGGGAACAACCTTGCTGTGAACTGTAGGGATATTTTCCGCATTCGCCACCAAAGTGGCATTAGCAACGGCTACACCTACTTTCTCGCAAGTCCTCGCCTAATTGTCTACTCACACATACGCTTTCTAACCTAACTTTAATCCATACAGGAGAAATGCGACCTACTGATCACAGGTTTACTGTACAAATTCTAACAGAGACAAACAGAACAATAAATATTAGATAAACGAAATCTTTCATTCAGGAATTTTAACCCGTAACGGTCACACTTTATCAAAATAACACACCTGGCACATTGGGACGTTTAAGACCCCTAACCTAAGAAACCTAACCTAACCACTACGAATGTTTCTCACAAAGATTCATTTTAACTTGACAAAATTATAAATAATCTTTGAATGTTGTTTTAACGCCTTAATCTACAACTTTCTAGGTGCGTCATGCTAGTTAATTATCGCTACAATATCAAGGCAACTAAACAAAGTTAAAATGTTAAACACGTTTTGTCTTCAGCGATCCTATACAGATTATAATTAGAATTGAATTCAAGAGATTGCAATGAAAATACGAGTCTGGTTTATTATATTCCAACTGAAGTGTGCGTCACGAGTGTGACACGATATTGTAGGACAAGGGGTTAACATATTTCACAGCTGATTTCAGTAAAACGTTGAATATGAACAAAAAAGAAACTTGAAAGAATTGAAAAAAATTACGGTTTTCACAGAAGACCGAAACTTTTTCGATCTGCATATAAAGAACGCTCTTCAGATATAACAGCTTGAGAAAAATAGTAAGAATATCGGCGTTTCAAAAAAGGTATTTATTGAAATCTTGAAGGTATAAGGTGGCTAAAATTAAAGCTAACTGGCATCCTTTTATACCCCAATGCTAAGGGTTAAAACATAAAATTGAAGCTTGCCAGATAGCCTTGTAGGTCGCAACAATTTCCCCATAGCATAGCGCAGGAGTTTTAAAAAGGAAGAGGAGAAAAATACGAATCAATCTCATTACTTTAGCGACAGAGGAGGGTGGCACGTTTCAACAGCAGACAATATTACAGTCACGCCTAATTAATAGACGTTCATTGAGTTGAATGAGAAGAAGCATCATAATTATCGCGCCACAATGCACCCCAGCAACATTGAAAAGGTGTCCCTGCGTTCTAATTGGCGCCATCGTGACGAGTCCCGGTTGTAGAAAAGGCACGATCTGTCGAGCAAAAGAATCGACATCGCAGGCGAGAAAGAAAGAACGAGAGCTTAAGGACGCGAAATCCCTTTTTAAAAGGCTTAGATACACATATAGAGAGAGAAAAAGAGAGAGAGAGAGAGTCTCGTTGCCGGAGCGTCGCGACGCTCACAAGCGGCCTCGAGTGTCGTAATTACCCTCGCGGCTGTTGCACCGTGTCACCATGTAAACTACTTACACGCCTGTAACACGCCCGGTAAACCTGTCAGCGTGGCGGAATTCAAGCGAGAAAGAGAAATACCAAGGGTTGAAAGTGGTTGTGTGTGCAGCGATAATTAGCGTTACAAACGAATCGATACCGATATCAGCGCAACGAGTCTGTATCTCATTCTCCCTCGACGAATCACAAACGACCGCCATTCCGAATACGGCTGGGTGTTCGCACCCTTCGATACAACGTCTTCTGCAATTTCATAGCGCGACTTATGCAGCGAACATTTAATTATCACACCGGTAAAGTACAAAGCGACGATTGATACGAGTGTAGGTTTTGATATCTCTCTGTTATCGAGGTGTTTGTTGGTTACGGTAGGTTTCGTATGATTCGAATAGAGGGATGTGTTAAGTGCACGCTAGGGAGCTCGCAGGCACAGGGGTGTTAATATTTGCTAGTCTATTTTCTGTAATTAAATGCAAACCACAGATTATTTAATGAGTAACGTATTCATAAATATTCATCTCTATAGAAATTGCTAGAAAATATAATAAATAAAAAATTAATTGCTTAGTTGGGTAACGAATTTAAACAATAGTTAATTCTAATATAAAATTAAAATATTCATTATTAAATTAATATTGTAATATAATATTAAATAATATATGGTATTTAAAAAAATAAGCTATTCAAAATTCTTTTTAATATAACCTAGTTTTTTATCTCTACGCTGAAAAGTAACAATTTTGAAAATATATCTATTATATTTCTAGAAATACATTTTCTCTGACATATTACTTAATATTAATACGTGCAGATATGAGGTGTACAAGATTTTCATCGTGAAGGTAATACGCACCAAATCGGAAATTTAGATACTTGAATACTACGCAATTTAAAAATTTAATAATGTAAATTTAGGAGTTCAAAAATTTAGGAATTTTGAATCATCAAATTTTGTAACGTTCAAATTACAAAATTATGAAATTTAGAAATTCAGACATATAACATATAAAGTTGCAGATTTAGACATTTATTTTGGGGACATAGATGCTTGGAAATTTAGAAATTGAAAAATTGAAAAAAGGATGTAGAATTGTTTTGCAATTTTCAAATCTAAAAGTTTGGTAATTGAAATATATGGACTGTATAAATTTGGTTACTTGGAAATTTTGTCATTCAGTAATAGAGATATCAAACCTTATAATTTTAAAATTTAAGGTGCTGGTTATTTAAGTACATCGAAGCTTGAAAATTTGGAAATTTGGAAATTTGGAAATTTGGAAATTTGAAAATTTGAAAATTTGGAAATTTGGATATTTGAAAATTTGGGAATTTGGAAATTTGGAAATTTAGAGATTTAGAATTTTAGAATTTTAGAAATTTAGAAATTTAGAATTTTAGAATTTTAGAAATTTAGAAATTTAGAAATTTAGAAATTTAGAAATTTAGAAAGTTTGAAGATTGGAAATTTAATACATTAAATACAACAATGTTTGTAATTCTAAAAATCTTTAAATTCTTAAATTTAGAAATTTTTAGACATTCTGAAATTCGGAAGTTCTAAAAATCTGAAATCCTGAAACCCTGCAATTTTGAAATTCTAGAATTCTAAAATTCTGAAGTTTTGTATAAATACTAAATTTTTAAATCTAGAAATTTGGTAATTCAATCGTTGAAATATTTTTGAACTTAGAACTGTGAAAATTTAGTAATTTTAAAACTTAGAAATTTTTGAATTTGGAAACTCCAAAATTGAGAAATTAATGAACTAAAAAATTGAAAAATTGAAAAATTCAGAAATTGAGAAATTTAAGAATGGAGAAATGGAGATATGGAAAATTGAAAAATTGCAGAATTTAAAAATTGAGAATGTAATTTTAATTAATGTCTACTCGAAAAATTTCGGACTTTGTTCAATAATATCCTTAAAAATTATGATTGCATCAGAAACTTTCCTCTGTTATGATTACACATACTTCACTTTCCCAAATTTACTTCGCAGAAAATGCATTCATTTCTATACAGTATACAGTATCATTTTACAAACAATAAGAATGCAGTAAATGTTACTTTTCAACCTCCACAAAGACGCTTGTCTGCAAGCGTGGTACTTGTATTTATTTTTGTACTTCGCTCGTCGAATCAAGTGGTGGTCTTTGATGCTTCCCTCATTCACGATAACCGGTGTTAAATCATCAATTCACTATATACGCTTTTTACAATTGTTTTGAATACGCAAGCTTCCGGTGTGCGGATGATCCATTTCGTTCTCGCGTCCCATTGAGACGTCACCCTCTGTCGTCCATACTTTGACACGCGTACAGAAAACAAAAAAGAAATCCCGATTTTAGGATTAATTAAGTCCTAATTAAAGCGCTACTCTCCCGTTTTTTATCATTTGTTATGGCTCATAATACACGCGTTCGAAAAATGAAGGAATAATACGCTGAACAGTTTTCACAGTTTTAAATTTCATTCCATTTTTGTACCATTTACGTTTCTCATAAATGCATTCATAACACTATTAAAAATATTATTCGGAATATTATTCACAATTAATTATTCGAAGTATTTATAACAATGTTTCAGGACATTTTTAGAAAGTTTCGTGAAAAAGATATTGAAGGGTGTCTCAAACGAAAATTTTGTTCTCACTCTCTGAGAAGTTAGCACTTTGAGCGACGTTATTTCAAATTTTTCAGCTCAAACTTTAAATTTTTTTAGATGTACTAAATTTTTAGAGGGTGAAAGGGAAACAAAAGAGCCACCCTAGCACCCGTCTAAAAGTTATCATGAAATAATTATTTATGGGTGGTGCTCAAATTGTTCCATATAAATAAATAATTGTGTAAAAGGTAAAAATTGTACGAGACTACTACAAGACGAATTATAATACATTCTTGCATAAAATAATTCTTGCAGTAAATTAAAATCTGTGAATTCACAAATAAACAATGATTTAAAATATTTACTTATTCCTAACCAATTTTAATAACCGCTATTTTATATCGAATATGGAAATACGAAAATTCTCAAACATCCAAAGAAATCAATTTAATTAATCAAATGGCTATAGCACGAATATCGTTGAACACAAAGCGTATCGTTTTAATAAATCCAGTCGTTTAAGTGGAATTATAAAGTGGATGAAATTTGATCACAAAGAATTTGTTTCGAATTATTCGCAAGCGTGTTTCGGTGTGTTCAAAGGATCGAAGAGTACAAAACGTGAATCGAAAGAAAAGGAATGGAATTTGTAGGGAAGAAGGACAGAGAGGGAAAGAAATAAGGGAATATGGTGGCAAAGGAGAGAAAATGAGACGAAAAGGGAGAAAAGTACATCGCGTTCGCACATTGTGCAAGAGGATTACCTCGGATTATGCGCGACTGAGCGCAAACAAGATCTCGCTGGCTTGTGTTTACAAGACGCCAACAAGCTGTCAATTTACTCAACTCCGACTCGCTCTATTTATCTTCGTCGATTTGCATTACGTCACGGCGCTATTAAGCGCAAAAAGCGAAACTAGGATTTACAAAGATCCAACGATAATCCGCTCTTAGTGCAATATTTTTAATCTGACACTATAACCCGCTGGGGTTCAGGATTAATTGGGGTGAAAGAGAACCATGGAGATTTTCAATTCTGTGACTTTATCATTCGGAAATTGATCAATTGGTAATTTACAATTTTTTAACTTTGGATATCTGGAAATTAAGGAGTTTCGGAATATAAATATATTTCGAAGGTATTAGATTTTCAGATTTTTAAATTTATAATTTGGAGATACTGAGACTTGAAAATTCGCTGATTAAAATGTTGAAAATTAGGAGATTTAGAAGGTGAAGAGTTTGGAAATTTAGATGATTGGAAATTTGAGAATTTCCAAATTTCGACATTTGTAAATTTTCAAATACCCAAGTTAGTGATTTTTTGAATTTCCAAATTCTCTAATGTTTATGATTAAAAATTTCCAAATTTCTAAATTACTACTTATATTATTTTCAAATTTCAATTTCCTAAGTTCTCAAATTTTAAATCCCCAAATTATTACCTCCTCAAGTTTCTAAATTTCCAAATGTCCAAACAACTGAATTTTTTTATTTCCGAATTTCTAAATTTCTAAAATATCAAATTCCACAATTTCGAAATCCATAAACTTTTAAATTTATAATTTCTCAGATTTGCAAACCCCAACATTTGTAAAGCCTGAAGTTCACAAATTTACAAATTTTCATTGTTCTATATCCTCAAAATCTTAAGTTTCGAAATTCCCACATTATCACTAAATTTCGAAATTTATAAATTCCCAGATTCCTAAATTTTCACATTTTCAAATTTCTAATTTCTCAAATTCCCAAATTCTAAAATTCATCCAACGTTTTTTTATCCATAAATTTTAAAATTTCTAAATTTCACAAATTCCTAGTCTCTAAAATTCTAAACTTTCCAAATTACTAATTTTCCAAACGCTTAATTTCTTTAATTACTAAATTCCCAACTTCTTCATTTTCAAAATATCTAGATTCGCAGATTCGTAAGTTACTAAATTTCTAAATTTCTAAATTTTATAAATCCACAAATTTCTAAATTTCTAAATTTCTCAAATTCCTAATATTTCACATTTTTAATATCCCAAATGACTAAATTCCCAAGTTATTTACTTTCCAAATTTCTAAATTTTGAAATTTCGAAATTCTAATTTCTTATATTTCCAAATTCGTAAATTCCTAAATTTTGAAATTTCGAAATTCTAATTTCTTATATTTTCAAATTTGTAAATTCCTAAATTCCTAGATTCTGAATTCCTAAATTACTAAATTTCTAAATTCTAATTTCTTATATTTTCAAATTTGTAAATTCCTAAATTCCTAGATCCTGAATTCCTAAATTACTAAATTTCTAAATTCTAATTTCTTATATTTCCAAATTTGTACATTCCTAAATTCCTAGATCCTGAATTTCTAAATTTCTAAATTCCTAAATTCCTAAATTCCTAACTTCCTAACTTCCTAAATTCCAAAATTCCTAAATTCCTAAATTCCTAAATTCCTAACTTCCTAACTTCCTAAATTCCAAAATTCCAAAATTCTCAAATTCTGAAATTCTCAGATTACCAAAATCCTAAAGTTAAAGCCGAAAGTTACGCACTCCTCTCAGCTCTCGAACTCATCGACAAATCTCCTCACTCCGCATTCATCATATTCTCCGATTCCCTTTCCACAATCCTAAAGACACAAAACCTAAAACAGACCACGGAAATCCACACAACAATTCAAGAACTATATGACAAACTAACCACCCATGGGAAGAGAATAACGACAGCGTGGGTCCCTTCCCACATGGACATCCATGGGAATGTTATGGCCGATCTCGAAGCAAAAATTGCAGCAACTTTACACCCGGACAACCAACCTCTCTACTGCACCTCTACGGACATCAATAATCATCTAAAATCACTATGGAAACAATCATGGAACCTAGCATGGAAAAACTACAAAACAAGCGCACTCCACAGATCAACAAACAGTTTCTACAACCTAAAAACCAACTCCAACTTTAATAGAAGACAGCAGACAGCAATAACTAGAATCAGAATTGGACATACCAAACTGACACACTCGCATATCCTAAACAACAGTCCCCCCAGTCTATGCGAGGCATGTAATGAACACATAAGTATCAACCACATTATACTAAACTGCAGTAAATATAACGAAGAACGAAGGAAGTTTAACATCAAAGATGACCTCTCTGAAGCAATCACCTCTACATCATATCAAGATTCCCTAATTACATTCTGCAAAGCGATTGGAATCTTAAACACAATATAAAACCTTATAGAACATGAAACCCCTCCCAAGTTAAACAATTAAAGACAATAAGTACCTAAAACAGTCGATAGTCGCTAATGACCTTGATGTTGATGCGACTTTAAACTCTAAACAAAAAAAAAAAAAAAAAAATCCTAAATTCTAAAACCAAAATTATCAAATACTAAATTTCTAATCCTCTAACTTCTAATTCCCAAATTTTCCAAGTTTTGAAATCCTCTCATTCATATACAGAAAATCGTTGTTACAGAATTCTAAAAATCTGAAAATGTAGAAACACAGAAATTTCAAATGTTCAAATTAAATTTGCAAACCGACAACCAAATTGCCAATCACTAATATTTCCTAACAACTATATCTAACATACAATTGCTAAAAATTAATTCTCCGTTCTAATTCGATTTAATAGTGTTTGCCAAAAAAAAAAATATCTAATGAACAAACAGGAGTTGAAAGACAGTGTTCGCAGCAGGTTTCTCTGCTGAGAACAATAATTTGAATCACGTAGCATGGCTCTGCTAGTTCTTTAACGCGTGGTAACAACGCGAAACAACGGGACAGGTTGGTATTATACAGACGGATGGTAATAGGTTCCATATCCACGAGCTACCGGCGCATTATGCTTTACATTTCCGGCGAAACACTGTTAATGGCACCAGCACCCACCACCACCACCACCAGCGACACTGTAATACACGGGCAAACCCGCAAGAATTAACTGCGAGGGTGCAGTGATTTCCGCTACCATTCTATTTCGCTTACGCGCATTAATTAATAATCTCGTTTCAAATTCGTTTAAATTAATAGTAGCTAAATGTCATATTTATCTTATTAACGGGGACTGAAATAAATATGGCCGGTAGGTCGAAAACTTAAAAGATCACCTTTTGTTTATTAAATGTTATAAATATTTGTCGCTTACAAAAGTGTGCATAATTGTAACATTTTCCTTACGTAGGAAATTAATATGTATTAATTCTTAATATGTATTAAGTAAAATTGTTTCTTGCTTACTCTCTTTGCAAACGAAATTCAATATTTTATGCTAGAAGAAGATTTGAAGCAGTTCTATTGCGCCATTGCAAATTGCGACTGGCGGGAAATTTGAAAAACGAGATCTTTCAGAAGAAATAACTCTTTTAAGCACTGAGAAGAAGAAAGAACTTTTATCGCTTTAAGAACAATTAAAGTACTATTTTATCTGACAATGAGAATATTATATTGTATAATATATTATAAATAAAAAATATTAAGATATTGTATTTTATCTGCAACACTCATTTGTTTCTTCAATTTCCTTACAATTTCAGCAATAGCACATCTAGTTATAAATACATAAAAACGAAAATTAATTTCTTTAAATACTGTCTAAATTAATTAAATTAAAAAAGATATTATAATTCATTCATTTATACCATAATTATGTACCATAATGACTATAACAAAATGAAATAATTAAATGTTTTATTTTATTTTTTTATAATATATAACAATTAAACAACATGTAAATGTTTTATTTTAATACAACATAAAAGTGCATATTTCATCTTAGAAATCGCGTTCACTGTTTAAAATGCAAGCGCGACGGAAGTTTATTGAAGATTCAGAATCATTTTCGACATGATAGTTTTTAGATATGCAAATAAATGGAGAGACGCTTCATTGATCAACGCTAATGCACATATGTATATCGTTTGCACGATATCTACGGGTGCTTAACGACACGTTAATAATATGTATAGTTAACTGGCTGTTAAACGATTATAGATCTTATGGAAGCCTTTCCAAGCGTATAAAACGATTTGCGTTAACGTAATTCCAGCGTTCTACCGTGAAAATCACTACTTATGTTCTTCTAACATGTTCCTGGTTAACCACCTCTACTTTCTAAAATCCTATTTCAGTTTACGCTATATTTACTACACACGATATATTGCAGATTACACTAAGTATACAAATTTATAAGTTCTTAAGAATATCAATTTTCGGGTTTGAAAATATTTAGATTTACGAATGTTTACTGAAATTTGTACATTTCAAAGAAATTTTATAAACACATTTTAAAATTTTTAAGTATACAAATATAGCCATTTTTTAATCTTTGGATATATTGTTACATTTTCAGATTTCTAAATTGACAAAATTGCTTAAATCAACCTTTTTAAATTTTAAATTCCCAATTACTTCGGCTCCCAAAGTTTATAAATCTTTAACACCTAAATTTTGAAAATTGTACATTTCTAAATTTTCAACTGTTAAATTTGGGAACTTTCAATTCGCAATTGTTTAAATTTCCATACTTCACATTTCTAAATTCACATTTTGATCTGAAATTCCCAAATTCTTCAAACTTGAAATATTCAAATTTTCAAACTTCAATTTCCTCACCTGCTACATTTCCAAATTTTTCAATTTCTGTACCCTAAATTTCCAAATTCTTTAGTACTCAAATTTCAAAATTGTCAAACAGTAAATTCCTAAATTCCCAAGCTTTCAAATTTCCCAATTTTCAACCCCAAAATTCCTAAATTTTCAAATTCCCAGATTTCCAAGTTTTCAACCTTCGAATTCCTAAATTTCCAAATTCGTAGATTTCCAAATTTTGAACTGTCAATTCCTAAATTTCCAAATTCGCAGATTTCCAAATTTTGAACTGTCTAATTTCTAAATTTGCAAATTCCAAAATGATAAAATTTCCATACTTCAACATTCAAAATTCCTTAAGTTTCTAAACCTCCAAACTCCCAATTTCCTAAATTTCTAAATGTTTAAATCTACACACTTCACACTCTTAAATTTCCCAAATTTGCAAAGCTTCCAACACTCAAATTTCCCAAATTTTTCAACCTCAAAATACCCAAATTTCCAAATTCTGCAAGTTCAAATTCATAAATTCCGTAGTTGCCAAATTTCCATATTTTTATTTCACAGCAATTCTAAATATTTAAATTCGC
Source organism: Megachile lagopoda (assembly GCA_036983795.1). Classification (NCBI taxonomy): domain Eukaryota; kingdom Metazoa; phylum Arthropoda; class Insecta; order Hymenoptera; family Megachilidae; genus Megachile; species Megachile lagopoda. The sequence continues at coordinate 884,703 of CM072792.1, forward strand.
AGAATTCTCAATTTTCAACCCCCAAATTCCGGAATTTATGAATTCCAAAATATCAGAATCTCCACACTGTACATTCGCAAATTTCCCAAATTTGAAAATTCCCAATACTCAAATTCTGAAATTTCCAAACCCAAAATTTCTACTTCGTTAAATTTTCAAATTTTTCAATTTTCGTACCCCAAGCTAAATTTCGCCAAATTCAAAGATCGTTCATACACGAATACCGAAACTTCTCAATACCTAAATACCTAAATTTCAACAATTTTAAACCTAAACTCTCAAATTTCCAAATTTCCAACTTCCCAAATACTTAAATCCACCCTCCAAAATCTACATTACAATCTATAATGCGATCTCTATAAAAACAACACTTTATATTACAGACATCACTATACACGTGAAACCATCCGCAGAAAATTTACAACTAGCAACATCCAATTTCAAAGATTTTTGTGCAAACGTTCTATGTCCAAAAAAGTGGATCCCTTTGAGGGTCCATCGAGAGAGCATAATCGAACGAGCGGCACACTACGGAATCAATATACAAACGCACGTACGCGATAACACAAAACAATTTTTAAGCGTCGAAACCAAAAACTACTCTAGAAAAGCCCCGTTGAACAACGAACCCTCTCGAGCCGAGGCAAGGCGCGTTCACAATGTGCCCGTCGAATGTCACCGCGGGGTGTCCAACACTTGTACTGTCGGCCATTCAACCAGGCTTCGTTCGCTTCACGGATTTTACACGGCAAGTCATGTAGTCTATTGCCTAATTACACCATAATACTATACACCGGCAATGACGAAAGAGAGTGTACGTGTGCGTGTGCGTGTGTGGTGAGGGTGCATCGTCGCGTGCAAACGGGAAAACAGCGAAACAGAGAGACAGTGAAGCTCAACGTACCGTTCAATCACATTCATCTCTGATATAGCGGCCGTATAGAAAGCGTATTGTGCCTTAAGCTGCATTATACGCTACGCGTATGCAATCTGCGTTCTCGCACACCGTGTACAACCCTGATACTGACTATTAAGCGGCAAGACATCGCCGGAAGTGGTTGTTTCTTTTCTCTACACCGCCGATTTCGTTTCTTAGAAACTGAATTATGGTCTTGTATAAAATTTAAGTTCACGTTAGACACTCTGATGACAAGTACTTCTTGGATTAATGATCAACTATGCGTGACGCACCCTGTGTGTCATATACTGATTAACATTTCAGAATATGGGATAATACGCATGTTTATTGTAGGTATGACGATTTCTTTCGTTTCGTAGTAAAAATGCGTTTTTAAATTCTGATAAATGATATTAATAGGATAATAGCAGTATACGAATACGTTTTTGATTAAAAAATTTATTTAAAAGTAATATTTAATATTAAGCGGGAAGACATGGCTGCAAGGGGTTGTTTCTTTTCTCTACACCGCCGCTTTCGTTTCTTAGAAACTGAATTATGGTCTTGTATAAAATTTAAGTTCACGTTAGACACTCTGATGACAAGTACTTCTTGGATTAATGATCAACTATGCGTGACGCACCCTGTGTGTCACATACTGATTAACATTTCAGAATATTGGAGAATACGCATGTTTATTGTAGGTATGACGATTTCTTTCGTTTCGGAGTAAAAATGCGTTTTTAAATTCTGATAAATGATATTAATAGGAAAATAGCGGTATACGAATACGTTTTTGATTAAAAAATTTATTTAAAAGTAATATTTAATATTAAGCGGGAAGACATGGCTGCAAGGGGTTGTTTCTTTTCTCTACACCGCCGCTTTCGTTTCTTAGAAACTGAATTATGGTCTTGTATAAAATTTAAGTTCACGTTAGACACTCTGATGACAAGTACTTCTTGGATTAATGATCAACTATGCGTGACGCACCCTGTGTGTCACATACTGATTAACATTTCAGAATATGGGAGAATACGCATGTTTATTGTAGGTATGACGATTTCTTTCGTTTCGGAGTAAAAATGCGTTTTTAAATTCTGGTAAATGATATTAATAGGATAATAGCGGTATACGAATACATTTTTCATTAAAAAATTTATTTAAAAGTAATATTGAATATTAAGAGGGAAGACATGGCTGCAAGGGGTTGTTTCTTTTCTCTACACCGCCGCTTTCGTTTCTTAGAAACTGAATTATGGTCTTGTATAAAATTTAAGTTCACGTTAGACACTCTGATGACAAGTACTTCTTGGATTAATGATCAACTATGCGTGACGCACCCTGTGTGTCACATACTGATTAACATTTCAGAATATTGGAGAATACGCATCTTTATTGTAGGTATGACGATTTCTTTCGTTTCGGAGTAAAAATGCGTTTTTAAATTCTGATAAATGATATTAATAGGATAATAGCGGTATACGAATACGTTTTTGATTAAAAAATTTATTTAAAAGTAATATTGAATATTAAGAGGGAAGACATGGCTGCAAGGGGTTGTTTCTTTTCTCTACACCGCCGCTTTCGTTTCTTAGAAACTGAATTATGGTCTTGTATAAAATTTAAGTTGACGTTAGACACTCTGATGACAAGTACTACTTTGATTAATGATCAACTATGCGTGACGCACCCTGTGTGTCACATACTGATTAACATTTCAGAATATTGGAGAATACGCATCTTTATTGTAGGTATGACGATTTCTTTCGTTTCGGAGTAAAAATGCGTTTTTAAATTCTGATAAATGATATTAATAGGAGAATAGCAGTATACGAATACGTTTTTGATTAAAAAATTTATTTAAAAGTAATATTGAATATTAAGAGGGAAGACATGGCTGCAAGGGGTTGTTTCTTTTCTCTACACCGCCGCTTTCGTTTCTTAGAAACTGAATTATGGTCTTGTATAAAATTTAAGTTCACGTTAGACACTCTGATGACAAGTACTTCTTGGATTAATGATCAACTATGCGTGACGCACCCTGTGTGTCACATACTGATTAACATTTCAGAATATTGGAGAATACGCATCTTTATTGTAGGTATGACGATTTCTTTCGTTTCGGAGTAAAAATGCGTTTTTAAATTCTGATAAATGATATTAATAGGATAATAGCGGTATACGAATACGTTTTTGATTAAAAAATTTATTTAAAAGTAATATTGAATATTAAGAGGGAAGACATGGCTGCAAGGGGTTGTTTCTTTTCTCTACACCGCCGCTTTCGTTTCTTAGAAACTGAATTATGGTCTTGTATAAAATTTAAGTTGACGTTAGACACTCTGATGACAAGTACTACTTTGATTAATGATCAACTATGCGTGACGCACCCTGTGTGTCACATACTGATTAACATTTCAGAATATTGGAGAATACGCATCTTTATTGTAGGTATGACGATTTCTTTCGTTTCGGAGTAAAAATGCGTTTTTAAATTCTGATAAATGATATTAATAGGAGAATAGCAGTATACGAATACGTTTTTGATTAAAAAATTTATTTAAAAGTAATATTGAATATTAAGAGGGAAGACATGGCTGCAAGGGGTTGTTTCTTTTCTCTACACCGCCGCTTTCGTTTCTTAGAAACTGAATTATGGTCTTGTATAAAATTTAAGTTCACGTTAGACACTCTGATGACAAGTACTTCTTGGATTAATGATCAACTATGCGTGACGCACCCTGTGTGTCACATACTGATTAACATTTCAGAATATTGGAGAATACGCATGTTTATTGTAGGTATGACGATTTCTTTCGTTTCGGAGTAAAAATGCGTTTTTAAATTCTGATAAATGATATTAATAGGATAATAGCAGTATACGAATACGTTTTTGATTAAAAAATTTATTTAAAAGTAATATTTAATATTAAGCGGGAAGACATGGCTGCAAGGGGTTGTTTCTTTTCTCTACACCGCCGTTTTCGTTTCTTAGAAACTGAATTATGGTCTTGTATAAAATTTAAGTTCACGTTAGACACTCTGATGACAAGTACTTCTTGGATTAATGATCAACTATGCGTGACGCACCCTGTGTGTCACATACTGATTAACATTTCAGAATATGGGATAATACACATCTTTATTGTAGGTATGACGATTTTGTAGTCAACATACATTTTTAAATTCTGATAAATGATACTAATAGGAAACTAGCGGTATATGAATATGTTTTTGATTAAAAAATTTATTTAACAATAATATTGTATATTGGGAAGACCTGCAAGGGGTTGTTACTTTTTTTACACCGCCGCTTTCTTCGAAACTTATGTTTTCAAATCAAATTTGGATCCTCATGATAAAATCTGGTAGCTATAAAAACTTTTCAGATTAATAATCAACTATGCATGACGCACTTTGTGAGTCATATACTAATTAATCCAGAGATACGAAATTTTTGCAATGCTGAACAAAATGCACTGTTAAGTTTTTACAACTAATACTAACATCGCAATGACTATTTTTTATCGAAAATAAAAAGTATTTAAATATGTTACTGATTGGTGAGTACATGTATCTTGATCAATAATCATGACACACTTTGTGAGTCACTGATTATCCCTCACATGCAAATTTCTCCAATATTAAAAGAAACACATTTTTAAGCTTCCACAAGTAACTTTTATGACCATAACATTATGGAAATATTTTTTATTTAAACAAATTATTTAAAAATGTTACTAATTTGTGAGGACAAATCTGTACTTTTTTGAGTAAAAATGCACTGGTTATTCGCATTTTACATCGTTCCTTTAATTTTAAGATAAAATTACTCTTTCAAATTCTCACAAATAATACTAATAAGAGCATAATAATCTACAAATAAGTTTTTATTAAAAAAGTTTGTTTGAAATTGATACCAATTATTAAGCGGTAAGACACCGCCGGAAGGGGTTGTTCCTTCGACGTATACCGTCGCTTTCGTTTCTCGAAAACTAACATATGCTATCGAGTACATTTTAGATTTTCACAACGAAACACTTCAGTGAGCATAAATATGTATCTTCCAAATTAACAAGGAATGTGACTGCCCAAATTAACATATGACATATGTTAAGAACTGATTAACCCCGTGTTACACGATTTTTTCAATACTAACAAAAATATGTTTTTTAAAACTCTCACAAGTAAATCTAATAAGACAATAATAATGCATAAATAGTTTTTTATTGAAAAAATTGATTTGAAAATGATAATCACTATTGGGTGACAAGAGACCGCCGGAAGGGGTTGTTTCTCAACGACCGTCGCTTTCGTTTCTTGGTAACTGATTCACGTTTTCCGATAAATTATAATTTTTCACTTGAAGACACATAAGTACATGTCACATTAATCAATACAGGTACTCGTGTCATTTTTTTATTAACAATTAACCGTATATATCATATAATACACAGTACCAATTAAATTGTAGTTACGTTTTTGTAACATTCGTAAAAATGTGTATTTTAAAACTCTTACAAGTACAATAACAAAATAAGAGTAAATAAATAATTTTTTTTTTAAAGAAGCTTCATTAAAAATGAAATTCAGTATTAAAAAGTCACCGCCGGAGGGGGTTTCTTTTTGTCGACCATCGCTTTCGTTTCTTGAAAATTGTTTAACGTTTTCTCGCGAAATTCAATTTTCAACTGTCAATAATTTAGGTACGTTGGTATAAACGTTTATTATGTATGTAGGAGTGTAAAGAAAGTAAAAGTGATTGACAACAAAATTGTTTTTCAAGATCAGATATCTATGTAATCATTACTGATAGATTTTTATATCGTACGAAATGACGAATTAAAATTGAATAAGTTGTAGGAAATTTATTACTCCAGATTGAGACATTTTTTTATTTGAAACTTTCGGTTTTGGGTTTCGGAAACAGGAGAATTAAAAATTTGGGGTTTTGAAAGTTTGTAAATTTGCAAATTTGCGATTTTAGAAGTTCAGGAATTTGAAACTTTAGAATTTTGGAAGTTGAGAAATTTGTAAATTTCAGACTTTGAAAATATGAGATTTTGGAAATTGAGAAATCTGAAAATTTTTGACTTTATAAATTTGAGGCTTCACAAGTTAGGAAATTTGCAAATTTCGGATTTTGAAAAATTTAATAGTCTGGAAGTTAGAAATTTGCAAACTTCGGATTTTGAAAGTTGGGAAATTCGCAAACTGGGGTTTCGGAAGTTAAAGGATTTGAGAATTTGTGGATTTCGGGATTTGGAAATTTGATAATTGAAGGATTAGGCAATTTTGCAATCTACGAATTTAGAAATTTGGAGATTTAAAAGTTTAAAAATGTTGAAATGTAGAAATTGAAAAGTACAAAATTTGATATATAAACACATTACAATTTCGAATGTACGACTCTATAAACTTCATAATTTGGAGGTCTAAAAATTGACAAACATCTCAAATCTACAAATTTATTTACAACTCCGAAATTTGAAAACTGAAGATCTAAATATTTACATACAATTTCGAAATTTGAAAATTGGAAATGTAAAAATTTACAAATACTCGGTACCACTTAACAAAGTCCCTAACACAGAATACTCCACGCATCAAACCTTCTACAACCCACAATCGAGTATCCTCCAAATTCTCCTCCTTCCAACCCCCTAAAGCAACCCTTAATTACCAAACCTTACTAATACCACCCTCGAAGATTCTTCCAAAAACAAACTTCTCCAAATGTACTTATTAAACGTTCTCCAAATTTTGTACTTATCGAACGTTCTCCAAATTCTGTACTTAGTAAACGTTCTCCAAATTCTGTCGTCGTTAGCCCGAGCCTTAACTATACCGAGTTAGTATTACTAAATTATGATAGTTTCGCATCGGAGAAACAGCACCGTACGAAGCACGTGACTACATACCAAAAGCAGCCGTCGGCAGCCGTTTCCCGGATCGGCTTCCGGTGCTGGCAGCACCGCAGATCACAAGCGTTCTTCACAATTTTCACGAGCAAACGCACCAGCGTGTTGCTGCAGTCACTCTCGGGCACTCTCAAACTTAGTCACGTGTCGATCGGTCGGGAAAGCTGATAATAAACTTAACAAACAATCGGCAACGTAAACATTCCTGTACGCAAATAAAAACGTGTCCCATTCACTGTACACGTATCTTCGATCGGTTCGATCGTCGCTAAATTATTGAAGAACGTATCGCGAGCACGCAGGTAAACGCACCATGGGGGTGGCTCCGCACGATCCGCACGAGCGCAGCACACGTGCTGCTCTGCAGCGTGATTCTTCTGCTCGCCGTGGCTCTCTCTCTCCACAGAGAGAGCCCGTGCAGACAGGGGGCAAACGGCGAACGAGAAACGGAGACGGAGAGCGAAAGAGAGACAAAGAGAGAGAGAGAGAAAGAGAGAGAAAGAGGGGGAGCAGACGAGAGAAGTGGGCAACAGCGGGCACCGTTGGCCGTGGAAATATTATTAGGTAAAGCACACGCACGGACTGGCACGCAACGACTTGCGGACTCTCGTTGGGTCGTGTGCTGGCGACCCTGCGATTCGTGTTGGTACCCCGAGTGAGCCGGACCAATGGGCGAGGGTAACGTTGCCACCACCACACTTCCACGACCAGGACAGTGGGGGATGCTGGCTCCGCTTCGTGACATCATCGATTCTGAATGGTGGAAATGCTCAACCGTGCGGAAGGCTCATCGGAGGGCGCGTGTTCGCGCAGGCGCACTGAGAATGCCCGCGCAACAAACGGGGAAGAACCGCACCGTGAGATAAGTTCGCGCCAGATGGAGACCGACTGCTTCGCCGGTCGGTGACTGCCTTTCAAATTCAAACACGGGATTTTCGTTTACATACAAACTGAGTGACTTTGAGATTTGAGATTTCAGGAGGTGGATATCTTCGAGCTTAGACGTTCACTAATTTCGACATTTCAGAATATGGAGCTCTAGAAATTTAGATTTTGATATTTGAACTTTTGGATTTGGAAGGTTAGACGGTCGTGAGTTTGAGGATTTGGGGATCTGGAACTCGGGACATTTAGATTTTGAGATCTGAGGAGTTAAACATTTGAATTTGAAAGGTTAGACGGTCGTGAGTTTGAGGATTTGGGGATCAGGAACTCGGGACATTTAGATTTTGAAATTTGAGGAGTTGAACTTTTGGATTTGGAAGGTTAGACGGTCGTGAGTTTGAGGATTTGGGGATCTGGAATTCGGGAAATTTAGATTTTTAAATTTGAGGAGTTGAACTTTTGGATTTGGAGGGTTAGACGGTCGTGAGTTTGAGGATTTGGGGATCTGGAACTCGGGACATTTAGATTTTTAAATTTGAGGAGTTGAACTTTTGAATTTGGAAGGTTAGACGGTCGTGAGTTTGAGGATTTGGGGATCTGGAACTCGGGACATTTAGATTTTTAAATTTGAGGAGTTGAACTTTTGAATTTGGAAGGTTAGACGGTCGTGAGTTTGAGGATTTGGGGATCTGGAACTCGGGACATTTAGATTTTTAAATTTGAGGAGTTGAACTTTTGAATTTGGAAGGTTAGACGGTCGTGAGTTTGAGGATTTGGGGATCTGAAACTCGGGAAATTTCGATTTTGAGATCTGAGGAGTTAAACATTTGAATTTGAAAGGTTAGACGGTCGTGAGTTTGAGGATTTGGGGATCTGGAACTCGGGAAATTTAGATTTTTAAATTTGAGGAGTTGAACTTTTGAATTTGGAAGGTTAGACGGTCGAGAATTTGAGGATTTGGGGATCTGAAACTCGGGAAATTTCGATTTTGAGATCTGAGGAGTTAAACATTTGAATTTGAAAGGTTAGACGGTCGTGAGTTTGAGGATTTGGGGATCTGAAACTCGGGAAATTTAGATTTTTAAATTTGAGGAGTTGAACATTTAGAAATTTGGAAAGTTAGACGGTCGTGAGTTTGAGGATTTGGGGATCTGGAACTCGGGAAATTTAGATTTTTAAATTTGAGGAGTTGAACTTTTGGATTTGGAAGGTTAGACGGTCGTGAGTTTGAGGATTTGGGGATCTGAAACTCGGGAAATTTCGATTTTGAGATCTGAGGAGTTAAACATTTGAATTTGGAAGGTTAGACGTTCGTGAGTTTGAAAATTTGAGAATATAGAATTCGAGAAACTTAGATCTTGAAATCTGTGTTCAACATCTGAAAATTTGGAAAATTAAACATTTGCTGATTTAAAGATTTGAAGATATGGGAATTTGAGAATTTGAGGTGTTGAGGATTTGAGAAAATAAAGATTTGAAAATTTGGAGATTTTTGAATCTGAGAACTTAAAAATTTGGAAATTAGGAAAAATAATACTACAATAATAATTTTCAAATTGGAAAATTGAAAATTTTGATCTTTAGAAGTTTAAGGATTTTGCAATTTAAAAAATTTAAAAAGTTAGAGATCTATGAATTTGCAAATTCGCAAATTTGTAAATATGAGGATTTCAGAATTAAAAAATTTGAAAATTTTGAATTTTCGAAATATGTGTACTTGAAAATATAGAAAGTTGAGTATGAAAATAGGGGAATTTGTATACTAAATTGTATACTATTTGTATACTAGTTTGCAGAATTTAAAATGTATTTAAAAGTTTCATAATGTGCAAAATATGAAACATAATAATCATTAAAGAACTACAACAACAAAGTTTATTTTAATATGAGAGATATCATATACACATACATACTATACGTATATACATGTGTGTCATATAATCTGCATCTAATGTAAATTTAATACGTGTTCTGTTCAGCTTCAGCCAAGTTCAATGACCCCACTCTCTATTCGCATTACCGATATCTTAACGATATATCGATATATCGTTAAATATCAATAACGTATCGATAAGATATCGATAATCGATAGTCACGCCTCTAATACTACTTACATAAGTTTATGAAACACCAATTTACTAAAATGACTAGATATTTTTAAATATTTTCCATTTATGACGTAGATATTCGATTTAAAAATAAACTAAGAACAAAGATGTACTTCTTGTCATCAATTTGTCACCAGTTTATCCCCAGATTGTTACTAGTTTGTCACCAGTCTGCCACTAATGTTATTTACTAACAAGGCTGGTTTACTAAAAAAATTGAAAAAAAGAATAGAAAACAAAAAGCTACGACATCGGAGTACTAAAAGATTGAAAAATAGGGAAACTAGAAAAACTCCAGGAATTCGTCTGTAGGAAAACAAAATGTTAATAATTAATAAAAAAAACTGTAAAAAGAGTGTCTTGTATTTTATTTACTTCAAAGTACACTTTCCTTCGAAGAAACGAATCAACGTTAAAAAAACGACAGTTAGAAAAGAAATCAGTCTCAAGACTCGGTCTTAAACTCTTCATCCCTTCGAAACGGCTCCAAAAACCTTGAAGAGATATTAAAATATAATTTCCAGTGGCCCCCTTTGTGCGAAACAGTATCTAGTCACGCGTGGATCAGTCGTGGGTGCTATGCACTCGAAAGTACAGAACACAGGGGGTGAGTCACCCTCTTTTCTTCCGTCACGGGCCCCAACAGCCTCCCCCGCGAGGGGGACGGGAAAGGAATAACTGCATCAACCCCTGTCAGTGGCGCGAGCGTTTAGGTCATCTCATTCCCTACCTAAGAAACAAGCTCGTTTCACACGAAACATCCCGTCAACGACGTGCAATTTTCCACTCTAAATTACCGTCTCTTCAAGCTGTCATCTTCAAATTACAACTTCTTCAGGTATTCGTCTTAAAGGTTTGAAGTCCTCAAATGACAATTTCCTCGAGCGTTCTTCTTTGAGATGTTCAGGGTCTTCAAATGACAATTTTCTTAGGTACTCCTCTTCGAGATCTTTAAATGATAATTTCTACGAGTGTTTCTTCGTCATAGTATGACGTAATTTGAATGATAGGTTCCGATGTTCAAGGTCTCCAAATGCAACTTCTTCAGGTGTTCAAATAATTTGTTTATGTGTTCAAGGTCTTCTAGTAACTACTTCGAGTGTTCAAAATTTTCAAATAATTTCCCAATGTATTCAAAATCTTCATATAATTTTTCTACGTGTTCAAAGTCTTCAAATAATAGTTTCTTGAGATGTTTAAAGTCTTCAAATGACAACTTCAGGTCTTCAAAATCTCCGAACTAACTTTTTCAAGTATTCAAAGTTTTCAAAAGACGACTTCTTCAGATGTTCAAGGTCTCCAAGTAACTTCTACGAGTGTTCAAGGTCTTCAAATAACGATTTCTTCAGGTGTTTATGGTCTTCAAGTAGTAACTTCATTCAAGTATTCAAGGACTTTAAGTAACAATTTCATTCGAGTGTTCAAGGTCTTTAAATGACGATTTTCTCGGGTGCTCGAGGTCTTTAAATGACTATTTCTTCAAGTGTTCAAGGTCTTCAAGTGATAGCTTCTATAAGAATTTCTTCTTCGAGTTATTGATCATGTATTCTTTTTTTAAGAGTTCAAGATCTTCAAATGACAACTTCTTCAGGTGTTCCAGGTTTTCAAACGACTTCTCCAGGTTTTCTTCTTTCTACTATATAAAATTTATAAATAAAAACATTTTCAAGTTCTTAATTTCAAAGTATGAAAGATTCTTGTTCAGTGTTTCATAAACCTCTTCGATTTGCTTAGCTTGTTACCTGATCATAGACATCATCACCACTGAAATAATTTATAATGTGTATTGTTTTGATAAATATGACTACTTTTGGTATATGTATACATTATGCTATATATGTATAAATACAGATAATTTTACTGTGTACATCCTAATAAATATGGCTACTTTTACAACGTGTGCTTTAATAAATATAAGTACATTTACAGCCTATGTTTTCACAAATATGGCTGCCTTCACTATGTACATATCTCTTAATATACAAGGTTACTTTCGCTATGTATATCATAGAAAACATGGTTGTTATTTACCCTGTATATACATCACGATAAATACGTCTATTTTCAGTATGTATGTCATAATAAATATGGCTGCTATCACTATGTACGTGTTCCGACAAATATGACTATTTTCTCCATGTGTGTTATAGTACACATAGCTACCTATGTACATATGTTCCGATAAGTGTGACTATTTCGATTATGTATACCACAATAAACATGCTTACTATGTACATACATCCCGACAAATATAACTATTTACACTATGTATATTATAGTACATATAGCTACTATTATGTACATATGTCCCGATAAATATAACAATTTCAATTATGTATGTCAAATAAATATGGCTGCTACCACTATGTACATGTTTCATGGCAAGCTAGTTTTACAGTATATGTCCTACTATAGTTATCGTCTCTATGTACAAATTTCATAATGAATGAGGCTACTTGTACATGCGATATTAAGTATGTTTAAGCATTAACTAGAATGTAACTTATTTTGACGAAAACGTTTTAACGAAGATGGAGAATTTCAGTTAGTTTGAGCTCGTTTGTTTTCGAGTGCATTTTATATCGAGTAGAAAGGTTTTTACGAGTGTGAGATAGTGCAATGTCAGGATGTGAACTCAGCTTTAGGAGATCCACGCCGTGGAAGTAACGCGTTTCGATTTTGCGTTAGCTCAGCTACGCGTGAATCCAGCCAAGGTCAAGTCGTTCCCCGTTTCCGAGCATCCCTCTGCCGCTCGGCTAAGATCGATTCTAACAAATTTCATAGCCAGGGTGGATCTGCATGAAGGCGGGATAATATTTCGACTGGATGTGATTAGTCACACGTTGGGTATCACGTTGGAAAGTCATGCTTTCTATGATGTAAGATAATATCATTCGCTTTTTTAGTAACGCTGAACTGCGCTATGTATTAGAATTTGGTAGTTTGCAACACTTTCTCCTCTTATATAGTTATTTGTTTATTTTTGATTTTGATGTTAAGGTGGTATGAACTCGGGAACTTTGACACTCTTCAATTTTATCTCTCTAATTTTAAGTATTCATATTTTTGACATTTAACGCAATAAAATTTGCAAATTACTAGGTTTACAATTTTTCCAATTTTTCAATTTTACAGTTTATTATTCATTCTCTGAAAATTTTTCTATTTTCTGAGTTCAATTTTCTATTTTACTAATTTGTCAATGTTTTAATTTGAAAATATTACAATTTTTTAACTCTACAGTTTCTCAATTTTTCTAACTTTCTAATTTTCTAATTTTCTAATTTCCCAGTTTCTTAACTTCCCAAATTCCATATTTTTTAATTTCCTAATTTCCTAATTTCCCAATTTTCTAATTTCCTAATATTCTAATTTCCTAATTTCCTAATTTCCTAATTTCTTAATTTTCTAATTTCTTAATATTCTAATTTCCTAATATTCTAATTTCTTAATATTCTAATTTCCTAATATTCTAATTTCCTAATATTCTAATTTCCTAATATTCTAATTTCCTAATTTCCTAATTTCCTAATATTCTAATTTCCTAATTTTCTAAGTTTCTAATTTCCTAGTTTCCTAATTTCCTAATTTCCTCATTTTCTAATTTCCTAATTTCCTATTATTCTAATTTCCTAATTTTCTAATTTTCTAACCTTCTAATCTTCTAATTTTGTATTCTTCTACTTTTCTAACTTTCTAACTTTCTAACTTTCTAATTTCCTAATTTCCCAATTTTCCAATTTCCAAATTTTCTAATTTTCCTATATCCTAATTTTAACAGTTTTCCAGTTTTCGAATTCCTTTTATCCTAATTTTTCAATTTTCACTTTTCTCCTTTTTCTGTTCTAATCTTACAATTTCCTAATTTCCCAATTTTCCGATTTTCCAATTCTCCGGATATCGTTTTCCAATTTCTTAATCACCCCATTTTCAAACTTTCTACTTTTCCAAAATCACAATTTTCCAGTTTCCCAGTGTCCAAATTTTCCAATTTTCAAATCTTTGATCTTTCATTCATTTCATTGCTAGCGTTAAGATGTCACCTGTGCTTTATAAACGTCTCCATAACGTGATTTTAGCAAACTTATTAAATTACATTATACTAATACAATATTCTGTCGAGTCACTTCAAATTAACCTTCTCACGTTAGCTCATCCTTATAAATACCTGAACTCTAAATTAAATAAGTTGTCAAAAGCTTACACAGTGTACCTAAAATTATCAATAATCTTACTATTAACAGTTTAGTACGTCTATGTAGCATAACTCTTGATTATGTTAGGCGTTTCCCGATTAGAGTGAAATAGTGTTATTCTTAGCATACTACGGAAACTTTGTGATAGCTCTCTGTAACTATTCGCTAATCGCGAGGATATGTAACTAACAATTGCTTGGTGGAGCGTGGTGATAATTCTGTGTTATGAAGGGTGTGTATAAGTGGGAGGAGGATAATACGTTGTTTTCATATCGCGTGAGAGCACCAAAAGCGAGCGTCATTTGCTAAGCAAAATGGAGAACCGTGACAATATCAATTTTTTCATCCATATTTGTTACGCCTTTTTCGACTTGAACTTGAACTTTTTTTATTGATTAATACAGTAATATTTAGTTGTACACTAGTTACTGTTCTTTCTTACAATGCTAAAAGAAATTATTAAATCGCATTATTTTAAACTTATCTAGTGTTCATTTCTAATTTTCTAATTGTTTATTTACTGCAGAAAAGTTTCATGTCTGAATAGTTGACTCTTGAAAACTTCGTTTACATTTTATATTAGAAAATTATTTTTATTTTCCACTGCATTGCAAAATTGTACTTTCTTGTCAAAACTGAATCAAACTTCTGACTGATAAATATATATACAACGTGAATCTTCAGAATTGATGATTTTAAATTGCGCGTAAAAGAGTGTTCCAGCCAAATATTATATGAAGAAATATTTGCTGGACGATATCGTGCTATTTTTGTCGGGGAACGAAGGTCACTGTAAGCTTTCATTAAATGAAACGCCATGTATGTCTTTGAAGACAGTCAAAAATGAGACGAAGACTCGGGAGAATTAGAAATGTTGATCGTTTATTATAACAATCAAAGAGATCATTTTTCACGAAGATCAATAAGCAGAAGCTGATTAGTTATCGCAAGTATCTGTTCATCAATTGTTTTCGGCCACTTGCGCAAACATGAAATATACGACGAATCCACGTCGAAGTCAATAAACTGGGTGACAAAAAGTTCAAGGGAAAAATTATTTACCGACATCGATACGCATTCATTAATCTTTCTGATAACACCAGGCGTCGAATACAACTTTGCTCAGCTGTTGCTGTATCGATACCTGTTGTATGGGTATCTGATACAATTCGTTTCGTTCGAAAAGAAGTTTAATTTCGATTCGAATATCAAGAAAGTTCATATTTTCTATAAACTTCAATTACCATGACTACCATTATTAATCTTTTTTATAGATGTGTTGAATTACGAGTTAGTTTTTAGTCCATACATATATGCCCTGTATTTCTTACACACCATATACGTGTTTCACATGTGTCTCACATCATATGTATCCTACATGTCCCGTGATCTTATATTATGTATCCTATAAGTGCCCCAAATTATGCATGCGTCCCATACGTATCCCATATTATTCGTATCTCCCATATACCCCATATTCATATGTTCCATATCACAAATGATATACATATTTCATATATGTCCCATATGTATTTATTCAATATCGTACATGTTCATCATATCTCATATCGTATGTCTTACACATGTCTAATATCATATATGTCTCTTATAAATGTTTCACGTCATATATGTGTCCTATGTGTTTCATACCATATGTGTGTTTCATTATTGTGTATGTGCTCCATGTGTATCTCATATCATATACCTATGTGTCTATGTGCCTCATATGTGATTCATATCGTATATGTGCTCCATATGTGTATTATGTCATATATGTGTATCATACATGTCTCATATTATGTACGTGTCCTATATCGTATATGTGCTCCATATGTGTATTATGTCATATATGTGTATCATACATGTCTCACATCATATATGTCTCATATTATGTACGTGTCCTATATCGCATATGTGTCCCATATATGTCTTATGTCATACACATACCACACATGTCTCACAATATTGTACATACATGTCTCATATGTGTTTCATGTATGTACATATCCCATATCTCAAATCATACATGTTCCATACATGTCTCCCAAATGTGACTCACATCACATTGCAGTCGTACGTCATGAAAAATATCGTTGCATAACCATAATTAAACTCACATCTCGTTATAAATCTCGTAAACCATTATTTGGACGATTAAGTTTTGTTTGCCCCAGTCGACTTTACTCGAAGTTGAAAGCATCGTTCGAAGTGCTCACGCAGATTGATGCGTTGAGGCCTCATTCGTACTGAAAGTGTTAAGGTAGATAGATGTTGAGGCTCCGTGTCCCGCGCAGGTAACCGTACGAGCGAGACAGGTGAAGGTAGGGCCAATCGTCGATGGAGGGAGAAACACGAGGTTGAAAGGAGCGAAAGAGCACGTAGAAGGGTAAAACAAACAAATTAACGTCAGAGTTGGTTGTTTATTGTTGGGTGGGGACACCGTAACCACGCCTTTGTCAAGCACGCCCTCCGACCGTTGTGTTCCCCTTTCAACCCCACTCCAACATCGACCACCTCCCCTCCCCTCTGTCGTAGTCACTTTCAACCCCACTCCAGAAGACGAACACGGTGGTGGAAATGACGTCAGTCCATACCCCGACATGCAACAGGCTGCTCCGTAACCCGTACTCGTGGACGATCAACGAAACTTTAGCTGCAATCGAAGAAAAACTTTCTTTTTTGTACGTTGATACTGCGAGTGAGAGTTTTCGGGTATTTCAAGACCTCGAGTGTGGATTGCACTTCTTTCACCTCATTTTTGGATACGGTTTTAGGGAAACTTTAGTATGTAAGCGGAAGGGTTGTAATTACTTAGGTTTCTGATTTTAGTCGTGTTTAGAGATGTTTTCATTGAAATATTTGTTGATTGTTATAAGGGTAAACAATAGTTGAATACTTCAATTTTATGTGAAGTTGCTTTGGATAGGAATAAGTTTAGGGGATGAGAAACTTGATTTTGACTTTGATTGAGTATGTAAGCTTGAAAATTTGAAAATTCTCTAAATTCATAATTGGGAAATTTTTAAGTTTTTAAAGAAACGAACCATTTCCAAAAATCTACTTATTTCAATTTTCAAATCTTTAAATTTTTGTATTTCCAAATTTCTAAATTTTCAAGTTACAAAGTACTCAAATTTTCAAGTTTCTAAATACTGAAATTTCGAAATTTCGAAATTTTCAAAGGATCCAACATATAAATCATTAAACTCTCACGTTCTCGAATTTCTAACCTTCAAACGCTCAAATTTCAAAATTTACAAATCCACATTTGCAGACCCCTAATTTTCAAAATTATTAAATCCCAAAATCCGAAAATTATCAAATTTATTTTATCAAGCTTCTTAGTCCCCAAATCTTCAGATAACAAAATTTCTTGATCCAAATTTTTAAACTTCTGAATTTAAGCATTTTTAAGTTTCCAATTTTCAAATTTGTAAATTCCCAATTTTCTAAATTTCTAAATTTCTAAATTCCTAAATATCCGAATTCTCTAATTTCCAACTTTCCAAATATCCAAATATTCAAATTTCCAAATTTCCAAATTTCCAAATTTCCACATTTCTAAATTGCTAAATATGAATATTTCCAGATTTGTAAATTTCTGTAACTACCTCCCCTATAAATAATAATACACTTATGAATTATAATAGACTATATTGTAGTACTATAATTCATTATATTATAAACCATAATATGCTACACTATAAACTAAATTATATTATACTACAATATTATAATTACCAACATTATGAACTGTGTGACATAAAAGTTCCTAAATTACACAATTCCATAGTACAACTATCTGCACTATAAATAATAATATAGTATACTATAATGCCTGAAATACAAAGCATGGAATTTCTAAATTTCCAAATTTCTAAGCTTCTAAATTTCTAAATTATGTAATATTATAACTGACTACGCTATAAATTATAATATAATATATTTTAGTACAGTAATAGACTATACAATACATCTGAACATATACTATAGCATACAATATAATATAATAATAATATAATAATAATAACAATAACATTACAATAAAATATAATATAGAATATATGTACGTATACAATATAATATAAATTAATTATACTATACTACAGCACTATAAACAATATTACTTAAAACAAATTATAATTGAACTCTTAAGCTAAATAATAGAACCAACTATAACCCATAATTACAATTTCAAATCCATATAGAACACAATTTATGTTAGAATAAACACATGCATAGATGACACAAATCACAACAAACTCATCTCACGGTATAACTACTTTAATATC
Organism: Megachile lagopoda; assembly: GCA_036983795.1. Lineage (NCBI taxonomy): Eukaryota > Metazoa > Arthropoda > Insecta > Hymenoptera > Megachilidae > Megachile > Megachile lagopoda. Next base: position 903,006 of record CM072792.1, read on the forward strand.
TTGTATTACGATAAATAAAAGAAGAATAATTAAGGTTTTTTTAAAAAGAAATCATATTTATTTCATAGACTGAATTTAACTATCATCTCTTCGCATTCGAAAAATTAGGTTAAGAACGTCAGTTAACAACGTGAACGTAGCACAAACGCAACATATAACGTTGACAGCACAACACCATCTACATTTATGCAATTAAATGGCGCGGTTTTTCAAATTTTAACATTTCTAACTTATGAATGAAACGTCCACATTTTTAATTTGGTCGATAATTAAATAATAATTAAAACCTAGATTACACGGGCACACAGACAAACGCAAGAATCACTTAGGAAACGTAAATAAAGCAAGAAGAAAGGATGAAAGGGAACGAAGCTTTTAATCTCCCGCGACAAAATTGATCGAACTCGACGTCCATCATCAGCAAGAGAGGAGAGACGCTTTCCAAAGACAAACGAGGCGACTGGTCGCGTTATCGGATAATTTTCGTGGATTCCTGGGTAAACTGGCGAAATGATGGATCGACTTGCAGAGCAGCGGCTGAGTCGGAAGATCGGTAACGTGTGAAATTTTTGAAAGCCACGCTAAGCGCGATCTCGCGCTCGACCGTGCGTGCACGTTTTAAGTACACACGTTGCTCCAACAATTTATGACCTTAACACATTCGTGATCCTCTATGTACGACTATCGATACGTTTGCCTTTGTCTGATACAATCAAATACACCGTTTAGATATTTCTTTTCCTCTGAACAATAAAGGTATATCGATTAATACTAGATTTATGTACGTCTCGTGTACAGTTATTTACTATTAAAACCTTAACCTCTTGCTGTACTTCGACGACTCTGACACGTGACGCACTAACAGTTCGAATACGATGACTTTTACTTGGATTTTTAATATGTTTCAATTTGAAGTTTGAATCCAATTTGCAAAATCAAGGTTCCCTGAATACGAATTTGACATAACATCTTTGTTATTTGTTTTAATACTGTAGATATGAATAGTTGTGACTGACGCACGTGACAAGTAAATTGTATAACAAGGTTAATATTAAAAAGAAAGTAATAACGATAGATATATAAAGGTGATTGACCTTGGCGTATGTTGTCGAGGTCGTCGTCCTGAGTTACTGTTCGTTGTTTATTACAAAGTTATTAACAAAAAAGTATTTAGATAAATATTAATCTAAATTAAATATGTTAAGTTAAGATATAAACTAACCAAGCCCACTCTAGCACATTTTATAATTCATGGTATTCATTCTCTGACTTTCGTTTTTAATTATATTATAAAACATGTTAAGTTGGGTTAGGTTAGAATACTATGCCTTGCGTTACACGAATTGAAATTCAAAGTGATTGAAATTTGTTCAGGTTAATTTATTTTACTTGTTATGTATAGACACCGGTCGTCGTGACCTCAAATACTAAACCGTTGTCAAAATCGTCGAGTTTTTCGTTGTCAAATCACGTACAAATTTTGATTTTTACAAATCTTTTATGGTTAATAGCTTTTTAATTAGCGAGAATTAATTTATAAGGAAAAGCTATTCAAGAACGTGGTTGTAATAATATGTGTCAAGGTCAAGGTCATTGGTGCTCCCTTTTTGTCAATATTTACCGTTGTTTTATACAATTATTCTTCAGCTCGGCAAAAGCAGTTTAATAATTCCTGTAATTTAAAATAAGGAATTTAAGATGCGTTATTTCGACGTGTTCCGCAAAACCTAGTGTAAAATTGAAGAATTAAATGCTTATTTAAAAAAAGGGAAAAGTGAACAAAATTTTTTTTGCAAAATACAGGATTTTTAAAATTTAAATACATTGCTAAAAAATAAGAAAAAAGAAATGAAATTTTTGTGATTAAAATTCGATGAATGTAGTTTTATATAGAAAAGAAGAAAGTCCAAAGCTTGTTTTTCTCAATGAAGTAATAAAATAATAGAATACCGGTATAGTATGATAGTGAAGGTGAATAACTGAATAATATAACAGTAGTATAATTGTACAATGAAATAGCGGAATAATGCGAGAGTACAGTAGTAAAATAATAAAATGGAAAATATGGTAAAAAATGACGGAGTGGTACAATTGTAAAATAGTAAAATGATAGAATGGAAAAATAGTAAGCGGTAAAATAATAAAATAGTAAAATGGTAAAATAGTAAAAATGGTAGAATTATTGCACGGTAAATGGTAAAATGGTGGGATAATAAGACACCAATATACTGAAATAGTCAAATAGAAAATATGAAAGTAGTAAAGTAGTAAAATAGTTGAACAGAAAAATAAATAATCATATAGTAAAGTATTACGGTAGAACAATAGAAAACAGCATAGTAAAATAGTAAAATGATTAATAGAATAGCAAAATAGCCAAATGGTACAGAGATAAAGTTATAGTATGGTAAAGAAACAAACTAGGGACATAATGAATTATTGAAATAGTAAAATAATGAAATACTGAAATAGTGAAATAATGAAATAGTAAAATAATGAGATAATATTGAAATAATGAAATAATGCAATGGTGAAATACTAAAACAGTGTAATAGTGAAATAATGCAATGGTGAAATAGTAAAACAATGAAATACTGAAACAGTGATATTATGAAATAGTGTTATAGGTCAATAGTGAAATAGCTAAATAGCAAAATAGCAAAATAGCGAAATAGCAAAATAGCAAAATGGTAAAATGGTAAAATGATAAAATGGTAAAATAGCAAAATAGCAAAATAGCAAAATAGCAAAATGGCAAAATGGCAAAATGGCAAAATAGCAAAATAGCAAACTAGCAAAATGGCAAAATGGCAAAATGGCAAAATAGCAAAATAGCAAAATAGCAAAATAGCAAAATATCAAAATAGCAAAATAGCAAAATTTCCAAATATCAAAATATCCAAATATCCAAATTTCAAAATATCAAAACATCCAAATATCCAAATATCAAAATATCAAAATATTAAAATATTAAAATATTAAAATACCAAAATACCAAAATATCAAAATATTAAGATACTATAACAAGTTAAAATAACAAAACCAAAAATACCAAAACATACTGCACTCAATAAAATGCTAGCCTGTAATTATCACTGCATCCACCATAATCAATTCTTTTAACAGGATTCTTCTCTCTATCTTCATTACACAGTGTCTTCTCCCTCGGCCGTTTCGCATGCTCATCTTCTGCAGTAGCTCTCGAAATCGCGTCAGCATTTAGCCAGCAGTATATTAGGCGAAATACAAGCGGATATCCTCTCACGGACCATTACTGTTACCTTTGATCATCGCATGACCGGAGACTGGTTAACGCTGCGTCATCAGAGCATGAATTTCTCTCTATCTGCCCTCAGTATAATTTACAATCCGTTGCCGGCTTTCTCGCTGAACATACGAACACGCTTTCTCCTTCTCCTAACCAACCCTCACGGGTGACTATTATCACTGCCATTTCATTTTTTTTTTCATTCCTTTCATTTTCTTCTCTGTCTCTTTCACTCGCAACAAATTCGCTAACAATGTTCACGGCTGAAAAAAATGCATGTATCTCACCCACCCCTTTAACTCCTTTGCGTCGCGTGGTACAATATTATATATTATACGGGGTGTCACAGCATTTTCCCTATTTTTAAAGTACTTACAATAATCTGACTAAAAATATTTTAAAGAAAAGCTGATCGGTTTTCCATTGCAGTGAAAAAAACGTGGAAATATATTTTGCTATAATTATGCAGATCACTTTAGTTTTTTTTTTAAACATTTTGTATTTTTTACTTGACAGTGTTATGACCCGTGTCGAAAAGAATTTAACAACCTGCTTACCTGATTTGGATGACCTTCACGACGAAGGAATAAGAATTTTAACAGAAAATGATAATCTGCCTGAATGGGTGATAATATCCTCAAAGTATCAACATTGCAATTTTGCAAAATTCCAAGGTTCTAATGTTGCAAAGATCTGAAGTTGCAAAATTCAAAAATTCCAATGTTCTAATATTTCAAAGTATCAAATTCTTAAAATCCTGTAATGTCAAGTTTGTAGTATCCCACATTTTTAAATCTCCAAATTTCTAAATCCTCTAAAGTTCCAAATTGCCAGAGCCTCAAGTTACCAAATCCCCTAAGCTCTAAAGTTTCAATGTTGCAAAATTCTAAATTCCCAAAATCCCACAGTTCCAACGTTACAAAGTTCTAAAGTTGCTAAATCCCAAAATTCTAATGTACTAATATTTTAACCCTTTTAGTAATATTTTAACCGGACGAAAAAGAAGTGCCTATGCGAGAATAACCGGTCGAATTTCACGGTTTTACTAGGGTTTGGGAAATGCTCATAAAAACCGAACAAGAAACAATATTCACATGATTCAAAAAGCAGTATATTAAGGATGAAATAGAGAACAAAACAATGACACTAGTTTTTCTATATTCATTGAAAATTATATAAATAACAAAGGTATAAAAGATCATAAAGAAAGTAAAAGTTGAGTTGTCTCTTACAAAACGTATTTGCACATACAAAAAGTCATCTTTTCATCATAATTTTATATAGACCATTTATTACGAAGTATATACTTTGCATTTCCAATATATTTTGTAACAAGATAAATAATATTACATAACAAAAATAAAAAATAATAATAATAATTTCGTTATCTCCAAGCGATAGGAAAAAGTCGTCGTCCACAAAGAGTTAAAACGAAAAATTATTTTTTTTTTTAATTCTCTCGTAATGAAATTAGACCATTTATAACGTATTATAAATTTATTTTGAGATAGAGTTCTCCCGCAATGCGAATAGTAAAGCGCTACAATGTGCGGGCCGATATATGGGCTCTGGCACTTCTCGCCAGTGCAGCAAGAGCCAATCGGCCTCCGGCACTAAAAGGGTTAAAGTATCAAATTTTCAAAATCCGGTAGTGTCAAGTTTGTAATATCCCACATTCCCAAATCTTCAAATCTCTTAATTCTCTAAAGTTCAAAATTGCCAAAGCCTCAATTTCCCAAATCCCCTAATTTCCAAAATTCCAAATTCCCAAATTCCCAAAATCCCAAAGTTCCAGAGTTCTAAAGTTCCAAAATCCCAAAGTTTCAAAGTTGCAAAGTTCTAAAATTGCAAAATCCCCAAATTCCAATGTTCTAATATTTCATCTTAAAATCCGGTAGTGTCAAGTTAGTAATATCCCACATTTCTTCATTTCCAAATCTTCAAATTTTCAAAGTTCCAAATTCCCAAATTCCCAAAATCCCAGAAGTTCCTAATTATCAAACTTCCAAAGTCCCAAATTTCTAAATCTCCTAAATTCCAAAGTTCCAACGTTGCAAAATTACAAATTCCCAAAACCTCACAATCACAAAGTCCCAAAATCCTAAATTTAAAGTTCCAAATCAGCAAAACTCTAAACTCATAAAATGGCAAACCCAAAAAATCACCAAAAAGTCCTCCACTTCCAAAATTCCTAAAGTATCAAAAATTATAAGCGGAAAAAATATACAAATCGAAAGAAACGTTATTTCGTCACATTTACGTATGATTTCTTTCAGAAATTCCTCAGATGCCGGGATCCCCGGATTTGGCTTTGAATTTAGAAGAACTTTAATAAAGCGTCGACAGAGAACGGTAGGCGATGCGTACCCCAGGGTATCGAATAATGGGGTGTTCGTGTTCGGTATCGTTATAATGGTGTTTCCCTCTCTTCCCTGACAATAGGTCGACCAGGTCAAGTGTGCGTATACTAATCATGTTCCTGATCAGGACAGAGGTCCGAAAATGTAGCGAGGAAATGCGAACTATGCAGGAAGCACAATGGCCTTCTCACACTGTCCGCCAGATGCCACGGATATTCTGCACGCTGACCCTAACTATACATCGACACATGAAAATACTTGGATCGTAGTATATCTACCAGTAAAATGGATGTGTGGTTTGTTCGTATGCTGTTGGAATTATTTCTATGGCATAGAAATTATATGTATGTGTTAGAACTATTTTTATGATATATAGAAACATATACAGCCTCTATAACTCATCGTTGACGACATCGTCACTAACGTCGGTCGTCGTGAAATCAACCGTAATCGTGTTTAGTTTCGTTTTCGACAGTTTGGAACGACTTCAAAATCTGTGCATTTCATTCTTGTTTTATCTCTATGTTTACAGTAGATACTCCAAATTTTAAGTACATATTCAAATTCGCATGAGGCTCCTGACCTGTAGACCAATTGGTAGCGTCTGGCCATCGAATTAGGACCACGTACGAAAATTTCACTTTTATGGCTGTAACATTATGATATATATGGAAAATTGTCTAAGTCATGCAAAATTATTACTAAATACATTGATAACGATATATACATAGCAATATCGTGATAATAAATTGTGTGGGTGATGAGTGATTAAGGGCCGTGCGAGCGTTTACGTTAGGCTCGAGTATCGATAGCGCGTGAGGTGAAATTTGGTGAATGCCTGAAATGTCTGAAGCGTACACAAAAGACTAGTTTACAACTCTCCAACCACATTATGTGAGTTAAAATGAATTACAGATATTTGGGAAAATAATGAAGATATAAAGCATATGTATGGAGAGCATGCCGGAAGCTGTGACCAAAACAAGGGGTGGAAATACAAGATATTAACATGTGTTAATAATCTTATGTACAGTAGTAGTGTATCATGTTAGTAGCTAATAAATTATATCATTACAATTTGATCAGGCCTTTTAATTTTACGGAAAGCGTGAAAAATGCTGAAAATTTGTAGTGGTCCTAATTCGATAGCCAGGGACGGTATTTTACTGTTACATACTACTACTATATACTAGTATATACTACTGTACTAGATACTATTATACTACTATAAGAATAGTAAATAGAAAATATTAGTTTTATAGTACAATTGTGGTTTCTGTAGAAAAACTTTTATTAGGATAATTACATATGGAAATTTTATGGATGATTGTTAGGTTTGAGGTTATGAAAAGTGCAAGTAAAGTTTCGTATTTATTAATTCGTGAATTTATAAATAGTTTAGAAATTTTCAAGTTTCCTAAAGTGTGAATTATCAAATACTTAAATTTTTTAATTTATAAAACTCAAAGTGATGAAATTTATAAAATCCTAAATTTTACGATTTTCCAATTCTTAAATCTTTAAATCTCATAATTCGTAAAATTCAGATTTCCTAGATTCAACAGATTACTAAATTCTGTATTATTTAAACTTTCAAACTTGCAAAACCCTGAATTCCTAAATCTCCAATTTTGCAAATTCTTAAATTACCAAGTACCAACACTCTTAAATTTCTAAATTCCTAAAGTTCTGAATTACTGACTTCCTGAATTCCTAAATTTCTACATTCCTACATTCCTAAATTCCAGAATTCGTAAATTCGTAAATTCCTAATTCCTAATTCCTAAATTCCTAAATTCCTAAATTCCTAAATTCCTAAATTTCTAAATTTCTAAATTCTGAAATTCCAAGATTTCCGAATTTTTAAATTCCCGAATTCCAAAATACTCAAATTCTAGAATCCCCGAGTTTCAAAAATACCGAATTCTTTAATTCCTGAATTTCTAAATTCCCGAATTCCTCAAATTTCAAATTCCTAAATGACAAATTCGCAAATCCACAAATTTCCAAATTTCCCGAATTCCAAATTACGAAATCTCCAAATTCTAAATTCCTCTATTTTCAAATACCCCAAGTTTCAAAATTTCCAAATCCCAAATCACGAGTACCTAAATATTCAAATCCGCTAATTACCAAAACTTCCTCTCTTTCCACCACTAACTCTTAATTGCACAAAACTCCTAAAACCCCACATTTCATTCGTTTCATACAAATCCCCATTTCACCTGCATTCGAACTAACATTCCCCCTAAATAAACCCACCTATACCAAAGAAAACTGGTTCCACGATTTTAACTTACTTCTTCGCGCGGAGTCACGTGTTTTTATGTAGTGCCACGAGTTCCAAAGCACTCCGACACATAAGAGGGGTGATTTCAGGCCACATTCTTGAAGAACGAAATCCGAGAAACGTTGGCCAAGGTTTCCCACATAAACCAATGGAGAGGTTACGAGAGGGTGGACCCATAAGAGAAATTGCAATAAAGACTTTGAGCCACTGTTGGGGGATCAGTGTCGAGAGGTAAAAGTGTCGTCAACGTGACGAAGAGAGAGATTACTAGGTTTATACGGAGGAAAGAGGAAGTGGCATGTCGCGTGGGATTGTGTGGGATTAAAATCGAGTAGCAAGCACTCGGTATGGGGTGTAAGTCCATCCTTTCGTTTCTTTCTTTCCAATAGACACGTGTATTCGGAATAAACCACCGTGAATAACGTAACACGTAAGGTTTGGGGATTTCGTTCGCATTGGCGCGCGTTTAATGTTCAAACGATCAACGAATGGCGATGGGTACTGTATGTGGATATTTAAGATTAATTTGTGTCATAGCGGTACATTCGATAATGAATTTCTAGATTCATATGTACATATATTGCTATATTTCTGTATCTCCGTATTCCTATATTCCTATGTACTTATATTCCTATATTCCTAATTTCTTATATAGGAAATATTCCTATATTTTTACTTCTATTCACCACTATCTATACATACACAGTATGTCGGAAAAGTAACGGAACTTTTTAAATTTAAGGAACACTATTAGCGACATCTATAAAAACAATATGCTATTTGAAAACAGTATTCCTCCCCTACAAAACAAACCAATCGTTATTGGAATCGAGCAACGAATTGTGAACTTATAGCGTTCAAAGCGACAGAACCTTTCGTCACCGTGTCACAAAATCACGATGGAGCAAAGAGCGAATATTAAATTCTGCTCGGTAAAGCTCGGTAAAACTTTTACAGAAACATTTGAATTAATGAAAAATGTTTATGGCGACGATTGTTTATCCCGTACACGTGTGTTCGAGTGGTATAAGCGATTCCAGGATGGTCATGATACTTTGGAAGATGACCCAAAGCCAGGTTTTGGGTTTATCTAAATTCTAAACGATTCTAAGGGTATTATACTTCGGGAATTCGTTCCACAGGGACAAAATGTTAATGGCGAATATTATCTGGATGTTATGGAACGTTTGTGGAAAATAATTGTTCGTGTGAGGCCCGAATATCGAGCGCCGGGAAGTTGGTTTCTGTTGCATGATAATGCACCAAGTCACAGAACTATTGCTGTTCGTGAATTTTTGGCGAAAAAACAAGTCTGTGTGCTCCAACATCCTCCATATTCGCCCGACTTATCTCCATGCGATTACTTCCTTTTTCCAAAACTGAAATTAATTATGAAAGTAACGTTTTATGACATTGTTACACAAGTCCGAGCAGTTGTGACGAGGGTGATTGAAACGATTCCGCAAAACGACATAAAAAGATCTTATGTTAACATTACTTGAGCGTGCCCAACGGTGTATTGATGCGGAAGGGATGTAACTTGAATAAAGAAACTTAATTTTGGCAAAATAACTAATACTTTTCTTTTCATTTAAAAAGTTCCGTTATTTTTCCGACATACTGTGTATAGATCTATATCTATAAATCCCTATATTTGTAGGCTCCTATATCATTAGATATTATGACTACAAGAAATATATCTTCCTTTATTTCTTATTATACATTTATTTCTACATAATCTCAATTTTAAAGATATTGCATTAGAACAAATTATTATAAACTAGTCAACCTATTGCGAATAACTATTCAACGAATTCATAAAAATTAACCTCTTCAAGGATACTTACACATATGTATATGTTGTTATTCATTGCTTAGTTTGTTTCTAAATTTATCCACCAGTGATCACGTTATCACAATGATCACATTATGTATACACATAATTAGTATATCGATATTACCATATTATTAGTAATGGCATATGAATACTGCCATTATTTTTAAAATTCTTTCAGAATTTGTTTATATATTTACTTTAAGACGAGTACAATATAATTACACCAAAAACTTAGGTCCCTGAAGAGATTATACAATTTTTACATATAATAAACATATATGTATAATTTTTACATATTAGGTTAGGATTTAAATTCCCCAGAATATTTAAAAGATTAAGAAGCATGATAGCCAACATTTCTCCTAATGAATTTCCGTTCATATCGACGCCAATGCGTGATTCACCTTGCCGCGTTCAAAGATGTCCCGTAACGGGCACGGGGGTGCACAAAGACGCAAAGAAGGATCGAGAGAGGGTTCCCCGAATGAATGTAGTGGATTTAAAATCCAGTCTCCACTCGAAATCGCGTCGTCGTCGAAACGAATGGGTCGCGCAGCGTGTGAAGGGATTAAATGGCAACGTAAAGTTCTTCATCCGTTTCCACGATATATCCGCCGCAGGCTGTTCTTTAGTGTAAATGCTAGACTTCAAAGTGATGTCGCGACTTGGGGCTGTTATGCGTGTAAACACGACAACGTATACACCAAAGGATAAGCATCTGGAGGACATTACAATTACAATAATAAACTACAAACTTGGAAGAAAATTGAATACAATTATATTTATTTCGTATTCAATTTATTATGCTTAAGTCTTTAGTATGAGCCATACACAGTATGTCGGAAAAATAACAGAACTTTTTAAATAAAAAGAAAAGTATTAGTTATTTTGCCAAAATTAATTTTTTTTATTCAAGTTACATCCCTTCCGCATCAATATACCGTTGGACACGCTCAAGTAATGTTAACATAGATTTTTATATATCGTTTTGCGGAATCGTTTTAATCACCCTTATCACAGCTGCTTGGACTTGTGTAACAGTGTCATAAAACGTTCCTTTCATGAGTAATTCCAATTTTGGAAAAAGAAAGTAATCGCATGGAGATAAGTTCGGCGAATATGAAGGATGTTGGAGCACACAGACTTGTTATTTCGCCAAAAATTCACAGAACAGCGACAGTTCTGTGACTTGGTGCATTATCATGCAACAGAAACCAACTCCCTGGCGCTCGATATTCGGGCCTCACATGAACGATTCTTTTCCACAAACGTTCCATAACACCCGCCATTAGATAGATAATATTCGCCATTAACATTTTGTCCCTGTGGAACGAATTCCCGAAGTATAATACGTTTAGAATCGTTTAGAATTTAGAAAAACCCAAAACCTGGCTTTGTGTCGTCTTCCAAAGTTTCACGACCATCCTAGAATCGCTTATACCACTCGAACACACGTGTACGGGATAAATAATCGTCGCCATAAACATTTTTCATTAATTCAAATGTTTCTGTAAAAGTTTTACCGAGCTTTACCGAGCAGAATTTAATATTCGCTCTTTGCTCCATCGTGATTTTGTGACACGGTGACGAAAGGTTCTGACGCTTTGAACGCTATAAGTTCACAATTCGTTGCTCGATTCCACTAACGATTGTTTTGTTTTGTAGGGGAGGAATACTGTTTTCAAATAGCATATTGTTTTTATAGATGTCGCTAGTAGTATTCCTTAAATTTAAAAAGTTCCGTTACTTTTCCGACATACTGTGTATAGCTGGAGAGTTTCGTTCTTGCAACAATGTGGTCATACACATGAAATATCGAAGCAATATACATATGTAAACGAATATCGTTATTCACAAATACTGACATTATAAATATGTTTTATGATCTATTGGTTTTTGAAGAAATATTTTTGGAAAGGCGTATAAAATATATGCGCAGTTGTTAATAGCGCGTGATAAGTGTGCGCAGTACAGTTAGGCTACTTGGTTTTAGTGTGTTTGCTATGCAAACTTTACTGCGCATGTTTATTATTTTTCGTTATCGACTGCGCATATGTTCAATGTTCGAAGTTACAGTCACGATAACCTAACCTCTTGCTGTATGATTTATTCCGTAGTTGCAGTAATCAAAATTTACTATTCATTACTATAATAGTAAGGTAAATAAAAAAAGTAAAATATTATACCCAATTTGTATTCAGCGATGCTTAACCCTTTGCACTATTTTAACGAGTCTGACTCGTGACGCACTCGCACTTCAATTGTGACAAATCTTACTCGAATTTTGAATACACTTCAATCTGGTGTCCAAGTCTAGTTATAATTTGCATAGTCAAGAATTACTGAATACAGGACTGACATAACATTTCAACTTTCTTTGTCTGTTTTAATATGGTAGCTGCGATTGATTAGTTCTGACTGACGCACCTTACGAATAAATCATAGTGCAAGGCGTTAACTATAATTATAATTATGATTCGACTTGAATTTTAAAATTAGTATTAAAAATATTATAAGGTATGGAACAGTGGTTGTAGGTTTACAATTCAATTATAATTAAAAATCTCGAAATAGGTAAACTATTTAATGGTATCACATTTATGATCAAAACTAACTGCATATTTAACTATGTGTATAACACACAAGTACCTTAAGAAGTTCAAAATAAGGATCAAAATGTTACTAAAATAAATCAGCAATGTAATTTTATAAACAAGTTAATTCTATACGACTAAATAATTGAAAACCCTAAAATAGTAAAATTGTTCAATGACGTTACATTTATAATGAAAATTAACTCTCTCTTCAATGGTGTGTGAATAAGACCTTGAAGATCAAAATAACGATCAAAATATTACTAAAATAAATCAGCAATGTAATTTTATAAACAAGTTAATTCTATACGACTAAATAATTGAAAACCCTAAAATTGTAAAATTGTTCAATGACGTTACATTTATAATGAAAATTAACTCTCTCTTCAATGGTGTGTGAATAAGACCTTGAAGATCAAAATAACGATGAAAATATTACAAAAATAAATCAACAATGTAATTTTATAAACAAATTAGCTCTATATGACAAAATAATTTTAAATCCTAAAAACGTAAAAAACGATTAAAACGTTTATAGTAAAGAACTTATTAAACTAAATAAACACCTAAGTACATGACCAAACTAATGATCAAAATGTAACTAAAATAAACCAATAGCTTAATTTTATAACCAAATTAATTTTATACAATTAAAATTTATGTTTCGTTCTAAATCAGCTTACTTAAATACATAATTCTTAAATAAATATCCAACCTTGAATAAATAAGTATTTTCATAGTTTGAAGTAATATTACGCAGATTGTAGGAATGTTTAGAAAATTCCCACGGGATCGTGGGTGCATATGGCGTATCAATCGACAGGTGTAATTTCTTCACGGACATCATCGAGGTGGTCCATTTCCCATCGTCGGTCATCTGCCGGATTCTTTGAAAATATCGCCGGTGGTATAAGGTGTCGTTAGGTGTACGACAGGTGACCGGTCGTCGGGTCACCTTATACGCGGTACCGCGCCATTCTTCGCGTGCATCGTCTCTAGGATTTGCTTGATCAGGATGCTTGCGACATTCTGCAGCGTAAGGTGCTGGATGCTTCTCTCTAATGGAGTAGTGTTACACTTCTGGGTGGTTCATGGTTTCACCGGCAAACACCACTTATTTCTTCGTTTTTCACGGCGGGCAAGATCGTTTACACGCAGCCTGTCTTTTCCGTGAAAGTCTAGTATACAAGATGGTGGTGCTACTACTGCAAAACTTTTCATCATCGAGGCACAAAATTTAGAAATACATTTCTCCTAATTTTATAATTTCTATTTTAATTAATTGTCTATTAACCACGGTATTTGTATGTAGCGCTACTTTGGAAATTAATCTTTGTTTACAAGTCTCAGATGTATTTTTACATGTATATGATGATTTACTTAGTCTATTTATTTGATCTAGTAACCACGGTATTTGTACGTAGCGTTACTTTTCAAATTAATCTCTGTTTACAAGTTTCAGATATATTTTTACGTGTATACGATGATTTACTTAGTCTATTTAGTTTATTAACCACTTTATTTGTATATAACACGTACTTTTGAAATTACTCTTTGTTTACAAGTCTCAGATATATTTTTACGTGTGTATGATGATGACTTCAACGCTACATGTTCATTGAATATGCATTACAATTACCTAACCCAACCTAAACTTACGTAACTTAACACTAGAACAACAGTTAAGATGTTTCTACAGTTTCTACTGCTTCTACCAAATCCAGTAAGAGATCTTTAAAAAATATCTAATAATAAAATATTTTTTATTTACTGATTTATTACTAGCTTGCAAAAGGAAGTCCACGTTATGGAACTATAATTACTATACTATAATGACAACTATGACTATAATAACATAATTAAACCCTTCTTTTATTTTTCCTCAACTGGTTTCGTCCACGGTAATTTTATTTTGATGATCTTGTATACTTTCATTTTCATCTTCGGAAAACACACAAGCACGTCTTGTTTCACGTAAATTCAAAATATTTTCTATGTCTCGTTTAAGTAAATTCAAAATATTTTCTATGTCTTGTTTGAGTAAATTCAAAATATTTTCTATGCCTTCTGAACATTTTCTTTATCCATAATTTCATTATCACTATAAAGTTCAATATCATTTTCTCTTAATTTACTTTCTTCATGCTCAAACAATTCACCGTCCTCAATATCAAAACGTTGCATTGCTATTTGTTAATTCTTTGCAATAATTCAGAGATTTTCAATCGTTTTGCCATTCTAGGGCTTGTTATCGTTATACAAATAAAAATTAGGCCTTATTCGTATGATTATGGTATACAAAATGCCCGCGTAAAACATCAATGACTATGTCACATTACATGGCGGCTATGTTTATGTTGTGACGCCAAATAAGACGTTATGTGTGATAAAATTTCATAACAAAACGTCGATAAATATATCTAAATACTTAAGAAACAATTCGGGTTCAGTACACAGATTTTATGATACTTTCCCGTTTTGAGAAATACCAATAAAAATGACTGGTATTAGTATAAATAGCCGTGATACAAAATTATTTCTGAATAAATGAAACAAAAATATAATTCATTTTAGTTATCGCTGCAAAAGTCATCACATTGCGGCAAATAACAAAAACAATAATAACATCAAATAAGAATTTTAAAATGAAATTGTAAAACCAGTCATTTTGATTGGTGTGATAGTTCTGCTGTTAAAATATATAGAAACAGAGCTTATAACTAAGGTATATCTTTTGTACATACATACATATTGTTATTAAAATAGTACAAGCTCTTATCATAATTTATTACTAATATTCGATAACTCTTAACCTAACATAAAGTCCCAAAATTTTAAAAGTTGAAAACTATGAAAACTCAAAGTCTGGGAGTTCCAAATTTCCAATATCCCAAAATTCTAGAAGTCTAGAAAAGCTCCAAAACTGTGATGTGTCAAAATTCTCAGATAGAGAGAAAATTTATCGGTACACATTTTAACGAAGTGCGCGTAGTAAAGTATCGAACAATGATTTCGGTGGTCCACGTCGATCGCCTAGCAATCGTTGTGTAATTGAAAGCATCGATCAGGATCGGGACTTTTCACGAAAATGACAGAATTGTGTCGGCGAAAAGGGTGTCGAAGCAAATAAGTGCAGTCGCGATACGACGCCTGTTTGGTCGCTAACAATAAGTGATCGATGGTCGGGTTCCTGACTCAGCAGACATTCGCGAAACCGAACACCGCAGCCATTTTTTCGCGCAAATATGCACGCGACAGATGCGAACAAGCATATACCCTAATGTATCACGGCATATATTACTCAACTATGATATTCGTGGACTGCCTTATCGAATAATCCCGAAGATGATTAATTTCACTTACTATTCCTCATTTACTACTTTAAAATCTTTCAAATAATTCATATTTTATAATATATGTTCAAAAATTCGTAAAACATATTTGTGACAAGTTATTAATAGTTATATTACATTCTTGATAAAACCGAAAAATATTCAAGCATTTCAGAATTAAAATGTAGAAATGATAAAGGTTATGAGTGTCATTTTTCAAGAAACTCTTTGTTTACAAAAGAAATTATGTAAAGACCAATGCCAGTAAATATGAATAGAAATGTTATTACAGCTATTTATAGTACGTACAAGTTTTTATGTTGTGTCAATACTATTTATGTTTCACACTTACAGTCTTGTCTTCCCCCTCCACTTAATATTTCTTATTTGGTGCCTTTGAATATTGTTTAATTCAAAAGATCTGTATTACTTCTACGTAACTATAGTACTGATGTGTTTATTAAATAGCCGCATTAACAGACGTATTTATTTCTACTTTATTTCTCATTTGGCGCCAAATTTGAACGTTGTTTCAATTAGTTGATTCTATATATCCGCCATATTTGTTTATTCTATTAATTCTATTAATTCTATCTTTATTCAATATTTTTATCGACTAATTTGTTTAATAACATTCATTCGTATATCGAAGAATTTTAAGACTGTTTTCATAAGCAAAATTTTCCTGAGAAATCGCGCGAATTTCTTTGAAAACAAGCATTTCAGCTGCGCCGGTGATTCGTCGCGGCTACAAATCCGTTCCATCGCGAACAATGAGAGGAATTATTGCCATGGTCGAGCAGCACGCGCCGGAAATCAATGCCGACGAGTGTGGATCGCATCGTTGAGCCGCGTTTCGAGCGTGAAGCTAATGTTCGTTGCATGCCACTTCGAGGCTTCCAGCAACTCGACAGCAGCGGTCCGAGACGAATTCTACAAAAGTTGACGTCTCCATCTCTCACGATCGAAACGAATAACAGCTACGAGTCACGCCCATCTTGGACCCTTTTGTCCCTCTCTAATGTTGTTATCCAGAGATTTATTATTCGAACAAGGGTGTCTACTTATTATACACGCTAGTTTGCTGTACGTTGCCACAATTTTCTCCCTTTCAAGCTGTTACTATTATTTTTGTCATATGTATAATTACAGGGAACACATTAATTCCACATACGTATTATAAAAGTAAAATCTGCATATATGTGTTATATTGAGTTGTATATTTCTAGATTACTGTGTCAGTAGATCCACTAGATTTCCATGTTCCTAGATCCCTACATACCTAAATTCGTATACAGCAAAATATATAGGTCACACGATTTCATGTTCCTAGGATCCTAAATCCTTAAGTACCGAGATCTCTACACCTCTTGATTTCTACATCCTAATTTCTATATCTCTAGATTTTTATATTCCTATGTCCGCAAGTTTCTATATCCCTAGATTATCTCGTTTCTAGATCTCTGTGCCCCCAGATCCTCGCACTTCTGGTTACCTACGTCTGTGGATTTCTACATCACTACATCCTTACATTCCTAAATCCCTATATTCCTAGACGTCCACGTTCGTTACGGTCTTAAATGTTTATACCTGTAGACGTCTAAATGTCTACGTCGCTACATATCTACATTTCTAATTTAAAGTTCGGAAATTGGGAAACTATAAAAAAATGTGAACATTCAAAAACTTATGAAAATATGTATCTAAAAATTTGAAATATCCAAGTCTATACCAAAGTTTAAAGCAAACGATAGAACGCTCCTACCTCTAATCTCTATTAAAAACACCGTTACCTATTGTACCGTTCGTGTGCATTACAGACTAAAATTAAGAGTCATTCTGTGTCCCTAGCGTTGATGTCAAGGGACGTGTAATGGCCAGCCAAACGCAGCCAACATCCAAAGTGGACAGTAACCGAGATCCGTATCCTGTACGCACAGTAACGCAGTCGAACGAGAAGGTCAAAACTGCAGCTAGTAGCAGAAAGAAGGAAGACAAGTACGGTAACAAGTCTAAAAACAGGCCGTATGAACAAGCAGAAGAGAGATGTAGCAAAGGGTAGGAACGTAGGACGAGTGGTTACGGGGAAGTGGGCCATGTGGTGGGATGGGGTGGCGGCGTCGGTGGTGGTGGTGAGGTAGTCATGACGACCGCAGCGACCAATCATCCGGAAGTAACGCAGCGCGAGATAACTCTGCATCCAATCAGGTTTAAAGCGGGGACGGGGCTGGCCATCCCCCGCAGAAAATCACCCCCGTAACGAAATTTCCACCGTACGAGGGTAGATATACAAAACGACAGACGGCCCTCTCCCTCCTCTATCTTTCTCTGTCTTTTGTACTTACCCCTGGGTGACACACGTCTCACACACCACCGTCGAGGATAAGCGGAGGCGATGCTGACGCTTATCCACCCTCCGGATCCTCCTTTTCTTTTAACTCATAATCCTGGGGCGTCCCTGATAACCTGTTGGTCGCTGATAAAGCGACAGACTTCTCAGAACCTGAAGAAACGAGGTTGCGGTAACCTGCACTAAGCAACAGAACCAGATAAGGTTCTAACTGTTAAGCAGACATCTTCACGGTTATCTTTGTACTTGCAATTGTACCTCCGTTGCACTCTGACAACACAAAATGATACAACTCTTCTTACTGTCATTCTTAAGTCATGTTCAAATTTTAAATATGATTTCAGGTTTATTGAATTTTTGCACTCTGACAACACAAAATGATACAACTCTTCTTACTGTCACTCTTAAGTCATGTTCAAATTTTAAATATGATTTCAGGTTTATTGAATTTTTGCACTCTGACAACACAAAATGATACAACTCTTCTTACTGTCACTCTTAAGTCATGTTCAAATTTTAAATATGATTTCAGGTTTATTGAATTTTTGCACTCTGACAACACAAAATGATACAACTCTTCTTACTGTCAGTCTTAAGTCATGTTCAAATTTTAAATATGATGTCAGGTTTATTGAATTTTTGCACTCTGACAACACAAAATGATACAACTCTTCTTACTGTCACTCTTAAGTCATGTTCAAATTTTAAATATGATGTCAGGTTTATTGAATTTTTGCACTCTGACAACACAAAATGATACAACTCTTCTTACTGTCATTCTTAAGTCATGTTCAAATTTTAAATATGATTGCAGGTTTATTGAATTTTTGCACTCTGACAACACAAAATGATACAACTCTTCTTACTGTCATCTTAAGTCATGTTCAAATTTTAAATATGATTTCAGGTTTATTGAATTTTTGCACTCTGACAACACAAAATGATACAACTCTTCTTACTGTCATTCTTAAGTCATGTTCAAATTTTAAATATAATTTCAGGTTTATTGAATTATTGTATTCTAATAAGGCGAAATTGTACGACTCTTTCGTCGTACATGTTTTAATTTACAGTCAAATTTTAAATATAGTATAGGTTTATTGTAAGCGTTATGCGGCCTTTTATGAAAATAAACAATATAAAAAACATAATGATAAAATAGTTACACAAATTATTGCGAGTAAAAATGAGCAGTGCTTTCATAACATTAACACTGAATACTTATTTTAAGTTACAGAAAATGCTTTTCTTGAAAAGTTGATTTTAAACAAAATAAAGAATTAACGTGAATATTAATTTACATCTGATCCTTCATTTATTCTTCCACTTTGCTTTGAATTCTGAAGTAAATATGCATCATGTGGCTTTAGGTAGTTTCAATATTAACAAGTAGTTAAGTATTATTAATTAGTAGTTATTAAGAAATAATGAAGTTCCAAAATCCAAACGAAATTTACAAAATTAGTATTATGACCTCCTACTGAGGTAAAAATACCTAACATAATGAAGTGAAAGATGACATTACTTTTATATAAATACTTAATACTTCGTTTAGTAAAAAGATTTCATAATAATTATTCAATTATAAGGTACAAAATTAGTAAGATTTAAAAGAAGAAAAGTTGATTCTGGATCTTTGATGAGTATGCGTATTCGCAAGTTACCGCGAAGTTAGGTCTGCGCAGATCATTGAGCGCATGCGCAGATCGGTAACAAAATGCACCGGTACTACGCATGTGTAGATCACCTTGCAAATTAATCTAATACAAAAATCGTAGAATAAAAACTTTACTATTAAATATAACGTATTAAAAATGGTTAATAGTCATCAGAAGAGGTATAAAAAGATAATTGAAAATTAAGGGATTTATTTTTTCGCAAAAAATAACATCTTTCGAACCATGTCGAAAGACCACTAATTGTTAGCAAAAGAAATATAAAATCAAGATTAAATATTGGAGCATTTCCTCCCCAAAAAAATCATTCCAACAAAAGTTGAAAAAATAGTTGGTTTATTTTAACAATATCAACATAGTAAACTTCTCTGTATATAAATATTCCTTAGTGCCTAATAAAATCACGTTATAAATGAGTTGTCAAACTTTCGCATTTCTCCTTTATCTGAAATAGGGTTATATATGTTTTGATTCAGTTGTCAGAATCACTCTTCGTGTATGACATGACAGCAACCCGTTTAAAGTACTAGAACAACTTCTGTTCGAGATTCAAACGTTAACCGAGTAGCTGAAAGTCGTCGATTTCCAACACGCTTCTATCGCAAGATATTTTTCACCGTTGATAACCAAACCGACGTAACACGTCGGTGAAGCAGCCGATAAATACACAGGGGTTGACATCCGCCGCGTAAATGCGTTAGGATGCCTTGTACGTGGCAAGGATGCGTTTATGGGCTGGCAGCGGCCAGATAAGAAGTCTCATAAAACGAATGGCGCCCCATAAGTGTTCGAGCAACTTCGACGCGATCGCTCGTCGAACGTGTTCCCCGCATTTGTCACGTATATCGAGTTCAATGTGTGCGCCGCGGTATTACGGTGTTTATCATAAATCGCCAAAACCAGATCTCTATAAATTTGAACTATGACACAGACTTGATATTAATATGAAAAGAAATTAATACTTAATGCATTTTCTTGTGACAGTGTATTAATTGGATTCGAAGTTCGTACAAGGGAATACATACTTAATATTTGGAACAATAGTAATCAATGACTGTTTATATATTATATTATTATCTACATATTATCATATGCCATGAATATTGTTTATTGCGCCATATGAACATTTTCAGATTTGTAATTAATTTACAATTATTTCTTGCGCAAATGTAGATTCTTATTATTTTATCTGAAAGAAGAAATTTTCGGATAAACCTATTTAGTTACAATTTTGTATCGTATAGAAATCGCAATTCCTTAATCGTTTGACCACTGGGACTTCAGTAAAAGCTCGTACTTTTTCTAAGGGAAATATTTGTGTTCGAAATTTTTAATTACTGTCTATTAAGAAAATTTAGAGATTTGGAAATATGAAAATTCAGGAATTTTCGAGATGTAAAAACTGAGAAACTTTAGAAATTTCTAAATTTTTAAGAGTTTTCTATATCCTAATTGTAAGTCTACGAGGAATCTACAGCGAATCAAAAAGGTGGAGTACCTCAGTTCTCCGCGTGTAATTAATATCAGTCATTAAATTCTAAAATAAACGACCCGTCTGTGAAGAATTTGACAGAGCGCGTCGATAATGGATCGAGATTAAATCCAGCCGAATTATATAAACCCGTTTGCGTTTTTCTCAAATCAACCGAGAGGATATTGGTCGACCTCGCGTAAAATTTTCTTCGGGCAGCTTAGTCGGAAAAAAGCCTTCCACGATATCGAATCGCTAATCTACTTCGCGCCTTCTTGATTACGATACACGCCCAGGCGGCTGGAAGGAATAAAGGAAAGGAAGGAAAAAAAATTTTTTCTCATCATCCCGTCGCTCGCAACTTGCCATCCCTCTCCCGTCGCTCTCTCCTCCACCCCTTGCCGTCCTCTTCTACTTTCGTCGAGAGCGTGGGTGGATGAATTCCATCGTTATCGAGTCGCACCCCCATTTTACAAACGGGAAAGCTTCTCTCCCGTCCGCAAAATCCCTCGACCGAACGTGCATATTTCCATTTGACACGCCTCAACGATCGCCTGATTTTATTAAAAACCCCCGTAACCTGGTTCCGCTCGTCGTTCACGAGTCTCCAAGGGTGAAAATCTTTCCTCCAGATGCCTTTATTGCGTGCGCCGGCTCTCTGCATCGTAAAGGTGCCCGACGCAGAGCTAAACAATACCTATCGAACGTGGTCATTCGGCATTGCACGTTCACGCAACTTTGTTCTACCAATGCTTTTTCTTATTTATTCAATGATACGATGGAAATTTTACACGAGTCGACTCACAACGCCACCTTTATGCTTCTTTGATGGGGGTGCATTTGGAAATAATTATTGATATGAACGGACTCGGGCTACATGCTGCACAAAAAAAATTGATTTATAATACATGTTAAGAATGATACAAAAGTATTCGTTTCTTTTGTAATCTTTATTCTTATTTACTTTATCATTTTTTATGACAGTGTTTAATAATTTCTTCTTGAAATATATAAAAATGGTTTATTTTGTTATTGTGATATGAAATACCCTATCACCTGGTTATATAGATTAGTTAAAATTAACAAATTTTAATTTTGGTTTCAGTTTTAGGTTTAGAAATAGTATATGTCTACATAAATTATACAATGTACATTTTATTATTTTGTATACCGTAAAGTGTTTTTCTCAAATAAATCAATAAAAAAATTCCAACAGCAGAAAAAAGTAATAATCCTGTTGGTAAAAGACGATATCGCAGATTGTAGCAAACCCGAGTATCAAACCGGACAAAAGGAAAAGAGGAAGAAAGGTATCGTCGGGAGAGGAATAAAAAACGGAGGTAGTGTAACGGGAAGCAAAAAGTGTGCTGCAAGAATGGCAGAAAATTCTGGAGAACATTAATTCAGATTGGCTGAGCAGAACGCGATTCGAGACGCGGATTCAGAGTTAATCGCGTTACATTTGGAGGCCTCTCGTGTCGCTGGAAACGCAACCCCTTCTCGATAACAGAAACGACAACAGCTCGTTACGCGACGCCATATTTGACCCTCTTCCTCCTCTCTTGGTCCTAATTTTGAAACTCATCCGCTGTCTTGTCGTAGGACTGCTCGACAGGAATCCAGTCGAGAAAGAAGAGCAAACGCGCGAGAGAGGGAGAGAGACGGTCGTAAACGAGGTCGAGTGTCGGCAGCGTATAATTTCGATGACAAGCAAAGGGGTGGTTGTACCCAGCCCCGTTTCTCTCCTCGCGGACTGCGAGTGGTGAGCCACCCCACTGATTGTATTAATTCAAGCTTTCCCATTTACTTCTCAGTTGGCCCTCTTTCTCTCCCTTTATCGCCCTCTCTCGTGCTCTACGCCCGCGATGGCCCTCCCTGCACAACCCTCCTAAAGCACGACTTCCGGGGCCAAACGAAGCGTGCGAGCTTCGTGTATAATGAAGCGCGTTCGTTCGTTTCCTCGCCGTTGTTCCACCCGTTGTCACCATTTGCCGTGTTCTTGGACTCCATGGAAGACCTCCGAACACGAAGGGCAAATTTAAAGTTGCCCTTCTGCTCTTCGGATTACCGCGCCGGGTGCAAGCGTTTCGCTACATGATTTTAACTTTAGACGCTGTAAATTTGAAGGTTGTTTAGCTTCCGTTGTTAGCTTCGTCAGTCATTACGATTTGCGCACTTGCGAATACTATTTAGACATTAATACATGTTACATTTCTGGATTTTACAGAGAATTTTCAAATTTCAAAATTTCTTTATGCTTTTTATGATGTGAATTTTTCAGTTTCTGAATTCTTAAAAAGCCAAATATGAAAATTGTAAAATTTTCAAATTTCAAAATTTCTTTATGCTTTTTATGATGTGAATTTTTCAGTTTCTGAATTCTTAAA
The DNA here is from genome assembly GCA_036983795.1 of Megachile lagopoda. Taxonomy (NCBI): domain Eukaryota; kingdom Metazoa; phylum Arthropoda; class Insecta; order Hymenoptera; family Megachilidae; genus Megachile; species Megachile lagopoda. The sequence continues at coordinate 926,571 of CM072792.1, forward strand.
AAGCCAAATATGAAAATTGTAAAATTTTCAAATTTCAAAATTTCTTTATGCTTTTTATGATGTGAATTTTTCAGTTTCTGAATTCTTAAAAAGCCAAATAGGAAAATTGTAAAATTTTCAAATTTCAAAATTTCTTTATGCTTTTGATGATGTGAATTTTTCAGTTTCTGAATTCTTAAAAAGCCAAATATGAAAATTGTAAAATTTTCAAATTTCAAAATTTCTTTATGCTTTTGATGATGTGAATTTTTCAGTTTCTGAATTCTTAAAAATCCAAATATGAAAATTGTAACATTTTCAAATTTCATAATTTCTTTATGCTTTTGATGATGTGAATTTTTCAGTTTCTGAATTCTTAAAAAGCCAAATATGAAAATTGTAAAATTTACAAATTTCAAAATTTCTTTATGCTTTTAATGGTGTGAATTTTTCAGTTTCTGAATTCTTAAAAAGCCAAATATGAAAATTGTAAAATTTTCAAATTTCAAAATTTCTTTATGCTTTTAATGATGTGAATTTTTCAGTTTCTGAATTCTTAAAAAGCCAAATATGAAAATTGTAAAATTTTCAAATTTCAAAATTTCTTTATGCTTTTGATGATGTGAATTTTTCAGTTTCTGAATTCTTAAAAAGCCAAATATGAAAATTGTAAAATTTTCAAATTTCAAAATTCCTTTATGCTTTTTATGATGTGAATTTTTCAGTTTCTGAATTCTTAAAAAGCCAAATATGAAAATTGTAAAATTTTCAAATTTCAAAATTTCTTTATGCTTTTAATGATGTGAATTTTTCAGTTTCTGAATTCTTAAAAATCCAAATATGAAAATTGTAAAATTTTCAAATTTCAAAATTTCTTTATGCTTTTAATGATGTGAATTTTTCAGTTTCTGAATTCTTAAAAATCCAAATATGAAAATTGTAAAATTTTCAAATTTCAAAATTTCTTTATGCTTTTGATGATGTGAATTTATCAGTTTCTGAATTCTTAAAAAGCCAAATATGAAAATTGTAAAATTTTCAAATATTCAGATTTGGAAATGTGCAAATTTTTAAATTTAATTTTCAAAACAGTGTATAAATTTTTGAATTTCTAAATCCTCAAAATCTCAATTTTTCAAAATTCGTAGTTATAAAATTTTCAAATACAAACTTTTCACATTCCTAAATTTTCAAAATTTTAAATACCCAAAGGGAGTTTTCAAATTCTGAATTTATAAGGTTTAAAATTTTCAAAATATGAAATCATCAAATTATCGGAGCTCTAAACTGGTAACAAATATCCTAATCTTTAAATTTCAAAATTGCCAAACGTTTAAATATCTAAACCTCTAATCAATTCTCAAAATCTCAAATCTACAAATTCTCCATTGTCCAAATCGTTAAACCTTCAAATTTTCAACTTTCAAAATGATCAAAAGTCCAAATTTCTAAACCCCATAACTTCTCAGAATCCCAAATCTGTAAATTCCTAAGTTTCCAAATCGTTGCACCTTTTAGTTTTTAAATACCAGTGTCTTTAAATTTAAAAATTGCCAAAGGTTCAAATTTCAAAACTCTTAAATCCTGGAAATTTGAAATCGGCAAATTTTCAACTATACAAATTGCTTAATATGCAAATGTTCAAATTTCAAAGTGCTTATGTTTTTCAAATTGCAAATTCAAGTTTTATATTTAATAATTTTTTGTTCACAGTGAATGAATAAATTATTATACTCATATAAAAAATTCCACATTTTATAAGTTTAATATAACCACTGCAACTATATTATAACTTCTATGTTTTATAACTTTAACATAATATTACAGACTTTTTTATTATAATGTTTAAATATATTATTTTCACAACTACCGCAATAAATCATATATCTTTTCAATAATGCATTTTGAAGCATAAATTTATACGAACTTTTTTCATGTATTTGACCTCTATAATAGGTCGTACCAATTTGATCCCAACGTTTTCGGAGAGTTCACCACAAAATCTCGATTAACCTAACCTAACATTACATGTTAACTACGTTTCACGGATATACTCGCCATTTATAACCCCGCTGTGGTGCGTGCGACGATTAAATTCGGGATTTTATTTCTGGGATTTTGAACTGTCAAGACTTAAGGGGGGCAATACCTTTAGATAGATGAAAATAAGCTGATATTTGTGAATTTTTTTGTACAGGATATCTTTGTCTTGTATTTTCGAAATTTCAGGTATAATTTATTATAACTATTGCCTATTACAACATATTTTCTTTTTTTCAAAATATTTAAAAATGGCGGAATTATGATAGTCTTTTCTGGAAGTGTTTCGGCGCGTCTCGTGAAACGGCGTGACTTCTAGCTTTAGTTATATTGGTCTGAGACAAGTTTACAAACGATGTTTCGATTATTAACATTCACAGTTAGTAGATGAACCTAAGAAATGTGAAAAATATGGAAAATTGAAGAGATGGCGCACTTCTAAAGAAAAACTTTGAATTTTACTGAAAATTTTCGGAATATTTTGCAATAAAAAAGGACTTTAATGTTAACTTTATTTCGTACATTTACGTTCATATGTTAGATAGTATTGTCATGGATATGTGCAAAAAATTTGAGCGCGATTGATAAACTAGTTTTTGAGTTATCAGTCACGCCAATTTTAAAAACGTAGTTTTGAGAAAAATGCGTTTAAAGTTTCGATATGTAAAACCTGAATAATTTCAATGATTTACCAACTAATCTGCGATTCCTGCGCCATATAATAATCCTTTGGCTTACTCGTACAGTTGATTTTTCTCCATAAGCTCATTCGCCGTAAAAATACAAAATTTCAAACACAGCAATGGCATCATAATAACAAATCTGTTATATAGCCCTCCGCACCGAGCGCGTGAATATTTGCGGCGCGATACCTGACATGAGTCACGATAATCGGCCATAACATCAAAAGGGCTCCGTATTACGCTTTAAAATTTTGAGACTATATTTTTGAGACGTTGCACTAACATTTTATAGAAAAAGAATTTTGCAATTTTTTAAGATTCTAAAGGTATTGCCCCCCTTAAGCTGTCGGGATTTTAGCTGTCCTCATTTTGGGTGCTACCAGTTTTCAGATACTCTGTATGTAAGAAGAAATCTCTTGAGTACAAGTTGTTTTCAGAAAGTCCAGGGACTTCTTATACAGGGACTTATCGTTTATTCTTAGATTTAATAACATTTACAATATACCGTTTTTGAAATGTTTTCCTTGTGTAAAATTCTTTTTTCATAAAGTGTAAGAAATTTACTATGCACATTTATTATGTACAGTTAAACGACTGTGCGAATGTTTTATATTCAAGGTTATTTAAAAAATATTTCATATACTTTGCAATAAAATATATTGCAAATATGTATGAGAAATATATTGTAATTTATACCGTACTTGATTTTTGTACACTTATTGGTGTTAATATTAATGTACAGCAACATGTATGTATTTGTATATCTGTTACCATCGTGACGCCTTATGAATGTCGCCATATTGTGACACGAATGAAACTCACCTTTATTTGCTTTATACTATTAAAATTGAGATTTGTTAATGTAACTAAGAATCTTTCTTAACTGTTGATTACATTTTGATAATTTGAATGCGTTATAAGTAACAATGTTGTGAATTTAGTCGCCAAACTATCAACTATCAAGTATTAATGCGTTAATTACTGCAATGAAAATGGACGCAAATGGTCAGACATATGTATTTATAATATATATAGAAAATTTTTAAGTTTCATCACATAATTTATTAATTTATACCATGTGCGAAGTATTATTTAAGTATTCAATAGTTTCTCTCTTTTTATTATTTTTTAGATAATTAATTTAGCTAAACTCCTGACAGCACAGCACGAGTCAAATGTAACAGACGGCATTCAGGAACTTAAAATGGTGGTTACAGTGTTATCACATTTAATATGTTAATATGATAGAATTATTGATGATGAAAGTAAGCAATTAAACCGAATTCCATGTAGTATTAATTTTTCATTAATTACGCAAATATTTAAGCATTTAGCAAGTATCTACCAAAAATTAACGTCTTATAAGTAATTTACTAACTCTGACCGTAAACGTCAATATCCACCAAAACAAAAACGTTTGAATCTTTCTCCAACAAGATAAAATGATAATAGTAATAAAATATCATATACTTTAACGCATACATTAACAAATTAAAAAAACCAATCTCACTTACCTAATTATTAAATATCTTAGAAACGTCATACTCGCTAAGAAATAATTTTGTAAATAAAATATATAGAATGAAAGTTGAAATATGTATCAAACAAACATCTAAGCATCTAACAAATGTTTACCAAAAGCAAACATCTAGATGCACTGTACAGATTCGTATGATAGTTTAAGCGTCACCTATATGTGACACGACAGTCAAAGTGTTACACGGAACGATCATAAAAGAAGGAATGTGGGTGCCGATAATTTTCCCCTGTTTTTTCGAAGATGATCGAAGTATGAGAAAGGGGTACAAGCCGTTTAGCGATATTTCACGGGGCTCTCGTTCCAGGGGTTTCTAGGAGCGCACGGTATTACCGGAGGCAGTCTTGCAAACTGGAGATAAGGACTGGCTGCTTCTCCGTTTCCGACAGTGTGAACGTGAGCTGAAGCTTTCTTCACCTTCGCTTCGACTTCTCGTACGCAACAGAAGAGAATATCCCTTGAAGAAAGCCACCGGTAAACCCCTTTTCCTTCGCCACGCGATGCCCTCTCTGTCCTCGCAAACTCGGTTAATATCCCTGGCTTATCCTCCGTCGCCATTCATTTTCTTTGTACCTAAAATTCACACTGTGTAGGATCCTTTTTCAACCAGCTATTGTAACATTGTGATCTTGAACCTTACGCTACGGATACTTATGATATATTGAGGTCTGTAAAGCATAAATGAACCAGGTAATTTATAACATCCACAGTATATAGATTACATGGTCTATAGTTATTTTGTAAACCTCAATTTTTCGTAAACGTACGTCTGCAGTCTCAATCCAAATTTTATAAGGTTGCTACACATCAAATGACTTTGGAAATATTGAAAATCTAATGCAAATTGATATAGGAGTACTATAACATGATCATGATATCTACTTATGCTATACTATTACAACACTGAAGCGTGGTCGTCAACACCGAATTTAATAAAGTTACAGTCTGTTCCACAAGAGCGTGGACGCGATATCTGAGTGCAAGTGAATCTTTTCTATAAAATGGTTGTATAGGTCGAAAGTACATTTAAAGAACTAATACGCATTTGCTTAATAATGTGTCCAATCACCACCATTAGCGATTATTCCTGGGCATACTTTCAACCATGCAGCGTGTGAGACAGGAAAAGATTTGCATATTTCTCGAATACAAACTAGCGTCTTCAATTTTAAAATACGCTTTCCTCGGAGTTTGTACTTCATGAGGGACCAAACATTTTCGATTGGATTGGCATCGGGGGACTGAGATGGCCAATCCAACTCGTTGACATCATTCTGTTTTCCATTCCGTACAAAGGCGGCTTCGGTGTTTGGAGTCGTCCTCTTGAAGTATCCAATGGTCTCTGGTTCTTTTAAACCAATGTTACGATACTAAGAGACCCCTTTGGTACAGTTTAATCATCTTCTGAGCATTTAAATTATCCGGAAAGACACATAAAGAAACCTCGACGCAAGTTCCGTAGCTTGCTTCGAACCCCGATCAGATCATCGACACATGTCTCTTTATAACGTTGCACTTATTTACAAATTCGCGAGACTTGTGCAGATATTTTGCTGCATTTCTAACGCGCATTTTTGGCCCTTTTGGGTGTTGGCACAAGAATACTGCTTCGAATCGTTTACCGTATACAGATATCTCGAATATACATATACATATCTCGAAATGACTTGAACTTTTCAGTGACAGAAATTATAAGAGAATTGAAGAGCTATTGCGTATTAGAGAAGACATTGTATGTTTGGACTGACGCAATCTTTGCTGTATTGGGTATCAAATTCCATAGATATCGCGTCCACGCTTTGGTGGAACAGTATGTGAAAATACTACTAAAACTTTCCATAAATGATTTTAACCTCTTAGGCACGGAACTTTACGCTGCTTCTCTGTACAGCAAAGTTCAACACGAATTACGCGTAAACAGCACTACAATGTGTGACAATACTGTTCGCTACGCGAGTACATTGGAATGAAGGTTTTGATGATTAAATTAAATTAAGATATGATACATGTACTTTAACTTTGATAATTTACTTTTTTAGAAAATTCACAAAATATGTAATTTCCAAATGTTTCCAATATCGTATATTAGTGCAAAGAGGTCCCATGGTGTCTAAACTTACCTTTTATTTACATGTAATGTACTTTTGTGGGATTTGTTAATACTCTTATGCAATGTGGTGAAGGCAAGAAGTGCGAATCAAAACATATGAAAACGATTGTTCAATTGAAACGAGCATTGGTTTTACTAGTGACTCCAAATGTAAATGTAATCAAAGCTGCGAAACCCTAAATCATGTTAGCTGGCAATGCGAACTCTATAACTCAAAAAGACCTAAACTAATAAATTCGTTATCCAAACTAGGATACCAACTGCCGTTAGATATTGATATGTTCATAGCGACACCCAACGTGGATGTATGTAAATTCATTTTCGCTTTTCTTCAAGAATGTAACCTTTGTATTTAAATTACTATGTAAATGGAATGTATATATGTATAAAACGATGTAATATCTTTTCTGACATCATAGTAAAGCTAAATAAACCGGAAGGGGTTTAATCAGCTTCAAATAAAAAAAAAAAAAAATTTTGAAACGAGCGAGTGAGTCAGTAGAGTGAGCCACTATGGCGCCATGTAATCTACGATGACAGTCGCGAAGGCCACTATAGTGGACAGTTGTACAGAGAGATGGTATCTGCGAAAGCCACTACAGTGGTGTGTGCCTAAGTGGTTAATATTGATTCGTCGGTTACGAGAAAATTATAACCAGCCATTTTTATTAGAAATGTTGGAGATATAGATATCTAGGGATATGGATATCAACGAATATAGAAATCTAGGTATATAGTTATCTACGAATATAGAAATCCAGGAATATATTTATCTACGAATATTGAAATCTAGGAATCTAGGAATTTCGGCGCATAGAGATCTATGAAAATAGGAATACTGTCTGCAAATATAGGGACTTAGGGATATAGAAATCTGCGAAATCTTAAAGATATAGAAATATGAATAGAAATATCTATTCTAGATATTTAGTAATATATTTAGTAATTTAGAAGTTAATATTTAGTAGAACTTAATATTTAGTAATCTAGAAGTCTAAGCATATCAAAGTCTGAAGATACAGAAATCTACAGCAGTAAAAACATAAAAGTACTTAAAGTAACTGATATTGTAAAATCATCCTTACATTAAACTCTCGTTATTTCACCGCAAACGGAACCAACAAAACCTTCATTTGGCATGTATAACATTTTTTGTCTTTAATGTCAATAATAAAATGTAAAGAATTATTGGAACATAACTAAAGTTTAATGAGACATAAATAAATGATATTGTAAGCTGTCACACGTCAACAGAACGAGTACAATGTCCCATTTTTTGGATAATCGCAGTAAAGAAAAGCTTCTAATTGAAAAGACCACGGTCGTGTAATTAGCGAACATTCGAGTGCACGTGCACTCGAAGGTACGGCTAATCCCTGCAATTTTGCTGAAGGGATGGCCAGCGTTCGTACCAATTAAAAAGGAAAAAACCTTAGAGACACCCTGTTGCTAACTCGTTATTTACACCGCAAAAGAGACGCACGTGCTCGTCCAATTCCCCGTCTCTAATCCTCTTTTAATCACTTCACTCGACGCTAACAGGTGCAAAGAAATTATTCTCACTTCGCTCTTTGTATGTGTGGGCGATTGATATAGGATACTTGTTTTAATCTCTTATATTTAATTTGAAATTAATTTTATCTGACGATTTACAGAAACGAGTTAAGGGTGGCAATACCTTTAGAATCTTAAAAAATTGCAAAATTCTTTTTCTATAAAATGTTACTGCAACGTCTCAAAAATATAGTCTCAAAATTTTAAAGCGTAATACGGAGCCCTTTTGATGTTATGGCCGATTATCGTGACTCATGTCAGGTATCGCGCCGCAAATATTCACGCGCTCGGTGCGGAGGGCTATATAACAGATTTGTTATTATGATGCCATTGCTGTGTTTGAAATTTTGTATTTTTACGGCGAATGAGCTTATGGAGAAAAATCAACTGTACGAGTAAGCCAAAGGATTATTATATGGCGCAGGAATCGCAGATTAGTTGGTAAATCATTGAAATTATTCAGGTTTTACATATCGAAACTTTAAACGCATTTTTCTCAAAACTACGTTTTTAAAATTGGCGTGACTGATAACTCAAAAACTAGTTTATCAATCGCGCTCAAATTTTTTGCACATATCCATGACAATACTATCTAACATATGAACGTAAATGTACGAAATAAAGTTAACATTAAAGTCCTTTTTTATTGCAAAATATTGCGAAAATTTTCAGTAAAATTCAAAGTTTTTCTTTAAAAGCGCGTCATCTCTTCAATTTTCCATATTTTTCACATTTCTTAGGTTCATCTACTAACTGTGAATATTAATAATCGAAACATCGTTTGTAAACTTGTCTCAGACCAATATAACTAAAGCTAGAAGTCACGCCGTTTCACGAGACGCGCCGAAACACTTCCAGGAAAGACTATCATAATTCCGCCATTTTTAAATATTTTGAAAAAAAGAAAATATGTTGTAATAGGCAACAGTTATAATAAATTATACCTGAAATTTCGAAAATACAAGACAAAGATATCCTATACAAAAAAATTCACAAATATCAGCTTATTTTCATCTATCTAAAGGTATTGCCCCCCTTAAGGTATTGAACATGTAAAGTAGTCAATTTTAAGATTAGCACTATTTCTACCACGATTTTCTATAAAGCTGTTTCGACCAAAAGGTGTCTAACACCTTTTCGTTTGAATGCAAATAATTGCCAAAACTGTTGAGATTTCAAATTATCGGTTAAATGTAGATAATTTGAGGAATATTATTGATACATTGATGTGTTTTTATTAGAGATTATCAGGTTGTAAATTCTAGCTTAATTTATCAATCTACAAAATATAAATATAATGGCGTAAACTAAAATGCAACATGGCGGGAAATAAGCGAATATCAAAGTTATGCTGCAACTCCTTTGTGTTGCAACTGAAATCGAGATTCCCTAATCTGATTATGACTGATATGATGCTGCAAAATGATGTTGACATTTATATGTAAAATGGTTTAAAATTAGGCACTGTGAAATCCTTAATGCGTCAAAAGATCTCATGGTAGAAATCAATATACCATATACACATTTTTAGATCTATGATGAGCTGGAAAAAAATGATATCGCTGAATTAATTTAACAATTATTGTATGAGAAGTCAAAAAATTAATTGTGTAGAAATTCAACTTAGAGGATAATGTTAAGTTAAAATTTGAAAGGTGTTTTTCGACACCTTTTGGTAAAAATAGTGACATTTGAAGATCTTAGGTTTCTGTATTGGTAAATTTCTGAATTTTTATAAATTTGTAAGTTCATAAACTAAGAAAATTTAAAATTCTATAAACTAACAATTCCGAAATTTCCAAATCTCTAATAAGTTTACAAACTTTGAAATTTTCAAATCTTGACACTTCTAAATTTTTCATCTTTCTAACACGTGAAATCTCCATTTCTAAATTCCTAAATTCATAAATTTTAACATTGGTAAATTCTAAATTCCTAATTCTAGAATTCTCAAATTTCCAAACCAAAAATTATTAAATTCTAAAAATTGCAAATCTTTATATTCCCAAACTTTTGATTTTCTATACTCCTAAAATCTTAAACTCTCAAATTGTCAAATCCCTTTTGCAAATTATCTAATTGTCAAATCATCAAAATTCCAAATCCTTAAATTCTCAAGTTTTTAAATTTATAAATTCCTAAATTTTCAAATTATTGAATTACCAAATCTCTAATTACTCAAATTTTCCATTCATTAAATTCTCAAATTCTCATATTTCTACATACCTGAATTTGCAAACTCTCAAATTACTAAATTCACAAACTTTCAAATTTCTAAATTTCCGAATTCTCAAAATTACCAAATTCTCAGACTTCCAATTTCCGAAATTTCCGAATTCTCAAATTATAAAATTATGAAAATTACAAATTTTTAAATTCCCGAATTTTCAAATTTCCAAATTCCTAAATTCCCGAATTTTCAAATTTCCAAATCCCTAAATATTCAAATTCTCAAAACTCCATATCCCTAAACTCTTGCATGCTCAAACTTTCAAGTTCCTAAATTTCCAAATTCTCAAATTTTCAAATCTCACAATTACCTTATTCTCAAATCTCCAAATCCTTAATTTCTCTAGATTTGAACATTCCAAATTCTCAAATTATCAAATTTCCAATATTGTAAATCCCTATATTTCCAAATTGTAAAAATTGCAATTCTCCACATTTCCAAATTATTAATTTTCCAACATTACCAAATTCTAAATTTTCAAATTTCCAAATCTTCAAATCCCTAAATTCTCAAATTCTCAAATTCTCGAATATTCAAATTTCCAAATTCTCAAATATTTAAATTTCCAAATACCTAAGTCCCCGAATTTTCAAATTTCCAAATCCCTAAATTTTTAAACTCCTAGGTTTTCAAATTTCCAATATTGTAAATCCCTATATTTCCAAATTGTCAAAATTGCAATTCTTCACATTTCCAAATTATTAATTTTCTAACATTCTCAAATTCTAAATTTTCAAATCTTCAAATCCCTAATTTCTCAAATTCTCAAATTCTCAAATATTCAAATTTTCAAATACCTAAATTAAAAAATTCTGAAATATCCAACTTTCCAAATCCTCAAATATTTAAATTTCCAAATACCTAAGTCCCCGAATTTTTAAATTTCCAAATCCCTAAATTTTTAAACTCCTAGGTTTTCAAATTTCCAATATTGTAAATCCCTATATTTCCAAATTGTCAAAATTGCAATTCTTCACATTTCCAAATTATTAATTTCCTAACATTCTCAAATTCTAAATTTTCAAATCTTCAAATCCCTAATTTCTCAAATTCTCAAATATTCAAATTTCCAAATACCTAAATTAAAAAATTCTGAAATATCCAACTTTCCAACTCCTCAAATCCCAAAAATCACAAAATTATTCTGCACCCGAAACCGCAAATTCTAAAATTTCAAAGTACTTTTACCTCTATTAGAACGATAAACATTTGCGGCAAGAGTTTCGTTGAAGCTATACGGTTGTTCCATGGAAACTGGGCTATTCGTACTAAATTTTGTGTAAGTAGATTCCGAAACTTTGGTAATATCTGAGTCGGTGATGGACTGCAATCGAATCGATTGATCGATTCCTCAAAGTTCGTTGGTCAAGGAAAAGAGAATGGAAATTCAATCTGTTGCAGGCGATCAAACTTTCTCTTAGATTTACCTTGAAAATATCCGAAAGAGGATGAAAGCAGAGGATCAACCGTTCAAATTGAAATTTCCTTTTATAAACAACAGCAAATTGTAAACCAAACAATTATTAGCAATAAATAAAAAGGAAAATATCTATCAAAAAATATAATTTTTCTGAATAATATTTTATTATACGTTTGTGATAAATTTGTCTAATATTTCTCTTTCTGACAATAATAATTTGAACGCAAAACTTTTAATCGAAGATTTGATCAGCAGTGAAGGGTCACCCTACATATATACGTAACAAGACTGATGATCAAATGAATAATTAACGTGTAAATGACTGACATTCCCTTTTATCATTATCATCACACAGATATAACGTAATCATTCATTAAAATCAAGATTGATACGTTACATTGCAGTCGATATCTATAGGACTTCTATCATTAAGGGACTCATGCTGTATGGAACAAATAAATTAAGAGAACCATTTTCTAAATTTACTCGTAGTAAATCACATTTTGACACTGGATACTTCAAACAAAAATTATTCATTTATATTAGCGTCCATTAAGTAAAATTATTGAAGTATTGAAAATTAATAGGTCAGGATTTTACATTTTGCTTTTTAACAATTAAGTTAATAATATTTATATTCTTCACTATGGAAATATTAATGGCAATTTAATAAGTAACAGTTTTCATTTACAATACGAATTATTTGAATCAATATTTGCCATATTTGTGGTAATGTTTAAAATTTCAGTGATAAGAAATAAAAACAAATTTGTTTAAATTTAATTCAGTTAGGTTAAGCCTCTGATTTTATTACCATCTTAATGTATATTTTTCTGGGTAAACACTCCAATAAAATCCTCATTTCCAAGGATTTTTATTATTTCTATTACGTTTATAGAAATAAGTTTCATCAAAATTGGTAATAAAAAAAAATTATTGAATATGAAGCCAAAATATATCAAAGAAATTAAGAAAAATAATAACTAGACACCCGAAGTGTCCAATTAATTAACCACTGCAATAATTGATTCATTTGATCATAACAAAATTTTAATTTTTTTCTAGGCAACATTTTATACATTATTGAGCAAAAAGATGACTTGCCACTCTTTCAAAATAAACGGCTCATATTCCACGGGACATCACCCATTTTTAAAGCAGTTAAAATTGTTGGAAGTTATTTTGAACGTAGGATCCCTTTCATCCCCCAGCAACGTAATATTTTCACCGAAAGAAAATAATCTTGGACAAGTATACAATGTCAACGGGACACTGCGTCGAACGTAACCGTGACAGAACCTTTTTCCAAACGATGGATCGCGTCAGCCATTTTCTTACGGCCGACCGCAGCCGATTACTCGAGATTAACATGAATTTCTCGCGCAACTAATTTTCCAGCAGGCACCAGGATACACACGGCGTGGAGAGAAAGAGAAAGAGAGAATAAGGTTGGTATCCCTGTTCGGTGGCGGTATTGTGATCCTCTCGCTCGGCTGGACCGAGCTGACCGACTTAGCAGGAACGCGAGTTCAGTTCACGAGATTTTCCCGAGGGATTTAACGCCTCGCGGCTCCTCACGGATTGGATAAAAGGGATCATCGGCGTGAGCTTTAACCGTGAATCGTGGTTAAGACCGACGACAAACCGCTTTCTTTTTACTGCCTCACCGGTTGCATCTTCCTTTTCGAAAATATCCTATCTTATCCTATCCTATTCTGTCACTGGGGTGTATTATGGTCGACTAAATATTGATTTTTCATCATTTTATCTGGTTCTTTTAGATAGTCATAAAAGAACTCTAAAATTAAAAAAACTTGGAACTTAACAAAAATGTATAATAGTTAAGGTGAGGTTAATAGAACAATTTGGAAATTAATTTTGCTATGAAATAATCTTACTTAGATTAACCCCTTAAGGGGTAACACCACTCCAGGATTTTCAAAAAGTCCATTTTTTTTTTGGCTTAAACGATGCTTTAGGGTCATAGAAACAGAATGCCATTTGATTTATAGTGGAAAACAAATTTTAAAAGTGTCAATTATCAATTTTGCCGCAGCTTTTCAGAGCGCGCACTGAGTACTTACTCGGCGTGCTGCGATTCATGGCTTTTGTAATACTTTTATCATTTAAAATAATAAGTACATCTGTTACCTACAAAACAAACGGTTGTAGAGGAAGGTAGAGGAGGAGGCGAACATCGACCTGGATGGCCAAATGTATGGTGCAGGAATCGCAGATTAGAGGTAAACAAGAAATTGAAGGATTAAAATGTTCATAAAACTTTAAACGCGTTTTTCTCGAAACCACTTTTGTCATACTGGGTGGACGGATTTCTCGGTGACTATTGCATGGATCGAATTGAAATTTTTACAATAGCTTCACAACAATATCCTCCATGGTAGTACGTAGCCGTTTTTTGATTGAATGTAAACTTTTTTTTTTTATAAACAATTCAATGCACATTTTTCACGCAAAAAGTCGATTCATTTCTTAAAACATGCATAACTTCTACAAAAATTGATTAAACAAAAAACCCCTATGTACTACCAAGGCCAATTGTATATAGATTATAAATTTTTTTGATTTTTTATTCCAAGTCTCACGCATGGCGAGAAATCCGTCCTCGCATGGCGGTGTTTCTACAAAAGCTGTTTCCACCGATGGGCTCTGTCGCCCCCATTTTGTACGAAAATGACAAACTAAAAATTATTTTTCGTACTTCAATATGTGTTGAATAAACCCTCTGAAAAGAAATTCTTTTCCGCTTGTCATACTTCCAAAATAAATTGTCAAATTAAGGTCGCTTTTTCTGGCTCTAGAGTGGTGTTACCCCTTAAGACCTATAAATTTAGAAAGGAAAATGGTAATTTGAAAATGTAAAAATGTGAAAATATGGGAATCTGTGGATTGGAAAATTGAAAATTTAGATTTGGAATATTTGAAAATTTGTAGATTGAAATTTTGAGGATTTTGCAGTTTTGGAATTTAGGAATTTAGTTTTTAACAGAATTTCAGACTTTGGCAAGTTGGATGTCTTAGGGTTTAAAATGTGAATATTTCGATATTTAAGAGTGGTGTTACCCCTTAACCTACAACTTTCTGGACAATTGCGTCATTCACAACTAGATAGTTATTGCTATAACGTGAAGACAACTGAAGAATATTAAAATGTTAGATACATTATACATTCAGCGGTCCTTGATGAAGAAGATTACAATCAGAATTGAACCAAAAATTCTATTGCAGAGAAAATATTAATCTAGTTTATCATATTGGAACTGCAGTGTGCGTCACGAGTGTGGCACGTTAAGTTAGATTCTTAATAAAGAAAAGTTAAGTTAGATTGAAATGGTCTATGAAATTGTAACGAATTAGGTTAAGTTGCGTTGTATTTAGCAATGGAACAAGCAATACAGGTTAGGGTAGGTTCACGTCTAATTAAATATCATACTTCATTGCTAACAAAATTATTTAGCAATAATATGATCTGAATATTAAGTTATGGTGAAACTTTACAGAAATGTATAATATTTCATGTAATAAGGTCAGGTTAGGTTGAAACTTTACAGAAATGTATAATATTTCATGTAATAAATTCAAGGTTAGGTTAGGTTGATACTAACCCTCAAAGAAATATATGATAGTTTATGCAATGCTAATAATAGCACAACTTGGCAATTAAACAATCTCCAGATTAGAACTTTACAAAAATATGACACAAGAAAATAATTTTCTTCGAATTTGCCAGTGAATAATCTTACGGTTACATTAGGTTAGGTTAAAACTACAGAAATATAGCAGTTCATCTCATAATGAATGTTAATAAGGAAACAATGAATAATAACTATTAATAATAGAGCAGTTTGACAATAAATTTATTTATTATTTATTGTTAAATGTACTTTTATTAAATGAAACAAAAATGCTTCCAATATTACTTGCTAAAACAATCCTTGTATAAAACTTCCAATATTTTTGAATCCTTAAATTAAACATCTCCTATGAAAAAAAACTAAAGTAAAAAGATCATTTATACCATATGAAAAATAAAAATTGCAAGTAACAAGCTCTATTATCAGACACCTAGTCCTCCACACTTGAATTTTAGATAACTTAAAAATGACTAATTTTGGACCGGTATATTTCTGCAACCGATCGATTCAATTTCGGCATACTTTTCTCTTTTTCTCGCAGAATCAGCCCCCTTTTGCCGTACCGGTCCCGGTCCACCCTGTAACATCGGGATGACGTCCCGCGGTGCTAGACTGTGACTAAATCCGCGGTGCCCATGCAGTGTTTACACTCGAGATGATGCCTCCTAATGCTAATACGCGGTCCTTTCGGTGCCAAACGTGGCCCTCGGGTTCTCTGGTTTCTTAATGCTCAATCGCAATCCAATGAAAAGTGTATGAATGGCAAGCGATTATCAAGTCGAGCGGGCGCCCTCAATGTGTCCGTCGAGGCGTCCGCGGTAACCCTGCTGCGTTAACCGACCTCGAATCCAGACCAAATGGTACGAATTCACCTTCCTCTTTCTGTTCCCCTTGGTCCCTCCTTTCGTTCGCTTTTCACCTTGTCCGTCGTCGCGTCTCTCTTTTTTTTCTGGACAGATCGACGATAAACGAGCCCGTAAAATGGATTCGCTGGAAGCACGTGGTCGGATTTCCAGTTCACTCGCCGCTTAGAATCGCATCGCAGAGCAATAAATACCGTAATTACCACTGTTGGTAAACGTCAGGTCGATGGAGGACGTGCGGAGAATACCAAAGTGGTGGAAACGTTCGACCGGTCGAATAAAGTTGGATAATTTCAACTTGTATTAGGATGTTACGTACTAAAGGATCGATTTTACATCGTCTAATTTCATGATACGTGGCCGTTTGTTATAAGGCCATGCATTATATGATCAAACGTTGCATTAACGGTAGTTAGCACTCTTTATGGAAGAGGTCAGCAACGTTTCTGGAGTTAAGAGCCATTTTTTACCGATGTGATAAATTATTTTTTTAAAGTACATACATCGATAATATGTATTAGAAAAAATAATATAATATCTGCTGTGAAACATGTATTGATTGTGGAATTAAAACATTCTATTTTGCGTAGTAACAGAACATATAAGTCAACGTATTAAAGAAAACGGAAACACTTTTTGGTTTTGAGTGTGGCATCGGTGAGTGTGGAGAGCAAGGTTAGCTACAGCTAGGTTTACATGCATGCGATCTGCCGCGCATTTTGATGTGTGTACAGGATTATTATATTTGTTTGGCAATTGCAATATTGCAGTTAATTTTTCAATATGTACTATTAAACTACTCTAGAGCTACAAGTATGATTCTACTGAGCCGCAGGTTGTCAACCCCTGCTTTATGGTGTTACACGTTAAATTATTGTGCGTTATATTCAGAAAAATTATGTGGGGAAATGTTCAGCTGCTACTAGTTGAATCACGTGTTGCAGCATATCTTAATATATGTTGAAATACCACGAGTTGAACTACCACGTGTTGCACTGTAACACCTTGATCTGCTATATGTTGAAATATCGTGCGTTGAATTGTTAAGTATTGAATCTTGTATTGCATTATCATGTATTGTAATAGCACATGTTGAATTATCACGTGTTGTATTATATCACGTTAAACTATCACGAGTTCTATTACCAAGTATTATACTACCATGTATTCAACTATCACATGTTGGTCAACCACGTGTTGTACTACCATGCGTTGTATTACCACACATTGAATTATCAGACCTTGTACCACATACTGAACTACAACAGGTTGAAATTTCACTTGTTTCAACTATCTTGCATTGAATTATCAGGCCTTGTAATACCACATACTAAACTACAACGCGTTGAAATATCACGTGTTTCAACTACCATACGTTGAAATATCACGTGTTTAACTACCACGCGTTGTATTACCACGTATTGAATTATCAGACCTTGTAGTACCACATACTGAACTACAACAGGTTGAAATTTCACTTGTTTCAACTATCTTGCATTGAATTATCAGGCCTTGTAATACCACATACTAAACTACAACGCGTTGAAATATCACGTGTTTCAACTACCATACGTTGAAATATCACGTGTTTAACTACCACGCGTTGTATTACCACGTATTGAATTATCAGACCTTGAAGTACCACATACTGAACTACAACGCGTTGAAATATCACTTGTTTCAACTATCTTGCATTGAATTATCAGGCCTTGTAATACCACATACTAAACTACAACGCGTTGAAATATCACGTGTTTCAACTACCATACGTTGAAATATCACGTGTTTAACTACCACGCGTTGTATTACCACGTATTGAATTATCAGACCTTGAAGTACCACATACTGAACTACAACGCGTTGAAATATCACTTGTTTCAACTATCTTGCATTGAATTATCAGGCCTTGTAATACCACATACTAAACTACAACGCGTTGAAATATCACGTGTTTCAACTACCATACGTTGAAATATCACGTGTTTAACTACCACGCGTTGTATTACCACGTATTGAATTATCAGACCTTGAAGTACCACATACTGAACTACAACGCGTTGAAATATCACTTGTTTCAACTATCTTGCATTGAATTATCAGGCCTTGTAATACCACATACTAAACTACAACGCGTTGAAATATCACGTGTTTCAACTACCATACGTTGAAATATCACGTGTTTAACTACCACGCGTTGTATTACCACGTATTGAATTATCAGACCTTGAAGTACCACATACTGAACTACAACGCGTTGAAATATCACTTGTTTCAACTATCTTGCATTGAATTATCAGGCCTTGTAATACCACATACTAAACTACAACGCGTTGAAATATCACGTGTTTCAACTACCATACGTTGAAATATCACGTGTTTAACTACCACGCGTTGTATTACCACGTATTGAATTATCAGACCTTGTAGTACCACATACTGAACTACAACGCGTTGAAATATCACATGTTTCAATTACCATACGTTGAAATCTCATGTGTTTAACTACCACGAGTTATATCACTACACGTTGAACTACCAGCCGTTGAAATACCACATATTCAGCTATCACGCGTTATATTACCACGTATTGAACTACCACGCACTGTATAAACATGTGCTGAATTAATCACGTATTGAAATATCACGTGTTTCAACTACCATACGTTGAAATCTCATGTGTTTAACTAGCACGAGTTATATCACTACACGTTGAACTACCAGCCGTTGAAATACCACATATTCAGCTACCACGCGTTATATTACCACGTATTGAACTACCACGCACTGTATAAATATGTGCTTCAATCACGTATTGAATTATCACGTGAGCAACTACTCACACTAGAGCTCTTATGTGTTCCACCTTTGTGCGTGGAACTATTTTGTGTTCAATTACCACTAAAGTACTACGCGTTAAGTACCAAGCATTAAACTACCACGTGTTGAACTAGTAGACATCGTATCATCACACGTTGAACTATGAAGGATTTATCTACCACGCGTTTCAGTATTGTGTGTTGAATTAATACGAGTTAAATTATCAAGAATTGGACTACTATGTATTGTATCACCACGTGTTAAATTATCATGCGTTTTATTATTACATCTTGAGCTACCAAGGGTTGAACCACCACCCAATGCATGTACTAAATTTGCGATAGTAATTTAATATTAGTAATTTAACATCGCGTTAAATTACCAAGAGTTGGACTACTACGTATTATAACACCACGTATTAAATTATCACGAGTTGTATTACCACGCTTTGAGCTACCAGATATTCATCTACCAAGGATTGAACTATTACCCGTTGCATTAACATGTGCTGTTCTACAACGCGTTGAACTTTCAGTGGTAGAATTATTACGGAACTATCATGATTAGGTAGAACTATTATGCAGTAAACTACATGTTGTATTATCATATATTAAATTACCAAGAATTAAAATAAAATGCGATGAAGTACCGTGTGTTGAATCACCACGCGTTCAATTATGATTGATTCGTTTCAGGATTCCTATATTCTTACGTCACTATACCCCCAGATTCCCATATTTATCTATCCAACCTTAGATCCTTATATTCACGTATTGCTATATCTCTAGTAATATCTACTACGGTAGATATTAGAATATATGTGAGTAATGTATTTGTATATCCAAATAATATTTTTTCCCCTATCAGTATATTTTAATAACTAATTTGTCAGTTGCTTCATGTTTAGGTTTTGTCTCTGACTTGAGTCCTCAATCAGTCCAATATATTGCACGTACTTACGTGTAAGCAATTTTTCAAAAATTTTAGTGCATTTCCAAATTTAATTTACAAAACTACTTTTATCAAATTTAATTATATACGTCTACACCTTTTCACCTTCATTTAATAACTACTATCTTGTTAAACTTTTAATTATTATTACCTCGAACTCACTTACATCATAACTTCATATTGTAGATTCATTCATTAACAATATTTATTTATTTAATCATTCACCTATATTTTTGTGGATAGATTCATATATTCATACTTAACCACATTCATATGGATTCACTTTTACCTAAAAGAATGATGTATTCTTACACAGAAGAATGAACATTTACATTATATAATACTATAGAAAAACAACGTTAAACTTTGACTTGATATCATCTCCTTTTTAACCTTTTTGTCATAATCTGATAGTCTTCAACAAAAATGCACAATATAATGATTCTGAACGTTATAATTCATTGGCTCTAAAGTTATAAGTTCTCAAAGTTCGATAATTTCTTATAGCTTACTTTAATGTGTTAACCAGGTAAATTTTATTTAATTAAACACATGTGATCGGATCCTGTACATCAAAAATGCTATTAGTTAAATATTACTTTGGAAACAAAATTGTTATAAATATTCACACATTCGAAGTGCGAATACATTGTTGTGAAAACGTCCTCTTCCTCTCATCCAGTCTTTTGCAAGACGCAAGTATGATTCCATTTTTTTAGTATGCGTGCCGTCGCTAGCTAACATTTATTAAACTTTAGTTAAAATTTAATCAAAATTTGACCGTGATCTAACTGAAATTTAAAGTAAATTATACTTTTCTGTGATCACGAGAGTTTTTCTGCATTGAGTCTTGTGTAACTTTTGAAACTTTTGAAACGACATTGCTAGTGTAAATTTTATTGTCAATATTAACGTGCTCTTTTATAACTGAGGATGTAGTAAATGTCTCATGAGTTTTTGTTACAATCAAACGACAGTCGTTTGTATTAATGTCGACAATTTATTATTGTACCCAATAACTTTTCTGACATGATTTCTTTCGCCAACCCTACGTCTATATTTAAAATCGTATAAAAATCTGAATAAATCTGCGAAACATTTTCAGTACGACTAACCTAACATATTTAGCCTAACCAATACCACTATTTTTCTACACATAAATAAATTATGTACCTGAACAAGCGGAGAATCAAACTCTAACACTCCTAACAGAGTCCGACACTCAAAGTCATATTTCGTCTGTACTTAAATTAATATCTGATTATAAAAAAAAATTGATTCCCAAAGTTTACCCGTAGAAAACATGCACAATTCCCAAAATAGCAAAATGTATTGTTATAAAAAATAGCAACAGAAACTATCAGGCTGATAAAATTAGTTTGAACAGGAAGGGTACAGGTTACAAGGTCTCAAGATCATTTTTGCTCACCGATCGGCACACCGGACTAAAATCGACCCGGTTTTCACGCACGTGGCACGTGCAAAATGTTCAAGTACCCTTCAGGACATCGAAATTGACCAGAAGCACGCGATTCGAGTCAGTGACTCCGAAAAACGATCCTTCAGTGGCGGACGAACGTGTCGGCAAACAGAATCGCTCGGTGGAACGGCATCGAGCCCCGGGGTTGGTTCGTTGCCTCTCTGTTCGTGGCCGATGAACACGTCGTCCCTGGAGGCTTGTTGCACGGCAAAAACGTCAGTAGCAAGAACTTGCCGCGATTTTTTCCGAACGTGTCCCGAAACTGGCCCGCTCCTCTGTGCTCGCCGATTCCGTTTTACTTTCCGTCCCAGCAAATCGCGATTTCCGATAAACGCACTTTTTCCCCCGAACTCACCCCGTGAAACGAGGGCAACCGATCGGTAACACGACTTTTGACCCAACGATTCTTTTTTTCTGCCGTTTGAATCTCTTTGAGTGATGGTGGGCTCTTTGATTATTCGTTTACGTCAACGAATAATTAATTACATGTCTGGTACAAGGGGGAAAGGATTCGATTCAACGGAAACTTTAACCTGATATTTTTTGACGGGAAAATGAGTATCGTGATTTCCATGCTGCGTAAAAAATATTGTTGCAATGCAGTACGATATAATAGGCGGTTATATAATGCGTAGTGCGGATGGGAGAATAAATTGGAGTTTAATGTTTGCAATGTAACGTAGTAATTTCACTCTTGATTTAACTCTTCGTCGGAGAACAACTCGTGGCGATACAACACGTGATAGGACAACACTTAGCAATTTAACCGATCGGAAACTCGAGGTGATACGATTCGTGATACTTCAACGCGTGATAGATCAGCGTATGGTTATGCAAACCGCAGAAGCTTCAATCTTGATAGTTAAACCACTGGTAATTCTACATGACGTAATTTAACACCTAGTAGTTCAACGCGTGGTAGTTCAAGTTGTGGTAATTTAATCCGTCATAGATTGTTTCGTGATGATATGATACGTGGTACTTCAGCGCGTAGTAGTTCTATCCTTGGTAATTTAACGAGTCGTAGATCAACTCGTGGTGATATAATACGTGGTATTTCAGCGCGTGGTAGTCTAATCCTTGGTAATTTTACGAGTCGTAGATCAACTCGTACTGATATAATACGTGGTATTTCAGTGCTTGGTAATTCAATCCTTGGTAATTTAACGAGTTGCAGATCAACTCGTACTGATATAATACGTGGTATTTCAGCGCGTGGTAGTTCAATCCTTGGTAATGTAACGCGTCGTAGATCAACTCGTGGTAATATATGTCACATTTCAGCGCGTGGTAGTTCTATCCTTGATAATTTAACGCGACGTAGATCAACTCGTGGTGATATAATACGTGGTACTTCAGCGCGTGGTAGTTCTATCCTTGGTAATTTAACGTGTCGTGATCAACTCGTGGTGATATAATACGTGGTACTTTAGCGCGTGGTAGTTCTATCCTTGGTAATTTAACGTGTCGTAGATCAACTCGTGGTGATATAATACGCGGTATTTCAGCGCTTGGTAGTCCAATCCTTGGTAATTTAACGTGTCGTAGATCAACTCGTACTGATATAATACGTGGTATTTCAGCGCTTGGTAGTCCAATCCTTGGTAATTTCACGAGTTGTAGATCAACTCGTACTGATATAATACGTAGTACTTCAGCGCATAATAGTTAAATTCCTGATAGTACAACGTTTGGTAGTTTCACATACAGTGTCACAAAGCGTGGTAGTTCAATCCTTGATAATTCAACGCGACGTAGATCATCTTGTAATGACATAATACGTCGTACTTCAGCGCGTGGTAGTTCAATCCATGGTAATTTAACGCGTCGTAGATCAACTCGTGGTAATATAATATATCGCATTTCAGCGCGTGGTAGTTTTATCCTTGATAATTTAACGCGTCGTAGTTCAACTCGTGGTGATATAATACGTCTTATTTCAGCGCGTGGTCGTTCAATCCTCGGTAATTTAACGAGTTGTATATCAACGCGTACTGATATAATACGTGGTATTTCAACGCTCGGTAGTCCAATCCTTGGTAATTTCACGAGTTGTAGATCAACTCGTACTGATATAATACGTAGTACTTCAGCGCATAATAGTTAAATTCCTGATAGTACAACGTTTGGTAGTTTCGCATACAGTGTCACAATGCGTGGTAGTTTAACCCTTGGTAATTAAACGTGTTAGAAATTAACTTATGACGATATAACACAACAACAAGCGGTAGTTCAACCCTTGGTAATTTAACGTATTAGAAATTAACCAGTGACGATATAAAACGTGGTACTTAAACGAGTGGTAGAACAGTCCTTAATTTAACACGTTGTAGATCATCTCATGGAAGATAAAATGCGTAGTAGTTCAGGAGTTGGTAACTGAATCTTTGGTAGTTGCTTGGTAGTTTCACATGTAGTAATACAACGCGTTATAGTTCAATCCTTGATAATGTATCATGTTAAAAATTAACTTATGATGATATAATGCGTGATACTTCAACGCGTGGTAGTTACCTCGTGGTAATGTAGCACATTGTATATCATTTTGTAGTTCATTCCTTGATAATTAACACATGATATATTATTTCGTGATGATACGACAAATAGTATTTCAATTCTTAATAATTGAACATGTTATCATTCACGAGGTGATACAACACTAGTTCAACTCTGAGTAATTTAACATGTTATAATTTATGAAGTGATACAACACGTAGTAGTTCAACTCGGAGTAATTTAACATGTGATTCAATGCATGCATTTCTTTTAAAGTATACGCGATATATCTAAAAGCGTTGAAAAGACATTTGTTAGAGTGTGAATTGAACACTAAAGAGCAGCACGAAGAATCGGTAGGCAAGTCAGATGTTCCAAGTTATTCTTCTGTCGAATTACACGGAGAAACTGATCGAGGACACCCGTTGGGCTCACGTTCCGGAATAATTTAATGACACGACCCTCCAATGCTTCGCTTCTCATCGCCGCGGGCCGAATTTGGTTAAACGCTTCGCAATTAAACAGCAAATCGGCGTACTGATGGTTATCGATACGAACCGCATCGGAATTTAACTTTACCTCATTTTCTAATCGTTCTTCTCGAAATTCTTGAGAATAATTCTTTTTGAAATTAAAGTTCAGCAAAGAGGTTATGGTTCGTTCAATACAAGATTATTCGAATTCTAACCTCTTTTTTTAACGGTAGGAATTCCATTATAACCTATTTCTTATTTTATATATTTTTTATTTTGTAGGTTCTTATTTTTATCTATTTATTGAATGTTGTAAAAGGTTGATAAAAATGGAGTAACATTGGAAAAGATTAATATTGTATCAGCTGTTTTCAATGTTTTCATGCGTACTGTAAAATCGGTTTAGTTGGCAGATTTGTAACATTTAATGCTATATAATGAAAGGGTAAAATAATTTGTTCTCGGTTGATTTTCCGATTTTCAATCTCCAAATTCCCGAACATTTCTTTCTCCAGATTGTCAAGTTTTTAAATTAGAAATGCTATTAAATTTCCAGATTTTCTAGTTTTCAAGTTTTTAAACTGTTAAATTTATGAATTCTCAAATTACTAGATTTTCAATTGGAAATAAGTTTCTCGATTGGAAAATTCCTATATCTCCTAATTCTTACGTTTCCAAATTCACAAAACACAATTTCGTAAATTCTTATATCCCAAAATCCTCAAATGTCGGGATTCCTAAATATTTATACCCTCAAATCTCTAAATTCTTATGTATCAATAGATTTTTAAATCACAAAGTCACCAAATCTCAAGGTCCCCAAATTCCTTGATACTCAAATGCCTAGGTCCGAAAATTATAAATTTTCATGTCCCTAAATAGCGAAACTCTACGGTTCTCAAGTATTTATATCTCAAATTCCTGTTCGCCAAATCCTCAGATTCCTAAATTTTCATGACCTCAAATTTTTTAGATCCTTAAATTCCTGTAACGCTCAATCTGTAGATTTCAATATCAGTCGATTCTAAAATGCCAGTCTCCTAATTTCTAGGACTTCAAATCTCAAAATCTCAAAATTCCTAGGTCCACAAATTTCAAGATCCTCAAATCACAAAGTCCTCAAATTGCTGGATTTTCAAATCTGAAGTACAGGTAACCCTCCTACAAGACGGCATCTTATAACACGGTTTCGCTATAACACGATTCATAAATTGCGGAAACCCTCCTACAACACGGCAGCCTATAACACGGTTTCGCTCTGACACGATAAGAAAATTGCAAAAACCTTTGTACAACACTGTATTTCTACAGCCGCGGCGAGGCTTGCCGTCTTAAAGATACAGTGTTGCGGAAAGTATTTCTTTTCATCTCCGTGGCCTGAAGACAAAAGTGTCTCACGCTGCTGATCAGCAGTCTGCGTCGAGTCACGGTGTGTTAAAAAATAATTTTTTCGTCTTTAAGACATTAAGTTTCAGTCCCAAGCCATGTCCGATAACGATAAAAAAACAACGTTTAAGAGGAAATTTATTTCTTTAGAAGTAAAGATACAAATCTTGGATCGTCTTTTGAAAAGAGAAATTAATACAAATTTATGTAGAATTAACAAAATATTTGTTTTTAATAAGTTTTCGGAATGTAACACCCCTTTTTGTACTGGCTCTGGGTCTCATACAACACGGTTTCTCACAACACGGCATTTTCTAGGAACCTATCTACCGTATTATAGGAGGGTTACCTGTACATCAAATCTCAAAGTCCACAAATTCCAATGTCTTAAACTCCTAAAGTATTAAAATTCTTGGATCCCCAAATCTAAAAATTCTTGAACCTCAAAATCCCCAAATTTCTAGGCCCACAAATTTCAAGGTCCTCAAATCTCAAAGACCCTGAATTTCTAGGTTTCTAAATCTTAAAGTCCACAGATCCCAATGTCCTGACGTACAAAAGGTCTAAAATTCCTAGATCTCCAAGTCCAAAAATCTTCAAACCTCAAAATTCCCACATTTCTATGTCCACAAGTTTCAAGATCCTCAAATATCAAAGTCCTCAAATTACTAGGTTTATAAATCTCAAGCACATGAAACCTCAAAGTTCACAAATCCCAATGTCCTAAAACCCTAAAGTCCTAAGATTCCTAGATCCCCAAATCAAAAAGTCCTCAAACCTCAAAATCCGCAAATTCGAATGTCCACAAGTTTTAAGATCCTCAAATATCAAAGTCCTCAAATTACTAGGTTTACAAATCTCAAGCACATCCAACCTCAAAGTCCACAAATCCCAATGTCCTAAAACCCTAAAGTCCTAAGATTCCTAGATCCCCAAATCAAAAGGTCCTCAAACCTCAAAATCCGCAAATTCCAATGTCAACAAGTTTTAAGATCCTCAAATATCAAAGTCCTCAAATTACTAGGTTTACAAATCTCAAGCACATCCGATCTCAAAGACCACAAATTCTAATGTCCTAAAACTCTAAAGTCCTAAGATTCCTAGATCCCCAAATCAAAAAGTCCTCAAACCTCAAAATCCGCAAATTCCAATGTCCACAAGTTTCAAGATCCTCAAATATCAAAGTCCTCAAATTACTAGGTTTACAAATCTCAAGCACATCCAACCTCAAAGTCCACAAATTCTAATGTCCTAAAACTCTAAAGTCCTAAGATTCCTAGATCCCCAAATCAAAAAGTCCTCAAACCTCAAAATCCGGAAATTCGAATGTCCACAAGTTTTAAGATCCTCAAATATCAAAGTCCTCAAATTACTAGGTTTACAAATCTCAAGCACATGCAACCTCAAAGACCACAAATTCTAATGTCCTAAAACTCTAAAGTCCTAAGATTCCTAGATCCCCAAATCAAAAGGTCCTCAAACCTCAAAGTCCCAAACTCTCAAGGTTCCGAAATCCCAGAGTCCGCAAATTTCTAGGTCCTCAATCTCAAAATCTTTAAATTGCAAACTCTCAAAGTCCTAAAATCTGCAAATTCCAAAGTATCCAAATTCCTAAGCCCCCAAATTCCATGTTTCCCAAATCTCAAAGAACCCAAATCCCCAGGTTCCTACATCTCAAGTGCATCAATTCTAAAGTCCACAAATCCTAAAATCCCCAAATTCCTAGGTCCACAAGTTTCAATATCCTCAAATCACAAGATCTCAAATTGCTCAATTTTCAACCTTCAAGTACATCAAATCTCAAAATCCACAAATTTCAATGTCCTGAAATCGTAAAGTCTTAAAATTCTTGGATCCTCAAATCCAAAGATTCTCAAACCTCAAAATCCCCCAATTCCTATGTCCACAAATTTTAAGATCCTCAAATATCAAAGTCCTCAAATTACTAAGTTTACAAATCTCAAGCACATCAAATTTCAAAGTCCACAAATCCCAATATCCTAAAACCCTAAATTCTTAAAATACCTAGACCCCCAAATCAAAAGGTCCTCAATCTCAAAATCTTTAAATTGCAAAATCTCAAAGTCCTGAAATCTACAAATTCCAAAGTATCCAAATTCCTAAGCCCCCAAATTCCATGTTTCCCAAATCTCAAAGAACCCAAATCCCCAGGTTCCTACATCTCAAGTGCATCAATTCTAAAGTCCACAAATCCTAAAATCCCCAAATTCCTAGGTCCACAAGTTTCAATATCCTCAAATCACAAGATCTCAAATTGCTCAATTTTCAACCTTCAAGTACATCAAATCTCAAAATCCACAAATTTCAATGTCCTGAAATCCTAAAGTCTTAAAATTCTTGGATCCTCAAATCCAAAGATTCTCAAACCTCAAAATCCCCCAATTCCTATGTCCACAAATGTTAAGATCCTCAAATATCAAAGTCCTCAAATTACTAAGTTTACAAATCTCAAGCACATCAAATTTCAAAGTCCACAAATCCCAATATCCTAAAACCCTAAATTCTTAAAATACCTAGACCCCCAAATCAAAAGGTCCTCAATCTCAAAATCTTTAAATTGCAAAATCTCAAAGTCCTGAAATCTACAAATTCCAAAGTATCCAAATTCCTAAGCCCCCAAATTCCATGTTTCCCAAATCTCAAAGAACCCAAATCCCCAGGTTCCTACATCTCAAGTGCATCAATTCTAAAGTCCACAAATCCTAAAATCCCCAAATTCCTAGGTCCACAAGTTTCAAGATCCTCAAATCTCAAAGTTTCCAAATTCCTAGGTTTCTAAATCTCAAGTACATCAATTCTAGAGTCCACAAATCCCAATGTCCTGAAATCCTAAAGTCTTAAAATTCTTGGATCCCCAAGTCTAAAGATACTCAAACCACAAAATCTCCAAATTCCTATATCCACAAGTTTTAAGATCCTCAAATTACTAGGTTTACAAATCTCAAGCACATCAAATCTCAAAATCCACAAATCCCAATGTCTTAAAACCCTAAAGTCCTAAGATTCCTAGATCTCCAAAACAAAAGGTCCTCAAACCTCAAAGTTCCCAAATTCTAATGTCCTAAAATCCTAAAATTTCTAGATCCCCAAATCCAAATGTCCTCAAATTTCAAGGTCCCCAAATCCGAAGGTCGAAATCCCAATTTCGTCAAATCCGAAATCCCAGAGCCCGCAAACTTCTAGATCCTCAATCTCAAAGTCCTCGAATTGCAAAATCCCAAAATTCCAAAGTACTCAAATTCCTAGCCCCCAAATCCCAAGTTCTTTAAATCTCCAAATCGCCAAATCCCAACAACCTCTATTTCCAAAGTCCTAAAATCCCAATATCCTCAAATCCCAGTGTCCTCAAACGTCCATGTCCCAAAATCCAAAGTTGACAATCTCAAAGATCTCAAATACCAAAGTACCTAAATCCCTTCTCTAAATCCCAAATTCCACAAATATCTATATTCCCAACCTTTCAAATGTCTAAAAATCCTTAAAAATCAACGACCGATACGTCTCACCCTCCGTCGCTATCATATTTTCCGTAGGCAAACGATATTTTCTCTTTATCATACGTGTTTTCGATGTAGATATCGTTTGTCGGTTACAGCAGTATTTTTGGAGCAAAGTGAAATCAGATTAAATCACGACTTTTCTCCGTTTTGTCTGGTCGGAGGCTTTGACAGAGAAAACGTCAAAACGCGCGGGAATTACGAGCGAAAGAAGACGAAACGAAATGGAAAAAAAATGGCGGTTACGCGGGAAAGGGTGGGCAGGTAGGGAACAGAGAGGCAGAGAAACAAAGGGATCGCGATGGCGTTGGAACCATAAGAGTGTGAAAATGTTTAGCAATTTCGAAATCAGCCGTGGCCCGCAGTTTGCGCCAAAGCGCGTTACCGGAAACTCGTGACCAGTGGGCTACGGGCGACAGCGGCGGCCACCGCAAAAGCGGATTGCGGTTCCGGCGGGTAACACGCGTTAAAAACGCCTCACGCACACGCGAAACTCGCGCAAACGGACTGTTTTTCTCTCTTTTCCTCATTTTCTACCGGTCCCGGGAGAAAAACCGGACAGCTTTCGCCCTCCCTTTCGCCTCTCTTCCGCCCGTTTGCATGGAATAACTTGTACAACCTGCAAACGCCACTCACTCGCGCGCCATCTGCTGCCGGAAAAAACAATCGCAAATAGGATTAACGCTACTACGTAATCCTATAAATGCTCTATTCTCTGTTAAAATTTACTCGCGCAATCTTCTCAGTGTTTCTCGTACGCCTGGACACGTTTATCTTCCGAATGCTATATCTACTTTGATTTTTTTACGATTCGGAACGGAACTTGGTTTCTTCGAGGCGCGTTAAATGAGCAGGATTTTGGGATTGAGTATGAACTCAAAAATTATGAGTTTATAGAATTTAAAATGTTATATGTGTTGTGAAATGAATACTTCAGATTTTGGAAGATGAATAGTTTGAAGAAAAATAGTAGAAATTTATGAAATTATGGAGATTTTGGATGATTTAATATGTTATACAGGATGTTACAATTTTTTAGCGCCAAACTTTACGAACGTATTTCATACATAAAAACAAGAGGAAGATATTGTATTAACTTAGGAATTTATACACTTTATTAAAAATTCCCAAATTCATCATCTTCTATGTACTCAAATTTCTAAATTCATAACTGTCTAAATACCCAAGTTCCCAAATTTCTAAGTTTCTAAATTCATAACTTTCTACATACTTAAATTCCCAAATTCATATCTTTTTAAATACTTAAATTCACATATTTCTAAATTTCCAAATACATAATTTTCTAAATGCCCAAATTCCCAAATTCCTTCACTCCCAAACATCTGGATCTCCAAAGCAATAAACCCATGAATTTGGAAACTTCCCATGTTTGCAAATTCCCAAATATCTATGTCCCTAACTTGCTAATTCCCCGAATACTTATGTCCTTAAGGGGTAACACCACTCTAGGATTTTCAAAAAGTCCATTTTTCTTTTTGGCTTAAACGATGCTTTAGGGTCATAGAAACAGAATGCCATTTGATTTATAGTGGAAAACAAATTTTAAAAGTGTCAATTATCAATTTTGCCGCAGCTTTTCAGAGCGCGCACTGAGTACTTACTCGGCGTGCTGCGATTCATGGCTTTTGCATTACTTTTACCATTTAAAATAATAAGTACATCTGTTACCTACAAAACAAACGGTTGTAGAGGAAGGTAGAGGAGGAGGCCAACATCGACCTGGATGGCCAAATGTATGGTGCAGGAATCGCAGATTAGAGGTAAACAAGAAATTGAAGGATTAAAGTGTTCATAAAACTTTAAACGCGTTTTTCCCGAAACCATTTTTGTCATACTGGGAGGACGGATTTCTCGGTGACTATTGCATGGATCGAATTGAAATTTTTACAATAGCTTCACAACAATATCCTCCATGGTAGTACGTAGCCGTTTTTTGATCGAATGTAAACTTTTTTTTTTATAAACAATTCAATGCACATTTTTCATGCAAAAAGTCGATTCATTTCTTAAAACATGCATAACTTCTACAAAAATTGATTAAGCAAAAAACCCCTACGTACTACCGAGGCCAATTGTATATAGATTATAAATTTTTTTGATTTTTTATTCCAAGTCTCACGCATGGCGAGAAATCCGTCCTCGCATGGCGGTGTTTCTACAAAAGCTGTTTCCACCGATGGGCTCTGTCGCCCCCATTTTGTACGAAAATGACAAAAAAAAATTATTTTTCGTACTTCAATATGTGTTAAATAAACCCTCTGAAAAGAAATTCTTTTCCGCTTGTCATACTTCCAAAATAAATTGTCAAATTAAGGTCGCTTTTTCTGGCTCTAGAGTGGTGTTACCCCTTAAGATCTATAAATTTAGAAAGGAAAATGGTAATTTGAAAATGTAAAAATGTGAAAATATGGGAATCTGTGGATTGGAAAATTGAAAATTTAGATTTGGAATATTTGAAAATTTGTAGATTGAAATTTTGAGGATTTTGCAGTTTTGGAATTTAGGAATTTAGTTTTTAACAGAATTTCAGACTTTGGCAAGTTGGATGTCTTAGGGTTTAAAATGTGAATATCTCGATATTTAAAGGCTTGGAAATTTGTATATGCGAAACTATCACACCTGAAAATTTTGGAACTCGAATATTGTAAATTCAAAAAACTACAAATTTGAAAACTTTAAATTGTAAATTCAAAAATTGTGGATCTACATTTATTAAACTACTGAAATAATAATAATAATCTATTGACAATGTATACTGAATATAAGTATTTAACAGCAAAATAATGGAGTGGTAAAATAGTAAAATAGTATAACAGAGAAATAGTAGTATATTGGAACAAAGAAAGAATTAAGTAATACAAAAGGACGAATAGTAAAATAGCGAAATAGTGAAATGGTGAAACAGTAGAGTAGTAAGATAGTAAAATAGTGAAAGAAAAACATTGAAAAATAATAAAATAGTGAAACAGAAGAATTGCAGAAAAATGCTGCAGCAAAATATTAAAGCGGCCTATTGGTAAAAATAATAGAATAGTAGAATGTAACGAGTAAAGTAGTAGAAATAATAAAATGTAGGATTCTAAAACGATAAAAATGGTGAGATAGTAAACTAATAAAATAGTAGTATAGTAGTATAGTAGTATAGTAGTATAGTACTATAGTAGTATAGTAGTATAGTAGTATAGTAGTATAGTAGTATAGCAGTATAGTAGTATAGCAGTATAGTAGTATAGTAGTATAGTAGTATAGTAGTATAGTAGTATAGTAGTATAGTAGTATGATAGTGTGGTGATATGATGGCATAGTAGTGTGGTAGTATAGTAGGATGGTAGAATAGTAATATAATAACATGATAGTATGGTAGAATAATAGCATTGTAGCGTGGTAGTATAGTAGGGTGGTAGTATTGTAATATAGTAGTATGATAGTGTGGTAGTATAATAGCATAGTAGTGTAGTAGTATAGTTGTTGGTAGTATAGTAATATAGTAGTATGATAATATGGTGATATGATGGCATAGTAGTGTGGTAGTATATTATTATGATATGATGGAATAGTAGTGTGGTAGTATAGTAATACAGTATTGTGATAGTCTGGTGGTATGATGGGTAGCGTGGTAGTATAATAGTATACTAGCACAGCAACAGAGTAGTACAATAGTATAGTCGTATGTTAGTATAGTAATATGGTAGTGCAGTAGTATTACAGTACTGTAGTACAATATGACAGTAAAACAGTAAATCTCAAAAACAGTGAAGTAATAAAATGCTCCTCCAAATAAAATAGCATTGTTCCTTTAACCAAAATGGCGAAACTGTACCATACCATTTAACATACGTTTTCCACTATTTCTACATATCACTCCGCCACGTAAACTTTTAAAAAATGCCGCCACCGCAATCAGCCGTAGACATCGACCACGATCTACATACCTTTGAACGATTATTCATTATTACACAAACGATTGCATCGAATCGTTCATCACATCCTAAGGAGACTGACCATCGCAAGGTACGAACGTACCTTTCTCTCCGTTCGAGTAACATGCATACAATACAGAAACACGAAAATATTCGCAACGCGAACCATAAGGACAGATCTGAAGATGTTGTCGGCGAGATGAAAGGATCATCCCTCTGTACGAGATGGTCGTCAAAGGGACACGCGTGTCTGGTCCCCTGCTGTGATTTTCACTCGACTGCTCGTCGCCGTCGTCTCCTCTTGGTCCCCGAGCCGATGTGTCGCGTGTTATTGCAGCTCTTCGCCCGGTTAATAATACTTCTCGTCTTTCTGCATTACTACCGACTCGCCTGTCTGCATAGTTTACGCATAAAGAACATTCCTTCTCTTTAAACACCCTCTTTAACGATTCTACCCCCGTGATTCGACGCTGGCCCTCCTCCTCCACCTTCTCGTGCTATACAACCCTTTTGGTTGCCACTTTTTCATCTATCTTTCCTCCGTGACACCTCGCTGCATTTTATTATTACTAATGACAAACTAAAATGTTATTCATCAGGTTTTTAACCCCTTACGAGTTTGACTTGTGATGCACTCGTTGGAGTGTGACTTTTACTCAATTTTTGAATACGCTTCAATTGGTTTAAGGTTCAATCATAATTTGTGTAATCAAGGATAACGTTTTCACTTTTTTTGTTTATTTTGATATTATAGCTGTGAGTAGTTCTGACTAACGCATCCGACAAATTAATCGTATAGGAAGGATTAATGAAAATGAACAAATTATTTAGAAAAATTATACATTTTATATATTTTGAGTTCTTGCATTTTGAATGAAGTGTATTGCAAATCAAACTTAAACGAAACAGAGTTGCTTCGCTTTCATTATAAACAGTTTATATTAATATACTATATTTATGTACTACTTATTACATTTGTATTACTTAATGTGTATCTGAGAAATGTTGTACTGTACATCTATTGTGCGTATTATATTAATATTTTACTACGTTTTACCGTTACTGCGAATTACTGTATATTATATTACGCATTTTGGTAATTTTTAATTGGCAATTAAAAATTTGAAAAATTTGAGAAATGTGAAAAATGTGAGAAATTTGGGAAATTGGGAATTTAAACAATTTGAGAAACTTGAGAAATTTTAAAAATGTGAAAAATTTGAGAAATTGGGAATTTAAACAATTTGAGAAACTTGAGAAATTTGAAAAATTTGAGAAATTTAAGAAATTTGAGAAATTTGAAAAATTGAAGAAATTTGAGAAATTTGAGAAATTGGGAATTTAAACAATTTGAGAAACTTGAGAAACGAGAAATTTGAAAAATTGGAGAAATTGGGAATTTAAAAAATTTGAGAAATTTGAGAAATTTAAAAAATGTGAAAAATTTGAGAAACTGGGAATTTAAACAATTTGAGAAACTTGAGAAATTTTAAAAATTTGAAAAATTGGGAATTTAAACAATTTGAGAAACTTGAGAAATTTGAAAAATTTGAGAAATTTAAGAAATTTGAGAAATTGGGAATTTAAACAATTTGAGAAACTTGAGAAATTTGAAAAATGTGAAAAATGTGAAAAATGTGAAAAATTTGAGAAAGTGGGAATTTAAACAATTTGAGAAACTTGAGAAACTTGAGAAATTTGAAAAATTGGAGAAATTTGGGAAATTGACAAATTTGAAAAACTTGAGAAACTTGAAAATTTCGAAATAAAAAGTTTGAAAATTTAGAAGTTGAGAATTTAGAACATGAAAATTAGAAAATGCAGGTTTTGGAAACGTAGAATCTTGGAATCTTGCTAATTTGCGAAGTTAAAAATTTACAAACTTAGAAAATTTGAAAAATTAAGGATTTGATTAAATAATGATTAAAAGATTTGAAAATGTAGAATTGAAAAATTTCTGGATTTTAGAACTGTAAGTTTAAGGCTATAGAAACGTAGAATTTAAAACACAGAGATTTGAAAATTAAAGTATTTGGAAATTGAAAAACTTCGAACCTTGAGAAATCAAGAATTTGCAAATTTTGAAATTTTACAATTCTGCAATTTTGGAAATTTGAAATTATTATCGAGCATTATTTCTCTCATCTCAAACACAAAATGCTTTACATAAAGATACATATTTTATTCCTATTACACTTCCTATAAAATAAACTACTTTATCTAATCCTACAAAACAATGAAACAATTATCATCACTTTACATCTCCACAAAATCTTATAACTCCTGAATCAATTCATGTCACACAAACACCTAATTACTATTTATCTCA
Organism: Megachile lagopoda; assembly: GCA_036983795.1. Taxonomy (NCBI): domain Eukaryota; kingdom Metazoa; phylum Arthropoda; class Insecta; order Hymenoptera; family Megachilidae; genus Megachile; species Megachile lagopoda. Next base: position 962,031 of record CM072792.1, read on the forward strand.
GCAGCAACTCAACCCTTCTAAAAAGGGTGGCTCGTTGGAGCACCTTTTTTTCTCTATTTCCTCGACATTCTAAAGAACTGATGTGACTTTATACTCTAAAAAAATTATTAAAAGTATATTATAAAATTTTAAATCATATTAATATTATAACGAGTTTAATAATAAATAAAATTGCATTCTTGTATAGTTATTATTAAGGCACCTCCTATAAAAGAAACAACTTAACCTAATCCTACAAAACGGTGAAACAATTATCATCATTTTACATCTCAAAATCGCATAGCTCCTAAAGTGTGTATCACACCAACACCTAATTACTATTTATCTCAGCAGCAACTCAACTCTTCTAAAAAGGGTGGCTTACTGCACCCTCTATAAAATAAACTTAACCTAATCCTACAAAACAGTGAAACAATTATCATCATTTTACATCTCAAAGTCTCGTAGCTCCTAAAGTGTCTATCACACCAACACCTAATTACTATTTATCTCAGCAGCAACTCAACTCTTCTAAAAAGGGTGGCTTACTGCACCCTCTATAAAATAAACTTAACCTAATCCTACAAAACGGTGAAACAATTATCATCATTTTACATCTCAAAATCTCGTAGCTCCTAAAGTGTCTATCACACCAACACCTAATTATTATTTATCTCAGCAGAAAGCTACCCCTTGCAAAGAGAAATTGAAACGTTTCGAGCATTCATCAAACAATCGTTCGTGAACGATCGTTAATAATCCGTCGATTGGCTGCGAGCTTTCTTTTTCATACATAGCACGTTCCTGAGAAACGTTTGACTTTGCGACTGATTGCAGGGTGAATATCTCGGGAGTTTGCTGCATTGTCGCGGAAGAATAAGAAGGGAGGCGCTGCGGCTGCGAGGGGTGCCAGTTATTTTTCCTCGCCCTTTGCTCCCCCTTAACCGGTCCTTCCTGTGAAGATTTCAAATTACAGGCTCCAGAAACGGCGCCCCCGTTGAGGTTCGACCCCCGTGGGGGGCATCACGAAAACTTGTGCAAGACACCCTGCCTCGACCTCATAGTGTACCGATTTCTTTCTTTCTTTTTTTTTGTTCCACGCTTTTCTCTCGCCATATCTTCCACTCCACTTGCCGATATTATCGACATGACCACCCGATCGTGGGTATGCGCTCTGCATACATTTCTTAAGAACGATTTCGTGCCGCTAACGAGCTCGTTCGCCCTCGATGCCATTCCTCCTTGTAGTTCAGCCTTTTGTGGAGAACCCTTTCAGAATTTATATTTGTTTTTAACTTTTTTTTTATAATACAAAATAAATGTCGCAGTCATCGAATTATGGATAGGTTCAGATACTTGCAATTTCTTTGATACTTATATAAAATTATAGTAAATTATGTTTATCCAAAGGGCTGATATTTGTACTTTCAGGTAAAATAAGAATGTACGTTTGTGAAGGAAGGAGTTTCCCTTAATGCTTCGATTTTTAATTGTGAACTTATTCTCATCATACTTCAACTTGCAAATTAAGTGTCAAATTTTAAATGCTACAATCACGTGTAAATAATATTAACACGTTCAACCCGGCGTGGACTACCAATGGTCCACAAGCACTGCATTCATCTAGCGACGTGAACCACCGATAATTCACATATAGTTTTCATTATTATTGTTGTTGTTGCTGTTGTTGTCGTTGTTGTTGTTTCTATTATTACTAGCAGTGATTCAAACAAGTCAGCCAGATAAATAAACAAACTTTCTGCGGTAAAATAAACGCAAGTCAGTAATAACGAAAGCAGTGAGCCAAACAAGTGCCGCCAGATGTAGACTTCAGAAAAGTGCGCTGGGTTTAACGTGTTAAAGTCATTCAAAATAATATTTATTCATCTCAGAAGTAATATAATTTTGATTGCAATATTTATATTAATTATAATTGAGTAATGTAACGCTGCACGTCGGTGGTGCTTGAGAGGCACACTTGGAGCGTTAAGGGTTAAATTAAAATGTGAAAATGTGGTCGAATAATTAAATATTTATGTCCTAGTCATTAATTATTACTGTTCCAAATATTAAATTATTTTCACAATTTAATAACAAAATTAAGACGATGGAATGAAAACATTTTATTTATAATAAATTCATCAGTTACAATGGGTTTTTTCTCCGGAATGAATTTTGACACATGAAACTTTTCTGGTAACTTGAAATATCTGGTTTGAAGGCTTTTATTGCTACGCAGATATCTTTTTGCATGTAATCTTTTTTTCTCTATTTCCTCGACATTCTAAAGAATTGATGTGACTTTATACTGTAAAAAAATTATTAAAAGTATATTATAAAATTTTAAATCATATTAATATTATAACGAGTTTAATAATAAATAAAATTACATTCTTGTATAGTTATTATTAACAGATATGTATAAAATATAAAACATACTTTTAACACAATGAATATTAATAGTGCAATAAATTCGCTAAGATTAATTCGTTTAATGATTATTCGATGGTGTTTAATGACTGGTCAGTAACATGTTATCACAGTACTTTATGTCAATATTTAAATAAAATTAATAAGAAATAAGATTAATTTGAATTATCTATTATTTAGTAAATCTAGAACAACTTTATTGTCTAAAAAATTATATTACATTAATTAATTACAAATTTACCAATTGTTTGAGTCATTATGAAACGATTTTAAAATATTGAATCTTGGAATATCATACAATAATATTTTTGTGTGATATATTAAATTATAGAAACATAAATAGTATTTATGTAAAGCTACATTTTATTATTACATTTTGAACAATTTAAATAAGCAAAAGTGTTATTGTTAATACATTTCCAACTTAATTATTAAATATCGGGACCCGTCTGAGCACTAAAACATTTAACTTATAATATACATAATAACAATAAATAATCCACAAATATGCAAGTCCCCAAATCTTCGTTTTCCTATACCTCAAAATATTCAAATCCACAAATCCACAAATCTTCAAATTCCTATATCCTGAAATCTCCAAATTTACAAATCCCCAAATCTCCAAATTTACAAATCTCCAAATCTGCAAATCGACAAATCATGAAATTTTCAAATTCCTATATCCTGAAATCTCCAAATTTGCAAATCCACAAATCTTCAAATTCCTATATCCTGAAATCTCCAAATTTACAAATCCCCAAATCTCCAAATTTACAAATCTCCAAATCTGCAAATCGACAAATCATAAAATTTTCAAATCTTCTATATTCTGAAATCTCTAAGTTCCTATATCCTGAACTCTCCAAGTACACAAATCTCCAAATTCTCAAATCCCAAAATCTCTGAATCTATAAAAACCCCAAATATCCAAATTCCTATATCCCAAAATTTCCACATCTCCAAATGTCTACATTCCAAAAAATGTTCACACCCCCATCCTTAAATCTCCAAATTCTTATGTCCTGAAATCTCCACATTTACAAATCCCCAAATCTCCAAATCTACAAATTTTTTTTACTCTAAAATCTCCAAATTCCCATATCGCAAAATCTCCAAATTCCCAAATCCCAGAATCTCTACATCTCCAAATTCCTATATCTCAAAATCTCCACATTTCCAAATGTCTATATTCCAAAAAATTGCCACACCCCCAAAATCCACATATCTCCAAATTCCTACATTCCAAGCACCTCGAATTCCAAGATCCCTATATACCAAAATCCCCATATCCCTATATCACAAAACTTCAATATGTCCCGAACTCCCCAAGTACTTCCGAAATCTCCAAATACTGAAAACCCTAAATCTCCAAATAAAATCCCGAAATCTGCAAATCCACAAATAGAAGTGAAAGTCACATTCGAACTGTAACGTGCATGGCTACTGTAACGTAATATTAAAGGACAAGGCTAAAACCAGCCTAACCTTCCAAACTAGCTACTACTGACAAGATAGTTCAGTAGACTAACCTAGTAATGAAACATAAGTATCAATTAATCGTTCCGCGAAGCACATACAATGATATTTTCAAGTTCAATCGAGTCTCCACGCCGGCGAGTGAAATTGTTCGGTCGCGCATCATTGGATCGAAAATTTTTGCCAGTCTGACGATTTATTTCCAGACCGGGCAGCGGCATCGATCGACCACGCACGGTGGCGGTAGTAAACCTGGTTATCGCATTATCTCGGACACCGGAGACCTGCACGAGGGAAATCTATTCTATGGGGAACTTGCATTTCACGTAGGGGCCCTGCCCGATCGACTCCATTGTACGCGTACTAGCCCACCGTATCGCGTCGTGTATCTACGTACTCCGCTCTGCAGGCCCAGCACCGATAACATTCACGTACCGATAATTTTGTAATATCGCCGCATGCGAGTGTGTATGTGTGCCAGCGGCGGGGTTGCGGGTACGGTTGTCCTGTTTGCACGGAAACTTTTCGAAATTTTCGTCGTGCACGTTTAGCGAGTATTATTCAGGCGGATGATGATGGTTCAGGTTAGCAGCGGGGTTAGGATTTATGGAAGCAAAAATAATGAAACAGAGTTCTTAAGCAATACTTTATTACTATACTTAGTATACTTAGAGTTATAACACTAAAAGCTTAGAAGCTGTCTTCTATTGACTGAGATTTTTTTAATAAGTGCATCTCGGTTGACAAACTCAAGATGAAGTGGTCACGCTTAGGATGCCTTCCGCTTTTCAGAACTGATATTTCAAATGACTTCAAACTTCAGACATTCATTTTTGTTATCACGCTTTGAGTGTAAATTTGATCGAGTAAGCAGTATAATAATTATTTGTTAACGTTTTACAGTTAAATGGTAAGATTATGGGCTCAATGGAGCTTTGAAATTAAGTGGTCAAATTCGATGAATTTTTGAATTATCGAATCTCCAATTTCTTGTGTTATTAAATTCACACATTTAAGGAAGTCTAACGTTCGAATTTTCAATAAGTATATCAAATTCCTAATGTCCAAAACCCCTACTTATTGTATCTGTAAGTTTACGAATTTGTAAATTCCTAAATTTCTAAAATTTGGGAATTTTCAAATTTTCACATTCTTAAATTCCTCAATTTTTCAATTACTGAACTCCTAAATTTTAAAAACACCAAATTATTAAAATTCCTTTCTTAAACTATGTAATTTCCAAACCTCAACTGTTTGTATTCTTGACTTCACAAATTTGAGCTTCATCCAATTCAGAAAACTCAACATTTTTTAAACTCTCAAATTTCTGAACCCCCAACTTTTTGTCTTCCCAAATTTTCAAATTAACAAATTTCTAAATTCTGAAATTACTAAATTCCGCCAGTTAATAAATTAATAAACTATACAAAACACATGAAGTATATGAAATAATGTGTGAAGTACGTGAAATAGAAATAAACGTGAAATAAATAATTTTACTAGAAAACTTTTAAAGAAACTGTATTTCTCTCATTTTTTTAATAAATTTCAAAATTCTTATGGGTAAAATTGAAGGGAGATTGGGATCGTGTGACGATTCATTGTCGAGTGTGGAGGATCCGATAAGGTAGCTTTTAAAGTCCTTTAAAAAGCAATATATCGTGGAGGTGACAGAGAGCAACAGAGAGGGAGCTCTCAATAAATATCCCATGGATCCTGCTGGCACGTGACCCGCTTATCCCGCCATCTTAAATACTTGGCTGCGCGTGTCGGTCATTCCGATCATCGCGTTAACTCTCACAAATGATCGTACATCGTAGTAGTACTACAACTTACTGATTTTAGATTGCATCGCCACATGGACAATCAGATCTACTATTAGAAATTCGGCGGTATATACATAATCGTACATACACAGTATGTCTGGAAAGTAACGGAACTTTTTAAATTCAAGGAAAACTACTAGCACCATCTATTAAAACAATATGCTATCTGAAAACAGTATTCCTCCCCTACAAAACAAAACAATCATTATTAGAATCGAGCAACGAATTGCAAACTTATAGCGGTTAAAGCGACAGAACATTTTGTCACCGTGTCACAAAATCACGATGGAGCAAAGAGCGAATATTAAATTCTGCTTGGTAAAGCTCGGTAAAACTTTTACAGAAACATTTGAATTAATGAAAAATGTTTATGGCGACGATTGTTTATCCCGTACACGTGTATTCGAGTGGTATAAGCGATTCCAGGATGGTCGTGATACTTTGGAAGACGACCCAAAGCCAGGTTTCGGGTTTTTCTAAATTCTAAACGATTCTAAAGGTATTATACTTCGGAAATTCGTTCTACAGGGACAAAATATTAATGGCGAATATTATCTGGGTGTTATGGAACGTTTGTGGAAAAGAATTGTTCGTGTGAGGCCCGAATATCGAGCGCCGGGAAGTTGGTTTTTGTTGCATGATAATGCACCAAGTCACAGAACTATCGCTGTTCGTGAATTTTTGGCGAAAAAACAAGTCTGTGTGCTCCAACATCCTCCATATTCGCCCGACTTATCTCCATGTGATTACTTCCTTTTTCCAAAACTGAAATTAATTATGAAAGTAACGTTTTATGACATTTTTGCACAAGTCCGAGCAGCTGTGACAAGGGTGATTGAAGCGATTCCGCAAAACGGCATAAAAAAATCTATGTTAACATTGCCTGAGCGTGCCCAGCGGTGTATTGATGCGGAAGGGATGTATTTTGAATAAAAAAATTAATTTTGGCAAAATAACTAATACTTTTTTTTTTTATTTAAAAAGTTCCGTTACTTTTCAGACATACTGTGTATGTACTTATGAAGACACTTAAACTGTAATATGTTTATAATAACTGCTACAATATTGTATCTCATAATTGAATCTCATTCGAAATTTCAAAATTCAACAGTTTCAAAATCTCAAAGTAAGATTCTAATATTTCAAAGTCAGAAACTTGGAAAGTGCCAAGGATACAATATTTAAAAATCCCAAAGTTCAAAAGTTTTGAAATTACAACTCTTTAAATCTCTAAATCTAGAAATTCTTTTATTTCTATACCCCAAGATCCTGAAGTCCCCATATCCCAAAATTCATATATACCGGAATCCTAACGTCTCAAACTACCCACCTTGCAAAAATCTCGTGACCCAAAACCCGTATGTACTATCATCTTTATGTTCCAAAGTCTCTAAATTTCTAAATTCCTGCATTCTGAAATCTCCAACTGCCTACATTCCGAAATCCCCAAATTAACAAATCCCCAAATCAATAAATCTCCAAGTACCTACTTTCCGAAATTTCCAAATCGCCAAATCTTCAAATTTCCATATCTCCAAATCTTTAAATCCACAAATTCCTAAATCTCCAAAACTCCAAATCTCCAAATCTCCAAATCTCCAAATCTCCAAATCTGCAAATCCTCGAATCTCCAAAACTCCAAAATTCCAAATCTCCAAATCTCTAAATCCTCAAATATCCAAATCTCCAAATCTTTAAATCCACAAATCCCCAAATCTCCAAATTTTCAATTCTCCAAATCTTTAAATCCACAAATCCCCAAATCTCCAAATTTTCAATTCTCCAAATCTCCAAATCTTTAAATCCACAAATCTCCAAATCTCCAAATCTCCAAATCTTTAAATCCACAAATCCCTAAATCTCCAAATCTCGAAATCCTCAAATCTCCAAATCTCCAAATCTTTAAATCCACAAATCCCTAAATCTCTAAATCTCTAAATGTCGATATCCCCAAATCTCGAAATCCTCAAATCTCCAAATCTCCAAATCTTTAAATCCACAAATCCCTAAATCTCTAAATCTCTAAATCTCGATATCCCCAAATCTCGAAATCCTCAAATCTCCAAATCTCCAAACTCTTATATCCCGAAATCTCCAAATCTATCAATCGCCAAATCTCCAAATTCCAATATTCCAAAATTCCACATCTCCAAATCTTTAAATTACCAAAAACTCGCCTCTCAAACTTCCCTTATCTGAAAATGCCCACATCCCGAAGTCCTCATAACTCGAACTCGTTCCAAGCATCTCTTATCCTAAGATCCCTATATTCCAATATCCCTATCTCCTCATACCCCAAATCTTTCAAATTCCAAAATCCTAAATTCCCAAAACTAATATATCGCATTGCCGCTTACATTTTACTACTTAATTCCACACTTGAAAATCTGAAACTCTTCCAAGTTCCTCCATTACATAACTTCAGCACATTACCCGAACCTCGTGCAACTACCCCATTGTAATACCGCGTCGCAAGTCAAACTTTGACGAAGAAGTGTTGGAGCCGCGGAATAATCATCCGTATCGTATTCAAAAGACTAATTATACGAACAGCCTCTCCCATTACGATCCAAATCCTGTTAAAAGGAAAGAGTAAAGGGAGAAGCGCGAAACTGTGGCACGCAGCGACAGTTTTCGAGGATCCCCAGAGACCACGGTGGTACGTTTCAGACGAGCTGCGTGAACGTCCGTGTTATGGGGTTGTCAAACCGGAGACAGAATGACATCTCTATTATCACGAGAGCAGACCATAAAGGAAGAGAGACGGAACGAAGGGAGGAGGCAAGAGGTTCCATGTAGGAACGCGCGTGCCACCGAGATAACGGATCTCCCTGATGATAATCCTCCTTGGTGCCATCCTAGGGTACATATGGTCGAACCCCATGACTGTTAAACAGATCTCTGTTGCCAGAAGCTGTTGTACAGCTTCATCTACGAAGATCCCGTTGATAAATTTCATCCTTTCGATTATTGGACATACAATTTGATCTGCACTATCCACAGTGTTTGTGGTACTCAAAAATATCCATATCTTTCCATCCATTCATTACGTTGTGTACGTTTTGTTTATAAATTAATACGTTCTAAAATTCTTTACTGATAGGACGTTTGATAATTTAGTAAGATCGGGTAAATGATAAGGATGATATGGAGAAACTTAATAATTCAGTTTAATACAAAGTCTGAAATATTCCACTTTGAGTAAAATGGGTTTTAACAGCTTTTCGAACTCTTGTAACGTTCATAATTAGTGTGTACTAAGTGAGTCTATTACAGTAGATCAACCTTCTCAAACAAACAAAAATGGCCCACGTGTCCTATTTGGTCAAATGACAAACTCTTGATAAAGTCCTACTTCTCTTGTACGACTGCCATCTTGTCAGCTTCTAAATACAGGGACCACCATACGGAATCGTTAATCTTTTCAGAATATTTTAGGAGACGTCTTTGTGAAGTACAGCTTTATTAAGAACCACAAAGGGAACAACAGGGAGAAGAGGGGTGATGTTTTTCAGGATTGATTTTCAAGTTACTTGTGTAAAAGTACGTTGTCCCGTGGACGGCTGTCAGTGGAACGGCGTGAAACGAGGGCATCAGAAAGCTAGGGAAACGTGGAAATCTGCGGTACTTCCGGAACGCAGCGGGGCCACTCGACACAGCCCATTGAAAGCTGACCAAACACCACAATGTAATTCGGCCCGGGGTCATCGTATAACGTGCTAACGTGCTCTAATGCGCCCTTAACGAATCCCTTAATCCAATTTCGTGCAAAGTAACGAAATTATGTGCCGGCGAACCGGAAGTTGCGGCCCGTTCACGGAATACTCTTCCTCCTTGTTCTGCCTCAAGTGCCCGCCATTTTGTGCGCGGTCAGACAACAATCTTCTTGTTTTTCTTTGTTAAACTCTTTCTCTTCTGTATTTCGTATGTTCGCTTAATTTTCTACTTTTTGTTATATCTTATCAGTAGTAATGCAGAATTAGTATTTATTGCTTAAAAAGCCCCATTAACAGCATATAAGTTTAAATTATCAAATACTTTATAATAATATAATTCATATTATACAAGGTCGATCGTTTTATATAACCTGTTTATTTTTTATGCCAGGAAAATATTTCAGAGAAATAGAATGTTCAGTTTGTACAGGCCAATGTGGAGATAAGTAAAATAATTTTGTTAAGGTCACTCTTCTCGAGATTTCATGGTTATCGAATTTTTGTTAAATGGAAGTATAATATTTTCATTATAACAATATGACAATATTATAACTCGTAAAAAACAAATTTATTAAGCTTCACGTGACTTTCAGCAAGAAATACATGAAATGTTTACTGTTAATTTTAGTTCGAGAATTTAATATTTGCACTATTTAGCAATGTCCTAAAAAAATATTTTTAAATATTTTAAATTTATTGTTAAATGAATATTATTATTTGCATATTAGTTTAATTAGTGTATATGTATAGATACATTTAAGAATAACAAATAATATAATAATAAGTTTAATTAGTGTATATAAATACATGTAACAATAACAAGTAATATAATAAGTTTGATTAATTTATCCATCTAACAATACATCTAAATTTTTACAACAAGACAGCTATTTAAATTTGGCGCCAATTTATGACACAATGGCGGACCTTTACCTCATTGATTTGATTATTTTCATGCCTTCCATTCTTGCACCTTATTGGACATAACGCATGTACAAAATGATAAGAAGTTGTACAAAGATGGTAAAATGATACATAATGATTATACAAATGCAAACACTTATAAAGGTTTTTTAATGAAATACGCCTCGAGAAATCATCAGAAATTAATTTTTACCTTAGTATCACCGAATGATAAAATAAATATATTTTAATAAGCTTAATTACACGACCACTCAATGTCAAAAATGTAAAAATAATTTCTGTACTACCTATTTCAGAATAATTTGGTATATGTCCGAAATTCCCATAGAGTTTCGAAAAAACTACGGGCAACAATACGAAAGCGTCGATACAATGTCTCAGCACGATAGAAAGGAAACAAGCTAGTTACAGTAACCTTTCGCAAAGTTTCACGATGAAAAAGAAACGAAGGCAACCTCGTTCGTCGATCGAATCGTTAATCGAAACTGTGCATCGACCGGATCTTCGCTGTGGGATATCATAAAAGATGCTAGATACGCTACTGAACGCGACGAGAAAGGGGTCGTAGGGAGTCAGTCCTTTTAATTATAAAGCCCACCGGCGATAATTGTCGTGTAGTTGGACCAACATTGTGACTGCATGTTTTCCCGCCACGCCCATCTCGGTGTTCGTCTCAGCGGGCGAATCTTTTCTTCGTGTTTGCCCCGCCGTGGGACCGTCACTCCTTCGACTCTTATTAAATCTCGATTCCGAGATCGATCCTTCACTGATCTTCCTCTAGTCGTTGCCGTGAGAACCCACCTTTCTACTGCTAATTTCAATACGCACAGAGATAACCAGCTACTTAACGTATGAAGCCTTACGCCATTTTGGAGACATCGCATATAATTTTGCGAAAAATACAATAATACAAAGATAATTATTTACTTTAGGGTGGCTCAAGAACAACTCTATTTTTGGCTTTCACTTTCTGAAAATTTAGTGTATGATGCAGAAAAATCCTCTCGAAGCTTAAAAATGAAAAGAGAGGTTGTTCAAAACAATTTTCGGTATATTGATTTTGTGTCATATCGACTGTTAACTACTATTTAAGTGATTGCAAATGTTACGACAAAATTACACTAAATTAGATTGTTAGTATTAAGTACCACAGCAATGTCAATAAACTGATTTAACCATGTTTACATTGTTGAGAAATCAATAAATAATAAATAAGATTAATTATTTAAGAATGTTGGTTGAAAACAGTGAATTGTTCAAAGTTTTGATATTACTCGCTGCCAAACAATATTCGTTGTCTACAAAAGATCTTAATGATTTTGTGACGAAAAATCATTAATTTTATTTAAACAGTTGGAGTTACCACATGATTTCCTCGATGTACATCCTGATTTATGGATTTTAAATGAAAGTTATAAGAATTGTCAAGAAATATTGAAAATTTTGCAAGTTCTTGATACGGCAGAGCGCGGAGTAGCCTTAATAGAAGAATTTAATAAATATTTACCTAAAAAAGAGAATCAGTTGCAATATTTATTAAAAATAGTGCAACAACGTAGAAAAAAATATCTATCATGTAATAACAATGTTTATTTAGCAAAAAAAAATTGTAGGAGTTAAATTAAATACATAAAAGTGTATTTAAATTACAAAATCGATAGAATACCTATAAGTGGTTGATATAAAGAATAACTATTGATAAATAAATAGTTTTAAATAAATCAAAATTGGTTAAAAAATTTTATTTTTAATTTTGTTCTGTAAACTTTTAAATCGCTTTGGGCGACTATTTAAATTGAAATTTTTAAGATCAAACTTTGACAGAACTTTTTTACATCATATACTAACTTTTTAGAAGTTGAGAGCAAAAAATTGAACTTACAACAAAATATATGAAACAAAAGTCATGCATTTTTTCATTTAGAATATGATACCGGAATAAAAAATATGGGTTTATGAGAAAAAAGACAAGATGACCTTGAAATGACCTCGAAGACACTCTGCATTAAAAAATTAGTAATGCCTTTTGACTCTCCACTCGTAATACTAAAGGACACGTGTCTGCTTTTCTTAAATCACACATCTTCGAGATTTTTTACAATGTCAAATGGTACACCCTGTAGGTATTGATAATAACTTCGTTACACTCTTTTGATAATAACTAAAACAGATTTTAACAGAGTTAAGGGGTAACACCACTCTAGGATTTTCAAAAAGTCGATTTTTTTTTTGGCTTAAACAATGCTTTGGGGTCATAGAAACAGAATGCCATTTGATTTATAGTGGAAGACAAATTTTAAAAGTGTCAATTATCAATTTTGCCGCAGCTTCTCAGAGCGCGCACTGAGTACTTACGCGGCGTGCTGCGATTCATGGCTTCTGTATTACTTTTACCATTTAAAATAATAAGTACATCTGTTATCTACAAAACAAACGGTTGTAGAGGAAGGTAGAGGAGGAGGCCAACATCGACCTGGATGGCCAAATGTATGGTGCAGGAATCGCAGATTAAAGCTAAACAAGAAATTGAAGGATTAAAGTGTTCATAAAACTTTAAACGCGTTTTTCCCGAAACCATTTTTGCCATACTGGGAGGACGGATTTCTCGGTGACTATTGTATGGATCGAATTGAAATTTTTACAGTAGCTTCACAACAATATCCTCCATGGTAGTACGTAGCCGTTTTTTGATCGAATGTAAACTTTTTTTTTATAAACAATTCAATGCACATTTTTCATGCAAAAAGTCGATTCATTTCTTAAAACATGCATAACTTCTACAAAAATTGATTAAACAAAAAACCCCTACCGAGGCCAATTGTATATATATTATAAATTTTTTTGATTTTTTATTCCAAGTCTCACACATGGCGAGAAATCCGTCCTCCCATGTCGGTGTTTCTACAAAAGCTGTTTCCACCGATGGGCTCTGTCGCCCCCATTTTGTACGAAAATGACAAAATAAAAATTATTTTTCGTACTTCAATATGTGTTAAATAAATGCTCTGAAAAGAAATTCTTTTCCGCTTGTCATACTTCCAAAATAAATTGTCAAATTTAGGTCTCTTTTTCTGGCTCTAAAGTGGTGTTACCTCTTAAGTGAGCTTGCGTACATGTTTTAAATTTTGAAAATGTAAAAATATAAGAGTTTGAATAGTTTTGCTAATACTGCATACATTTTATAACAATTTGGTAAATTTTAGTACAGAAAGTCATAGAGATTGAAGTTGTGACCTGAAATAGTAAAGATTGAAATTTATAATATCCACACTTTTGTCCCTGACTCATTTTTTGAACTCATATGTACAATGTTTGAAAATTTAGATGTTTTATTATCGATTTATATTATTCTTGCGAACATTTCGAACACTGAGAAAATGTGAATTCGTTCCACTAGATTTCCGCAATATCTCACTGTGCAAAGATCAAATTTCTCCACAAACGGTGCAGAAGTTAAATTGCCCGTCAAACATCTTCTACATTCTCCAAGATTTTGAAAAACGTTTCTGAAATCAAATACAATTTACGAAAATTAATACAAACAGTAAAAGTGTCATTGCTTGAGACAAATTTGAATGAAGTACAGTATATTATATAGTTGAATAAAAAAAGATTCATCAAATCAGGTTCAATTAAGTTTAAATTTATTTTTTCAAATGAAATCACTGTAAGACGTGTTTTTCACTGGTGCTTGCTTAGGTGCGATTAAAAATATAAATTTGAAAATATAATTCTAAAGTCCCATCATTTTTTAAAGTTACAAAATTAATGAAACAACGAAATACAAAAATATTGAAACTTTTCGCACTCGGAAGTCTCAAAGTTCTCAAAATTTAAATATCCAAGGTCCAAGAATTGTTTTTAAACTTTCTAATAATTAAAGATCTGAGGTCTCGTATCTGAAAATTTCTAAAATTCCAAAATCCTAAAATTCCTATACCCCAAAACCCCTGCATGTCACAATTCTGCAATAACCTAAAACATCTGAAGGCCAAAAATATTTGAAGTTCACAAATTCTCTTATTTCAAGTTCCTAAAGCTCCCATATTTCAAGTTCTTAGGGGCTTTAAGAAATTTCCATACTCAATTCTATATTTTAAAACTCTGCACTTTCCAAAATTTCTATATCCCAAAATTTCCATATAATTTCAATGTCTAATGTTCTGAAATTCCTATATCTCAAAATTCCCAACATTAAAATTCCTGAAATTTTCATATCTCCATATTTCCCAATGCTCATACCCAGATCCCTATATTTGAAAATTCCCAACATCCCAAAATTGCTGCATTTCAAACATCTCGTATTTTAAAATTCCCGTATATTACAATCCCAACAGCTCCCAAATCCACATATCCTAAATTCCCATATTTTAAATTTCCGAAGCTCCAAAATCCTTAAAGCCCTAAAATCTTTCAATTTAAAAAATCCCCACATACAAAAATTTTCATATTCCAAAACCCCTTGTGTTAAAATATCTAAAATTCCAAAATCGCCTTACCTTAAAAACCCAAAGTTTCAAAGTCTTTAATAACTCAAAATTCTTATATCCCAAAATCTCTATATTCAAAAATCCGCATATCGCAAATTTTCAGGAGCAAGAATATAATTTCTTAGTCCCATAATTGAAAAATATAAAAATTTTAAAATGTCCACATAGTAAAATCCCCAAACTTTCAAAGTCTTTAATAACTCAAAATTCTTATATCCCAAAATCCCTTTCTTCCAAAATCCGCATATTTCAAATTTTCAAGAGCAAGAATATAATTTCTTAGTCCCATAATTGAAAAATATAAAAATTTTAAAATGTCCACATAGTAAAATCCCCAAACTTTCAAAGTCTTTAATATCTCAAAATTCTTATATCCCAAAATCCCTATCTTCCAAAATCCGTATATCGCAAATTTTCAGGAGCAAGAATATAATTTCTTAGTCCCATAATTGAAAAATATAAAAATTTAAAAATGTCCACATAGTAAAATCCCCAAACTTTCAAAGTCTTTAATAACTCAAAATTCTTATATCCCAAAATCCCTATATTCAAAAATCCGCATATCTCAAATTTTCAGAAGCAAGAATCCAATTTCTAAGTCCCAAAATTGAAAAATATTGAAATTCTAAAATGTCCACATTTTAAAATCCCTAAAATTTAAAAATCTCCAATTTCTCAAACCGTCTTATATTCCAAAATCCCTGTATTCCAAAATTCGCATATCGCAAATTTTCAAGAGCAAGAATTTAATTTCTCAGTCGCAAAATTGAAAAATACTAGGATTCCAAAATCTCCACATATTAAAATCCCTAAAATTTAAAAATCTCCAATATCTCAGACCGTCTTATATTCCAAAATCCGCATATCGTAAATTTTCAAGAGCGAGAATGTAATTTCTAAGTCCCAAAATTGAAAAATATTAAAATTTTAAAATGTCCACATAATAAAATCCCCAAAATTTAAAAATCTCCAATATCTCAGACCGTCTTATATTCCAAAATCCCTATATTCCAAAATCTCAAGATGCAAGAGTTAATTTCCCGAATTGAAAAATTCCAAAGTTCCAAATTTCAAAAATTCCTAAAATTCCAAATTTCAATAATATACTGACTGAAATAGCCATCTTAATTTTCCTACTTCCCTTACACCTCAATCGTCCACACTCTCCGAAAAAGCACGCGAGAACCTTTCACGTGTTATTGCGAGCGATTCAAAAACCGCCCCGTCGATTTCGTTTAAAAAGAAAGAAATTGACAAGTACTGGAGGGGGTAAAAGGCGATTCTTCTTCCCTTTCGGTCGAAACTCGATAGCCAAAATATTGAATTTCCGCAGAACAGGGTGGATGGACGTCGTTGTAAAATCGGGGATGCAAGAAGTCCTGGCAACAAAGAGGGTGACTTTGTTCGCCTCTCCTGGTTCGCCCTTTATTCCTCACACGCGTCCCTCTCCTTATTTTCTTTTTTTTTTCTGTCCACGAACGAGGGTGAGCGACAAGAACTACCAGTTCTTTTCGAATTACGTAAGAAATCCCGCGGCGAAGCTCGATTCTAATCGATCCTTTGATTCCATGACGTTTTAACTCTGCCCTACGGGCATCCTTTAACGAAGACGCCGCCCTTACTGTTCCTCTCCTTCGATACATCAATTTTTTTTCTTCTTTTTCAATGAAACGAGTTATCGTGAAACTGTGGGAATTCGAGCAATTTCGGATAAACGAAAACTTTTATCAAAGACGAAGTAAGACTGATATATCTAAACAAAATTTATTAATATTTAGTTTGTAAATATGTAATTGCACTTATACAGCATCTGAATGTATTTTTGAATAAAGTATTTTGTTTATTATAACGTTATGTGCAGGGTGTTACAGAAAAATGTACCAGGCTTTAATTTGAACATTCATGAACAAGTATGAATGGTAAAAAATTTATGGAAAAAACTAATCTACTCAATAACTCAGTACCTATTAATTTATCCTATTAGACCTGTAAATATGACAATAAATAAAATTGAATATTAAAAAAATATTGTGTGAGTACACTTTTTGGGTCACCCTGTATTGATACATTTCTGTCTACATAAAAAAACAGATATAAATACAGTTTACAAATAAATAACATGTATAAGCATAAATATATCTTACAAATAAATGACATATAAAAATATAAATGCGTTTTACAAATAAATGATATATAAAAAATATGAGTACATTTACAAAGAAATGATATGCATAAATAAAATATATTTCGTACATAAATAATAAATAGTATGGCTACAAATATATTTAAAATATTTATACATATAGACGGATAAATATATGTAGATACATGTAAGTATAAAGATAGATATTATTACATCTGTACATTTTTGATAACATAAAAGTATTGATTACTTCGAGCTATACATTGTACAATCTCGTTATTTTTACATCAGCCCTTTCACGAGAATGGTCCTCACCAGTTTCCAAGTAAACAGCCCCCAATATTGACAAAAATCGTGAAAATACAGCGAATTAAAATAATACGACGCAAAAATAGAGGTTATGTTCCTGTTTAGTGGTTGGTCGATCATGTAGAAGTGGGCGCAACAAAACAGATTGTTTCGAGCGTCGAGAGTAATATTCGATTCCAAGAGCAGCAGGGTATCAACCTTCTCGATAGTCCTCGAGACTGCAAGTAATTTCGAGCGATTTCAATTTCAATTTAACCCCTCAAGCCGATTTCGTGAGTTCTCCATTACCCTATTTCGAGGATCGACAGCGGGGACGCAATTATCCGATATCGTTGACGGAATAGAAAGTCTCATTATGAATTCGCGATGTTCGTCCCGACGATTGCTGACAATAGTGTTCCATTCCTTATGCTGTCTCCCTAAAAACAACGCCGATGTCAATGACGGCATATTACATATTTTGAACGGAATCTCCGCAAAACCTAATTCGAATTTTGTTTTCGTTCAGATACGTTTGAAAGAATGTTACAAAATAACCATTTTTGGACCTCATTGTGGAAGAAAAACTCATGTAGGCCATTTAATAACAAATTTTAGTAGTATTTATTCTAAATACGAGGAGAAATTCTTACATTGGTATTTAACTTAAACTTACTTTCAAATGAGCGGCCATTTTGTTATACTGATGTTCGGTTTCATACGATCTGCGAGCAATTTTGCATTTTGAGCTTTTATTTTCCAATCTAAAAGAAATTATTGTTAGAATTAATTTGTAACAATTTATAAACTGATTAAATTGTATTAATCTTAAAATCAATTTTTATTCACATAGCGTCTAAATAAAAGCAATATTTTTTTATAATGTCCAGTATAACTCAAATGCAAAATAATAGGTCAAAATCTAATATTTTATTAAATATTAATTTATGTAAATAAAAAATCTGTACCTGTTTTTAATCTATAGTTTCTATGTAAATAAAAACATCTACAATGATGTTTACACAGATAAATAATTTAATTACGAAGATAACTTACTGACATAAAACATATTCAAAATGGCGGATGAATGTACCTTTCAGCCATTACAGCACGCTCTTTCGCAAGAAATAGTACAAAATATCGTCTTCTTTTTAAGGAAAAGCATCGATAAGAATTTCCAAGAGGAAAAAGCTGAACTAGAACCCGTAAGAATGTCGAGGAAGTAGAAGCAGAAAACGGAAGGGGACAGAAGAAGAGGGAAACTCCAAGAGGTAGAAGATCCTTGGCTGAATTTTCGGCGACGAAAACTGAGTGGAGGATGAGAAACGACAATAACTTCTCGGCTCGGCGTACAATTTGATTTTATGCAACGCTTGGCACGCCTCTTAGCGCCAGATATCCTTATAACGTTTAACTAGATTGTTATGATTGTTGTCCCCAGCACCGTTTCTATCCTCTCCCCTTTCTCTCCTTCGTTAGACACACTTACACGAGGCTAAAATGCACACATAGAATCTCTTTTCAACTACCTTACACCCCTTGGACCGCATATATCTGTGTACGTGCGAATCTCTCTGTGCGTTTCTTGGCGTAATCAATTAACAAGTTTTATAATATAAAGAATTGCTTATAAAAAATTACTTAAAGTCAAGGGACACATTGTTTGTAACAAATTTTACGAAATAAAGAGACAAATTATTAATGAGAATTTTTATGAAATAAAAATTGTTATTGAAAGTTGTCAAGTGAAAGGTTTGTTTATGACGAAATTTTTAAGATACAATAATATGTAATAATTTTTATAAAATAACAAATTGTATATAAGAAGTTTCATAAAATAAAGCAGGAATTTGGGACCATAAAAAATAAAAATCATAAAAATAGAGATCATAGAATGCATAAAAAATAGAATAACAGATTAGAAATGTAGGAACAAGTTACGTGGAGAAGAAATTAATTAGCCTCAGGATTAAAATGTACTTTGTACTATACTTTCGACTGTTCTACATAAAACTATCATTAGACGATAACAAACTGTGTAAAATGACATTGCAATTGAAACATATCACTTCAATAATTACTATAATAAAAATAATAGATATCTTTCTTTGCAGTAATAGATTCATTATTAACACTTTAATGGCCGCCTACGTACTCAAATCTCGCCAGAGGTCGGCAATATTTTTGAAGAATTAATTTAAAAAAACTTTATGTACATTTATGAAACAATTCAACGTGTGCGAACATACACAAAAAATAAATGAAAACAAGAGTTACGACACATTTAATACAATAAATTTAATATTTTTCTTTGTGTAATAATTATTTATGTAACCACCTACGTTCATCAATCGTCACACACATGTGTGAGCGGCCATTAAAGTGTTAAACAAAATAAGTAGGTATTTAAGATATCAAGGAAAGGGGGTGCTATAGAAATATTTCTTTGTCTAATTTACTGTATGTAATTTTTAAATACCAAAAGTATCGAAATTTCGAAGTATAAAAATTTTTTTAATTAAAAAATTTCAAACATTTAAAGTCTGAAGTTTCAAAATACCAAAATTACCAATATTTTAAATTATCAGTGCCATGTAGTTTCAAAATTCCATAGTTTTAAAGTCGCAAATTACACACTCTTCAAGCTTTCAAAATTAAGGTCTCATTTTTAAAAAATTTTAAAGTTACAAAATTCAGTGTTTCAAAATCCTGAAATCCATAAATGCTGAAGTACCAATATTCTAAAGAATTGATCCTGTAAAGTTCCAAGCTTTCATAGTTCCAAAGACCGAAGTTACCAAAACTTCAAATTTTCAAAATTCCGAACTCGTATTGTTTAAAAAATCCAATAGTCCAAAGATCAATGTCCAAAAATCCCGGCATTCATGAATTTTAAAGTTGAAAAATTCTAAAGTATCATTATTCTGAAATATTAGAGTCTTATAGTTCCAAAATTCCATAATTCCAATTCCCCTAAACTACCAAAACTACTAAACTATAAAAATTCTGAAAGTCTACAATTCTAAAACTCTAAAACTCTAGAACTCAAAAACTCTAAAACTCTAAAACTCACAAACTCTAAAATTCATAAACTCTAAAACTCTGAAACTCTAAAACTCTAGAACTCTAAATCTCCAAAACTCTAAAACTCTAAAACTCTAAAACTCTAAAACTCTAAAACTCTAAAACTCTAAAACTCTAAAACTCTAAAACTCACAAACTCACAAACTCTACAACTCCAAAACTCACAAACTCTAAAACTCACAAATTCTAAAACTCTAAAACTCTAAAACTCTAAAACTCTAAAACTCTAAAACTCTAAAACTCTAAAACTCTAAAACTCTAAAACTCTAAAACTCTAAAACTCTAAAACTCTAAAACTCTAAAACTCTAAAACTCTAAAACTCTAAAACTCTAAAACTCACAAACTCACAAACTCTACAACTCCAAAACTCACAAACTCACAAACTCTAAAACTCACAAATTCTAAAACTCTAAAACTCTAAAACTCTAAAACTCTAAAACTCTAAAACTCTAAAACTCTAGAACTCTAAATCTCCAAAACTCTAAAACTCTAAAACTCTAAAACTCACAAACTCTCAAACTCTAAAACACTGAAACTCTGAAACTCCAAAACTCACAAACTCTAAAACTCTAAAACTCTAAAACTCTAAAACTCTAAAACTCTAAAACTCTAAAACTCTAAAACTCTAAAACTCTAAAACTCTAAAACTCTAAAACTCTAAAACTCTAAAACTCTAAAACTCTAAAACTCTAAAACTCTAAAACTCTAAAACTCTAAAACTCTAAAACTCTAAAACTCTAAAACTCTAAAACTCTAAAACTCTAAAACTCTAAAACTCTAAAACTCACAAACTCACAAACTCACAAACTCACAAACTCACAAACTCTGAAACTCTGAAACTCTGAAACTCTAAAACCCTAAAACTCTAAAACTCTAAAACTCTAAAACTCTAAAACTCTAAAACTCTAAAACACTAAAACTCTGAAACTCTGAAACTCTAAAACTCTAAAACTCTAAAACTCAAAAACTCTAAAACTCTAAAATTCTACAACTCACAAACTCTAAAATTCATAAATTCTGAAACTCTAAAACTCTAAAACTCTAAAACTCACAAACTCGCAAACTCACAAACTCACAAACTCACAACACTCTAAAACTCTAAAACTCTACAACTCACAAACCCTAAAATTCATAAACTCTAAAACTCTGAAACTCTAAAGCTCACAAACTCTAAAACTCACAATCTCTAAATCTCTAAAACTCTAAGACTCTAATATTCGAAAATTCCAACGTCCCAAAATCCTGAAATCCACGAACTCCAAGTTAAAAAATTCCAAAGTACCAATAGCATAAAACACCCATATAAAATACCAATAATCTAAAATAATCTATAATCCCAAAGTCCAAAACATCCAATAAAAATATTGCAAAATCATAGCATCGGAAGGTCCCGAAATTCCCTTGTCCCAAATACAAAAAATCTAAAAATTCCTACATTTGAAAACCTCCCACCCCACCTAACTATCAGGACCACCAAAGTGCTTGATCCGTTCCTGGTTCTCCAGTATCATCACGTTTCAGTGTGCTCGTTAGAAGCGCGAAAGAAACGTTAAATCGCAGTGTCGGTGTCGGTAGATGAACGCGGGGTATTCATATTCTTGGCAGCGTCAGTGGGAAGAAGGTTAGGTTAGCGTGAGAAAGAAGAGAGACAGAGAGGGACAGATAGAGAGAGAAAGAGAGGAAGAGGATGACAGAGGTTGGTAGTGGTTGGCAGAGCGTCGAAGCCAGTGGTGCAGACCAGCGGCCCGATGGAGGCAACTCTGGTATTCTAACCCTACAGCCAAGGGGGCTGCTAGTTGTGCCGTTGCTGCTGATGCCGCTAGCTGCTGCTCCAGGTACCGTCTGCGGTGCTGGTGCACACACAAGCGACAAAGAATGTCGGTAACACGAACGTACAGGGGGAGTGAAGGGGGTAACAGGGGATGGAGGCAATGTAGGCCCTGCCGGAGCTGAATACCACTCTGGATATTTCTTATCCCAGCGCACGTAACCCTCTAACAAGCTAGCAAAGTTTACCAATAAATTGTATGACGGCGATGGTGTGGAGAGTCGCCGGAAATGTTGGCGTTTCCGTTTTCTTCTCGCGTTCCTCCTCTATCGAAAACGCTTTAACATGAATCCGCGATAAAGATCCAGATAGAACGAACAAGGTTACTGGATCCAAACTATGTACAGTCTCTTCCACAATAAAGTCTTCCAGGTCTCAAGATTCATCACGCGAATAGAATTAAATTATCGGTATGGTCATTCTTGTTTCTTTGTCTGAAATTGTTCTTCTGTTTTAATTCTTGTTTCACTAGAAATCTGCGTCTGTATGGTCAGTATACAAAACTGTTATGCGCAGTGGCGGATCGCATATCAGCACTCCTTACCACTTGATATTATCGATGACATACTACATAAAAAAGGTTAGCTCTTTTACAATTTTTTTAAGTTTTCGAATGAATTTTCTAAAAATTTTCTGGCAGCACCTCTAATTTTAGCTATGAGGCAATACTGGTTATACATAAGTGTATTTATGCGTATTAGAGCAGGGTCATCTTTGTTGAGACGATCGAAAACTAATCTTAACCGAGAAATGTTTCATCCGAAATAAATCACTTCGCTTCCATACTTGTATGACGTATCAGCATAAAATTGTTATGTTATTCATAAGATCGTTTGTTATGTTTGTAACAGGGTTGATTATAGCATTTTCTTGAAAAATTTAAAAACTAACCTGTAAGATTATAATCTTTCTTCAAGTTGATTCATACATACACATGTTTATTTAAGTATGTAACAAACAAAAGAAAGTAGTTTTCTTCAGTCTTATACAGTCTTTTCTACTTTGTGATGGTACTATAACTTTTTATAATATTGCTACGTTTTAACATTCGTAAATACTTTTATTCGTTTTTCTTTATGAGTAGTTTTTACTAATTATAGAACATGTGCTCAGTATAACGTAACCAAGAAATGTTTGAACCACTTCGCTTTTATACTTGTAACAAAAGTAGTAGATGTGTCTAACGAAATACAGTACATATTCTTCTTAACAAAAATTTAGATACTACAAAAATAACTATTTGCTGAAAGTCTATCGGAAGAATGACGAAAACTTTTATGAAACGCGCTGTTACTGTGTCACCCTGATAGAAATTTTCTCGTTGAAAATTTTGATCATGCTTGCATCTTCGCGATTCGAAAACTTCGATTACTTTCGTATGCACCCCATCTGCAAATTTGGAAAATTTTCTGTCGGGGATTTATAGGATTTCCGAGGAAATTCTGTCGAGTGCAGCTTCTTTTCTTTTTTATCACCGATGCATAGTCGTCGGTTCAATGTCAATGAACGCCAAATGTCGGGACAACGTTAACTGGCAACGAAAGAGAGGGAAAGGGAGCCGACGATCGTGTTGAATAGTATTTCGTTGACATAATGCGACACGCGCGAGCACGCTTTATAATGGAGTCACAACGCGTCGGTTACACAATCACAATACTAATTCGACATAATGGCTACCTACTTTCTTGTCGATTGCTCGAAAAAAAACGACTGACGTAACGATTTCCTCACTCTAAACGGGGTTACTTTTCAATTATACTGGATTTTATTTGGGATACCGTATATTTTATGCGTTTAGTTCTGCAACTGAAAGTGTATTTTTACACGCTCGTCGGTAAGAAGAAAATTACAATAAGTATATTTTTTTGCTTTCAAAATTGTATAAAAAATATCTTAATGGTGAATAAAAGATATATCTCAGTACTTAAGTATTTTAAGAGTTTTCAAGTTTTCCAAATACTTAAAATAATTTTAACTTTTTGTCGAAAATGGAGAAAATCATCTTTGAAAATACATTATTATACTACAGTCGTGAAAAATAATTACTAACATTATTTTATTTATACACGAAAGAAATTATTTACAAAATGATTTAATAATTTCATTTATTTCATTTATTTTAAATAAAAATACTGTTTTAAATATTTTCTACTATTTTAAATAAAAATACTGTAATAATAAATTAATTCATTATACTTACTCATTATACTTATGTAATTATTTTCTTTATAATTTAAATTATGTTTAAATATGATGTAAATATTTATAACTATAAGTAATATAAATGTTAATAATTATAATTAATATAAATGTGCATAATTAATATTATTGTTCATAATTATTATAATAATATATTGATAACTGTTTTTAATTGTTAATTCATTATAAATGATATATTGACAATAGTTATAGGTGATATGAATGCTGAAAATTGTAATTAACATAACTGCTTAAAATTAGAATTATAGTTTATAATTAGTGGAATTTGTAATTAGTTTTCATTGCTAGTGAAGAATAAATAATATATTGATAATAGTTATAAGCAATTTAAATGCTAATAATTTTATTTTATATAACTGTTTATAATGATTATAATCTTTCATATATTATTAATAATACTATTTTTAATAATATTTAATGATATAATAATATTAATAATATTAATATTAAATATTTAATAAGAAATTTTATTAAAAGTATTATATATATATATAAAATATATAATAATATATAATATTAATATATGTATAAATAAATAAATATATATTTTTTTTAATAATATTATTAATAATGTTATTTAATATGTTTAATGCTAACGAAAATAATATAATTATAATAATATATTTATTAACAATCAATAATAAATGAAATTCCTTTCATCAGATAAATTCTCCGAAAATTTCTTTACTACTTCGTGCAGTAAATATCCAAAATGGTCCAGCTATATCACCTGCACGAAATAAGAAGGATCAAATTCTGGAGGTGTGAAAAAAGGGTTACAGGGACAATGAAAGTTTCCCCGTCGTACGTCCCGTGCAACATACTCGAACGAATATATGCATCTCGAATTCTCACCGAAGCGAATCGGTTTAAGTGAAAATCACTAGGCGGTTTGCGACCCCGTAAATATTGTACCGAACGTTTGTTCGGGGGTGTCTACGTAGCCCGTGACACTAGGGTTGTGGAAGGGGGTTCTCTCCTCTTCTTTTTTTTCTCTAACCAGTTGCTACTACAAAGTTCACGCGTGCCTTCTTGCCCCTTGAAGTGGTCCGCGCAATATGGCGGAAGAATCGATTGCACACGAAGAGACCAACGAAGAAACGCTTAAACCTCGAGGAGGGCTTTCTGGCGATCCTTCTTCCAGAAATGAACCTGCCTCCGGTAATTCTGCGATTCTTTCGTTGGATACAATGAGTAACTCAGAACAAAGGACCTCGTGTTAACCGCTGATAATTGTGTTACGTTTTTGAACACAAGGGTGTTTTGTTTGCTTCGAAAATTAGTTGTCTTTGTTTAAGGTTTGTTTTGGGTTTTATGGAAGTGGTTCAATAAAATTTAGTTATGTCGACAGCGCAATAAACTGAATCATAAATGGAGTTTTTCAAATTTTTTGAATTTGCAAATTATACTGTCGAGACTTTGAATTATTAATTTCTAAATTTCTAAGCTTTTCAATTTTTGTATTTTCAGATTTTTAAACTATATTTCTAAATTATCGAATTCTTATATTTTTAAATTGTATTTCTAAATTATCAAATTCTTATGTTTTCAGATTTTTTAATTTCTAAAACTAAAATTCCTAAATTTTGCAAATTTTATATCCCTCAATGTTTACTACGTGTCGTAATCAATCCTCTGTTTTCAGATCACCA
Organism: Megachile lagopoda; assembly: GCA_036983795.1. Taxonomy (NCBI): domain Eukaryota; kingdom Metazoa; phylum Arthropoda; class Insecta; order Hymenoptera; family Megachilidae; genus Megachile; species Megachile lagopoda. The sequence goes on from CM072792.1 coordinate 988,088, forward strand.
AATTTCCACGTTTTCAAATTTTCTTAATTTTCTAGATACCCCAGACTCCTCGTACTCACCGAATTTTAGACATTCTCAGAATTGTAAAATCTTCGATCGCTTAAATTTCCAAATTTTCAATCTTCTCATGTTTCCAAATTTTCAAATTTTTAAATATTTTAATTCAAAGCTTTTTGTATTTTTAAATCCTCAAATTTCCAGATATTCAAATATAAACATTTCCAAATCTGTACAGTTTTTTCAACTTCGCAAGTCTTCAACTTTCAAAGTTTTCATCGTTCCATGTTATTAAATTTTCCAATTTCAAAATGTTTATACATGAACGATCAGAATACACTTACATACTTCTAATAACTGCATTGCGAACGAGAATTATGTAACTCCAATTCCCTCAAAAACTTTCATCGCACACACGACTATAAGTTCTCCTAAATAGCAAAACTTTGACCAAAAACAGGAAGAGTATAATGGAGCTGAAACATCGCAAAGAAAAAGAACCAAGAAACCACTAGAATTCCGGTAAATTTGAACTTTGCAGATGGTCAAGATGGAAGATATGGGAAAAAGAAATCTGCAACATGCGGAACATTCTTACCACGAATATTTCAACATGAAATATCTTGAAAAGCGTGGACTACCATTTTAATGTTACCCAAAGTGCTTTTACTTCTTTCTTACCTTCGCAAAATTTCAACTGACACGTCAGAAATATAAAAATACTAAAAACTGGTGCTACCTCTTACGATTAATGACGATTTTATTGTTAATACTTACAGAACTTATGGATGTACTTAACATATTATTTTATACAAATATATTTTGTTATACATATGTACTTCTTTCATATACGTCAATTCATATATTATCATTGCATTCTGTATTCAGGTATGTTTGATTATAATGTGTATTACTAGGTCTTTTGGTTTTATTATTAAAATCTATACAACTGTTGCATTTATGTATACATATATTTAATATACTGTTCTATGTTTTAACACACATACATGTTCCATATACATATGTGTTAAAATCTGTATTATATGGATGTATGTTATTATATACATTTTACGACATGTGTATCATACATAATTTATAATATTTATATTGTACATTAGGGTGGCTTAACAAATTTTGTTGAAAACTTAGCATATGGTGTGAAAAAAATTCTCTAAAAGTTTCAGCTGAAAAATTTAATTTTCATACGCCACTCGAAGTAACTTAAAAGTATACAAAATAAAACTATTTATTTAATAGTATTAGTAAATTGTAGTTAAAAATCAATATACCAAAAGTTGCTTTGAGCATCCTCTTAAATTTTAATTTTTCAGAAATCAAAAATTGTTTTTAAACCACCCTAATGTACGTACAATATAATATAAAATAATTACTAAATAATTACACATATTTTTACACATTAATTGCCACTTTTGACTTCATTACTCAATTAAATTTTAAACTAACTAGACCTAACTTCCACTTACTCCTATAGAATTAACATATTTCTCACAAGTAGTACCAATATGTGTATTTACACAAATAAATGAAAATTAACAGCTGTACATAACAAACGTAAATAACATATCTCTGTTCGAAGAAGTTTTCGATATGGAGTCCATAGAAACAACATAACGAAGAAAACACAACAGTGATGCAAAAGTGAAGCTTGCGGAGAAAGTTTCGCGAGTTTTTGTGCGTCGTAGAAGAAGGTGTCAAAGCGGCGTACAAAGGTTTCGTTTAATTCGTTTTGCAGAACCCTCGGGCCGAATAATTCGCGCAGTTTTCAGACGCGAAAAAAGCCCTTGGAGCTTGAGAAGCAGCAGGAGAGCCGGTACATATTAGCGCCAACGAGTCAGAAAACCCTCCCGCGGCTCGCGTCGCTACAATATTTATGGGGTTGCTCGTGCGAGCGAGCGAGCGATTCTCGTTCGCGCGAGTTCGCCCGGTTGCCCGCTCAAGGTCCGAACAACTCCTAACGCGTGTGCGGGACGAGACTGGGACGAGCGTGAAAAATTAATGAGCAAGGACACCGACATAGAAAACCTTAAAATGTCTCGTGATACTCTTCTCTTGAAAAAGAAAAAATATCAACAACACTTACTTTCAGCGAACTATGCGATATCACTACAACTCTAGGTACCTTCGTTCGTTTCTTTAAACTTATTGTTTTTCTTTATATTTCGCACTTTGTTCATAACTGCATGCATTTAAGCATATACTTGGAGTAGGTATCCAACTTTAACGCTAAAACTACCAAAAAGGTCAAATGACCCTTTTACAAGTTTTTCATTTTAACTTACAACATTTATTAAGACAATTTCTTTAGAATCTTTGCTAATATTCATGGAGCTAAAGAATTAATGTGTATATTAATTTATGTTTTATCATTTATTTATTTTTCAACTTCATTTTGAAAGCTCCTCAACAAATTGTGTAACTTATAATAAGAAACTTGTGTAAAGATCGTTGATTGCTTTGGTAGTTGTGTTAATTATTAAATACAAACATGTAATTTCGTATAGAAAATAAAACCGTTGTTTTGGCTACATACGAAGTAAATATTCAAATAGTATATAGAGTATTACAGTTTCTTTTATATTTACAACATACAAAATTATAACTAAATACCTTCATCCGAATAGTAAAATTTCTACCTTCAGATAAATAATAAAAAGCTACATATGTGAAGGGAAAAATGTGAAATTAATTAAAATTTGAAAATCCTCATATGGCTTAGTAATTAAATAATAATCATGACATGTTCTAATTATTATTATCTTAAATAGTAAATATATATTAATTTAATTATTATTATTATTATTTAGTAAAAAAATCAAACTGTTGTGAAATAATTTTTTGTGAAATAAAAACATTTTATTCATAATAAATTCATTTAATCCAATTGCAATAGGTTTTTTCTCCAGAATTAATTTTGGCACATGAAACTTTACTGGTAACTTGACGCGCCTGGTTTTTATTGCTACGCAGATATTTTTTGTGAGTAATCTTTTTTTTCTCTGTCTTCGGCATTCTAAAGAATTTATGTGACATTATGCTGTAAAAAGAATTATTGTATATTATAAAATTTTAGATCATATTGATATTATGACAAGTTTAATAATAAGAACTATATTTTTGTATAGTTATTATTAATATAAATATGTAAAATACTAAACTTTATTTGATATAATAAAAATTAACAATGTAATAAATTCTGCGAAGCCTACGTGTTTAATAATTCGGTCTCGCGTTAAATCGTATCAATAATGTGAAATAACTGGTTACTGTCATTAAATCTTATATGTCAATACTTAACTTCAATATTTAAATAAAATGAAAAATAAGATTAACCTGAACTCACTATTATTTAATAAATCTAAAACTACTTTATTTAATATTAATTAATTACAATTTTAACAAAAAGTACTCTCTTTCTTGCTTCAGTTATTATGAAACATTGATTCTTGGAATATTATACAATAATATTTTTAAGTGATACAAATATTGAATTATAGAAACTTTTGCATAATACATTTTGCTATTATATTTTGATTAGTTTAGACATTCAAAATATGCATAAATTCTATTATTAAAAAATTCCCATGAAATTGTTAATTATCGAGACTCGTTTCTACATTAAGCCATTTAAACCATTTAAATAACGAAGGACACAGTATGATATTTATATCATGAAATATTTACTGATCAGGTATGATGATGTTTTGAACACCAATTTTCGAATAATTTCGATTTCCGTTATTTTAATCTCTAATAAATATTACCAACAAAATTCCCTGTCATTTGAGCACTAGGACATACACAGTATGTCGGAAAAGTAACGGAACTTTTTAAATTTAAGGAACACTATTAGCGACATCTATAAAAACAATATGCTATTCGAAAACAGTATTCCTTTCCTACAAAACAAAACAATCATTATTAGAATCGAGCAACGAATTGTAAACTTATAGCGTTTAAAGCGACAGAACCTTTCTTCACCGTGTCACAAAATCACGATGGAGCAAAGAGCGAATATTAAATTCTGCTCGGTAAAGCTCGGTAAAACTTTTACAGAAACGTTTGAATTAATGAAAAATGTTTATGGCGACGATTGTTTATTCCGTACACGTGTGTTCGAGTGGTATAAGCGATTCCAGGATGGTCGTGATACTTTGGAAGACCCAAAGCCAGGTTTGGGGTTTTTCTAAATTCCAGACGATTCTAAAGGTATTATACTTCGGGAATTCGTTCCACAAGGACAAAATGTTAATGGCGAATATTATCTGGGTGTTATAGAACGTTTGTAGAAAAGAATTGTTCGTGTGAGGCCCGAATATCGAGCGCCGGGAAGTTGGTTTCTGTTGAATGATAATGCACCAAGTCACAGAACTGTCGCTGTTCGTGAATTTTTGGCGAAAAAACAAGTCTGTGTGCTCCAACATCCTCCATATTCGCCCGATTTATCTCCATGTGATTACTTCCTTTTTCCAAAACTGAAATTAATTATAAAAGTAACGTTTTATGACACTGTTAGTCCGTTAGACACAAGTCCGAGCAGCTGTGACAAGGGTGATTGAAGCGATTCCGCAAAACGACATAAAGAAATTTATGTTAACATTGCCTGAGCGTGCCCAGCGGTGTATTGACGCGAAAGGGATGTAACTTGAATAAAAAAAATTAATTTTGGCAAAATAACTAATACTTGTCTTTTTATTTAAGAAGTTCCGTTATTTTTCCGACATACTGTGTATACCTTGGTAGAATAAATAAGCGAAGGTTCGAAACGGTAACACATGTACCCGTAAGAAAAAAAGGAAAGCCGAAGAAACCGATGAAAAGTGGAGAAAAGAGACGGAGCGTGCGGTGAAATCGTTCAACGTAGGGTAAATAAAGTTTTAAATTTCCGCAGTTCCTTTCGCGTTTCTCCCCGGTTGGCGCCTCCACTATCTGCATAATATATCTCTAATGTGACGGAGGGAAAAGAGGGTGGCAAAAGTTGCCTTCGCCCGGTATAATGTAAGGCGTAAGAAGAAGCGAGGGGGTGGGTGGCGTAGGATAGGTGGATGTGGGTGGTTATAGTAGTGTGGTCGGTGGTTGGTGACGTCGGGAGCAGCCCTTGCAGGAGGCACGGTGCTTAAATAACGCGAGTTTGGATTTATAGTAATACTTTTATGAAATAATGTTAGTGGCGGATATTAAGGCAGACACTGGGAGCGTCGCTGGCTGAACGCCACCCTGCTCCTTTCTCTTCTTTCGCCATCTTTCGCTTCCCTTTGGCCTCGATTCTCTCCTTATTTTCCTTCTCGCGTGCTGCAGAAAAACTTCCGGCCATCTTTCTGCTTCTGTCGGTGCCCTCCGTGCGAATTTGTTGCCTACAAATCAATTTCGGCGAAATACTAACGCAACAGAGTCGTTTCTTCAAATAAGTCTGGGAAAGACGAACTGGACACGTAGTAAACTATCCGCCTAACGCGCCATCTTTTAGTGGAACCTATCGTCTGTAAAAACATAATTTCTGTAAGTTTTGAGAAACATCGACATTTGACCTTTGGTGAAGACCAAACTTCGTTTAACCAACTTTAAAAAGACTAGTTCTGTTTGAGCAAATTTTTATAAATGATCTTGCCTTATGATTTATTTATCAGATGCGTCAGTCAGAACTAATCACTGCTACAAGCAGGTAAAGAATTTGCAATGTTATAGCAGTTTTGTATTCGACAATGCTTGACTATGCAAAAATAATTGGACTTGAACACGAAAGCGTATTCAAAATTCGAGTAAGATTTATCACAGTTGAGGTGCGTCACGTGTCAGACTCGTCAAACGACAAGGGGTTAAAACACCGTTTTCATTAAGTATAATCGTAACCTGTAACAGTGACCTTTGATAACCATAGTGACACAAGTGATTCTTCTCGTACGACATAGGATGTAGAGAATACAAAAGTTTATTAACCTAGAAATTTGTAAATTTAAAGAACTGGAAAAATTTGAAAAACTTAAAAATTTAGGAAATGAATTCGGAAACTTGGAAATTTGAAAGTTCGAGAACTTTAAAATTCGAAAACCATGCAGAACTCTGTAAACACAAAACCTTGCCAATTTAAAAATTGTGAAGTTCATATACCGCTGTCAGTCCACGAATTGGCGCGTGAGTAGGTTGATCCAAAGTAAAAGGAGCTATCTCCACTGTGAGCTTTTGCAACATTACATTTCGCTGGAATTTCGCAAATAAGAATAATAATGAGAATAACAACTGCATCACATAATTCGCACTCTCACTCTTGAGTCGATCATTGTTCGGAGCCGATTATTATTGTTTTTGGCCTAATTCACCAGCTCGAGTCAATTGTTCCTACCGCTGAAAATACGTGGTGATAGGCGTCCATTTTTTTATTCCGATCAATTGGTAGCTCTTCTAAACACCTGGGTCAGCCTATTCACGCCAACTCGTGGGTTGACATCGGTACATGTCCTTCTCCAGAAGCCTGCAACAGACATATCTTCATATGTCTATGGCAACAATATATCATGGCCCATGAGACCATAAATGGGTATTTAATGCACCACAAATCTCTTGGAGCCCTACATCGCAATCAACACCACCTTCTTCGGCTTGTTTCAACGCGCAATCGTTCTACCCTACATCCCGCTAATTTTCAACCAGCGAACTCTCCCGAGACGAACATTTCCCGATCTGCAACCTAACCTCAAACGGTCGTTCCATCGCGAAGCGTTAATTTTTCAATGTAAGAATCGCGGATCGGTTCGCGAGTACATAAAATGTAGCACAAGGTCTCCAGGGTATTCCTGCGGGGTTACAGGCTGTGGAAAAGGGTGCCGGTGGTAACGGGGCGTGCATAATGAAGCGAGAGCCGCGTAAAATTCGTAGGCGAATGCTCTTTAATTAGCACGGCGCAGTGGGCACGCTGGAGAAGCCGCTCGAGCTGGAGGAACTTCCCGGGAGGATGAGGAACGGAAGAGGAAGAAGGCCGGGAACGGGAGGGATGCAAGAAGGGAGGCGAGGAGAGACTTAAATAATTATCGTTTCGAAGCCGCCTAGCTCGAAACCAAGCGGGCCGAGGCCGCATCTGTTTCTGATTATTAATTAATATCAACCAACCCGAAGCCGTGTTCGCATGAGCGAACTCGTTGCTCTCTCGTACGTAGAACCACACACTCGCACCATATACAGGATGTTTCAATAACTCTGCTGCGACGCAAGTTTCAATATAAATAACGACTATTTATCTTACAATGTTGATGCAGTGTTGTATATAATGTAGTGGATTACTTTATGATATAATTAGGTTAAATACAGCTGTTTAGTTTGTAGTATGATTAGATAGGATACAGCTAGTTAGGTAGGATATAGCTTATAACTTAGTTATTTGGTTCATAATAATTGCATAAAATGTAGTTGTTTAGTTTGTAATATAACTATGTGGAAACAAGGAGGTCTAGTTTATAATATGCTTGTTCATAATTGTGTTCTTTAGTTTATAATATAGTTACATACAATGTAGTTGTTTAATTTATAATACAGTTGTGTAGTTCATAATATAGTTTTACTTAATATAGTTATTAGAAATATAGTAACATAATGTAGTAATTTAAGTAAAATTAAGTAATTGTAGTAATTTTAGTAATTTAAATAATAATGTAGAAAATTTAATTAATGTAAAATTTAATAATGTAGAAATTTAGTACACAATGTAATTGCATATAAAACAGTTGTTTAATTAATAATATAATTATATATGATACAGTAATTTTATAATATAATTGTATAGTAGTTGTATATAATACAGTTGTTTAGTATCGTATGTACAATATAATATACTTGTACATAATATATGTATACATAATATATAAGTGCAATATAATCAATGGTACTAATAAAATGAAATAATTGTCAATACAAAATTCAAACTAATTGTTAAATCTGCAACAATTATATAAAAAAATCTTTACAAGAATGTACACAAAACTGTTGAATATACAAAAACAATAATAATAACCATATTTAACCTTTGACTTATGTACTTAAAAGTAAACTGAACATTCACCTATAAATATTCTTGAAGAGGTTAATTTCAGCTATTACATCATCATAATACGAGTAAGTAATCCCATTTGGAAAAACATCGATTAACCTTAAATCTCCAAATATGCGAACCTGAAAAAAATGTGTTACTAACAAAAAGTTAATATTTGCTTTTTCGAATTAAACAACTTACCCATTCGATATTCTTGCGAACTAATATCAGAAATAATGGAAATGGGTCCTTGTAACAGAATTAGTGAAACACCCTGTACATTTTAGTGTTGCGAGGGTTTGTATATGTGTGTGAGTGTGTGTACACGTGCCCCACCGCGAATTTCGCGCGCGTTATTCGCTCGTGCAAAGCGAAAATGGAGGAGAGGGACAGCAGCGAATCCCATATTCATATGTTGCGCAGAAATGAACAGAATGCGCAGCGGGCATTAAAATTAATGAAACGAATGGAACACGCGTTTTAACGAAAATGTATGTGACCAATCAGGCGGAAACATGCTCTCTCGGACATGGAACCAGGGACATACCAACGCCCCTAGGCTTCCGATATCAATGTGTACCGTATTATACTTATGGAGACTTTTTTGATCATCTACGAATTCAAAAGTGTGAGGATTTTGTTTGATTTTCGGTAATAATGGTTGGGGGAATGTAATAGGCCAGGGGTCGACAACCTTTCTGGAGTTAAGAGACATTTCTTTCCCGATGTGATAAATTATTTTCTTAAAGAGTCAAATATAAGTACATACATCGCTATGTATTAGAAAAAATAATATAATATCTGCTGTGAAACATGTATTGATTGTGAAATCAAAACATTCTATTTTGCGTAGTAACAGAACATATAAGTCAACGTATTAAAGAAAACGGAAGCACTTTTTGGTTTTGAGTGTGGTGTCGGTGAGTGTGGAGAGCAAGGTTAGCTAAAGCTAGGTTTACATGCATGCGATCTGCCGCGCATTTTGATGTGTGCGCAGGATTATTATATTTGTTTGGCAATTGTAATATTGCAGTTAATTTTTCAATATGTACTATTAAACTACTCAAGAACCACAAGTATGATTCTACTGAGCCGCAGGTTGCCAACCGCTGTAATAGGCAGATGTGTTTGAGTGCTGCAATAGTTGATGTTGAACATGCATACTGGGTCTAATATGAAAAATGGGAATCTGTAGGATTTTTTTGGATATGAATTAGCTAGAGACAAGTATTTCGTTAGCTGATATTTAAACTACAAAAATTTCTAAATTGACAAATTTTTAAGTTGCCAAATCTTCGAATTCCTAATTCCCGACCTTACAAGTCCCACGTTTACAAATCCTCTTATTCTCAAATTTCGGAGTTTAGAAATTTAAGAATTTGAGAACTTGAAAAGTTTAAGAATTTCAGAATTTCAGAATGTGAGAATTTGAAAATTTTGGAAATTTGAAAAGTTGAGAATTTGAGAATTTGAGACTTTACTCTTTTGAAACTTAGAAAATTTTAATATTTGGAAATTTGGAAATTTGGACCTTCCGAAATTAGAAAATATGAGAATTTGAGAGTTTGAGAGTTAGAGAACTTGAGATTTTAATGTTTTGAAAATTTAGTAATTTGGACCTTTTGATAGTTGAACCCCTTGGAATTTAGAATTTGAAAACTTGAAAATTTCAGAATTTTAGAATTATAAATTTTAGAACTTTGAGCCGGCGAGAATTTAAGAATTTGCAAAATTTAGAAATCTGAATTTTTCGAAATTTATCAACACGAGAATTTGGAATTTGAGTATTTGAAAATTTGAGATTTTTAAAATTTGAGATTTTTAAAATTTGAGATACTCAAATTTTGAGATTTTTTAAATTTGTGATACTCAAATTTTGAGACTTTGAAAATTGTAGTATTTAGAAATTCAGAAATTTGGCCTTTCAAAGTTTGAAAATGTGAAAATTTGAAATTTGAGAACTTGAAAACTTGAGAATTTGGAAATTCAAGATTTTAGAATTTTCAGACTTTGAAAATTTGAGTATATGTGAATTTAGAGGTATGGATCTTTCGAAATTTGGAAATTTGAGAATTTGAAAATTTAGTGGTACGTGTCTTTCAAAATTTAAAAATATGAAAATTTGAAATTTGAGATTTTCAAAATTTGAGAACTTGAAAATTTATGGTTTTATAAATTTGAGAATTTAAAAATTTTACAATTACTACAATTATCTACCATTTTGCTCGAATAAAAGTAGATTTATGTAAATTTATCTAACAACAATAAGATAACTTTCTTAAAATGCAAACAAGAGTAGAACAACATTCTATAAATCCCAACCCTAAAAAACCCTAGCTAATCCAAAATTTAATTTATCTACAATACTCCATACACATAAATTTGCAAAAATATTTTCAATAAGTATAATTATTCATCAATGCTTATAAAGTGAATTGCCTGTCAATATTTAACCTTTTGCACTCGAAGGTATTTTTATTATTGCCAAATAGCAACCCTAAAATTTTATACTGACATGACAATTTTGTACTTACTGAATAAGTTTGAAATTATTATTTCTCTACCATTAGTTTCCAACCATTAGTTTCTGCCTAGTCTGTTTCACTGCATTTATACGTTACATGCATAGCACTCTAGATTTAATTAAAAAATCTATTTCATATCGTTATGTTAAACGAAACGGTAAGTGTATCACCGTTTGAGTACAAAGGGTTAAGTTAATAAAATTTCCAAAGGAACTTGCAAAGAATCGAATGGTTCCTTAATTAAGAAACTTGATTTGACCCCAGATAAATGGGACCACAGAAGATCGAACTACATAGCTAGACACGGGATGACATTTTACCAGTGCTAGGGGTTGGTGGTTGCGACGCACGAATATAAATTTGCCCATTATACAGTGATTAGTTTTGCTGGGGTTGCTTCTGCTGTCGTCAAACCCCTTCTAAATATTCCGATGCATGTAAAAATCATCTAATTACACGAATACATTTGTTGATGCAGGTATATGCCATTAAGTACTGCATCTGCCGTTATTTGTAAAATTAATATTTGCAATAGAACAATTCTTTATTTCATATTCACATAATATTGCACATACACAGTATGTCTGAAAAGTAACGGAACTTTTTAAATTTAAGGAACACTATTAGCGACATCTATAAAAACAATATGCTATTCGAAAACAGTATTCCTTTCCTACAAAACAAAACAATCATTATTAGAATCGAGCAACGAATTGTAAACTTATAGCGTTTAAAGCGACAGAACCTTTCTTCACCGTGTCACAAAATCACGATGGAGCAAAGAGCGAATATTAAATTCTGCTCGGTAAAGCTCGGTAAAACTTTTACAGAAACGTTTGAATTAATGAAAAATGTTTATGGCGACGATTGTTTATCCCGTACACGTGTGTTCGAGTGGTATAAGCGATTCCAGGATGGTCGTGATACTTTGGAAGACCCAAAGCCAGGTTTGGGGTTTTTCTAAATTCCAGACGATTCTAAAGGTATTATACTTCGGGAATTCGTTCCACAAGGACAAAATGTTAATGGCGAATATTATCTGGGTGTTATAGAACGTTTGTAGAAAAGGAACTGCGGAAATTTAAAACTTTATTTACCCTACGTTGAACGATTTCACCGCACGCTCCGTCTCTTTTCTCCACTTTTCATCGGTTTCTTCGGCTTTCCTTTTTTTCTTACGGGTACATGTGTTACCGTTTCGAACCTTCGCTTATTTATTCTACCAAGGTATACACAGTATGTCGGAAAAATAACGGAACTTCTTAAATAAAAAGACAAGTATTAGTTATTTTGCCAAAATTAATTTTTTTTATTCAAAATACATCCCTTCCGCATCGATACACCGCTGGGCACGCTCAGGCAATGTTAACATAAATTTTTTTATGTCGGTTTGCGGAATCGCTTCAATCACCCTTGTCACAGCTGCTTGGACTTGTGTAACAGTGTCATAAAACGTTCCTTTTATGGCTAATTTCAATTTTGGAAAAAGGAAGTAATCGCATGGAGATAAGTCAGGCGAATATGGAGGATGTTGGAGCACACAGACTTGTTTTTTCGCCAAAAATTCACGAACTGCGACAGTTCTGTGACATGGTGCATTACCATGCAACAGAAACCAACTTCCCGGCGCTCGATATTCGGGCCTCACACGAACAATTCTTTTCTACAAACGTTCTATAACACCCAGATAATATTCGCCATTAACATTTTGTCCTTGTGGAACGAATTCCCGAAGTATAATACCTTTAGAATCGTCTGGAATTTAGAAAAACCCCAAACCTGGCTTTGGGTCTTCCAAAGTATCACGACCATCCTGGAATCGCTTATACCACTCGAACACACGTGTACGGGATAAACAATCGTCGCCATAAACATTTTTCATTAATTCAAATGTTTCTGTAAAAGTTTTACCGAGCTTTACCGAGCAGAATTTAATATTCGCTCTTTGCTCCATCGTGATTTTGTGACACGGTGAAGAAAGGTTCTGTCGCTTTAACCGCTATAAGTTTGCAATTCGTTGCTCGATTCTAATAATGATTGTTTTGTTTTGTAGGGGAGGAATACTGTTTTCAGATAGCATATTGTTTTAACCCCTTGCACTATTTTGACGAGTCTGACTCGTAACGCACTGGTACTTCAGTTGGGATCAATTTTACTCGAATTTTGAACATGCTTCAATTTGGAGTTCAAGTCCAATTATAATTTGCATAGTCAACGATTGCATAATACCATGTTGTCATAACATTCTTTGTCTGTTTTAATAGTGTAGCTGTGTTTAGTTAGTTCTAACTGACGCACCTGACAAATAGGTCATAGTGCAAGGAGTTAATAGATGGTGCTAGTAGTTTTCCTTGAATTCAAAAAGTTCCGTTAATTTTCAGACATACTGTGTAGGTATACAATATTAGAGATACAATTTTTGTTTGAATATATTTGCAGTATAAAGACAATCTAGTCTGTGTTATCTTTTAATTGCTTCTAAGAATTTAAAAATATATTTTTTTAATAGATTGAAACGGTCATGTCAATATTTCTGCGCAATTTAAAAATGATACTGCTTACACCGTTTACTAATGAACTGAGTAATCAATGCAATATAAAATTATCTTTTTTGCAAAATAGGTAATTTTTAGGCTTTAATTTCAACTAAAGAAAGTCATTTTTGTATATTTAGTATTTCAATAGTTCCATTTTTGTATATTTTCTTTTTTATATTTGCATGTACGCTATTTGAAAACAATGTCAGTGGCGCCATCTTGCGATCACATGTAGAACTATTGAAACAAAAAGTTAGGTTTTTTCGTAAAATAAGGCACTGTTTCGTTTTCTTGGTGATCGTAAATTGTTCTGCGGATACAATAACGGTGAAAAATGGTCTTATAATAAGCTGTAGAATCTATATTCAAAAATTACGAATAGTATTCTGTAGACCTTAAAACACTTAGCCATCTAACAGTAGCAGGCTGAAACTAACGAAACTAAATTTTGAAAGAAATTGTCTAATTTATCGAACATCTCGATTTGTCAATACTTTCATAACATTTTAAAGCTATTTAATATTGCTTACTGAAGAATATTATCATTTGTTAAGTCAAGAAAGTCAATATTAATTGTATTAGTTCAAAAACGGAACAGATGACATCATCTAGCGACGAGCGAAACAGAGAACCGTGTTTTTTCTCAAAATTAACTACTTTTACACCCTTCTGAGATGAGTAAAGTATTTAATATCTCAATGGAGCAGAAATAATCACAACTCGCTAAAAGCATCAGAAACGAAAATTGAAAAGATTGTATTTTGTGAATTTCAAAATGCCTAACCATCTAGCGGTAGAAATCGGGAACTAATGAATTAAATTTAAAATACTTTAAGAAATATTGATTTTTTTGACTAGCAAACAATAATGTGACCCAAATAGCAATAACGTTCTTTAACTTCAACAAACCGAAAAAATGAAGTAGTACAAAAATGGTATTCAAAATTAGTTCATTAGTTACTGTTTTTCATTGTTAGATAACCAGGAGGTTCGTAAAAAATGATATTTTTAATTTTTTTTTATAACGCCATTAAAGAGTTATGATTAAATTATTCTGATTGTGTTAAGAGCACAGAATATTCTACACGACTCGGAAGTGTGTAAAAATCGTTAATTTTAAAGAGATTTCTATTTTACTAGTATGCTCATTCTTCGCCAGATGACACCAGCTGTTCCGTTCTCTAATTTAGATTTAAAAAATTAATACTCTGTTTACTCTGTATTTTATAAAAAGAGCATTTTCCAAAATATTACAGAAAGCTCATTCCATATTTATTAATTTTGTGTTCTTATCGTCATTAAATAATAACTTGTCATAAAATTGTACAGCACAGTCAAACAAAATGATAATATTTAATGTTCAAGTAGATTAACTCTCTACCACCATCTATCGACAATTTTCTTGAAATAAAATCATAACATAACCTATAGTACTTATTCAAAATTGTGAATACACGTGTACCTTTCAAAAAGTTATCTTTATATTTTAAATATTAAGAATATTCACGTAGTTTACATAAAAATTAAATCAATATAAATAAACATGCAGCATGATGACGTGAGTGTACTATAATGTACTTATTTCAATTAATGACATTTAATGTAACTGCAAATTTTTTTAGGTTGTTTGGAGTGTTATTAACAAATCCTTTTGTTCCTTCAAAGTAAAGTATGTATATTCTTATTGGAAGACACAAGAGAAATGATGAATACATTGTAACGTTATTTTTTGTTTTATTCTTATAGCACTAAGACTCAGAGGTTTTGTCGCAATGAATATAATCTCACAGGTCTGTGTAGTAGAGCGTCTTGTCCACTTGCGAATAGTCAGTATGCTACAATTAGAGAAGAGAATGGTATTATATACTTGTATATGAGGACAGCTGAAAGGTAAAAACTTTGTTTGAAGCTTGTGCATCTGAATGGTAACTTAATTTACATATGGATCAATATCATATGCATATGTTAATTATCAATCACTTGCAATAAATATTCACTTCCGTACAGAATACATTTTCCAAAAAATGCTTGGGAGAAGGTAAAGCTTTCCAGAAATTTTGAGAAAGCTATACAACAGATTAATGAAAATTTATTATATTGGCCTGGTTTCGTTAAAGCAAAATGTAAACAGAGATTTCTAAAAATTACACAGTATCTAATACGTATGAGAAAATTACGATTAAGGAGACAAAAACAAATTGTACCAATTCAAAGAAAGATTGAGAGGAGGGAAAGGCGTAGAGAAGAGAAGGCTCTTATCGCTGCTAAATTAGAAACATCGATAGAAAAGCAACTTATGGAAAGATTGAAACAAGGCATGGTATGAATTCTTGGAATTGTATCTATGTTCTTAAATGAAATATTTATTTCCTGAATATTATTAATATATTCTTTTTTCTCTTTTAGTATAATGATATTTATAATTTCCCACAAAGAGTTTTCGATAAAGCTGTGGAAGCTGTTGAAGTTGAAGGTGAAAGTGAAGCTGAGAGTGAAGCGGAAGAGGAACCAGCACAAGAAATTGAAAGAGAAGTAGAACTGGAATTAGAAGCAGATGAAAGGGAAAAGGAAAGAAATGAACCGCATTATGTAGAAGCAGACACAGATGAAGAGGATGATGATGATTTTGATATTCAGGCACTGTCCATGGTAATTGAAATATTGCTCACATAGATTACAATATTTTTATATATTGCTAACTGTTATACATTTATTGATTTTGTTAGGATGAAGATAGTGATTCAGGACAAAAGGAAGAAGTTATATTATCTGATAGTTTTGAGTCTGAAACAAGTGATATTGAGGTAATAAAGGTTTCTATCATATTTGTTATTATTAAGAATAAATTGTATTTATAATTATCATTATACTACTGCAGGATCTAGTACCTTCTACCAGTAAAAAGACAAAACGTTCAGTCACCAAAAAAGTTAAAACACAAAAGAGACCACGTCCGAGGGTTGAAATCGAATATGAAATGGAAGAAGAATTACAACAAAAAGAACTGGCATAATAAATGTATAATTAGGGAAATTGTAACTATATTTCTAATAAAGTTGAATGAATTTTATAATTTTAAAAATAATCTCATTAGCAGGAACTGTATAATCGTTTATTCAGAATACGATTTCCTAAACTTTCGTGAACTAAGACCCATTTTCGAAAACCGAAATTAGTTCGCTTATAATATATATTTTACAAAAATAGAATGTTAAATAAAAAACCTTGGCTATTTCTGACTTCGAACAAAAAGAATTTAAAGTTCGCGCTACCGTAAAGTATCCGGCTGACATAAGTATAATTTGTAGATGGCATCTCTTCAAACAGAAATTCGCATACTAGCAGACGACACGCTTGTATACAAGGAATAAGGTAAATTTTCTCGATTTTTCGTACAGAGATCCTAAATGAACATGAATGAACTATTCGTTATAGGATACGTAATAATTTTCATAATTTGTGATTGATTCAGAATTATGACATTTCATGGAAGCTTCAATGAAAATAGCGCAATAAAACTTCAGTTATTATTCGTACATTGTACAGTGCTGTTTATATTTCAGCTAATGACTCGTGTACATATCTGTATTTCTCAACGAGTAATTGCAATCGGGATCCCTACTACCCGTTAAATAAATTAACACTTACGTTGTTCAGTACGTAATCAATACATCGTCGTATAGATATTAACGTTTAAACGTAATTTCTTTTTTTTACTATAATTAAAAACAGAGAAGACAAAGTACTGTTAAGATCATTTCATGTATTAACAGTGCTTTTGCATTGTCTTCGCTTTTCGTTTTACACAGATACCAATTTTTATTGCATATTTTGCCCGAAAATATTAAATATCATAATAAATCGTTTCCAGCCAAATGTCATGAACTCTGCGTTACCCGTGACAGTGCTTTTTGTTTGCTATAAATAGAAAAAGTAGGTTATCCGTAAAATCAATTCCGAAAATAGAGCAATTAACCAAATATGTTTATCGTGTGAAATCTGCATGTTTCAGATAAAAAGTATCTCTCTTGTCATATACATCTTATTTTTCATCATTATTACTTTTTGGTCTACAAGTTACCTAATCTAACATATAGCTTTAAGGGTTTTATTTAAAGCTAATTAGGTGGCATAAATATTATAAGTAAATGTTATTGTGATAAAATTTGTATTGCTTTGTGTGTACTTTATTGTTAAATATTACCCATGATCATATTATCATGTCATGATATTACTAACATAACATTTATTTGTTGTTGCAGGCTTATTATGAAACTTAAAGAAGTATTTGAAACTTTTAATCAAGTTTAAAATGAAGCATGACCCTAATGTAGACTGATTCAGATCTCTGATCTTCCCAAGCTTTTTTCTCATTTTGTGCTTAATGCCAAAATATTAGATAATATCACTATGGAGCAAAATAATGTAGGGAACAGTAAAAGTTCAATACACGTAGCAATTTCATTTAAAAAATTATGTTTGGCAACAGTGTCTTTGCCTCTTGTTACCCTCTTAATTTGTTTCGTTACGGCATATATCTTTCAGCAAGATGATATTCACGAAACACATTGCAGGGTATAAATTCTTACATAGTTTATGTTATAAACTATTACAAAGTATAATATTCCATAGAATTTATGAAAAATAAATTTTTTTAATTTAGGTTTATAATGTACTTCCATCAATCTCAGCTATTACTGGTATATCTCCACAAAGATATTTGTGGCGTATAAGCATAGCGTTACATATTGGTCCTCGTTTGATCATTGCCAGTGTTTATCACTCGTATTACTACAAAATACTTAAAGCAATTGAAGATGTACCTTCAAGGATTGTGGGATGTAGGCTTTTGAATTCATGCTACTGGTTAAATATCGCAGAGGTAGCAGCCTTGTGTGGTGTTACATATATCTCCAACAGAGAAAATTATTGTAAGTAACATTATAAGTTTAGTATGTTATTAATTAATTAGTTTTATTAATTTCTTTTGACGATAATTTTTCATTGTACAATTCATAACTAGTAGTACAGTAACAAATTGATAACAGATATATTATTTTTCAGCTGTGCACGAGAAAATCTTCATTGCTTTCATGATTAGCTCTCTTACATATATGCTAATGGCAGTAAGGTTGGGTCGTCTTGTGACGCCAAATGCACAAAGCCTTCAGTACAAACAGGCGCTTTTTGTAACAAGTCTTATTAGTACTATTGGACTCATTATTTTCTTTCTAAAACACAGACTACTGTGCCACGATTTGGGTAAGGAAGTTCATATCTTTTTATAAAATTTAAATTTAAATTTAAATTAAATAGTTACTGATAGTATATATAATACTTACACAGAATTAAGTATAGTAAATTCTTGTTATATTACCATATATATTGATACTGGTAGGACTTTGATACTTCAGCATAGAATGAATGAGCTTATTCTAATATTAGCAATTCCAAGAATTCTCCTACAGTCCAATATATGGAAATACAACTGGAGTGTACTATATGAATCAAATGTAAATAAATAATGCTTAATAAATATAAGTAAGTTTCGGTTAAGTTTATATTTTCAGCCATCTCATGCAAGATTTATAAATTTCTTTTTCTAACAGCATTTAGTTGGTTTTCCTTATGCGAGTATGTGATTGCCTCTGCAAATATGGGTTTTCATGTTACTGTAGTTCTAGACTTTCCCAAGGAGCAGCTGGTTGTTGGAAATGGTTTACCCGCCTTAAAGGTGGATTAACTCATAATATTTTATACTTATCATTAACGTATTATTGTCATCAAAAGTGCCTACTGCCACTGTCTGGAAGTGCTATTGCCAAAGGTGAAAAATATATTACACTATGCTAGGTATCCACTAGCATAAACACTGGCAAACATTTCTTAACAAAACACGCATATATTGAATGAAATCAAAACATTTATAAGTAATTGTTACCGTTTTAGGTACGTAATGATGATGGTGATAATATTGATATTACATGAACAACATTAAGAATCTCTAGATTTTATTATAGAATTGTATGATTTTATGATCGGATTTAAATTTTTAAGCTTTTGTTCTGTTATATAATACAGAAACATCACAGACTCAGAAGTTTTATGGCACTTCTTGTAATTTAGATCTCTTCCTCTACTTTTTTTTTTTTAAGTAGAAACGTTTTTTAAAATATTTATTGTGTCATACTTACTAGAATATTAAATACTAAAACGGGGGAAATATTTAATTCGTATAAAGAAATTTTACTAGAATATTTGAAAGCAAAATATGTAGAAATGTTTTAAACATTGAGTGGATACATAGTTTACTGCTCATTTTTAATTACTTTCGACGAGATAGGATTAACGAACACTTTATTAAGCTACAAGTGGACTTTTAACTTAGCATTTCCCCTTGATTATAGGCGATTTTCATTTGAAAATATACCTACTATTTAAAAGTTAAAAAAAAAAGAAACTTTTTTTAAATCTAGCGCTTCCGAAGTATGGCACTGGTATCTTCCAAGGCAATGAAAATCTTCAATGGCCTTTTAGGTAGCGGATATTTGTAGTAGTACCAAACAAATATGTATCCTACATACATACAATAATTAAACAGTCCAAAATAATTAAATTACACATTGAAATTACGTGGTTGATTTAATGAATAATGGAAATATTACAAGGTGACTCGTTAATAGTTTAAAAATCTGCTTTTATAGACTTTCTATTTTTCAAAGTGTGATTTCTAGTCCATAACTAAATCTAGTCGTTACCTTTTTTATTTCTTTTCAAGCATCTTTGTATTATGGATTTTGATGCATTGTCAGCATGTAGGATGCATTTGTATTAACATGTCTTTCGTCTTTAACGTAGGTACGTTCATTAAATGAGTGTACGTAATTTTAATTTAAGATACTGTAGAAATGTTATTTATCATTGTACAGCTGTATATCATCAATCATGTATAAAAAAAAAAAGAAAAAAAGAAAAATACTACCACAGCAGTGGAGTAATTTACTTCATATTCGTGTAACTTTGGTCACGGCAATATTATTTTAAGAATATAAGAATTAATACCCACATTTGTGATCTCTGATACAACATGATTGGCATACTTAAATACACAACTTCAATGGAAATAGGCAATCGTATAACACATTTCTGACCAAGACACCAATAACGTCCAAAGTTATGGAACAAATTAATGAAATTAATTCGAATAACTGTTTGTACCAAATTTTATAATCAAGAATCTCATCTTCGTTTTCACGAGGAATATTAAGTGAACAAAATGAAAGCTTGTGATAAAATGACATTGTTGTAGGTGTGTTGGAATCAGTCGTATAAATTCATATACAAACCTGTACAATATGTAAAGATCCGGAATGAGTACATGGCGTTACCGCTGATATATTACACTATAACGTTCCTTGTACGTTTTATGTTAAATATAAATAGAGACAATTAGATTTCCATAACACACTTTGATATCTTTTTAATTTCGATTGATCAACTGCTAATCATACACTACAATAAACGTCACAGTACTTTTTTTACCAATCGATTGTATACAAAATTACTGTTAAACCGCAAACAAAGATAAGTCATGTACAGTGAAACAAAACAACATATCCTGAATGGTTCACATTGTAAAACGAGCCGGTGTTTCTGCTCGTTTTTATTTATCCGTGCCAAGTGATATATTAAAGATACTATAAACGTACTATTGATGCCATGTAAATTAAAATCCACCTACAGAATAACTTTAATAAATCACTTAACACTGAAATGGTTAAGATCATTGATTTTCTTTTGTTTCTCTTCATTTGAATTACATAGTTTGTTAAGTGTAGCTGTATATTACTCGATCGTAGATCAAACACACGCATTGTTAAGCTATTATGCCGTCTTTATAAGACAATTTGCAGGAATAATTTATTCGATGTAAGATAAATATAAGTATGTAAGAAGCTTTGGTAGATTGTTGAGGTACACGTTAGGCTTCTTTAGAGATAATGGAGATATAGGGGCGGGGAGGTTCCTACAGTTGTTAAGTATTGGTTCACAAACTTTTAAGTATACAAAGGTTTAGAAATTTTCTTATTTAGAGATTTGGGAATTTGATAATTTGGAAATTTGGGGATTTGCAAATTCGATGATTTAAAAGTATATGAATTTAGAAGTTTGAACTTTTGTAAGTTAAGGATTTTGGAGATTTGAACAGTTAGAAATTCGTGGATTTGAGAATTTCGAAATTTAGGGATTTGGTGATTTGGAAATTTCAGGATTTAGGATTTTGGAGGTTTGGAAACTTAGAAAATGTAGAGATTTGGGGACTTGAAAATTAGGAAATTTGAGAATTTAGAAATTTAGAAGTATCCAATTTTTAACCTTCAAATTTCTAAATTTTCAGATTTTAAAAGTTTCTTGTTTACATATTTAATTTTTCAAAATGGAAGCCAAATGCTGAAACTCCTCCAACATGTATTTTTATCTAAGAGAATCCTACGTTGTACCCGAATGTATTTTAACCCTTCTTCGGATTTTGGGGAGTCGTACCTACCAATTGTTAAAACTAAGCCTAAATATTAACATAATTATTTAAAAATTTACATAATTAATTTCATTAAATGTTTAAACATCGAAAAGCAAATTTGAAGTATAACTTAACCCTTAAAATCTACCGTAGCTACAATTTCACCCCATGCAAATTTTAATTTAATATCATTAACAAACATAACAGTTAATAATCCTAACAATGACTTATTATTAAATAAATTTGTTAGTATACTATAAATAGCGATGAAATTATTGTAAAAGCTAAGGGTTAACCACTTATCCGAAGAGGGGTTAATCAACATTTTAAAAATTCCACCCTTTTAAAATTTGATCGTTAGAGATTAAAATATATGCTTATAGCGTAAGTATCGTTTTTGGATACAGAAGCACATTGAAAACGAAATCTCAAACTACGTAGCCTAAATAAAATTCGAACAATCTATCAAAGATTTTTATAAGAATGTATTTCACAATTCGAGAGTATACCGAAGATTGACACGAGTGTACCACGTGATAGTCACAAGTTTCTGTCATTTAAATCCAAACGTGTTAAACGAATGATTAAACTTCTGGCTGACAGCTGGTACATTACACAACATTGTATGCCGTTGTTGTTTCGATAATTGAGCTTGTAAATGATCGATAGATCCTACCACGGTTTATGTAAAGTATCGTATCGGTGCCAGAAGACAATGTGTTGTTGAGGTGCTAGTTGGAACGACCTTGACATGTGTCAGAATCTTTATTTAATTGATGTCAGCCAGTTGGCACGATGACACTCTCACGAATTAGGCTGAACGTCTCCTGCTGCTGGTTTTGAGCAGAGGTTCACATTAATGTAAAGTAGTTCAGAAGCACAGAAGCTCTGATCACGAAACAATATTGTACATTAAAAAAAAAAGTATCGAGCTCTTTTGCACTTCGCTACTTCTCACTATTGGTACATATTAGAGAAACGATGCACGCGTTAAATTTAACGAAAAAAAAAATAATAATAAAAGAATGACTCGATGATAAGTTGCATGCATTTTACGATTAGCATCTTCGAGAACCGCTATTTTTCTCTGTCGCAAAAACTCGTCTTTGGAAAACGATCGAACTCGTAAATCGCAGCATGAAACATTTATAAGTTTTAAGAGTGATTAACGAGAGATATTAAATTGTATTCTTGTTAATGTAACGTTATTCGTGTTATTTTTCTAGGGTTGTAGCGTTCGGTTGTGAGTTGACATTTTATGTAAACGTTAACTGTCTGCAGAGTATATTTTTTTGTGAATACGCGTAGAAGCTTCACTTTTCAGATAATTGTTGGGGTAACTAGGGTTTAGGGTGAACATGGGTGATGAGAATTGCTCTTTTATGGAAGGAATTATTGCAGCTATAATATTGAGTATTGTAACTTAATTTTGGCAATGTGGAAAATTAAGAAATTTAAGTATTTGAGGTCTAAATTTTTAGATTTATGGATTTAGAAATTTGGAGATTTAGGGATTTGGAAATTCAAACATTTGGGGTTTTGGGATTTGGAAATTTATATCGTTGGACTTTAAGGATTTGGAAATTTTAGAATTTATAATTTGAGAATTTGGGATGTAGAATTTTATAAACTGAAGAACCTAGGGATTCAGTAATTTGCAAATTAAAAAATTTGGGGTTTAGGGATTTGAAAATTTAGATCTTTGGATTTAAGGATTTGGGAACTTAAAAATTTGAAAATTTAAGAATTTATAATTTGAGAATTTGGGATGTAGAATTTTATAAACTGAAGAATCTAAGGATTCAGTAATTTGGAAATTTAGGGATTTGAAAATTCAAAAATTTGGAGTTTAGGGATTTGGAAATTTAGATCTTTGGACTTTGAGGAATTTGGAATTTAAAAATTGGAAAATTTAAGAATTTGGGACGTAGAAATTTATAAATTGGAGATTCTGGGGATTCAGTAATTTGGGGTTTTGAAATTTGGAAATTTAGAAATTTTATGTTTCTGGAATTTGGAAATTAGTTTAGATATTTAGGGATTTGGGAATTCAGAGATTTGGAAATTAGGAAATTTAGGAATTTAGGAATTCGGAGACAGAGATTTAGAAATATGCAAATCTATAATTTCAAAAATATAGAAATTTGTGAATTCGAAAATTAAAAAATTTAGAAATTTGAAAACCCTAGAAACACTGTTATTTTCCTTAAATAACTCACTGTTTCTCCTAGAGAGATTGTGATTTTGTATAGGGTTCACCTAGTTCACTCTAATAAAAAATCCTAGTTAAATCAACAGAGCTAATTAGCAATAATAACTTGATTACATATCGTTCTGCACTTGGTAACTACCGCTGAAGGATTTCATTTTTTGACTATTGTAATTTTGCTACGAAAAATGCTTTTTTTTAATTAGCAGTTTTGAAAATCACTGTACTATTATAACAAAACAGCTTCTTCTTTCTCGAAACATGAATCTTTTTAGATTTAGACGATCGACAGTTCTGTGATAATCGGCACAAATAGCTGTCATGCGATAGTGTTTTTGTGTTTGTAATCTAGCTTACAGAGTATACGATGTTACTCAAAATTTTTAGAACACCACAATTGTTTAACGTTCGTTGAACGTAAAGAATACATTAAAGTTATTTTAATTTTGTAGAACTAGATAAGGTATTTGAAAACTTGAAAGATGCCTATGAATTTTGGAAATGGTTCCTAAATTTTTGAATGTTTGAGGATTTGGATATTTAGAAATTTTCAAGTTTCTACATTATGGAGTTTTGATTATTTCAAATTTTACAATTTTCAAATTTTGGAACTTCCACATCTTCAAATTTTTAGAGTTAGAAATTTAGGAGTTTGGTAATTTGATAGTTTGAAAATTTGTTGATTTGAGAATTTAGGAAATTGGTTATTTTAAAATTTGAAAGTTTATGAGTTTGGAAATTAAGGAATTTGGTAATTTGAAAATTGATGGATGTGGAAATTTAGGAATTTGGTCATTTGAAAATTTGAAAATTTGTGAGTGGAAAATTTAGAAATTTAGTAATTTAAAAATTTGAAAATTTGTGAATTGTGAATATAGAAATTTAGCAATTTCAAAATTTGAAAATTTATGAGTTTGGTAATTTAGTAAATTCAAAATTTGAAAATTTATGAGTTTGAGAATTTAGGAATTTGGTAATTTCAAAATTTGAGTTGAAAATTTAAGAATTTGGTAATTTCAAAATTTGTTAATTTGAGAATTTAGAAATTTGATAATTTGGTAATTTGAAAATTTATGGATTTGGGAATTTAGGAAATTGCTGATTTCCAAATTTGAAAATTTGTGAGTTAAGAATTTAGAAATTTAGTAATTTCAAAATTTGAAAACTTATTAGTTTAGGAATTTGGTGATTTCTAGATTTGAAAATTTGTGAATTGTGAATTTAGAAATTCAGTAATTTGAAAATTTGAAAATGTATGAGTTTGAGAATTTAGGAATTTGGTAATTTCAAAACTTGTTGATTTGAAAATTTAAGAATTTAGTAATTTGAAAATTTGCTAAATTGTGAATTGGGAAATTTGATAATTTGAAAATTTGTTGACTTGAGAATTTAGAAATTTGGTCATTTGAAAATTTGTTAATTTGAGAATTTAGAAATTTGATAATTTGAAAATTTGTTAATTTGAGAATTTAGAAATTTGATAATTTGAAAATTTGTTAATTTGAGAATTTAGAGATTTGGTCATTTGAAAATTTGTTAATTTGAGAATTTAGAAATTTGGTAATTTGAAAATTAGAAATTTGTTAACTTGTAACAGATTTGCAAATTTAAGAACTTAAAACATTAAAAATTTAGAAATTCCACATAGAAATTTTCAAATTTCAAATTGAGGAATTGCCATATTTAGTAATTTGACAATCTGTGTAATAATTTATTCAATGAAACGGTAAAAATAAAGCTAAACGAATCAATTTTGGTTCACATTTTCATATTAATTTCTTTGAGATTCAGTGTTCTAAGACTTTCGAGCTATAACGTACGTACTGTCTTCTCTAGGGTACCTAATTAATCTAATCTAATTAAGAGGTAGCAATAATTTAGTTGTTTCTGTTCCAATACTTGTATCCAGTGTTTAGATAATACTTACTTTTAATTTATAATATAAAATTCGCGCTTATTCAGGGTACTCGGCTTGAAAATGGAGCATCCATTTTGTAAAACTTTCGAGATCAGTATAACGATAGTTAATTATATTTACTTTAAAATATTGTAAATTGGTAAATGTAGCGTCGATGAGAGATAAACTGACGATGAAGCACAGATGTACATTGAATGATTTTTCGTTTACCTTTCTCGATAAATAATAAACGAAATTTTCTTTTTTTAACATTTCTTACATAAATCCACGAGACTAAATTTCATCCCCAAAGATTTTTCTCCTATTTTTCTAGATAAATAATCGATAATTTTTGTTTAATACATTTTACAGCGAAGTCTGAATAAACAACGCTAAATAATGTTGTTAAATAAATAGTATATTATTTTATTTACGGAAGTCACAAATTAAACTAAAGATCTTATATTTCTTTTCCTTTTTTATAAATTATGTAACTGTTTATGATTATATGCTTCATTACTAATTATTGTAACTTTTCAATTGCCTTTATTATGTAATTATTTATTGTATTAAAATTGTACTGCTTTAAATAAACTATTTTATTTATCTATTAAATGTTGGTTATTTTAATTATCTGTTAACTATTTATTATTTTATTTGTCTACTAACTATTAATTATTTTCTTTGTTTATTAACTATTACTTATTTTGTTTAACCTATTATATTTATTAACTATATTTGTTTTACTTGTTTGATTTTTCTATCTAATCTATGAATAACCAACCCAAAAATTGTCCAAACTAACTGTATTTAATTGCGTTTAATAATCCAAAAGCTTCTATTAATTATTAGAGACCCTGAGTAAATAAAATTGAAAGATAAAAACATTCAATTGATATGATATTCAAAGTGAATTGAAACTTTAACGACAGTCGCTACCTTAGGGGCCATTATCATAATTTCACGCGTTTCGTCGAGCGTTTTGTTAAGCCGATTACAGACAATCCTTACGCTCGTTACGTTAATTCCACCGAAGCAACCTTCGTCCTTTCAGGAAATAAAAAATGTACGCGTTTAAAATCTCTATTTTGGTCATTCACGTAGCAAGAAGTGTCCATCATTGTCGCACGATTCATTTCGTTTCCTCGTTCGTTTTCTGTATTAAGGTCAACGGAGTTCAATTACCTTCGGCGGCCATGCCGAACTTTTAGCCAGACTCGATGCTCGATCACTTTCGCTCTAATTGATCTCGTGAAGATCAACTATGCACGTGAGATAATGGAAAATTAAAGATTCAAGACAATTATATCGAATAATCGACTGAAAAATACGGGTACGTTGATTTATTATGTAATAGACAGAATATATTGACTTTTAGATACTTTGGATACAATTCAGCTACTCCATGCTTTTATCGTAAATAGACTTTTTAAGAGAACTAACATAGAAAATTAAAAGTGTTCATTGATGAAAACAATTACAGTTTATTTAAAATTGTACAATTTTAATGCAAAAAATAATTAATCAGGATAACTGAAATTTTGCATGAATTTATAATGAAGGATATAATTTATAAACAATTACTTTTGCACAATTTATGAACAAATAAAAAATAGTGAAATATTAAATCTACGATTTACCTCGTGCAAATTTCTGATAAATCACATTTACAAATAAATGACAATTTATTTAAAATTGTACAATTTCAATGCAGAAAGTAATTAATCAGGATAATTGAAATTTTACATGAATTTATGATCAAGGATATAATTTATAAACAATTACATTTGCACAATTTATGAACAAGTAAAAAATAGTGAAATAGTAAATCTACAATTTACCTCGTGTAAATTTCTGATAAATGACAGTTTATTTAAAATTGTACAATTTTAATGCAAAAAGTAATTAATCAGGATAATTGAAATTTTGCATGAATTTATAATCAAGGATATAATTTATAAACAATTACATTTGCACAATTTATGAACAAGTAAAAAATAGTGAAATATTAAATCTACAATTTACCTTGTGTAAATTTTTGATAAATGACAGTTTATTTAAAATTGTACAATTTTAATGCAGAAAGTAATTAATCATGATAATTGAAACTTTGCATGAATTTATGATCAAAGATATAATTTATAAACAATTACATTTGCACAATTTATGAACAAGTAAAAAATAGTGAAATAGTAAATCTACAATTTACCTCGTGTAAATTTCTGATAAATGACAGTTTATTTAAAATTGTACAATTTTAATGCAAAAAGTAATTAATCAGGATAATTGAAATTTTGCATGAATTTATAATCAAGGATATAATTTATAAACAATTACATTTGCACAATTTATGAACAAGTAAAAAATAGTGAAATATTAAATCTACAATTTACCTTGTGTAAATTTTTGATAAATGACAGTTTATTTAAAATTGTACAATTTTAATGCAGAAAGTAATTAATCATGATAATTGAAACTTTGCATGAATTTATGATCAAAGATATAATTTATAAACAATTACATTTGCACAATTTATGAACAAGTAAAAAATAGTGAAATATGAAATCTACTATTTACGTTGTGTAAATTTCTGATAAATGACATAATTTATTTAAAAGTACAATTTCAATACAGAAAATAATTAATAAGCGTAATAAAAATTTCAAATTAATTAATAATAAAAGATATAGTAATTTATAAACAGTAGCAATGACTTAATTCATGAACAAGTGAACAATATTAAAGTATGAAACTTGTAATTTGTACACAATTTCGATAAATATCATAATTTATTTAAAAGTTGTACAATTTCAATACATTAAAAATTTATATAACAAGTGCAAAGGTTACGTTAATTTATAATCACATATGTGAACAAAAAATAAGAAAGAAATTTTCTATTTAACTACAGAACGAGTCACTGAAAGTTTCGACCCAACACGTTTCCTCAACTGATTCGAAGACACATTTTTCACCTTCTGGCTACAATCGCCTTTATCAATTAATCCATGATCAACATTGCAATCTAAAAACGTATTAACAAAAAATAAAAACTGATTCTCATTACATGACAATATTTTGTAAAATATATTACAAAATTTTAACCTAACAAATTTTGAGTAGCAACAGTAGTTTCGTTTTTTGAAATTCTTCCATTTGATTTTTCCAACATGTCTGCCTCTACAGGAACTTCTTGAACGTCATCGAGGTAATTGAATGCATTAATCTCGTTTTGTTTCTTTACGTCGAGGGTATCGACAGAAGTGTCTACGCAGTTTTGACACATCCACACGATTCTAGGGTCGAAAACATCGATGTCGACGACGGGAGGTTGATGACATAGAGGATGATACACTTCTTGACACTCTTGACACTCGAGGAGAATCAAGGGCCCTAGTTTTGCCCCGTTACAGACCTGTCCTTCCACCAAGTAACGTGTCAGTAATTAGATTAACCCAATTCAATCCGCCATTATTTATACAGGACACTATTCACGGTTTCTTTGTGTGGTAGGATGGTGTACATTGGAATTAAAGGACTTATAAATATGTAATTATCGAGTTTGCAAATTTCGTTTTGTAATTTTGCAAATTTGGTTACTTGGTATTTTGGAAATTTTGAGATTTAGGTATTTAGGAACACGGGAATTTTGGAATTTGAAAAGTTAGAAAAGTCATTTGAAAATTTCGTAATTTGAAAGCTTGAAAATTTGGAAATTTAGACACCTGAAAATTTGATATTTTGGGCATTCGAAAGTTGGAAAAGAAATTAAGTAATTCGGAAGCGTAGTAATTTGGTAATTTAGTATTAGGAAATTTGATAATTTAATTATTTGGAAATTTAGGAAATTTGATAATTTACTTATTTGGAAATTTAGGAATTTCAATATTTGGAAATTTAGAAATTTAGAAATTTGGGAATTTGGGTATTTGGGTATTTGGGAATTAGGAAGTTTACGAATTTGAAAAATAGTAATTTAGAAATATGGTAATTTGGTAATTTGAAAACTTGAAAATTTGCAAATTAAGAAATTTAGAACTGCAGAAATTTGATAATGTAGAAAATTCAGAAATTTAGAAATATGGGAATTTGAAAATTTGATAATGTAGTAATTCAGAAATTTAGAAATATGGGAATTTGAAAATTAATTAATTCGTAAATTTGAAAACTTAAAAGTTTGAAAATTTGGTAATTTGAGAGCTGAAGAATTTTAAAATAAAAAAATTCACTGCAGATATTTAATAATTTATTAATTTAGAAATTTGATAACTTGAAAGCTTGAAATTTTGGAAATTAAGAAATTTATAACCATAGAAATTTGATAATTTAGTAAATCAGAAATTTAGAAAATTATTCTATTTGAAAATTTGTAAATTTATTAATTTGTAAATTTGAAACCTTGAAAGTTTGAAAATTTGGTAATTCAGTGATTTGAAAATTTGGTAATTTAAGAGCTCGAGAATCTGAAAATGAAAAAATTCACTGCAGATATTTAATAATTTAGTAATTAGGAAATTTGATAACTCGAAAGCTTGAAAGTGTAGAAATTAAGCAATTTATTAGGGAACAAATTTGCTAATTTAATAACATAGAAATTTAGTAATGTATTCATTTATAAATTTGAAACTTTGTAAATTTCGACATCTGAAAATTTGATATTTAGTACATTGGAAATTTGGAAATTTAGAAATTAAGTATTTTGGTAGCGTAGCAATTTGATAATTTAGTAATTAGGAAATTTGATAATTTAATTATTTGAAAATTTGGGAATTTGGGAATTTGGAAATTTGGAAATTTGGAAATTTGGGAATTTGGAAATTTGAGAATTAGGGAATTAGGGAATTAGGGAATTAGGGAATTAGGGAATCAGGGAATTTGGGAATTTGGAAATTTGAGAATTAGGGAATTAGGGAATTAGGGAATTAGGGAATCAGGGAATTAGGAAATTTAGTAATTTGGGAATTTGGGAATTTGAGAATTAGGGAATTAGGGAATTAGGGAATTTGGGAATTTGGAAATTTGAGAATTAGGGAATTAGGGAATTAGGGAATCAGGGAATTAGGAAATTTGGGAATTTGGGAATTTGGAAATTTGGGAATTTGAGAATTAGGGAATTAGGGAATTAGGGAATTAGGGAATTTGGGAATTTGGAAATTTGAGAATTAGGGAATTAGGGAATTAGGGAATCAGGGAATTAGGAAATTTAGTAATTTAGGAATTTGGGAATTTGGAAATTTGGGAATTTGAGAATTAGGGAATTAGGGAATTAGGGAATTTGGGAATTTGGAAATTTGAGAATTAGGGAATTAGGGAATTAGGGAATCAGGGAATTAGGAAATTTAGGAATTTGGGAATTTAGGAACTTGGGAATTTGAGAATTTGGGAATTTGGAAATTTGGGTATTTGGGTATTTGGGTATTTGGGAATTTGGGAATTTGTGAATTTAGGAATTTGAAAGTTTAGTAATTTAGAAATATGGTAATTTGGTAATGTGAAAACTTGAAAATTTGCAAATAAAGAAATTTAGAACCGCAGAAATGTGATAATTTAGTCATTCAGAAATGTAGAAAGTCAGTCTATTTGAAAATTTAGAAATACAAGAATTTTAAAAATTTGGAAATTCATCAATTTGGAAATTTGAACTCTCAAAAGTTTGAAAATTTGGTAATTCAATGATTTAGAAATGTGATAATTTGAAAGATTGAAAAAGTGGAATTTAAGCAATTTATTAGGGCACTGTACTAATTTAATAACATAGAAATTTCATAATTTATTCATTTATAAATTTAGAAATTAGGAAAATTGTCAATCCCAAATTTTCAAATTCTCAAATATACCAAACTCAACCTTCAAAACTTAAAACTAAACTCAACAACAAATTACAGCGATCGAACAACCAATTAACAAAGTTCAACAATAATCATCGAGAACCTTGCATAGAAGTCCATCTCCAGATCCTTCATCAGGAATAGATATCCTTGGAACATCTCCTTTCTCGCCATAGTCTTCAACATCCGCGTTGAACACTTTTACAGTTTTCCAATCACTTTCTACTGAATCGCTTGCAATATACAAATCTTCACTAATCCGACTGATACTTCCTGTTTTACAGGATGCATCATCTTTGCGTTTCTTCGACTTTACGTCGGAAAGCGTTTTACCACGGATTTTCGTACTGTGTAGAAATTTCTTTGGCAGTCTCGCCATCAAAGTTTTGTCAAAACCGTATTTCCGTTCTATAAATATGTCCAACATTTTCTGAAGTTTCTCTGTGCTGTTGTCGTCCGTTGAATGTAACAAAGCTAACGCGTTGAAGAAGTTCTCGTTGATGTCCGACGCGTCCTCCGCGTCCTCGTACATCCTGCAGAGTTGCGAAGCAATGGTTTTTCATCTTAAAACTCAAAATAAAATTTTTCTTGCTATTCTAGCACACTATTATTTCTTTACAAACGAAGAATATAAAAGGAATAAATTTTTGGTGGGATGTAAAGACATTGTAAGATTGTTTTATATTAGTTTTATTATTCTAAGTGTACTTTTTTAGCATTTTTATTATTCAAAATGAAAATTTTTTCAGTACTTTTGTTATTTTAAGTGAATTTTGTTATCATTTTTGTTATTAGGAGTGAACTTTATTATTATTTTTTCTATCCCGAGTGAAATTTCTTATTATTTTTGATATAGTGATTAAACATCTTCATTATTTGCGCTGAGTGAACGTTTTTGTTATTTTTACTATTCTGAGTGAACTCTTTTATTATTTTTGCTATTCGGAGTGAACTTTTTTATTATTTTTATTATTTTTATTATTCTGAGTGAACTTTTTAATTATTTTTTCTATTTGGAGTGAACTATTTTAGTATTTTTTCTATCCCGAGTGAAATTTCTTATTATTTTTGATATAGTGATTAAACTTCTTCATTATTTGTGCTGAGTGAACGTTTTTGTTATTTTTACTATTTTAAGCGAACGTTTTTATTATTTTTATTATTCTGAGTGAAATTTTTTATTATTTTTTCTATTCCGAGTAAACTTGTTCATTATTTGAGCGGAGTGAACGTTTTTATTATTTTTACTATTCTAAGCGAACGTTTTTATTATTTTTATTATTCTGAGTGAAATTTTTTATTATTTTTTCTATTTCGAGTAAACTTGTTCATTATTTGAGCGGAGTGAACGTTTTTGTTATTTTTACTATTCTAAGTGAACGTTTTTATTATTTTTATTATTCTGAGTGAAATTTTTTATTATTTTTTCTATTCTGAGTAAACTTGTTCATTATTTGAGCGGAGTGAACGTTTTTATTATTTTTACTATTCTAAGCGAACGTTTTTATTATTTTTATTATTCTGAGTGAACTTTTTAATTATTTTTTCTATTTCGAGTAAACTTGTTCATTATTTGAGCGGAGTGAACGTTTTTATTATTTTTGCTATTCTAAGCGAACGTTTTTATTAGTTTTATTGTTCTGAGTGAACCTTTTCATTATTTTTACTGTTTTATGTAAACGTTTTTATTATTTTTTCTTTCTTATGTAAAAGTTTCTATTCTTTTTACTATTTCCAGTGAAATCTTTTATTACTATTCTGAATGAACCTTTTTACTATCTTTACTATTCTAAGCGAATTTTCGTACTATTTATACTATATTGTTTCACATTTTTTTTGAGTAAATTTTTGCTCCAGATTGTTTTTTGGACTTCAACAATATTTAATAATATATCTTTAAGAATTACCAATGACCATTTTTAAAATATTATTATTTTAAACTGTGTATTGATATTGTTTATTACATGCCTCGAATTTTGTAAAGTTGCAAAGTTATTTTTTATTAAAATTCAAATTTTTTAAATTAAAGTATAAGACATCTGTCTTACAAAAATTTATTAGTGAGTACAGATATGACTTAACAGGCTAATAAATTTATCACTCTAAATGATTTATAAAATTGTATACAACTATACATCTGACTACAAATTACTCTACATCTTTTGTAACTTTTTTATACATAGTTGAGATTGTTGGAAGCAAGGTTATAAAATTTTACTTAGAATATTTTAGGTTATTATAAATATAAATACAATACTTTTTATGTTTCATAAAAATATTTCAAATTTTCTTACCTGTAATATTTTTCTTACATTTTTCAGAAATATTTCTCTATTTCTTTATTTAATATTTAAAAATGCGATGTCGTCAAGCGTAGAAAATATATTTTATAAGTAAAAGAGTTGAACAAATTCACCTATTATATGTATATGCACAAATTTAATAAAATAAAATTATAATTGATTATAGGTATATAAGTAAATAAATCTTCTAAAGATAAATAAAAAAGGTTACAATGTAACGATCCTATTTCTTCCTGTATTTTGCTTAGCAAACGATAGTTTCTTTTATAACGAGTCCTTGAAAATGTATATAAGAATCTTACATAAACAATGTTTTTCCAGTTTATATCGGTATTGAATGACTATAATTGTGTGAATAATAACGACAAAAGTATGAACTTTGTATGAATTATAAAATCGATCTTCTTGCGATTGTATTACATATCGATAGAATTATGTCGATATATTATTACTTGTACGAATAAATGTGAAAATTGCAATTTTTTATTCAACCACTTTTTCCACTTTTGTGAAATTTTATAATTTAATAATTTTAAAGAATAAACTATAGTTACATGAAAGAAGAATAAATTATAGACGGATAAAAACATTTATAAACTGCAGATTTTGTTTATGATTTCAAAGACAAACAACTGTATGCAAAGAAACAGAAGGGTTATGTCATAAACAATTCCAAATTTCTGCCTAAACTTCTTTTAATTTTAAAAATTGTACATAAATTTCTATACTTTCAATCATTTATTTTTTACAGTATTTTTGGTTCCTTATATTTCAACTTCAATAAAGAAAAATTTTCCCTTAGTAATTTATTTTTATTATTAATTTTCTGAATTTAGTCCACAACTATATTGAGTCATCTAAGTAATTCAGATTGTCTAAAAAATAAGTTTAACTTACTATTAGGGAATTTCAATTACTCTTACTCCAGAGTACTTACGAATAAAAATATCGTATCAAGTTTTATCTATCGTTATCATCTTTCTCAAAAATGTACTCGCCCATTTTCAAAATAAACGGCTCGTACATGGGTGGCAGTTGAAAATTTGATTAGATAGTATTTTTACTTCTAACAAAACTTACCGAATATTTTCATAAAATTTTGTTACATTTATTTTCCGCAGTTCCAAGTAATACGAGGATTTTCAGTTAGGAAAGCGAACAATTTTTTAATAATATACAATATAATATAATTAGATCTGTAACGAAATTTAGGTGTCACCCATATATGGCAGTCAAAGTGTTAAAACGAATGGCGGCGGTGTAAAAAGCGGTCAATTATGGACAGTAAGGGGTTGTTCTCTCGCTGCAAGCACGGTAGCAGAATCGAGAGGAATCCAGCTGAGAAGCCGGGCCCGGTAGACGTCGAACGAGTAGGATTATTCGATGGTGGATCGGGGCTGTAGCTGGGACAGAGGGGTCGGGGCCGAGGCCGGGGAACAATGTCGGAAACGAGGAGGACGGTATGCCGAGATATGCAGGATATCGCGCAGAACTGCGATCCTTCGAGATCGGTGCAGAGGCAGGGTTATAGAGCGGTGGTGCGCGAGCGAGTAAAGCTAGATACATATCCCCGTGCACCACCACCAACACCCCATCCTCGTACCGACAGCAACACCGACAGAGACGGCGAACAACGTCCAAGTGTATTATCTGCGAGAGCGAGCACCGTTCCACCTAAATATGTAATAATATCTACCGGAGATACCAGCATTCCTCGACCTCGAGAAGAATTCGATCAAAATGTGTCGCGATACTCTCACGGTATGCCAGGTGAGCTACGCGCCTCTCCATGCTACCCTTGCGCCTTCCTACGTCTTCTTCGACCCCCACATTTCACCCCCTGCACCCTCGTTTGTTCGAACGGAATCAGATGCGGTATCGGTATTTCCATGTTTCGCGTCTTTATGCGACGGAACACTCTTGTCCGGATTTCAACCTGCTCAGAACGATCTTCCAGAATTTCACTTATCTATTTATTTGTTGGTACTCTTGTTTCACTCCTTAACCCCTTGCACTATTTTGACAAGTCGGACTCGTGACGCACTGGTACTTGAGTTGGGATCAGTTTTACTCGAATTTTGAATATGCTTCAATTTGGAGTTCAAGTCCAATTGTAATTTACATGGTCAACGATTGCATAATACTATGTTGTCATAACATTTCAACATTCTTTGGCTGTTTTAATATTGTAGCTGTGTTTAGTTAGTACTGACTGACGCACCTGACAAATAGGTCATAGTGCAAGGGGTTAACTGTGGAGCACTTTCGCGCGAAACCGTCAATATATGCGATGTCAGTCGCACATCGTTCTACGGGGTGTAACGCGATTTTTTAATGGATTTCGAAAAAGGAGGATGTCCTTTCTTCACTTGCAACTATTTGATAAAAATTGCTTAGCACAAGAGTTGCAGAGTAATAGAGTGTGTAGTAGATATTAGTAAGGAACAATTTGAAAACTGTTTTTATAGCGAAATCGAGGTCACCTTAAGTTTTACAAATGGGAATACATTTTTTTATCATACTGAAGAGAATGTTGAAATGAATTCGAAATATTTGTTACATGATGTTTTTACTGACATATTACCCGATTTACAGTAGTGGAAATGTAAAATATTTAGCTTTTTAGCTTGTTTGAGGCAGTGTAAACAATGACACCGAGATTACTGAATGTAACAATTAGGACGTAAGAAAAATACACTTTATTTAATTACATTGTACCTTCCGTGACAAAAATAACATATTAACATATTAATAATATCTTAGTAAAAATATTCTGTATTCTTTGAATTAACTTCGATGTCCTCTCCGATATGGTACATGGACAAATGTGATTCTGTTTGTAATATCTGTGTTCACAATTTCATCAAGAAAATAAACTGTTTTCAAAATTTCTATTACCGATATCTACTGTACGCGTTCTTTTTGTCAGATTGCTGCAAGGGTGAACAATTTTTCGTCGCGTTAGAGGTAACATCTTGTATTCATTGAGATAGCTATTTCAAAGTATTGAAACATTTATAGTATTCAGCTGTTTGCAGTTGCTGTTTCATGAAATGATATATTCTATGGTAGATTCGTTTAAGGGGTAACACCACTCTAGAGCCAGAAAAAGAGACCTAAATTTGACAATTTATTTTGGAAGTATGACAAGCGGAAAAGAATTTCTTTTCAGAGCGTTTATTTAACACATATTGAAGTACGAAAAATAATTTTTATTTTGTCATTTTCGTACAAAATGGGGGCGACAGAGCCCATCGGTGGAAACAGCTTTTGTAGAAACACCGACATGGGAGGACGGATTTCTCGCCATGTATGAGACTTGGAATAAAAAATCAAAAAAATTTATAATATATATACAATTGGCCTCGGTAGGGGTTTTTTGTTTAATCAATTTTTGTAGAAGTTATGCATGTTTTAAGAAATGAATCGACTTTTTGCATGAAAAATGTGCATTGAATTGTTTATAAAAAAAAAGTTTACATTCGATCAAAAAACGGCTACGTACTACCATGGAGGATATTGTTGTGAAGCTACTGTAAAAATTTCAATTCGATCCATACAATAGTCACCGAGAAATCCGTCCTCCCAGTATGGCAAAAATGGTTTCGGGAAAAACGCGTTTAAAGTTTTATGAACACTTTAATCCTTCAATTTCTTGTTTACCTCTAATCTGCGATTCCTGCACCATACATTTGGCCATCCAGGTCGATGTTGGCCTCCTCCTCTACCTTCCTCTACAACCGTTTGTTTTGTAGGTAACAGATGTACTTATTATTTTAAATGGTGAAAGTAATACAAAAGCCATGAATCGCAGCACGCCGCGTAAGTACTCAGTGCGCGCTCTGAGAAGCTGCGGCAAAATTGATAATTGACTCTTTTAAAATTTGTTTTCCACTATAAATCA
Source organism: Megachile lagopoda (assembly GCA_036983795.1). NCBI lineage: Eukaryota > Metazoa > Arthropoda > Insecta > Hymenoptera > Megachilidae > Megachile > Megachile lagopoda. The sequence goes on from CM072792.1 coordinate 1,025,847, forward strand.
AATGACATTCTGTTTCTATGACCCTAAAGCATTGCTTAAGTCAAAAATAAAAAAAACGACTTTTTGAAAATCCTAGAGTGGCATTACCCCTTAATGAAGCAGTAAATGTTATACTAAATCGTTTGTACACTTCTTTCGCAAATATTAATACGCGAGGACGTACATACATACAGGGTGTGACTGAATAACATGTACTAGCAGCCACGTGGTTCCTCATGAAAAAATACGAACAAAATATGCAATCAAATTTTTTTATTTAAAGCTTAGTTTTCGAGAAAATCTTGAAAATTCTATTCGTATGCTGTTACGGCTAAATTGAATGAATACATATATGCCTTTCGCAGTCAAAAGGTTAAGACTTCGTCACCCATATATCGGTGAGGTTTCAATTTTTATACGAATCTATCATGTGTACTATTAAAAATTTATTCATTTCTCTAACTGATATTAATTACTTGAAACAGCGAATAATAAATATAGGAAAATAATGTGAAAAGAGGTTCTGGACATCACGTGACCTCTCTCGAGCGCTCAATTCAAATACCACGTATAGTATGACTCCAGGCCTCTTTTATCTTAGCCAAACTCACTACCGAGTTAAATTTTTAACTCAGTGAGACAGTCAACGTGTTAATGTTAATCCTTTGACTTGTAATATCGTGTCACTCGTGACGCACATTACAGTTCAGATACAATGAACTTAAATCGTATTTGTACCGTGACTGAGGTTGGAGTTTAATACTAATTATAATTCGCATAATCAAGGATCTTCGAATCCAAAATATACTGATTACTTTTTTGTTTGTCTTAACATTGCAGCAATAATTAGCTAGCAGTGGCTGATGCAACTACTAAAAAAATCATAGGTCAAGGGATGAAGTGTATCTGATAAGGGGGGTGTAGAATATGTAATTTGGTTGGGTACAGAGGGGTTGAAATTCAATTGTTCGAAATTGTTGCAACTTTTCGTGGCGTAACTTTTGTGGAGGGATACGAAGGGCTGTTAGATTCTAGGGGTGAAAAAAGTGAAAATAAATTTGCAATTTTTTAACTCTATTCATTCAAGAATTTAAAAAATTCGTAACTTTCAAATTTACAATTTTATACACTTTTTAGTTTTCTATATTTTTGAACTCTCAAATCTGCAAATTACTACATTTTCAAATTTTTAAACTTTCAAGCTTTCAAACCCTGAAATCCCTTAATTTCAGAATTTGCAAATTCACAAATTCAAAATTTACAGATACCAAAATTTCTAAATTTTGGTATCTCTTCATTCACTTTCCTAAAGTCCCAAAACTTTTAAATCCTTAAATCCCTAAATTTCCAAAATCCCCATCAAATAAATTTCCAAGTTTCTAAATTTTCCAAATCCTCAGGTGATTTCCGAATTTTCAAATCCTTAAATTCCCAAATTCTCAAATTTCCAACCACGCGTATCCTTAAATTTTTAAATCTTTGTATCCACAAATTTCCAAATCTTCAAAATCTTAATTTCAAAATCCCCATAACTCCCGAAGTTCTAAATCTACAAATTTCCAAGTTCCCAAATCTTTAAATTTCTAAAAACCCTAATAACTGAATTTCCAACTTTCCGAATTCTCAAATCTTCAACTTTACAAATTTTCAAATCCGTGAATCCTCAAATTAACAAATTTCCAGATCCTTAAATTTCTAAATCCCGAATCCCCAAATTTTCAAATCCTTAAGACCTTAGATTCCTAAATTTCAAAATCCTCAAAAGCTAAACTTCAAGATGCCCATAACTCATATTTCTGAATCTCTAACCTTCCAAATTCTCAAATTTCTAGAAACTGAAATAATTAAATTTCCAAATTCCCAAATCTTCATCTTTCCAAATTTTCAAATGCCTAAACTCAAAAATTTCTAAATCCTCAAATTTTTAAATTGCTCAATCCACAAATCTTCAAATTTCTAAATACACTTAACACGTGAACGCAAACGAAAATAAAAACGAATTAGCATAACAAAATAATAAAAGCAATAAATACGTTTGGTTATGGTATTTTTCTTTTATTACAACCCCGTACTTAAATCATTTGAAACTTCTTTCCCCATTCCGCTATTAAAATGTGGACAAAAATGTTTAACGTAAAAGGATTCTGCGCCCCGAGAAGTATGCTTCAAAGAGGAAGAAAAAAATGTGATGTCTCACGAAACCACCCCTGTTCTATAGACGCTACGAGAATGCGCCATTCGCGCGATATTTTAATACTTTTGTAGGTTGTCGTTCGAGCAAGTAAATCTCTGCCGTGATAAGCCTTGCCAGGAATCTCACCCCCGCAAAATATCCGCCGGTTATAAGAAATGTTTTCAAAGTTTATGAGGTGATGCGAAGGTTCGCCGTCGGATGGATCGAACGCTTTCACCCCTTTTTTAAAATAACAGAATCGATGAGAAGGAGGCGGAAGGAAGCGTCGTAAAACTCGCAATAAAAATACCCCTTAGCAAAATAGTCGCTCGAATAGTACGAACGAGAATTATTACCGAGAATATTTTATGCTTTTACTTATTCGGAACAATGATCATTGATTTATCATACGAAGCTTCTTTAAGTACAAACTTAATTAAAGGTATTTTAACCACATTTATTTATTTATGGTTGATAATAATTTTCTTGTAATGTTACTAACTGCTTATCAATTGTAATTTTTAATATAATCGTTTATAGTAACTAATTATTTTTTATAATTTATACTACAATTATTTATACAATTATAGCCAAAGTTTAACTGTAATTAATTAGGTATAAATATCAATAATTTAGTTAAAATAAAAATTGTTAGATATTTAATCGAAGATCATTAATCATATTTTCTATAGTATTTGACAATGCATATAATACTTTTACTTTAATAATAATAATTGTAACTAATTATTTTTTATAATTTATACTACAATTATTTATACAATTATAGCCAAAGTTTAACTGTAATTAATTAGGTATAAATATCAGTAATTTAGTTAAAATAATAATTGTTAGATATTTAATCGAAGATCATTAATCATATTTTCTATAGTATTTGACAATACATATAATACTTTTACTGTAATAATAATAATTGCATCTAATTATTTTTTATAATTTATACTACAATTATTTATACAATTATAGCCAAAGTTTAACTGTAATTAATTAGGTATAAATATCAATAATTTAGTTAAAATAAAAATTGTTAGATATTTAATCGAAGATCATTAATCATATTTTCTATAGTATTTGACAATGCATATAATACTTTTACTTTAATAATAATAATTGTAACTAATTATTTTTTATAATTTATACTACAATTATTTATACAATTATAGCCAAAGTTTAATTGTAATTAATTAGGTATAAATATCAGTAATTTAGTTAAAATAAAAATTGTTAGATATTTAATCGAAGATCATTAATCATATTTTCTATAGTATTTGACAATACATATAATACTTTTACTTTAATAATAATAATTGTAACTAATTATTTTTTATAATTTATACTACAATTATTTATACAATTATAGCCAAAGTTTAACTGTAATTAATTAGGTATAAATATTAGTAATTTAGTTAAAATAATAATTGGTAGATATTTAATCGAAGATCATTAATCATATTTTCTATAGTATTTGACAATACGTATAATACTTTTACTGTAATAATAATAATTGTAACTAATTATTTTTGATAACCTGTACTACAATTATTTATACAATTATAGCCAAAGTTTAACTGTAATTAATTAGGTATAAATATCAGTAATTTAGTTAAAATAATAATTGTTAGATATTTAATCGAACATCACATTTTCTATAGCATTTGACAATATATATAATACTGTTATTATTATTAAATATGTAGTATATATCTAATTATTTGTCTAAATCTTTTTTTATACTATCCTTGTTAAATAAATCTCAGTAGACATGTCTATGTCAAATGGAATAAAATATAACAAAAATATGAAATATTTCAATTAAATATATCATCTCGTGGCTTTTTATAATTATTACAAATAATTGAATTTCATATTCTTTCTTTATTTTTTCCATACGGTAACTTTTTTGTAATATCACTGCATCCAAAAGTTTGCATATCTGATTAGAAAAATATGTTTATGCAAATCGTATGTGGAAATGTAAGGATATATTCTGGTATGTTACAGTAGGTTTGAAAGGTTACGACTTAGGCAATAATTTGACCCAAGGTTCGTTCTATAAACGCGATATCCGAATACAATTTGGCCATTGTGTTAGGATGTTACAATTTCTAGCTAGAACTGGAATTGGCTGTAGCGCAGTTTCAAACAATGTTGAAACAATAGATGTAACTTCTGAAATGATCATTTCTCGTCTGCCCTAGTTTATACTTAACAACATTGTAATGTAATATGTTTTTCTAGTTAATTTACATGATTGTTATCTCTTGAAATTACCTAGTCAATTGTACCATGCATTAACAAATTATTTTATAACTATTTTACGACTTATATTTACATTTATAACTATCTTAAGATTTACATTTTTATAAGTATTTAAATATAATAAATTTGTATAAGTAAATTTAAATATAGGTATAATAACTATACTTAATTTTATAACTATCTTAAGGTTTAGATTTTTAGTTATATTTATAGTTATAATTAATTTATAATTATAAATGAATTGAAGCATATTTGTCTGCAAGATAGACGTCAAATAGTGCACTAATTTTCTAGTTATGAAGGTGCTACAAAATTTGACAACGTTGCAAAATTCTTGCAATAGTCAGCCATAATCTATCAGCAATGTCGATGAACTTGCATACTATACCCGAGAGAACTGTCTAATACGATTAAATAAAAAGTGCATTGTTTTACAACATTTTCCAAATCAATATTTTATTATACTCACGCGTACATATTTCATATAAAACATACATCTTTTCGCCTTTTCAAGTAAGTATAGTTATATTAAAAATTATTCTTATTAAACAAAATGTATGTAAAGATAAATGCACGTGTGCATTTCTTTAATATCATATCAGTATCGAATACTTTTAATATAATTTTATTATTCTGTAATTCCATGTCCTAAATTAATTTAACTTTTATTCTAATCAATAATAAAAAAAAACATAAATAAAAATATGCAGACAAATTGTAAAAATTCCATAAACAAAAATGTAAAGAAAAATTGAATAAAATCCATAAATAAAAATTTAGAGACAAATTAAAAAGTCAAACTGCAAGAAATCCATAAATAAATATATAAAGGCAAATTACAGGAAATCTGTAAACAAAACATATATAATAATTGGAAAAAATCCATAAGCAAAAATATAAAAGTAAATTGAAAGGAATCCATAAATAAAAATATAAAAATCGGATAAATTACCGAATAATTAACACTAATAATTGTTAAGAGAATAACCAAAAGTGTGTTAGCTTTAAAAACCGCAAAATTTGATATTACAATTTTTTATAGTGTTCAGAGATGATTATGGACTTCATGTGAACATCGACGTAGACGAAACATTGAAGTCGACGATTAATGTACCATATTCGTTTAAAAAATACCAGAAAAGAGATAAAATAATTTTTGAAAAGAAAACGATGTGTAACGATGTTAGTTCGAACTTCAAATAGAAAAAAAAAGAAGAGTAGGTGCATACTGGCACAATCATATTTAAATGGAGGGTGAAGAGCACGCAGGAAATTTCCATGAAACTGAATCGTTTAGCCCGCGTGGCTCGTCGACACGTCACGAAAATCGAGCGTTAACGTAATTAAGTAATTAAACCTCGCGGGTGAAATCGGACCGTGCCTTTCCCCCATTCAATCTGTCGCGTTCGCTGAAAACCCGCACGAAAACTGCGCGTTTCAACCCCCGTCGGCGTCGACATTGGAGGCGTCGCGACGCGACTCGACGCGACGGCTCTGTCACCCTGATCGTTTCGCTACTTTGCGGCCGTTTGTAAACATTTGCCGAGCACAATGTGCTCGACCGACAAAAGGAGCTTTGCAGTACAACGTGCCAGTTTAAAAGCATCATTTACGACCCCTTTTGTCGATCTGCGAAACGTGTGCTTTCGAGTATCGTTCTGACACGTGACATTTAATTTCGCTTTTGTCGATAAACGCTCGTACGCGACTGTGATTGTTTTCCGACAGATATAAAAGTTATTTGAATACGATTACATAGGTATTTTAAATTGGGTATATTTCCTCGTAGTTTGACGTTAATTTACTGGAAATTAAATGTTATTTTACTGTAGTAAATGTACTATTAATGGACATTATAGGATTTATTTTCTACTACACCATTCTCGATAAACAATTTTGTAGATGGATCATTTCATGTGTCAGCTGTTTCTAAACTAATTAAATTTAGTTCTAAATATTTCTTTATTAGAATTATTTTTATAACAAAGTTTTATAAAAAAATTGAACTTTCCAAACTGCACATGTGGTTACTTGCAGTTATTATTAATCGTTATATTCAATATAAACTACTACATATTATACATAATATGTATTTAATAATAATGTTAATAAATAGTAATAAATACATCACATTAACTACTACATAATACAAAGCGACGAATAATCACAAGAAATCATACGCATAAATAAAATAGAAATGATAATTTAAAGTTACTAAAAACATAGTGTATTAACATATACCACCTGCCATAAATTTGAAATTATATTATTACTTTATGAGTGTTATTCCTAACCGAAATTTATATGACACCATTCTCTTGTGCCTTCAATTACCGCTTAACTGTGATAATTTGTATTGGAGCTACTAATACGAAGCTTTAAAATCCCATAATCAATATTGAGGAAGGCATAAAATCAGAGTGAATGGGTTTAAATAAAATAGTGTAACCGCAGGTATAAAAGAAAAGTCGTGTGGAAAGATATTAAGGATGAGACCTCATATTTTAAAGAATAAAGCATAATCTCATAGTAGCGCACTTGCACTGGGCCGTTTACGTTTTGTTACCGTCGGCTAATCCCTTGAATCCGGTAAGTCCGTACACAAATGGTCAGTTTGCTTATGAAAAGGTATATATGTACACGTAATTAATTTATACTGCCCTAAACTTTATTAACTCCTTGATGGGAATTATAAAGAAAGTACATAAAACAGAAATAAATATATAAATAGAACGAAAGGTACTGTACAATATTTCTATTAGCGCTTGTATGATGTAAATATTTAATATTTAATACGTAAACTCTACAATTAATTTTATAGATATAAATCTTTATAAAACCTGTGTAGATAGATTACCAAGTTTCTAATGTAATAATTCATATGCTGAAAACAGTGTTTTGAAATATTTCAAAATATTTTGAAATATGTAAATTTCATGATTAATTTTATACTGTAAATGAATACTATCAGCAGCATTAAATAATATTAAATACAGTTATCTCCGTTCCGCTATCCTTAATCTTCCTATAATTTCACTAGCGTTCAAGAATCATCTAGCGTTATCATCTGCATCCAGTTAAATTAAAAAAAAATGTACCAAAGTATGTTTGCTCTGCAACCACCTCAAAATAAATAAAAAGTAACGATACACGTGATATCGGATCGCGTGAAAGGAAGTTTTGCGGTCGGTCGGTCGGTGCGTAACCATATATTAAAAGTTTCATTCAAAAAACCTAAAACGTAACCCCTGAAATTCAACAAGTGCCCCTCTAACTCGAGCGAGAGAGGAATAAACGAGCAAAAGCGAGCAACACCACCCAATCTCTCTTACGTGCGTGACGCGACTGATCTGTCGGCGCGGGGAGTGGGGAGACGTTGGTCCGTCACAAAGTAGTGGGGGTAAGACGATCGGTCGTGTTCGGCCAGTTCCGTTGGCGTTCGGCTTCTGGTTTCTCCCGCGGCCGCATAAGCGGTGTCAGCGTGTGCGCAGACCGGCTGCGCAGCAGGCGTGTGCGTTATCCAGATTCTTTGTGCCATTCCTGGCATACCAAAAACAAGAGTGGTGACTGCGCTCGTATTTACCGGGGTGCAGTCTTGCGCGCTAATATTACCGTGCGAATTTTGCCCGTGGTGTAGAGGCCCCGCGCGCGCGCGACGCCACGTCAGCTCGGCCCAGTGGTAAGTACATTAAAGAAAACAGTGTCGAAATGTCCTCGAAAGAGCGCGTCTACTCCGTCCACGCCCGTGTGTCCCAGCGGCGTCGTCCCACACAGGCGCCGCGCACCGAACGGATTCGACAGTAGCGACGACGGCGATATACACACAACCGTCGGCCACGGACAGACGGACAGACGAACGAAAGAGAGCGACAGCCCCGGTGGAAGCGATAGACGTCGCGTCGGTGCGAATGAAACGAGACCAACCGTGCGATAAAAAGGCAAATATTTATGTACGAGGAAGTGCGTGGAACGTGCATGTATATTCCCCGTGTGTGTCGTGTGATTGTCAGGTTCATACTTCCGGTGACCGTGATGTTCGCATTGCTGGCCCCGGTGTTGCTGCTACTCGTCAGGAGAGAGAGGGAGCATGTTGCGAGAGTGTGTATGTGTCTGTGCGAGAGAGAGAATGATTGAAAGGAGAGAGAGAGAGAGAGAGAGATAAAATGATAATCGGATCGGTTTGATAAACGGAGAGAGGTTCTCAGTCGTGCCGTAGCGTGCGGTTTGGCGGTGCATCCGTCTTTGTCCGATGGTCGCGTGTTTACGAGCGGTTGTGTCAGCTGTGTGTCAAGAGAACGCAAGCTCCGTGTCTGTGTGTGTGTGTGTGTGTGTGTTATATACGAAGCGTGTGCAGTCTCTCTGGCAACGTGTACGGCTCGACAGCACTGTGAGGAGGTTAGGACGAGGCGCGATCGTGGTGCCGGTGGTGGTGGGCTGCGTGCGTTTCCCCGAGAAGAGCGCGCCACGACAGAAACGTGTGCCTCTGTCTAGTGTCTGCGTGCCAGCCCGCTCGCTCAGCCGCTTCTGGTGAATTCGTATATGGTGAATTATTGATCCGCGGCGGCGTGTGCGTGCGGAAAAACCGCGCGAGTTAAACAATCGTATTTTAACGAGCGTAGAAAAGAAAACGGCGTGTAACGAGCTGCAAGGATACGAGTATATTACCGGCTCACGGTGTGCACCCCGGTGTGTCTTGTTTTGAAAACTGTGCGCGCGCGAACACGCACACGTACACATATCACGCGTAGTTTTGTACGAGGCTGGAGGTGGAGCAGTGGTGGTGGCAGCGACGGATTTTCTTTCCCCTAGGCGGGACCAAGCGAAGTGTTCGCACATATTCCATTGCTCCCAACGTAACGTGCGGTCTACGTGTCTTTCTCCTTTCCTGTCATTCTCCATTGTCTCTATCTCTCTTTTTCTCTCTCCCTCTTTCTTTCTCGCTCCGTTTCTCCCGCTCTTTGTCGCGTGTGTGCGTTTCTCTCCGTCTCGCTCTATCCGCGTTACCTTCGCCGCGTGTGCGTCAACGAAACTAAACGCGGGAAAAGCTCGGCGCGAAAATATACATATTCCCGGAGGGAATGTACGCGGTGTTTATCGCGAAACGCGGAGCGTTTTCGATGCTCGGCCAGTGAGTGCCCTTACATAGTGCGGAGATAAACTGTTACGGATATTTTGACGACGAGCAGTCGGAGTCGAAAGTGTTGTCGTCGTCGTAAGACGACGGCGACCGCGATCACAACGACGACAACCACCACGATTAAACGTTCGAGGAAATTGAACGCGACGCTGTAGCTTTGTCGCGCTCTTTACCTCGCGTCTTGATAATCCAGGACAAGCGAACCTTACCTCCACCACCGCGACTTGGATGGATACTGTGCATTATTTCTGGAGTGAGTTTCTCTTTTAATCGGGTGCTTGCGGGATATATGTACACTTTCGTGCAATGTAGGCTCGCTTTGGTCAAGATAACCGTAGGGGGAGGTACCTCCTATCACTTAACGTTGGTTTTAGGGATAAATACAATATGCGAACTTGAAAACATTCGAACTTTCGAATCCTTCAATTTCTAAATTTCAAATTACCCAACTTCCAACTCCTCAAAATCTCAAGTTTACAAATCTCCATATTTCAACATCTTAAGGTTCAAAAATTTGAAAATTTAACATCCGGAAATCAGAATTTAATAACCAGTGGTGAAGCCACCTTCCCCTACGTCGCCATTTTCCCTAGGGAAGTCTACCATGCTCGTCAGTGTACACTTGCATGTTTACCTTCGCGTATGTGTACGTATGTACATGTATACATGAATGTCTGTGTTATGTATGTATAGTATGTGTGTATATGCGATGAGTGTCTTGTAACACGCGGTATCGCACGGTTGGTTTTTTCTCGTTCTCCCGCGACTCGGCACTATTGCCGTCGGGACACACGTTGTGGCGACTTGGACGATTATTTCAACGATTCGTTGAATTCTTTTCAGTTCTTTTTCAGCGAATATTAAATTGTTCCAAAGGCAAATATACAGGCAAAATACAGTACTCCCTCGAACAATGCGGTTGCCAATTATTTGTGGATTTTTATAATGCGTTACAATGTAACGTAATCGTACAATACGTAGCAATATAAAGCGAAGCAATGTTGCATATGGTGATATATACGTGCGGTGATATAGCAGGTGGAAATATCGCGCGTGGTGATATATAACGCGTTGCGGATATAGCGCGTGGCAATATATAACACGTGACGATATTGCGCGTGGTGATATATTGCAGGTGGCGATATATGACGTGTGCTAATAGAGCGCGTGACGATACAACGCCTGATATGTAACCCGTGGCAATATAACGCGTAGAAATATTGCGTATAGCGATATAATGTTTGGTAATATTTCGCGTGACGATCTACCTTGTGATAATATAACGCGTAGCCTTATATCATGTTGTGATATGTAATTATACAACATATGACGAACCAACAAGTTTCCATATAGTACATAGCGATATAAAGCGTAGCCGAGTCTTATCCCCCTCCCACCTATCTAACAAATATCTTAGTTACGCCAATGGTTGGTTTCCAACAACGGAGACAGGTGTCCCTAATCCCTGCATAGTTCAGGGGAGCACTATAGTTTGCCCAACTACTTTTTTGCCAACGTCTTGACATTCTTTTTCTCTTAGCTAACAAAAACACAGTAAAAACGAACACGAACGGTTCTTAGAACTGAGTCTGGTACACATGCAACAGCGCGGTGATATGATGGTTTATTTCACCAGAAAGAAAACAGAGTTTAGCTGTGTACGGTTACCAGTGCACATCAGAAAAATCTTGTCAAATGACAGTGACTTTAATACAATGACATTATCACAGTAGGTTATCAAAAGTAATTCCGGTGTAACATGGTAACACGCCGTTACATAAATTTAATCAGATACTTGTCGTGTTATCGTGGCCGGTAAGCGGTACGACCAGGTACGCCGTTTAGAAAAGATTGTTGCCGTCGATTGCGCATTTCGGCTCGGTTTGTTCGTCAGCCTCTCTATCGTCGGTGCCATTTTTCTTTCAATTAGAAACTAGTTGGCTGTAACGCTCGAATAGGTATTTTTATGTACACACGCATGCGTCATGATTACGTCGTATTCGACTTAAGATACGAAAAGACATTTTCAACAATTAATTACTTAATTAACGAAATCAATGATTTCAATCTGGTTTAGTACCAACCAGGCAATTGCAACACCAAAATCGGTAAAGTTTACTCTATTCAAAGCGCCCTTAGCATTCACCCTTGAGATACCGCACCCTTTTCTTCGAGTTTCGTGTATGTATTGCGGTCTATCGAGTAACTGAAACATCAGTTGATTTTACATAAAGATCTTCGGCCATGTGAACTACGACCGAGAAGGGTTAATCGGGCGGCGGTACGCGTTGAAAGTCAAACGAGGTACGTTCGGAGATACCGATCGAGGTTTCAACTGGTTGGATAAAATCCGTGATACCTCGTACATGAAAGGGGGAAGGGATCTCGGTTAAGGTGCAGCAGGTGCGACGGTGCGTTTCTTCGAGGCTTGTTCCGCCCTCCGCCTTCCTCTGGCTCGTTTTTCTTTCGACGAGCAAAACGGTCCGTCTGTGTACATGCATACACGTATGTACACGGGAACCACACGGAACCGGTAGCACGCCGGTAATCGGTAATCGATGAATTCGATATTCATATCACCTTCACTGAACCCGTACGTGCACTTTCTACGCCCGATATCGCACTCTTTTATCTTGCCATCTTATCGGTTTGTCAAATATTGGAACTCCGGTAACGCCGGTTTCTTTATTTTCTTCTGTTCCAACCGTTGTATACTTAGTTCTTGATTTGTACCTGCTACCGCCTGACTAGCCAACTGGACTTTAGATAGGGGATCAAATGTTTATTTCATTTTGCACATACCATAGTGAGATTAGAGAGAAGTAAACTTTGGTTTTTGATTCCGCTTAATTCTTACCGTAACAGTTTAATTCTGTAGCAACTAGGGATATAGGACTTCAGAGATATGGTGGTAAAGGCATATAGTGTTCTAGTGATCTAGGGGGATGGAAGATCATCAAGTCCACGAAATATAGGAATCGGAAAATATTGGGGTCTAAAGATATTGGGATATAGAAATATAGGGATATTAGTATCGGTGACTATATGAATCTAGTGACTTTGGGATATAGAAATAATGGGGTCTAGGGATATTTGAATCTAATGATACCGCATCTAGCAATCTAGGGATATCGAATGTTAAGAATATGAAGACATAGGGATATTGGTAGTTGGAGATCTAAGGATATGTAAATTTGGGGATAATGGAATTCAGGAAAATTAGGATCCAAAAATATTGGAATATAGGGAATTTAGGATCCAAGGATATTGCAATATAGGGAAATTAAGATTCAAGAATATTTTCATACAGAAATCTAGGGATACTAGTATCCAGAGACAGTGGAATCTAAAAATCTAAGGATGTTAGGATCTGAAGATATTGGAAAAGAGATATTGCCATCTAAGAATAATAGGGTGTAAAAATATGGGAATACAGGGATCTAGAGATATTGAAATCTAGGGATATTGGAATATAAGTATCTACAAATATTAGAATCTAGGAGTGTTGCAACGCAGGAATGTAAAGATATTAGGATATAGGTGTCTAGGCATGAATCTAGGGAGTTTTTGATATAGGGGTATAGAAATGTTGGGAACTAAAGATATACCAATATAGAAATTTTGAGATCTGGGGACATAGGAATATACGTCTCAATATTACACATACTTCTTTCATTTTTATATTATAAATTAATCTATTTCTTTTCAATTACTTAAAACGTAGATAATATAGAAAGAAAAATTTGTATATTTTATTTATTAAAAATTATAATGATAACACTAAAAATAAATACATATTTGAAGACTCAAAGCCATCAATCCTAGTTTAATGCAAAGTGTTCTCAGAATCTCCCTAAACTCTTCATAGACTATTCTAGGCTCACTCTAGACTGCCCCTTGTTTCTATGTTCTCTTTAGTTCTTATGCTCGTACTTCCTAGATTCTAATAATTTATCGTCCAAAATTGTATTTTTACAATTAGCTGACCAATATACCAGAAAGTTTCAGTCAGATCCACATTTCCATTTAAAATTAAGTATAACGTAACCAGATGCATACGTAAACACTGTTACATATCGAAAACTCAATCTCATTTCTATCACGTAATCCTTGATATTCTACTACATATGCAAAAGATCGAGCACCGAAAAGTTATTCGATACCTAACAAGATTCTATCACATGAATGAAAGTTTCATACCTATAGTACATTCAGCCTATATCGTTTGTATACGATGAATTGTTTGGTTAATTTAAGAGCAAATGGCTCATTTGCCGGTGCTACATCGTTCTTAGAGTCGAGTCTTCTTTGTCGTAAATTCGATTCCCTTTTGTTTAACAGTTACAACGATCGTGTCTTAGCGCTGGTGACAGCGGAGCTAGACTCATTAAACCGTGGCTTCTTCGCGATATAAATAGGCCTTCTTGTACCGTTGCACCACGGAAGGAGCAAATAGATTATCTCCACTCTCTTCTTTCCCTTTCTGCTTCTCTCGTCCGCCTAAGCGGCTACAGTACTCTTCCGAGGCAGCCACGCGCGTGGCTTTCTATTTGGCGTAGACGGTGCCAAATTGTCAGCCAACTAAAATTACCTTCGAAGGTGTACGCGTGTCTTTCTCTTTTCCCTTCTTGACGTCTTCCTCTTGGGTTACCGCTTGCTTCTTTCTTTCCTTTTCCTTTTTTCTTTCTTTCTCTTCCTCTCCTGGATACTCGCTCCCGGAATGGTAACGTCCGAACGGGATACATTTGACCACCGTTTTATGCTCTGTTTTCATGTACACTAATGTCTTAATATAAATGAAAATGATCTAGACGATGTAAACGAAAGTTCAGATCCGAAAGGTTTGATTATGTGAGGCTTTACTGTAATCTACACCATTCTTTCCGACCGCATTTAGACATTTCAGTCATGGAAGTCTACGATTTCGACTGTCATATATGTCACGTGATTATCCGAATAGCACCGAAGACAAACGAAGTTATCCGACATGTCATTGCTCGTCCGTTTACCGCGAATCTTTTTACAGTAAAGCATCGATACAATCGAAACGCTTGAAATTATAAGTAAATATATTCCGAATTGCGTCGTGAATGGACTCATTTTAAACAGGAAAATATCACAAACGTGTTGGTAAAAGTTTTATAACAGAAAAAGTTATCCTTGCATTAGGATTGTCCCACCGATGTATTACTGTCTTTATTTACGTTCGGTCGTTCGGACGTTTCTTTCGTTCGCTGTTCTTTTTTACGTCCAGCAAACTTCAATTAATGTGGGAACTATACGATATACGCGAAAGTTCAGGCCCGAGGGATTTGCTTATATCGAGATCTTAAAATATTGATGTTATTCAAACTTTTTAAATACACAATGTATTTATTTCTCTTGTTTTGTACGAATATATATATATCTATATATAATTAGAACTTTATCGCGTAATACTCAGTGTTAAGCAGAGAGCGTTATCTTACTGTAATTTGACACTTGCCGTGCATGGTTCCGAAATTTTGAATCACTGCTACGATAATCGAACGATGAAATTATAAGCGGTAATTGAATATTTTTTAAACGAGAACGTATCTAACCATCGAGTGGTATTATAATCCAATTAATGTTTTGGGTTTTTATTAAATTGAAACAACTATAGTTGAATTAGAATTTAATTAAATTACCACATTTACAATCGAAGTGGATTTGTATTGAATTTTAAAAAATTGTAACAGAGTATGATTATGTTAAAATCTAATTGAATTTTGGAAATTTAAATTTAATTAGGGTTTAATTAAATTTTGAAACAGTGTAATAAGGTATGATTACCATTAATGTTTATCAAAATGCAAAAAATTCTAATTGAAACATAGTTTAATTAAATTTTAAAAGATTACTAAAAAGATAGTAATAACATTGAGAAACTTATAATTGAACTAGAATTTAGTTTCTACTTCACATTTATCAAGTTCAAGATTAAAAACTTCAATTAAGGCCTTTCGCAATTAGCAATTAGCTTTCGATCATTAATTGAAACTTCTTCCAATTAAGATGTAAAAACGTAATTTTTATTTGAATCATCTCTAATCAAACATTCAAATTTATTTTTTAATAAAATCTCATAGAAATAAAAAAATTTAATTTCTTATTTGTAAACTGGATTTTAATTATCAGTTAAATTGAAATTTCTGTAGAATATTATTTTTGTTACCGCATGGTATCTTTTCTTTTATAATTTTATTAGCGTTACGCTTTCAGTATTGACACGTTCTTGTTATTAAACGATCACTATGCTTTTCACACTAGCTTTAATAAAATCTACACAAAAGATAGCCATTCCTAGATCGATTTGCAAAAGGTCGAACGTCACGTCACGAGATTTTATAAGCTCGAACCGGTGTAACCGGCTGCTCGAATCGAACGCTAATTTAAATTGTTGTCTTTAGATCTTTAATAACGAAAGTATGTGCGAACAATGGTTTCATTGGATATCCGTGAGTTGTAATCCGTATAATTTATTTTATAATTAGACTGCTGATGTTTATTCTTTTATGATATATCGAAGTTTGAAAAGTATTAATAAATCATGTAATTTATAGACTGTAGCTTTCATGGATAATATGATTTATGTGCATTTTGCTGATTTTAATATTT
This sequence comes from Megachile lagopoda, assembly GCA_036983795.1. Taxonomy (NCBI): domain Eukaryota; kingdom Metazoa; phylum Arthropoda; class Insecta; order Hymenoptera; family Megachilidae; genus Megachile; species Megachile lagopoda. The sequence goes on from CM072792.1 coordinate 1,042,052, forward strand.
ATGCTGTTAAGTACATAAATATATGCAGTACAATTATTTCACTCTAGGAACTTTCTGAAGACTCTATTCATAAATCCAGATTTTTAATTCGTAATTTTTTACGTTTTTCAATTTCAAAATATTAAATTTTCCAAAATTAACAATTTTTTAATTCCCAATTTTTAAAAACTCAAGTTTTTTTAATTAATGTCACCAAATTCTCACATTTTCAAATTTATAAATTTTTACAAGACCAAGTATCTAAATTTTACAAAATCTTTTACAAGCTCAAATTTCTAATTTCTCAAAAGTCTAAATTTCCAAATTAGTCCACAAATCCAAAAGTTTAATTTTTTCACATACGTGTCAAATATACAAGATTTTTTCGATTCTTGTATGACTAAAGCAGCATTTACAGAACTATAAAAAGTTAAACCGAATTAATATAGAACTACTTTTAATTATAATTCAATGTCCGCATATTTTTCCATTTTTCAATTCAATGTATATCCTAACAAGACCATTTTTATTTTCCAATAAAGTAAAAACTCGAATTACCGCAGCAGCGTGTATAGTATCACCCTTTCAACTTTTACCATGAAACATTTAGCAAGAGGAGATAGAACACCTGTTGATGGAAGAAGAGAATGAAATCTTCAGATAGCATAAATATTTGAGTAGCTTGTTTATTTATCGAGCACGTTTTCCCGTGACGAAGATAATTTCGCGTGACGGTCGTATTGTCGAATAAATGTCACGTACGCGTGTCGATTTCATTCGTGATCGTTTATAAAAATGAACAACGTGCCGGTGCTCGTACTTAGCCAGGCGATACGAATTTTTCCCATTATTAATAATGTAAAAATTCAATGCAGTAAATTAAACGTTGGCGCGTGGTTCGATTGGTATTTCGCTGATAGAAAATCTCGCGCGATGCGCGTTCATTTGTATTACGCTCATTTGCCCCTGGTATTATTAATTGTGCTCCGCTGTAACGCGAACAATCATCTCGAAAATTTCCTTTGAAATTGCGCCGACTGTTAAAAATATTAAATTTGACAAAGACTTCTTGTTTTTCGCGCGATTTAAATCTATTCTATTTGATATGCGTCGAATTGGCGTAGCTTTTCAGTTGGGATATTTATAAGTTTGGTAATTTCACATTTCTGTATCTCTGTGTTTACCAAATTTCCAAATTAATGTATTTATGTATTTCTGTATTTTGAAATGTGAAGATGAAAAGTTAAAAACTTTGTAAATTTGTGCATTTGAAAATTTGAAAGATTTGGAGATGAATATTTCAACATTTACAAATTCTTAAGTTGCTAATGTACTGTATTATTAACTTTCCAAACTTTTTCCAGAAATTCCTAAATACTAAAACTGCCAGATAATCAAATCTTAAGATATTTAATTCTCTAGATACTGAAATTCCTAATTACTGAAATCCTTAGATTTTAAAATCTCTACGTACGAAACTGCCTAGGTATCGAAAACCCTAGATGCGAGAAACACTGAATACTGAAATCCCTAATTATACGAAATTCCCTAGACATAAAAAGCCCTAATTATGCGAAACTCCATAGATATAAAAAATCACTAGGCACGAAACTCCCTAGATATACAAATTCTTAACTACGAAATTTCCTAGACATAAAAATCCCTAGATACGAAACTCCCTGGGCGTAAAAATCTCTAGTCACAAAAGTTCCTAGATATAAAAATTCTTAACTGCGAAACTTCCTGAACATAAGAATCCCTAGACACGAAACTTCCTAGATATAGAAATCCCTAGACACGAAACTCCCTAGATAGGAAAATTCTTAACTACGGATCTTCCTAGACATAAAAATCCCTAGACACGAAACTCCCTGAATATAAAAATCCCTAAACACGAAACTCCCTAGATATAGAAATCCCTAGGCACGAAACTCCCTAGATAGGAAAATTCTTAACTACGGATCTTCCTAGACATAAAAATCCCTAGACACGAAACTCCCCCTGAATATAAAAATCCCTAAACACGAAACTCCCTAGACATAGAAATCCCTAGGCACGAAACTCCCTAGATAGGAAAATTCTTAACTACGGATCTTCCTAGACATAAAAATCCCTAGACACGAAACTCCCTAAATATAAAAATCCCTAGACACGAAAGTCCCTAGATATAAAAATTCTTAACTATGAAACTCCCGAGGTGCCGAAATTCGTAAATACTGAATTTCTACAATTTAATGTCTCAAGATACAGAGATACTGAAATCCCTAGATATGAAATTCCCTAAATATCCGAATTTCTAGATATGAAAATCTCTATGTGTCGAAATCCCAAAATACTGCAGTTCTCAGAGTTAAAAATTTCAGGCTTCGATACTGAAGTCCCTGTGCACGGAATTCCCTAGGTATTGCAATCTCCAGTTATGAAATTCACTAGATACTGAAATCACAAGATACTGAAGTTCAGAGAATCTGAAGTCCGTAGATACCGAAACACCAAAATAGCGAAATTTCTAGATACTAAATCCTAAAATATTTTAACTCCGAGGTTCTTAAATTCCTACATTCCAAAGTTCCTAGACACCCAGATTTCAACATATTGAAACATACTAAATTCCCGAGATCTCTAGATACTGAAATTCCTGGATTTTGGAGTCCCTGTATTCGTAGGCTTCTAAATATCTATGTTCGGAAATTTTTACATGCTTAAAATTTCTATGTCCCTAAATGTTTGGACCACCTAATACCAGTCTCGAAATTCCAAGATCCCGAAATTCGTAGTTTATTCCGAAAATTTGCGATTCTGAAAAATCTGTAAAGCTGAACGATCGAAGCTCCTGTAACGCTTTGGATTGCTCGTTCTCCCTAGGGATAGCAGATTTGCTGTTGACTGTACACGTGGTAGTACACTCGCATTTGCCGGTCGAATGCGGAGAAACGCATGCATTTCAATGGCGTGATTGAGAACGTGTAGAGGGGTCGTGGTACTCTCTACCCCCGTAGAAGTTTCACGGGTCAGAAAATCATGGGGTGGCTTTACCACCTGGCCGGTTACTCCCTCCACACGTGTTCGTACACGCACACGAAACACACACACGTACAGATATTCCCCTCACGTTCGACCTGTCTCTACCTCTTTCCCTCTTTTGTCCACTTTTCTCTTTCTGAAATAATGCTGCACCCCGTTGCAGTTTGTCTGCATACCAGCCGAGCCGCAATCACGCGACTACCGCGTGGCTATCGGTCACCAGGTACAGAATGAAGCTTCTTTTAATCTTTCAATTCTTCCAGTTTCTCGTCTGCCTCTCGTTTCGTCATATTTATCGGCGTTTATCCCCGATCGTGGCTTTGCCCAACGGGAAGTCTTGATGAACAGCGTTTATTAACAGAACTGATCTTTGCAGTGATTTTTAACGAGTTCCCTATTCACGGTTGGAAGTTCTGTTATTTTTTCCTGTAAATATTAAGTGAATGGATTAAAAATGAGGTTAAAAGTACAAGCGAAGATTTGATCCTGTCAAAAGTAAACTTGGGTTTAAATTATGAAATGTAGTTACGCTTGTGCAAATGCTTATATTCTCAAATTTCTAAACTTTCGTGTTTTCGTATCTTTGCAGTTTTTACATTTTTAGATGTCTTTGCTTTACAGTTTTTACATTTTTAGATATCTTACATTTGAAATATATTTAAACCTCCAAATTTCTAGATATATAAGTATCCAAATTCCTCTACCACCAAATTCCTAAATACCTGATTCCTAGGTACCTAAATATCTTGACCTCCAAATTTGTAGATTTCTGTATCCCCTGATCTCAAAATTCATAGGTTCTCACATATCTACATATCGAATTTCTAAATCTCTAAATTTCTAGATCTTCAAACCTTCAATTTAGAAATATCTAGGTCCCCAAATTTTTAAATTCTCAAAATTCTAAACCTCCAAATCCCTAGATCCCTAAATTGCTAGGTCCTTAAATCCTAGATCCTCAAGTTTTTTAATTTTCAAGTTTTTAACCTTCAGAATCCCAGATCTTCAAATTTCTAGGTCCTTCAATTCCTATATCCCCAAAGTTTTAAATTCCCAAATTTCTAAATCTCCAAATCCCTAAATCTTCAAATTGCTAGATACCCAAATTGCTCCCCTAATCCCCAGGTCCCAAATTTTTAAGTTCTAACATTTCTAAACCTCCAAATTCCTAGTTCTTCAAATATCTACGTTCCCGAATATTTAAGTCTCCAAATTTTTAAATCCCCAGTTTTTTAATATCACGCAAAAGCGTTATCTTCTGAACAAAAGTTATAAAACTATAGCTGAAGTGAAACCGGCTGCAAGTAATACTTCTACAAGTTGCATCATTTTTATAAATGGTATGTTTTTTTATGTTGGATTTGAGTCGCGTTTTTTCTCCTTTGATAATAGAATTAAATCGAATCAAATGTGAGTGTGTCGCATTATCTTGCATCCTCATACAAAATATATTCGCATAGGCAGCTTTATAAATATTAATATTTCTCTTCTTTCCTCGATATGAACAAAAATTTTCTAAGCGGTTTTGAATGTAGTTACATAGTTGTAAATTGATTAAAAGTTGAAGTTTTGTATAGGAAGAAATAATAATTAAAAACCTTGCGCACAATTAATAGAAACGCTACAAATTTTCTTAGCAATTTAATATATTGCATAAATATGAGAAATCTATTATTATGATTTCTTCAAGAAAGTCAAAAATAGGTGTCATCGGATTTTATAAATCATTTTCAATTGCTTTTTAATTAACTCCTTAATTTACTCTTTTTACTACCTGCTGATTAATGAAGATTTTGGTTTAAAAAATCCGGCGAATGCGATAAAATTTTATAGGCATTCAAGATCGAGGATGACTTTTTATTTTTTACGACAATATCTTTCTGTATTCATGACACTGTCTGGTGAAAGCAAATAATGACATTTGTCACGAGCCTACCTGTACATTAGAACTGTTTACGTTTCGCATAATTTCATCAGCAATGTTATCTAATTTGAGATAAAATAAAAAGATAATTCTTCGTCTGTATTAATATGTTAATTGTAATCCATGTTTAACTACTCCAAAAAATTTAATTTGGTGAGATATTTAAGGAGAAACATTGTACTACAGTTATGTTAATAGTTCAAAATATAATAAAAAACTGAAGTATCAAATTTGAAAATGAAACTTCCAGTAATTCATAATTTATATTATGCTTAAATAATTCATACTTTTTATTTCTATAATAATTATATTGTGACAATTCCATATTTCCACAATGATAATCGACGTGTAGAACACTTAAAAACAATTGAAAGAAGAGAAAGTTTTAAGAAATATTCAAGCAATACAATTATTAAAACAATACAGTCGAAATGTTCTTAGCATACATAAATAATCGACATACATTAATAATTGCTTCATTCAGTAACAAATTGCTAATGATTCAGCAAAAAAATTTGTGATATTCATTTTACCATAAATTTCAAATAAATTAAGCTTCTTTACAATAAAAAATATCCGTACATAGATAGCTTCATATTTCATGTAGATACTTTGGCACGATGTTTCGTGCGTCTGTTTGTTAAGTATTATATAATTTATATTTGCCATAAAACGGAACGGAAATAAGCGGACGAAAGTCTTTTTCAGAGCTTCTTGAGTAATCGAGTTTAATGAGTGTCGATTTGATCGCGATAAGCGTACAGCTCGGAATCCTCGGCCGCCGTATTGATAAAATATTAGTGACATCATCGGCATATTTTTAAATCGAATTACAGCTACCGTGCTTAGCTTGTTTTCAGAACTTTCGAGCAATCTAATCACTCGGGCCGTTCCGAATATTACACGAAATCAAAAGTTGACCAGATTTATCGATGAAATTACGAATCTGGTGATGACTCATAAACGCGAGATATTTCTAAAAATGTACTTTAAAACGTACTGTTCAAAGCTTGTAATCACTTTCAACCTGACAATGTATTTGTTTATTAATCGCTGATTGCCCTCGACGAATATTATTAATATTTCAATCAGTCGGATCATTTAATTTTTAAATTTCTATAATCTTTTTCGTGTATCGTAAAAGTGAAACATCTACGTGTTATATGTACATATAATACTTTCTATGTTTTTAAATCAATATATCTCTAGATATTTATATTTAGATCGTGATATTTTAGATAGTGAGAGTACTCTACTTACAGATTTCTATGTCCCTAGATCTCTACATTTAAATATCTATAGAATCCTACATTCTTATATTATATCCTTACTTTCTTAAATACTTATATCCCTAGATCACCAGAATCCTATATTCGCAGGTCCATATTCCTCTAGATATTTTACCGCAGATTCCTACGTCTATAGGTACCTATTTACCTAGATTCCTATATTCTCATTTCGCTAGATTACCAGATCCCTATTCCCCATTTCCCATATTTCTCTACATCCATATTCTTCTAGATCTCTAGCTCCATATTTCCCTAAATCCATAAGAGCGTATTTCCCTGGATTCGTATTCCTCTAGATCTGTATCCCCCTAGAGTCGTATTTTCTTAGGTACATATTTCTGTAACGATACATCACTATATTCCTAAATCCCTATAATGTTAAATCTCAATATCCCTATATAAGTGGATCTCTATTTCCCCAGATTTCTCTACCTCCAGATTGCTATATTCCTAGATCTCTATAGCGCTCGACTTTTATATACCGTAATCTCCCTAGATCTCCATTCCTCTACATTCCTATAGCTCCACATCTGTGTATCTCAGAATCGCTAGATTTGAACCTTATATCTCCACATTGAAATTTCACTAGATTTGTACATCTCTGAATTCTTATATCTCCACATCTTTGTATCTCTGAATCGCTAGATTTGAACCTTACATCTCCAGATTGAAATTTCGCTAGATTTGTACATCTCTGAATTCTTATATTTCCACATCTTTGTATCTCTGAATCGCTAGATTTGAACCTTACATCTCCAGATTGAAATTTCACTAGATTTGTACATCTCTGAATTCTTATATTTCCACATCTTTGTATCTCTGAATCGCTAGATTTGAACCTTACATCTCCAGATTGAAATTTCACTAGATTTTTACATCTCTGAATTCTTATATTTCCACATCTTTGTATCTCTGAATCGCTAGATTTGAACCTTATATCTCCAGATTGAAATTTCACTAGAGTTGTATATCTCTGAATTCTTATATCTCCACATCTTTGTATCTCTGAATCGCTAGATTTGAACCTTACATCTCCAGATTGAAATTTCACTAGATTTGTACATCTCTGAATTCTTATATTTCCACATCTTTGTATCTCTGAATCGCTAGATTTGAACCTTATATCTCCAGATTGAAATTTCGCTAGATTTGTACATTTCTGAATTCTTATATTTCCATATCTGTGTATCTCTGAATCGCTAGATTTGAACCTTACATCTCCAGATTGAAATTTCACTAGATTTGTACATCTCTGAATTCTTATATTTCCACATCTTTGTATCTCAGAATCGCTAGATTTGAACCTTATATCTCCAGATTGAAATTTCACTAGATTTTTACATCTCTGAATCCCTAACTTTATAGGATCATATATTCTTCTAAATTTCTATATCGTTAGATCTATATTCTTCAAAAATCGCGTATACCCACATTTTCTATGTTTGTATCTATGTCCCCGGATCTCTAGATCTAGAGGCCACTTTCGTGTGATATGTGATACAGGATAAAATCGTAGAATATTGCGAGACTTTGTTTACGAATGAATTTTGTTGCATGCAAAACAGGTTTGGACATACTAATTCCGAGTATAGTACAAAAAATTAATTGCAAAAAGCGACGACCATTGCGAACGATTGAGAAATATTGAGTCAAGGATCCAGTACAAAAGAACAAACTAAGTTGAATTTTTATTTTCCGAAAGAGTAAAAAAAAGGAACTATTCGCGTTCCGCGCTATTACGTTTCCCGTGTTTTCAAAAATCCCGCCTCCGCGTAACAGTCAAAACATGCGCTCACGGGTGTTTTATGTAATACGCCGCGTATATTATAATACGAAACGCAACCGGGTGAAAACAGATTAGCATCGGATTCGTTACAGCACATCGCCCAGGTGAAATTGGACTATTTCATTACGAGCCTTGCATTTCTGCGAAACGAAACGAGTCAGTCGATTTTGAATTGCAAATATTCCCTCGCGCTCTACGGCCTTTCAGAGTTACGAAGGAAGCTTCAACGTTCCTTTTTTTTCTACTTTTTTATTGGTAATGAACATTTCCATCGCGAAATCGCACTTATGATTTCATAATTACATACTAATGAATTCGTACGGTGAACAATTTCTATGATATTTCATATGAAATATGAATCTGTAAACACACGTTTCACGATTACATTGAAATATTACGCATACCGGGGACATAGCAATTTTCGAATGTGTATAAAAATTCTAGAGGTATAGAAATGATAGGGAATTGCGCGATCTAGGAAGACAAGGATATGTACAAGTACAGAAAGCAGTCTAGATCGAGTGATTTATGAATGATATAGGGATTTGGAGATATAGGAGTCTGATATTAAGGTTTGAGGCTATAGTAGTCTATAGTAAGGCTATAGTAAGGTTTGAGCTATAGTGATTTGGAGATAGAAATATAGGAACATAAGGATCTGGGGATATAGAGAGTTAGGAATATATCGAATTAGGAATTTGGGGATTTCGGAGATGTAGAACTACGGGAATGTAGGGATCTAGGGATATAGGAACTTAAATAATCTTTTGAGTTGGAGATATACGAATTTTATGTTATTGAGATATAGGAATCCAGAGATCTGAGAATATAGTGAGTTGAGTACCTTGAGATTTGGGGATGTAGTGATATAGATATTTTGAGATTTGGGGATGTAGTGTTATAAGTACTTTGTGATTTGGGGACGTAGTGATATAGGTACTTTAAGATTTGGAGATGTAGTGATATAGGTACTTTGAGATTTGGAGATGTAGTGATATAGGTACTTTGAGATTTGGGGACGTAGTGATATAGGTACTTTGAGATTTGGAGATGTAGTGATATAGGTACTTTGAGATTTGGAGATGTAGTGATATAGGTACATTGAAATTCGGAGATGTAGTGATATAGGTACTTTGAGATTTGGGGACGTAGTGATACAGGTACTTTGAGATTTGGAGATGTAGTGATATAGGTACTTTGAGATTTGGGGACGTAGTGATACAGGTACTTTGAGATTTGGAGATGTAGTGACATAGGTACCTTGCGATCTGGGGATGTAGTGATATAGGTACTTTGAGATTTGGAGATGTAGTGATATAGGTACTTTGAGATTTGCGGATGTAGTGACATAGGTACCTTGAGATCTGGGGATGTAGTGATATAGGTACTTTGAGATTTGCGGATGTAGTGACATAGGTACCTTGCGATCTGGGGATGTAGTGATATAGGTACTTTGAGATTTGGAGATGTAGTGATATAGGTACCTTGAGATTTGGGGATGTTGTGATATAGGTACTTTGAAATTTGGGGACGTAGTGATATAGGTACTTTAAGATTTGGAGATGTAGTGATATAGGTACTTTGAAATTCGGAGATGTAGTGATATAGGTACTTTGAGATTTGGGGACGTAGTGATATAGGTACTCTGAGATTTGGAGATGTAGTGATATAGGTACCTTGAGATTTGGAGATGTAGTGATATAGGTACTTTGAAATTCGGAGATGTAGTGATATAGGTACTTTGAGATTTGGGGACGTAGTGATACAGGTACTTTGAGATTTGGAGATGTAGTGATATAGGTACTTTGAGATTTGGGGATGTAGTGACATAGGTACCTTGCGATCTGGGGATGTAGTGATATAGGTACTTTGAGATTTGGAGATGTAGTGACATAGGTACCTTGCGATCTGGGGATGTAGTGATATAGGTACTTTGAGATTTGGAGATGTAGTGATATAGGTACTTTGAGATTTGCGGATGTAGTGACATAGGTACCTTGAGATCTGGGGATGTAGTGATATAGGTACTTTGAGATTTGCGGATGTAGTGACATAGGTACCTTGCGATCTGGGGATGTAGTGATATAGGTACTTTGAGATTTGGAGATGTAGTGATATAGGTACCTTGAGATTTGGGGATGTTGTGATATAGGTACTTTGAAATTTGGGGACGTAGTGATATAGGTACTTTAAGATTTGGAGATGTAGTGATATAGGTACTTTGAAATTCGGAGATGTAGTGATATAGGTACTTTGAGATTTGGGGACGTAGTGATATAGGTACTCTGAGATTTGGAGATGTAGTGATATAGGTACCTTGAGATTTGGAGATGTAGTGATATAGGTACTTTGAAATTCGGAGATGTAGTGATATAGGTACTTTGAGATTTGGGGACGTAGTGATACAGGTACTTTGAGATTTGGAGATGTAGTGATATAGGTACTTTGAGATTTGGGGATGTAGTGACATAGGTACCTTGCGATCTGGGGATGTAGTGATATAGGTACTTTGAGATTTGGAGATGTAGTGACATAGGTACCTTGCGATCTGGGGATGTAGTGATATAGGTACTTTGAGATTTGGAGATGTAGTGATATAGGTACTTTGAGATTTGCGGATGTAGTGACATAGGTACCTTGAGATCTGGGGATGTAGTGATATAGGTACTTTGAGATTTGCGGATGTAGTGACATAGGTACCTTGCGATCTGGGGATGTAGTGATATAGGTACTTTGAGATTTGGAGATGTAGTGATATAGGTACCTTGAGATTTGGGGATGTTGTGATATAGGTACTTTGAAATTTGGGGACGTAGTGATATAGGTACTTTAAGATTTGGAGATGTAGTGATATAGGTACTTTGAAATTCGGAGATGTAGTGATATAGGTACTTTGAGATTTGGGGACGTAGTGATATAGGTACTCTGAGATTTGGAGATGTAGTGATATAGGTACCTTGAGATTTGGAGATGTAGTGATATAGGTACTTTGAAATTCGGAGATGTAGTGATATAGGTACTTTGAGATTTGGGGACGTAGTGATACAGGTACTTTGAGATTTGGAGATGTAGTGATATAGGTACTTTGAGATTTGGGGATGTAGTGACATAGGTACCTTGCGATCTGGGGATGTAGTGATATAGGTACTTTGAGATTTGGAGATGTAGTGACATAGGTACCTTGCGATCTGGGGATGTAGTGATATAGGTACTTTGAGATTTGGAGATGTAGTGATATAGGTACTTTGAGATTTGCGGATGTAGTGACATAGGTACCTTGAGATCTGGGGATGTAGTGATATAGGTACTTTGAGATTTGCGGATGTAGTGACATAGGTACCTTGCGATCTGGGGATGTAGTGATATAGGTACTTTGAGATTTGGAGATGTAGTGATATAGGTACCTTGAGATTTGGGGATGTTGTGATATAGGTACTTTGAAATTTGGGGACGTAGTGATATAGGTACTTTAAGATTTGGAGATGTAGTGATATAGGTACTTTGAAATTCGGAGATGTAGTGATATAGGTACTTTGAGATTTGGGGACGTAGTGATATAGGTACTCTGAGATTTGGAGATGTAGTGATATAGGTACTTTGAGATTTGCGGATGTAGTGACATAGGTACCTTGAGATCTGGGGATGTAGTGATATAGGTACTTTGAGATTTGGGGATATAGGGAGATAAATAATGAATTGTGGGTACAGGAATTTGAGGATATAGGGAAATAAGAATCTACGAATTTGTAGATATAAAGATTTAAGAATATAGGAAATTAGAGACATAAGGACTTCGGAATATTATACATGAACTATGGGGATTTTTATATGAATAAGAGTATACACTAGGAATATTATAGTAATCCAGAAATATCTGGGGATATTATAGAAATCTAAGAATACAGGGATCCATGTATAGAAATTTGGAAATATATGGATATAATCGTGCAGTATATTCTTGTTATAGGAATCTATGGTTACCCTATAGTATCCATAGATATAATATACAGATCGGGCAATATCTCAGTATAAAATTACTGTTTTTAAATAATCTAGTGTCGAAATTAATATGAACATCTTACCCTATCATCGGAGAATATCTTCAACGCACTCGTATAAATAAATTTCAAGAGGTTCGTGTACTCGAGTAGCCTATAAATATAGATCGATCGAAAGAATAATTCATTAAGTTAACGAATGTTCAGAGCACGAATTCTCTTTACAGGGTTATTTTTGCGCGGAGCAATCGTCGCTTCTCCAATTTATTTTATTGTACAAGTGCTCGATGGGAGGTTCGAACGAGATAACGAGATAAGCTAATGTTTATTTCATGGTGGGATTATGGTCACCCCGTCATCAAACGAACGTAACGGTTTAATGCGCAGGTTGCGAGGATCAGCGACCAGTTAGTTAGAAAAGGTGAAAGATCACTAGGTAGTCGTACAGGTAGATCCGATCGTTGCTGATTCTGATCGCGAGGCCGTCAACCAACAAATTCGAGAAGTCTTCTTCGAAGAACTTGTCGTTGCAGCAATATCTTTCGTAATAAAATACACGATACGTGTATACAGTGTGTCCCGTTTCACATTTAACACTTATTTCCCTTCGACTACGACATATTGCTGTGGACGCAAGTCTTGCTTAACACGTTGACCGGAAATTTTACTCAGAATTTATCTGATGTCACCGGTTATTATTTCGTAAATAAATACGAAAGTGAAAACTTTAACATATTTTATTTATGCAGAATAAAATGAAACGTTGTACATATCTCTGTATAACTTTTAATCATTTTTTGTGACATGGTAAACTGTATAGTACTCAAATGAAACATTGGCAGAGAATTCATTGAAAAATTTGTCACTGTCACAATTCGACATGATTGACATTTTTGTAATACTAGAATTGTCATGAAGATCCATATGCCAAGGAAAGTAATTTTTCTATTATAAAGCGAATGAATGCAATTATGAATTATTTTACGATATCATATATCACTTTGAATTTTAAAAACTGATTTAGCTACTATAACTGCAATCATGGGTTTACTCGAATTACAATCATGAGTGTTCGGTCAGCAACGTTTAGGTATAAAGGCACGAGTTAACTCGTGACCGGTCAACAGTGTGTTAAGCTGCAGACGCCATTTTGGTAACCTTAGAATGATTGGTAACATCAAATATTTTCTCGTAAAATTTTAAACTTTTATACCGTGTATAATATTTATACTTTACTATTAATCTTTGTACATTATTAATAACATTATCAATATTTATACACATTATTAATCAAACTTTTGTCTATAATTTGAAATTTAAAAATGGAAAAATATAAAAAGTATGAAAGGTACTTCTACATGTACAATATTTATACATCATTATTATTATCAATCTTTGTACATTATTATTAATATTACCAATATTTACACATATTATTAAGCAAACTTTTGTCTATATAATTTAGAATTTATAGATGTAAATGGCTGTCGTTTTATTGAGATACAAAATGGCGACGCAGAATTTCAATAATAAAGCATTGCAATATATTTTAATATGCATATAAACTACCGCGTATATTTTGAATGCTCTTTTATGGTCATTATAGATATGCAGTTTAAACATATTTAAATTTTATGTACATATATAATTAAATTTATTCAAATTAATTTTCTGGTTTTAATCGCATTTTTTATGTAGAGACTTAAGTTATATATGTTGATATAACTTAAACATTTATTTTAGAAAAGGGCATGCGTTGTCAGCAAAAACTAAATTACTAAAATCACGTACAAAATATACAAAGTGAAACTCATATACAAAATGTACTAAATGAAAATGTACAAAATATATATCAAATCAAATTCGTACACGAAATGTACAAAATGTAATTCGTGTAAAAAATATATAAAATAAAATTCATAAGCAAAATATACAGAAAGAAATTCATTTGGGAGAGTCCCAAATTTTACAAAGCAGAACAAGACTTTTCATTATTTTATGTATGTTTTTGCTTCTTTATAAAATATTGCTTCTTTGTAAATTATATCAATATTATTTTATCTGTGTTATCTTTTTGTATTGAACTGGAAAGAAACTCAATACGAATCAAGAGTAACAGACATATAATGATACAGGGTTGTATATATCGTCCGAGGGATAATCAAAACCACCCCTTCGTTACTATTTCTAGCAGTCCATTAGTCGGTTGAGTTAGACGATGAAAAATGCAATAAACCGCGACACGTTGCGTCTCTACAGAGGATATAGATACTAGAAGAAAATTAAATTGCAACCCCCTCTTTGCACCCTCTTTCTTCTTTATTCTCCTCATAAGCAGACACTATTTTTTCTTTCTTCAGATATTGTAGAAAAATTTTATTTTATATTTGTAGTGAGGCGTATGATTTTTGAAACTCTGAATTGCGTACACTGATAATTATATATAATGCAGATTATTAGAAAATGTAGAGAAAACTTAAAAATTTGAACAGTCGAAAATTTATAAATTTTTTAATTCAGAAGTTTGTATAGTTAGAGATACGAAAATTTTCTAATCAGAAAATTTAGGAACGTAAAAATTTGAAAATGTGAAAATTTAGGGGAAACGTCATCTGGTATTCATCCGATCTAACAAAAACCCATACACCATACATTAAATTTTTCATTATCCCTAAATTAATTTTAAAGTTCCCGTCAGTTTGATGTTCCAGCTTATCTATCGCGTTTCATCAATTTATCCATCGATTATTTCCACAGTGAACGCGTAAACAACTTCAGTCACGATAATATGATCATTCGTGATTTCAATTTATTAAAAAATTTTCGTGGAATTAAAGAAAAATCCTCCATTACTAATAAAACTTGTAGAAGAATAAAAATTTACTAAAAATGCAACTTCCAAGAGCTTCGTTCAAAAATTGATAAAAATACGTGTCTTTTATTTTTCAAAAATTTCACGAGTTTAATTTCAAAATAAAATAAAATTTCAAAAATTTACACGTTCTTTGTTAAACTTTAAAAATTTAATACTAACACTAAATTAAATTTTTTCCCTCAATAAAATAACTTTCTCTTACAAAAATTTTAATAATATAATTTAAAACTAATACAATTACATTTGCACCATTTTTTCCAAATTTAAAAACCTTGATACTGATATTAAATAATATTTTTCGCATCACTAAAATTATATTTAATGTAAAATATAAATTTATCAATATACATACATTACATTATAAACATATAATTTAATTTAGTTATACATATATATATTAATTAAATAACGTCTTCCCTTATAACATTTTAACAACATAATTTCTACATAATTTGTATAAATTCTATAGGGAGCACTCCGTTGCAAATTCGAAGCGAAGTTTCATGTAATTAAAGCCGTTCCGTGACTAGAATGTCAATCGAGAAAATATGAACGCGTTAAGCAGGGAAGCGAAGGATGGAACGGAAAGACGCGGTATTCGGAACAACGGCGATAAAACGAAGCAGTAGAGAAAACGTTCGTCGCGCTCATTGTTCATTAAAAGCGGGGAAACGACGTCGTAAACGCGCCCACGAAACGTCGGGATGACCAGGTCGCTGTAATTTCCATTCGACCGTGTTAATACAATGATGTCGTCGGCGTCGTCGACGACGCCCGGCGTCGCCGCAGCTACCATCGGTGACGATGGCAACGCAAACAGTCGACGATGATGGGGGGCCGGGGGGAGGCCGGCGATCTTGCAGGCGCAAATAGCGTTTATACCCAGAGGGAGGGCACCGGCAACTCGTAAACACCGAGCTCTGTAACTGTAAAACCCGTTTTCATCGTCTTTCACTTACCCTCCATCAGCTTTCCGCGAACCGTGCGAGAAAATCTCTACCATTTGTACCTTCCGTGCTCGTAACGCGCTGGACAATGTATTCGATGATTCTTTTATGTACAGCTCGTACGAGCGAATTGGCAGATATTTTTAATACATTAACCCCTTGCACTGTGATTTATTTGTCAGGTGCGTCACAACTGACTAACCTCGGCTACAATATGAAAACAGACAAAGAACGTTGAAATGTTATGTCAATTTGGTATTACGCAATCGTTGACTATAGAAATTATAATCGGACCTCGGATTGAACGTATTCAAAATTCGATTAAAATCAGTCACAGCTGAAGTACAAGTGCGTCACGAGTCAGACTCGTCAAAATAGTGCAAAGGGTTAATTAGCATGGAGAGACATTTCTGTCTTCGATTCTAGGGTACCGAGTTAACAGGTTCTCGTAGGTTTCGGTTTTATAGCAGTTTAAATGTCAAACAGAAAACTTGTATACTTTGATTGAAATTTGATATTTTGGGATTTGGGGATTTGACAGTTTAAGTACTTTGCGATTTGGAGATTTGATAACTTTGATACTTCGGGATTTGGGGTTTTGACAATTTAAGTAGTTTGGGATTTAGAGATTTGATCATTTGGATACTTTGGGATTTGGGGATATGAACACTTGAGATTTAACAATTTGGTGTTTTTGGATTTGGAAATTTGGGGAGTTTGCAAATCTGAGCCGGCAAAATTGGGAATTTGATATTTTGGGATTCGGGGATTTGGCAGTTTAAGTACTTTGCGATTTGAAGATTTGATCATTTGGATACTTTGGGATTTGGGGATTTAACAATTTTAATACTTTAGAATTTGGAAATTTAACAATTTGGTGTTTTTGGATTTGGGAATTTAGGGAGTTTGCAAATCTGTGGCGACAAAATTGGGAATTTGAAAATTTGGGGTTTTGGTAATTTGAACACATGAGATTTAACAATTTGGTGTTTTTGGATTTGGGAATTTGGGGAGTTTGCAAATCTGTGGCGACAAAATTGGGAATTTGAAAATTTTAGGATTTGGGAATTTGATCAAATGAGATTTAACAAATTGGTGTTTTTGGATTTGGGAATTTGGGGAGTTTGCAAATCTGTGGCGACAAAATTGGGAATTTGAAAATTTTAGGATTTGGGAATTTGATCAAGTGAGATTTAACAATTTGGTGTTTCTGAATTTGGGAATTTGGGGGTTTAAAAATCTGAGGAGGCAATATTGGGAATTTGAAAATTTGGGGTTTTGGTAATTTGAACACATGAGATTTAACAATTTGGTGTTTTTGGATTTGGGAATTTGGGGAGTTTGCAAATCTGTGGCGACAAAATTGGGAATTTGAAAATTTTAGGATTTGAGAATTTGATCAAATGAGATTTAACAAATTGGTGTTTTTGAATTTGGGAATTTGGGGAGTTTGCAAATCTGTGGCGACAAAATTGGGAATTTGAAAATTTTAGGATTTGGGAATTTGATCAAATGAGATTTAACAAATTGGTGTTTTTGAATTTGGGAATTTGGGAAGTTTGCAAATCTGTGGAGGTGAAATTGGGAATTTGAAAATTTTGGAGTTTAGAAATTTGAACAGTTGAGATTTAACAATTTGGTGATTAACAGCTTTAATGTACAGCTTGGTGATTTGGAGATTTAACAATTTGGTGTTTTTGGATTTGAGAATTCGGAGAGTTTGAAAATTGGAGGAGGCAAAATTGGCAATTTGGAAATTTTGGGATTTGTTTTTATGGATTTCGGAATTTGGGGAGTTTGCAAATTTGAGGATACAAAATTGAGAATTTAAAAATGTTGGGATTTGGGAATTTAAACACTAGGGAATTTCGCATTTTAGGAATTTGCGAATTTCAGCTCTAGGGAATTTTAAGTTTAGGAATTTGGAAATTTTCACATTAGGGAATTTTGAGTTTTACGAATTCAAAGTCAAGGGAATTGGGCGTCCGTGGTACGGTAGCTAGGGAATTTTATTATTGTAAGTTTAAGCTTTGGGGAATTTTTATTCACAGGAATTTGAGATCTAGGGAATTCTTAAGCACCAGAGTATGGATTTAGAGAATTTCAAGATTTGGGGTTTGGTCTAGGAAATATGAGTTGTCACAATGTTCTAGGGAATTTTTAGTATTGCATATAAATATACTAGGGAATTTACAATTTCACAAATTACCTAGAAATTACGAATTTTTAAGTTTCGGAAAATTTGAGTTCTCTGAATGTGGAAAATTTCAATCTTAAATTTTTCGATATAGGGAATTTTGCATCTTATAAATGAAGCCTAGGGAATTTGAGATCGTTGGTAGACAAGATCCAGCAGATTTCGAGTATTTGTAATTTGAGTTCTAGGGATTTTTAAGTCTTGAGACTATAGAGACTACGTAATTTGGGGTGTTAAAAATTTGTTAATTTAAATATTTGAAAAATACAGAAAGTTTCAGATATGAAAGTAAGGTGTGCATTTAGAAATTTCAAGATTGAGAAGTCTAGAAATATAACTATTTATAAATTTAATAGTTTATTTGAGAATTAAAAAATTTGGAATTATAGGAATATCGAGTGTCGAAATTACCTCGGTCGATGATATATGATATTAGTATAAAGTTGTAATATAGACTTACATGTACATATCAACAAGTTGGTACAATCTAAGCTCGTTATGTTCCATGATTCTGTAGAAAGTGGTATTTTATTTTGATTAACGGGAAATCTTGGTAGATAGGTCATAAAGAACGTGTTAGGGAAAATTTATCGTCGAAGAATCAGGTTTTATTATCTCTCGAATAGTCGATGTAGGTATCATTTACTTCGGGGTCTAAATAACATTGTAAGGATAAATAGCTTATTGAAAATACATCTTAAAATCACCCTCTACTTTAAATAACATTGGATAAATAGATTATTTACGTTTTATAATCGGAAATCATCGACGAGGAATATAAACCAAGTTTATCGATGAAAACATATTTATTCACTTATGCAACGTTTAACCACTTATCAGGGTAAATTTGTTGTATAAATAAATTACGAACATAATTTTTAAAGCTTGTTCTACAGAATAAAAACTTTTAGTTGCAAGTTGCAATGTATGATGCAATGTATCGCCAATGTAAAGTTCAGACGCGCGGTGAAAGTGATAAATAAATAATAAATTCCTAATTATATTAAAATTTGCAAGTTTCGTAGAAAATTGAAACTTTTTTAATCGAACTTTAATTTTGAATCGAAACAGAATGTCCGGATTATTTTCAACATTTTTATTAATGTCCTACGACTCGTTCTATTTTTCAACTTTTATTTTTCTATTTTTCAACATCAAGGATCCCACGTTAAGAAGAAAAAAACAAGGTATCAAAAAATCGTTACGTAAGCGAAAACGATTTACCGACGAAATTTCTTTCACGCATATCATAAATAAAAATAGATACTTGTTCGTCGATAAAAAAGGAATATTCGAAGTGTTTGCAATTGAGAAATAAAAATAGCAAGTACCCTTCTGTCAAGTCAGCCATTTTAATTAATTAAACGGCGGTTGCTTTTCGATGCAAAGACGAAATTACTTGGCAAAGACAGCTCGAACCGTGTCTTTCTTGCTTTAGCATGAAAAATCGAAAGACTGGGAGAAACTTTCTAAGTGCAGACTGCATAATCCATTGCATGTCGAGCGTGTACTCGGCCAGACTTGGGTAAAAATTATTTTAAATGCGCAGTAAAAGAATCCTCAAGTAACCGTATACAAAAAAACTAAATAACGTCTTCATTTCATTATTTTCTAGCGAAGATTTCGTTCTGAAAAAGATATCTTATATGCAACAATTTTTTTTCGTTTTGTAATACAGGTAACTTATTTAAAGCAATTTATGCTGCAAATTAGTTACATGCCAAATAAGTGTTATTGTCAGTACATAGTTATATTTTATATGTTTCTTAGTTTCATATTAGTTTTATTGTATATTTATGCGTTTTGATATCTTATAAAAATTGGAAGTTTGTGAAAATTGAAAAAATTGAGAACTTGAGTTCTGGCAAGAATTGCGTTTGTAAATTTTGAACATTGCAAGTTTGAAATATTGAGAATATGGGATCTAGGGAAGTTTCAGCCGTGGAAATTGGGTGGTTAATGAATTTGAGAAGTTGAGATCTAGGGAATTTTTAACCATATGAATTTAGGACTTAGGGAATTAGAATCCGTGTGAATTTGAGATATAGGGAATTTATAGCGGTAAGAAGTTGTACTGTGGGAATAGGAAACCCTGGAATTCGGAATCTAGGGATTTGGAATCACGAAAAGTGACATGGAGTGTTTGAATATAGTGAGTTCGAAATCTAGGAAAATGTAGACCTAGGGTATTTAAAACCGTAGGGATTTGGGATACAGAGAATTCGGAACGTATTTGAGATCTAGAAAAGTTGAAATAATGCAAATATGCGATATAGGGAATTTGAAACCATGGAAATTTGTGCCTAAGAAATTTCAAATCTAGGGAAATTGAAACCATGCAAATTTATCCCTAAGAAATTTCAAATCTAGGGAAATTGGAACCGTGGAAATTTGTGCCTAAGAAATTTCAAATCTAGGGAAATTGGAACCATGGAAATTTGTGCCTAAGAAATTTCAAATCTAGAGAAATTGTAACCATGGAAACTCATGTCTAGGGAATTCCAAATCTAGTGAATTTGAAACCTTGGCAATTTTTGTCTAAGAAATTTCAAATCTAGGGAAATTGGAACCATGGAAATTTGCACCTAAGAAATTTTAAATCTAGGAATTTGGAACTATGGAAATGTGTACCTACAAAATTTCAAATCTAGGGAATTTGTAACGATGGAAACCTGTGCCCAGGGAATTCCAAATCTAGGGAATTTGAAACCATGGCAATTTGTGCATAAGAAATTTCAAATCTGGGGAATTTGAAACCATGGAAATTTGCACCTAAGAAATTTTAAATCTAGGGAATTTGAAACCATGGAAATTTGTACCTAGGGAATTCCAAATCTAGGGAATTTGAAACAATGGCAATTTGTGCCTAAGAAATTTCAAATCTAGGGAAATTGGAAATTTGTGTCCAAGAAATTTCAAATCTAGTGAATCTGAAACCATGGAAATTTGTGTCCAAGAAATTTCAAATCTAGGGAATCTGAAACTATGGAAATTTCAAATCTAGGGAATTTGGATCCATGGAAATTTGTGCCTAACGAATTTGAAATCTAGAGAATTTGAATCTCTGAAAAATTAAAACATCAGAATCCATTTCCGTAACATTTCCAATAATCATACCAAAAGATGTCATAAACAAATTTTATTTAGTTTTTGTTTTACTACAGACTGCAATAAAAACATGTTACAATAATTTCTTTTTCATAAAAAGTCAAATACACTATAATTTTTCATAATAGGAATATGTATGTTACTCTTCATTTTTCGTTAGTTTTCTGCATTTCACACTAAATGATTCAATAAGTTCAGACATCTTTCGACAGTACAAACATGTTACCTTGAACCCTTTAGTTTCAAGTATACAACTATATGTAGGTATTTCAATCGACGAAAATTTTCGAATATAGATGTTCCAATCGAAGAAAATATTCAAATACAGATATTCCAGTCAAAGAAAATATTGAAATACAAATATTCTAGTCAAAGAAACTGTTCAAATACAGATATTCCAGTCGAAGAAAATGTTCAAATACAGATATTCCAGTCAAAGAAAATATTGAAATACAAATATTCCAGTCGAAGAAAATATTCAAATACAGATATTCCAGTCGAAGAGAATACCCGAATACAAATATTCCAGTGGGAGAAAATGTTTAGATATATCCTAGTGGAAGAAAATGTCGAAACATAGATATTCCAGTCGGATCACCCTGAATATACAGGTTGAAGGATAAGAACGAACGTGGTCTGGCAGTTATATGTAGACTGAAGAGAAGCGAATAGTTTTCATTAGGGCTCGAATTGGCCTCGAAGAAGCGTGGTTTGGTTGTTGGATCTTGCACGGAGGGCCGTCTAAGTATATCCGTGTTATTTCTGGCGAAAGCTGACGCACTGTTTCTCTCCTCATCGCCTCTCTTCTCTACTCGAGTCTTCCGAAGAATTATCCTCGAGTAAGCAAAGCACGATACACTTGGACCGAAATTATTCCCCTCTCTCGAGAACGTTCGACCAACCGGTGTCTTATATAGCGTTCTTATAACAAGAGGTCACGACATGACCCTCGGCTTTCTTAATGAGACTTCACTTAAATTGTAGGGCATGGTAAGCAGAAGTAACGTGCGGAATATTAGACGTAACTGCCTAGCCATTTCTTGTAAAAATTAATTTCAACATTTGATATTAGGTACAGAGGTGCATTTTTATGTGAAAGATTTATATGAAAATTTTAGTTAAAATTGTTGGCTTTTGATTTTCGGATTGACTTTTATACATTTTTAAATATTAAAATTATTCTCAAGTTTCTACATTTACAGTTCTTAAAAATTTTAGTCTCTTAATTTTCATATCACTACATTTGCAAATCTTTAAATACTCAAATTCTTAACAACACATGTGATCAATCCTTTATCTCTATATTGCTAAACTTCTATATTTCGAAATCTCCAAATTCCCAAATTTTAAATCTATAAATTCCAATACTTCTAAATCTCTAAATTTCCAAATCCCTATATTCCCAAATCGCTAAATTCTCAAATCCCTAATTCCCTATTCTCTAATTCTCAATTTCATAATTTCCAATTCCCTAATTCCCAACTCCCTAATTCCCTAATTCCTTAATTCCCCAATTCCCAATTCCTTAATTCCCTAATTCCCAATTGCCTGAATTTCCAAATCCCTAATACCCTATTCTCTAATTCCCAATTTCATAATATCCAATTCCCTAATTCCCAATTCCTTAATTCCCCAATTCCCAATTCCTTAAGTCCCCAATTCCTTAATTCCCTAATTCCAAATTGCCTGAATTTCCAAATCCGTAAATTCTCAAATACCTAAACTCTCAAACCCCTAAATTCTCAAGTCCCTAAATCCCAAAATTAATAAATTCTCAAATTCCTAGCATTCCAAATTCCTATATCCTCAAATGCCTATATTTCCAGAACCTTATATTCCTAGAACCCTGTATTGCCTATTCCCTACATTCCCAATCCCCTAATTCCCAATTCCCTAATTCCCAATCCTCTAATTCCCTATTCCCTAATTCCCAATTCCTTAATTCCCAATTTCCTCAATTTCCAAATCCCCAAATTCTCAAATACCTAAACTCTCAAACTCCTAAATTCTCAAGTCCCTAGATTCCAAAATTAATAAATTCCCAAATTCCTAAATTCCTAAATTTCTACAATCCCAAATCCCTATATTTCTAAGTCCTTAAGTTCCCAAATTCCTACATTAAAATATCCCTAAATTCCCAAATCTTCCACCCCAAAATCCCCAAATTTTCATATTCCCAAACCTCAAGATTGGCAAAAGCAAAATCCCGTAATTTCCCAAATGAAGTATTCAAAAGCCGAAGAAAGTAATCTGGATATTATGCCTCGGAAGTAAGCATTTAAAATGGCGCGAGAGGGTGGGGGTGGTGGTTACGCATAACGAAGTGGCAGGCTAGCATGGCACAAATTAAATTAGATACGATGATGGGTGAATGAATCAGCTGAGAAAATAATTGTACTTCGGTTATAATTACGGCACAAGGACGAATTAAACTGCATACGCTCTTGTGACTTTAACATTGAATACAATAGAAGCCGATGAAGAATGAAGAACGTAGGTAAAATCGCGTTATTAACACAATTTCTTGATACGCTCTGGAATACTAATTAATCATCTAGATTCTAATCGTTGCCTCTTCTCAGTCGCGATGAATAGACAATTCACACGGTATAAGAAAAGTGTTACCTGGTTAATATCTTTTTGTACAATAATAAGTTGATTATCCTGAGCGGATGAAGTTGTCGGACTTGTAAGCTGATCGTTGCATTTTATTTGATTAAAATTTGCATCGCTGTTTATTATATGTAAATATAACAAATTGTATTTTACTCGCGGTTAGTTTTTTCCTGTTATTCGACGCGTACGTTTATTTTTATAATTTGAGAATTTAGGCAAGTTGAAGAATTTGGGGAATATTGAAGAATTTTTAAACGTAAGGATATGGAAATTTGGGGAATTTAGCAATTTGCGTATTTGGAGATTTAGTGAATTCGAGGGATTTCGAGAATTGTGGGAATTTAGGAATCTAGGGATTTTGAGAATTTGAAAAATTTAGATTCTGGAGATTTGGAGAATTTTTAAATTTCTGAATTGGGAAATTTTGGGAATTTAGGAATCTAGGGATTTTGGGATTTTGCAAAATTTAGATTCAGGAGACTTGGAGAATTTAAAAATTTTTGAATTTGGTAATTTTGAGAATTTAGGAATCTAGGGATTTTGGGATTTTGCAAAATTTAGATTCAGGAGACTTGGAGAATTTAAAAATTTTTGAATTTGGTAATTTTGAGAATTTAGGAATGTAGGGATTTTGGGATTTTGAAAAATTTAAATTCTGAAGATTTGCAGAATTTAAAAATTTCTGAATTTGCAAAGTTTGGGAATTTTTGAATCTAGGGATTTTGGAAAATTTAGAATCTGGAAGTTTGAAGAATTTAAAAATTTCTGAATTTTGAAATTTTAAGATTTAGAAAATATAAAAATGTATGAATTTGCAAATTTTGCGATTTTAGGAATTTAAGAATCTAGAGATTTTGAGATTTTGAAGATTTGGAGAATTAAACAATTTATGAATTTGAAAATTTGGGGAGTTTTTGAATTTTTAAATCTAGGGATTTTAAGGTTTTGGAAAATTCAGAAGAATTTAAAAATGTATGAATTTGGAAATTTAGGGAATTTGAGGAGTTTAGGGATTTAGAGAATTTGAATAATTTAGGAGATTTGTGGGATTTAGAAATCTAAGGATTTGGAGAATTCAAAAATTGGAGAATTTGGAAATTTAAGGTTTTTGGAATTTGGAGAATTTAGAAATTTAGGAATTTAGAGATTTGTGGAGTTTGGGGAATTGAGAAATATGAGGATTTGTAAGTTCAGAAACTTAAAAATTTGAGAAATTAGGCATTTCAGAAATTTAGAAAAATGATCCATTTAGAAACCTGACAAAATTAAAACGAAGAATGGTCAAAATTGAAAAGAAAAGTGGTCAAAATCGAAAACCCGACAATTTATAAATATAAAAATTTGTAAATTTGAAAATTAAAAAGTTTATTCTATACCAAATTTTACCCATCGCAAAAATGATCTCAAAACTGTAAACCCGACAGTATATTTAACACTGCGCTAAAATAACAAATATTTACTACCCAATACACTGTTAAAATACCATTCCAAAAAACCTTGCTAATAGTTGTAACAGAATTTACTTTCGTATCATACGAGTAAGGGAATAGCTCGTGTTGCGGTTAATATTTGAACAGAGGCCGCAATAGACATGTTGAAAGTGAGTTATAAAGTGACTAGCAGAAAGACGCAAAGAGTTTGGTATTTCTGTCGAGAGTCGAGATTCGACAAGCTCGTAATAGGCATGTAAAGGCCGAGCAGAACGGGTTCTAGCGATTTTCGTAGAGAATCAGCGAGCGTATCGCTGGCAGCGTGTGTTACGAGGATCATGGGTCCCCGTGACTCCGGCACAACCCGTCGTGAATTATTCATCGGGGCCGTGGCAGCCGTTGGGCCCTCTTCTGCTCACGTGATCCTTCGTCAGCTCGTGTACTCTATACATATGTATACAACGCACCTACAATCACATGTGCGACCATGCGCGTTCGAGCATCCTCTTTCTCCTTTCGTTAAAGGTTATACAGGGTGGCTACGAAGTCTACTCGACCAATTTTAACGTATTTTTATTTTCACCATTTGCACTCGAAAGGTGACATTCATTTTAATACAATTTCAAATTAATGTTTTTTTACCGAATCGATAGAATTACTCGCTTTTGCTCGTTGGAGAACTCTCCGCACTCTAAACCTCTCAACTACCTTTCTGTACTTTTGACAATTTTTTTGGGACCTTTGGCCCACTTTCAGAAAGTTTGATTCTCTGATAAAAACTCGCATCTGGCATGTTTTGGCTTGAACATTTGTACATGTGAGTGAGTGGTGGGGCTTTATAGTATTATACATATGGTGTATAAACATAGCGAAGATAATACTGGCAAGTTATAATAGAGAAATAGTAATCTTAACCCTTTGCACTCAAATCGATTTAATACAATAATTTGAAATAAGCATTTAACTAATGCTATATTACACATGTGAAGTATAAACATAGCGAAACAGTCAATAGAGAAAATTATTAGTAGAGAAATAATAACCTCAATAGAATTCATTTAACTTTTTAATTAGTTTTAAAGTTGTTGTTTGCAAACAGTGAAAATACCTTCCAGTGCAAAGCGTTAAATGATTCAGCAAACTTTTTAAATAAAAAGTTTTAAGGGTTGATATCTGACAACAGCTAAAATACCTTGTCAACAGGTTTTATTTAAGATTTAGCGAAAGATTTATGTTATCAGCATTTATACTTCATTCTTTCCTGTGATTCACTTATTTTATAAATTTTGGAAAATTTAGAATTTTTCCAAACTTCTTGATTTTTCGATATTTCACATTAAAGTATGCATAAAATTCGAAAATTTTCGATTTTTCAAATATAAAAAATTCCAAAATTACTTCTATTTCTTTAGGTTTCTTTTATTTCCCTTATTTTTAAATTTGTCTTTTTTCTATATTTCTTTGGCTTGTTTTTATTTTCTTTATTTTTCAGATTTCATTTTATTTTCTTTATTTTTGTTTTGCTTTTTTCATTTTTAAACGAAAGTTAACAGCATTTTAATACTCTTCTTTGCCAACCAATGAGAGTGCAGATAAAAACAATATGGCGACGAACTAACCTCAAAACCACCGTTCCACGCGTAACTTTTAAACAGATGAATTTGTAAAGTTATACTTCTATTTTTGCATCCTTCCTGTTGAATAAATGAAAAAGTGAATAATTTTTCGTATTCCAAAGTAAAGTTTATTCTTTAGTAAGATTAATGTGGCACCTACTATGTGCACAAAGTTGTCGAAATATTTGCATGGCCATAACTTCTGAAAGTCGCAGTGTCATGAAACGTAACTCGAATATAGAAGTTTAAAAATGTACAAATTTAAGGATCTGAAAATGTGAAATTTCTAAATTACCAGATTGTGAAAGTGGAGCAAGTCTACTAATAGATTAATAGTACTAATTCATACTGTTTATATATTTAAAATTAGTACTAATAGACTGAGCGTTCACAGACAAATCTTTTGTATATTGTGGTGTTAGATAATTGTTAACTGTTTAGATAAATGTTTATTATCCAATAGTGTTGAAAGTGCGACCTAAAAAATTAAGGTCTTTTTATATTCAAATGTCACTTTCAAAATTAGTGAATTATTGTAATCGTTAATTAAATGGATAACATTTCAGTTGTTCAGTCATTCTTTCTTAATTTCTTTGAATCTTTGTTCTGAATTGTCTGTGTATTCAGATCCTGGCTCCAAGCTTCTCGTGGATCTTATTTCTGTCAACATGAAAATAATAAGATATCTTGGAAATGAGAATTTCATCGTAGTGTCGTTATTACCCAGAAATTTATTTTTCTTTTTTTATGATTACCAGCTCCACTTTCAGGTGCATCACAATTATAATTTCCGTTGAACTCATTCTAAGCCATACTTTTTTTAATCAAATAAATCATGATTCGTAATTAATTTTCAAATAACAGTGAAATTGTTAAGAGGTTGTTTTTCATCGATACTAAAACAAGAACCCTATCGACTTTGTCCAGTATTTATTAGAAACTGAACTGGAACTTGCAAGCATAAAAGCAATACCTAGACAGATCTACAGATCCTCGCTCATATTGAGGTTATGTCTCCAATATTATACTTGTATTATATTTGTAGTTTTTCAAATTGTCCGTATACTAAAATTTACCAGAGCGAAATACCGTATTCGGCTAAAAATAATTTCAATCTAAGTACTTGCACTTTCAAAATAAACATCTTTGCAATACCGTTAATCACTCAAACTTCCATCATCCAAGTATTATACTCTACAATACTCTAGATTGTTTATGGATAATATCATATCAAGCTTTATCTATTGTTATTATCTTTTTTCCGACAATGCACTTGTCTTTTAAAATAAACAGCTCATATAGTGTTTGCCACGTGTCGGTCATTTACATTGACATTATTTTTCTTTTTCCTTTTTGTTTGTATGTTATATAACGTGGACAATGCAAGAGGCATGCCACGCCAAACAAACGATTAACCTCGAACTTGCCACGACCTCTGGACGCTTCCCATTCGATTCGATACTCATCATTCCGTGCAACTACTCACCGTTTCTTAACCAACACTCGTCAATCATAGTCCGTCATTATTAATACCTTTTTTTTCTCGGATACTACCTGTCGATCTTAAAACCTGTTCTATGAGAACGATGTTCTGTGGGATCTTTTGGTACTAGATCCTAAATTATCTATGAATCATTACCTTTAAAACATTTGATAGTCAAGATTCCACTTTAATGTCATAGATTTGTTAACTAGGAACGTAACTCTAGTTAATTACGACTGAATTTCGATGTTCTATGTTGGACATTAATTACGAATGGAAATTGTATGTTGAAGTACCAGTTGCGGTCGTCTGCATCTATTTATGATATTACGTCGTTAACTATCAAGTGTGAGCGACGGAACATTTACAGATCTGTCATCTCGCATTTGACACCAAATTTCCGTATTAGATTACGTCACTTTTAAAAATGCATCCACACTCTTTATATAACATCTTTGTTACATCTTCTATTGGTTGATTAATATTTGAGAAACTATGGAATGTGGTATATACATATCACGTTATTATTCAAAATGAATGATCTTTGTTTAAACAAAAATTAGACACGTACGTTCTATTTGAAAAGTTTCATATTGACTGAAGTAATATCAAAATTCATACAGGTCTAGATTCTGATAGAAATATAGAAAAATACAGGTCTGGGATATAGAAACTTGATATAATGAGATAAAAGTATAGGTATAGAGAGGGTATAGAGCAGGGGTGGACAACCTTTCTTGAAGATGTGATAAATTATTTTTTTAAAGAGCCAAATATAAGTACATACATCGGTATGTATTAGAAAAAATAATATAATATCTGCTGTGAAACATGTATTGATTGTGAAATCAAAACATTCTATTTTGCGTAGTAACAGAACATATAAGTCAACGTATTAAAGAAAACGGAAACAGTTTTTGGTTTTGAGTGTGGCGTCGGTGAGTGTGGAGAGCAAGGTTAGCTAAAGCTAGGTTTACATGCATGCGATCTGCCGCGCATTTTGATGTGTGTGCAGGATTATTTATTTGGCAATTGCAATATTGCAGTTAATTTTTCAATATTATTAAACTACTCAAGAGCCACAAGTATGATTCTATTGAGCCGCAGGTTGCCGATCCCTGATGTAGAGATATAGAAATCTGAAGATTTGGGGATATAGGAATATATGAAAGTAGGAAATTAGGGACTTCTGAATATTTCGTATTATTGTTATAATTTTTTCTTTGTATTGCTATGTCAAGTGTGGCTTAACATCACATTTATCTTGGATCTCATAATTCAGATAAATAAATTTGAATATATACATATTTCCATTTATTTACTACTTATAATAAGTGAAAAATATATTTGTCACTCCGCACTGTTGCAATTTTATTAAGAACCCCTTTTTGGATCTATTTTGTAAATAAATGAGTGCAAATGGTTAATCAAGCTGATATAATATTCTCTTTTAACACTAAACTTACTGGCGCATAAGGCATACTTTAAAATTAAAAATGAAACTAAAAAATAAATGAACAAAGGATAAGACATAAGTTCGTATACACATTAATTCTTTACGTTGATGAAAATTAATATATATTTCAAGAAAGCTATCTCAACAAATTTTATAATTTAAAATGGAAACTTTGTAAAACGGTCATTTGAACGTTTTGGTAGTTTTAGTATTAATTTTACTAATAGTCTATGTAGTCTAATAGAGTCTATTAAACTGCTACTACGTAAACTGCTAAACATACGAGTGAAAATCAGAGACACCCCGTACACATACGAAAATTAAACACTTTGTAGAGTTTCGAGAATTTGTTAAAAACTCGTCCCGACAAATTCAGACAGGAGAAGGTGAAAAGTTGTTAAACGATTAGGTTAGAGTGGATGGGAGTATAGGTAGAGTGTGAGAAGAGGTTGGAGGGGCGAAAGAGGAGATGGATAAGAGCACAGCGATGAGGAGTAGCTTAGCGTCATTGAAAGGTCAACACTATCAAGTGCACACTTGTCGCCCGGTTCGTTTACAATGCAAGCTGCATCCCAAGCGACAAGCACGTCGCTTTCCTACGGTTCGTTCACCCCGTACCGAAATTTCTTTCCAAAGTGTCCTGTTCATCGTGGACAGGAAGGACGTAGAAGGCTTCTCGTATCTACCCAGTGGTCTGCAACGAAACAATCTCAAATATTTTAACTAATTTAATTCTATTGATACATGTGGAAGTTAGATATGGAACTTCAAAAATTGCGGATCATCCTGATTTGGAAGTTTGCAAATTTGGAAATGTGAAAATTTGAAATTTCAGTATTAGTCGTCAAATTTCTAAATCATCAAATTTTTAAATTTACAGGTTACTAGATTACTAAGTTCCTAAATAGTTTTTCAAGAACCAATATTCCAAATTTTGAAATATCTAGGTTTCCAAATTTCTAAATATCTAAGTTTCTAAATTTCCATATTAACAAGCTCCTGAATTTCTAAATTACCAGATTACCGAGTTTCAAAATAGTTAGATTGTCCAATCCCCAAATTTCTAAATTTCTAAATATCTAACTAGGTTTCCAAGCTTCCATATCATCAATCTCCTGAATTTCTAAATTTACAAATCTCCAGATTACTAGATTAAATTCCTAAATATTTAGATTTTAAAGTACCGAAATTTCTAAATATCTAAGTTTCCAGATTTCCATATCATCAATCTCCTGAATTTCTAAATTATCAGATTACCAAATTTCAAAATAGTTAGATTGTCCAATTCCCAAATATCTAAACTTCCATATCATCAATCTCCTAAATTTCTAAATTTTCAAACTTACAAATTTGTAAAACTTGCAGATCCGAAAATCTGTCCCCTTAAAAGTTGTCGAATGCTATTCCCAAAATTCCAACTCCCCAAATGTCCAAACTTCCATTACCTAAAATTCGTATTCTGGCCCGAAGTTCCCTTCGCAGCTCCTCATCGTCGCATTTTCGCAGCTCTTTTATTCGGTCGTCGGTTTACATAATTCAAATTATCGTCTCTCTTTCTCTTTCCCTTTCGTCATCATCATTCCCCTCGTGACCGTCCCCCTCTTCCTCGAATGTAATTTCGACGTCACGCAGTTGCGTCTCGTCGCAACATTGCACTCCAATTAAACCGGTCGAACGAATTCCCCATCGACCATTTCCATTTTCACCTGCACGCGTTGTATTTACGTGTCAATTTCCTCGGTGGAGCGTCGAAGTGGATTGAGAATAGTAACACGGGGGATCGGGGTGGAAGGTGAGATGGAAGGCATCATCATCATCGCGATGATGATCATCATCGGGGTATCTAGAATTCGAAGTTGGGCTGGTTCGTTTGGCGCCAAGCCAGGCCGACTTACCCAATTAGGTTTCATCACTGGGTCGGCAGCTTCCCTGGCTGCCAATATTTGCAATACCTAACTAAACTGATCCAATTATAACCAAACCACTGGTCCATCACTCGATCGACATTATAGTTTGCTCTGCACCAGATACGAGTTACATACGTGTACTGTTTGTACCGATGTTTCTGCTCTCTCGGCTTCGTTATTGAATCATGGTTTCGATTGACAAATACAGAGACAGGGTCGATTAAAGTGAGAGGTGGGATGCTTGAAAAAACAACGCTGAATGTGGCAGGAGTACTGTGATTCCTCTTCCGAGAAATAAAGAGAACATGTTTGTTCGTATGTTTTAGTACCGTGCGCATGCCACGAGATCAGCTGTAGTAATAGTGAGATACCCTAGTTTCCTTGTTTTTTGGTCCGACTGATGTGTATGATTGTTGTAGCTAGTTGTTCTACCTTAACTTCTTAAATTTTTTGGGTTCTAACAAAATTTGATAAATTTGCGAGATTTTAGCTACATAGATTTTTAAATTTCCTAAGTCTCAAGTTCTTAAATTTTGAAGATGTCAACTACGCAGATTTGAAAATTTCCTAGATTTGATATTCTTCAATTTTTAAGACTTCAAGTACATAGATCATTGAGTTGTCCTAGATTCCCAAGGTCGCAAATCTTCTAAGAATCCTTCAATTTACTAAATTCCTAAATTCACAAGTCAAATTCCCTAAGTCCCAAATTTCCAAGTTAGCAAACTCTTAAATTCCTTACACACTTAAGATTCCACCTTTGAAAATTCCCTAAGTCACAAGTTCCCAAAGTCTTCTAGTCCAATCATCTAAAATTCTAAAATTCCCTAGGCTTCAAATTTTCGAGTTAATAAATCCTCAAATTCCCTAGGTCCCAAATTCCCAAGTTAGCAAATTCTTAAATTTCTTACATACTTAAGATTCCACCTTCGAAAATTCCCTAGGTTTCAAATTTTCGAGTTACTAAAACTTCAAATTCCTTAAATTTCAAATTTCTAAAGTTTAGAGTTCAACAATTCTCTAGGCCTTAAATTTTCAAATTCTCATGGTACCATTCTCTCAAATTCCCTAGTTCCCTAGATCCTAAATTCTTATGTTAGCAAATCCTTAAATTCTCTAGATCCTAAATTATTAAAATCCTAACTTCAAAAATTTCCTAGGCCCTAAATTTCTTAATTTCCAAATTTTCTTCGCGTGTCAAATTTCCATAGTCCTACATTTCTGAGGTCCCAAATTTGCAAATACCGAAGTCTCTAATTTTCAAATTTCTAATATCAAAAATTTACACATTTCCATGTTTTCAAGGTTACAAAACATGTATAGTCCCTTTCTAAGATCCTAAATTTTGTGAAGTCCTAAATTTGTAATATTCAAAATTTACGAGTTTCCAAAATCTTAAATTTCCCAAAATTCCAAATGCCCAAAGTCTCAAATTCATAAGGTCCTAATTTTCCAAATTCTAAAGGTTCCAAATTTTCAGATTCGTAATCTGATTTCCGAGATTCTCAAGATTCCAAATTCTCAAGTTTATAAACTTCCGAATTCTTAAATCTTCAAATCCCCTTATCTCTAAAATCCAGAAATACCTAAATTCTCAAATTCCTAAACCCTTAAATCTCTAAATCTTTAAAACTCCAAATCACCAATTTCCCACATCTTTAAATCTCTGAATCCATAAATTCACAAACCCCTGTATCTACAAATCCCTAAAGCCAAAAATTCCTAAATCTTCAAATCTCCAAATCTCCAATTTCCCAAATCTTTAAATCTCTGAATCCATAAATCTTTAAATTCACAAATTCCTGAAACCAGAAATCCTAAGCCAAAAATTCCTTAATCCTCAATACTCCAATTTCCCAAATCCTCACATCTCTGAATTCATAAATCTCCAAATTCACAAATCCTTAAATTCACAAATTCTTGAAACCAGAAATCCTAAAGCCAATAATTCCTAAACCCTCAAAACGTCAATTTCCTAAATCCTCAATTCTCTGAATCCAAAATCCCTAAATCCAAAATTCCTAAATCTTCAAATCTCCAATTTCCCAAATCTTTAAATCTCTGAATCCATAAATCTTTAAATTCACAAATTCCTGAAACCAGAAATCCTAAGCCAAAAATTCCTTAATCCTCAAAACTCCAATTTCCCAAATCCCCACATCTCTGAATCCAAAATCCCTAAAGCCAAAAATTCCTAAATCTTCAAATCTCCAAATCTCCAATTTCCCAAATCTTTAAATCTCTGAATCCATAAATCTTTAAATTCACAAATTCCTGAAACCAGAAATCCTAAGCCAAAAATTCCTTAATCCTCAAAACTCCAATTTCCCAAATCCTCAAATCTCTGAATCCATAAATCCCTAAATTCACAAATCCCTAAAGCCAAAAATTCCTAAATCCTCAACACTCCAATTTCCCAAATCCTCAAATCTCTGAATCCAAAATCCCTAAAGCCAAAACTTCCTAAATCTTCAAAACTCCAATTTCCCGAATCTTTAAATCTCTGAATCCATAAATCTTTAAATTCACAAATTCCTGAAACCAGAAATTCTAAGCCAAAAATTCCTTAATCCTCAAAACTCCAATTTCCCAAATCCTCAAATCTCTGAACCCATAAATCCCTAAATTCACAAATCCCTAAAGCCAAAAATTCCTAAATCCTCAACACTCCAATTTCCCAAATCCTCAAATCTCTGAATCCAAAATCCCTAAAGCCAAAACTTCCTAAATCTTCAAAACTCCAATTTCCCGGATCCTCAAATCTCTGAATCAATAAATCCCTAAATTCACAAATTCCTAAATCCCGAAATCTCCAAACCCTAAACCTTCAGAAACCTAATTCCTGAAATGCACTCATCAGATCCCAAAGTCCCCAAATTCGAATCTCCCTCGTTATAAAACCATCCTTCCCAAGTACCAAAACTAGTAACCCCTCAAACGTTCAAACTTCCCGCCTAAAATCGCGCCGATCACACGATCCGCGTTCATTTTCCCCAGGAACAGGAAATTTGCCGTTGACTGTACTCCGTACACGCATGCTTTCGAGGTTTCAAGAAGAGAATCCGCGGTAGTCCATTGGCATCGGCAGCCCGAGTCGAATAGGAACACATCCGGCCGTTTTCAACGGGGTGTGTATAAAGGAGACGCTCACAACGCTGGGCGTTCGGGGGACAGAAAGAGAGAGCGGTAGTCGTTGGCCAGCGGTAAGGGGCTTCGGAACAGGGCGTCGGGGGGAGGGAGGAGAAAAGAGATGGAAGGAGCCGTGGCCGCCTCACCGCTATTCCAGGCATTCGATTTGGTATTTTTCTTTGTGCATCGCGGATAGTTCGAATTGTTCTGCAAGCAGGCCATTGATATATCGTCCCGCGGGTCCTTTGAGCCGGCTGCGCGGCTCCGAATTATCGTTCGCGTACTCTCACGAGCCTTCTCCTGGTGTGCGAGCCCCCTTTCGCCGAATGCACTCCGCCACACCACACCGATGTCCCTTTCCGACCCTGCCTACTACCCCTCGACATCCCTGGGTCAATTTATCCGAGCCTCACTCCTTACTTCTTTGCTTTATTTCGCTCGAAATCTACTCGTATGTGTATACCATCGGCGTGCCGACTGCGCAACGCTTTTTCGTCTTCTCCTTCGGATACCTATCTACCTACCTAACCTACCTTTTGTCTCTCCGACTGCCACTTACGAACTTCGCTACAGACAGTTTAGGAATCCGCCGATCACGTGCTCATCCGACTTCACCGCGCTTTTTATTCTTTGCGCCGGGATTTTTGGTGGACGTGCTTTTTGGAGCGGTGGGGTTTTCGGGAATTTTTCGGAGTTGCCAAGGTAGAGGCGCCTGGTTAGGTGGAGTGTGTTTTGATACCGGTGCTTAAAGTATCAGCGTACGTGTTTGTGGTCTTTGGGTCGAGTTATTACAGTGGGGAGCAGGTTATACTGAAAGAAACAGTTTCTTTTGTAGCTTTTACTGATCTGTAATAATATTACAATATAATATATTACATATTTTGTTACTGTTACAAATTTCTAAATTCCCTTATTCTTAAATTGAGATTTTCCCAATATCTATATTCCTGGACTTCAACATTTTTCAATTTCGAAATTTTAGAATTTTCATAATACTCAATTTTTGAATTATTTAATTCCTTAATTTTTCGACGTCCAAATATTCCTATTCAGAACGGGAAGACTTTTATATCACTCTTTCCTCGATAAAAAATTTCATACTTTATAACTTAAACTGATGCAATAGAACAGATATTTTTATTGTACTATTACATCATGATTCAACAATAAGACATGTATTTACAAGTAAACATCGGGCACCTAAATATAAGTCGAACGCTACATTATAAAAGAAAATACAATTATGTAATATTTCATTTTAGCGCCATTTTTATTTACGATCCTAAATTAAAATCCAA
Organism: Megachile lagopoda; assembly: GCA_036983795.1. Classification (NCBI taxonomy): domain Eukaryota; kingdom Metazoa; phylum Arthropoda; class Insecta; order Hymenoptera; family Megachilidae; genus Megachile; species Megachile lagopoda. Next base: position 1,078,114 of record CM072792.1, read on the forward strand.
TATCTATCGAGTACTATGTCGCTGAAATTGAAGTCAAGCTACCAACATCTTTCCTTTTTCATAAATTCTAGATTCCCCTCAAATTTTCAATTTCTAAATATCCCTAAATTTCAGTTTATAAAGTTCTAAGTTCTTGAATTTTTAAATTCACAAATTTCAAAATTTTCCAAATTCTTACATTTTCAAGTTTTCATATTTCCAAATTTCTAACTTTTTTCAAATTTTCAAATTTCTAATTCTCTTATTTTCTCATCTTTAAATTCTTAAATACTTGAACACCATAATCTTAAAATTTCTAAATTTACAAATATTGTACAAATATAAAATTCTCAGTTTCTAAATTTTTTAATATCCAAATCATCAAATTCTTAAACTTCAAACATTAGAAGTTATAAGTTTACAAATTTATATTTCCCATAATTTTAATATTCTAAAATTTCCAAATTCCTGAATTCAAACGTTTTGCAGTGTTTAAATTCTCAAATCCTCAAATATCCAAATCCATTAATCTCTAGAATTGCAATTTTCTAAATTTCGAAATTTCGAAATTCTCAAATTGAAAAATTTCGGAATTTCGAAATTCCCAAATTCTCAAAACCTCGAATATTCAAATATTAAAATTCCTAAATCTTTAAATTCTCAAAGTCTTGAATTTCTATCTCTCAAATTTACAAGTACTGAATTTTTTAATTTTCTAATTCCCAAATTCTGAAATTTCCAAATTCTCAAATTCTAAAATTTTCGAATCCCAGAATTCTGAAATTTTATAACCTCTAATTCCCAAATTTCCAAGTTTTAAAATTTCTAAATCCCCAAATTCTGAAATTTCTAAATCCTCAAATTTCCAATTTCTAAAATTCCCAAATTCTAAAATTTCCAAATCAATAAATTCTGAAATTTCTAAATCCCCAAATTCTCAAATCACCAAATTCTGAAATTTCTAAATCCTCAAATTTCCAATTTCTAAAATTTCCAAATTCTAAAATTCCCAAATTCTAAAATTTCCAAATCAATAAATTCTGGAATTTCTAAATCCCCAAATTCTCAAATCACGAAATTCTGAAATTTCTAAATCCTCGAATTCCCAATTTCTAAAATTTCCAAATTCTAAAATTCCCAAATTCTACAATTTCTAAATCCTCAAATTCTGAAATTTCTAAATCCCCAAATTCTCAAATCAATAAATTCTGGAATTTCTAAATCCTCAAATTTCCAAATTCTAAAATGTTCAAATTCCCAAATTTCCAATTTCTAAAATTTCCAAATTCTAAAATTTCCAAATCAATAAATTCTGGAATTTCTAAATCCCCAAATTCTCAAATCACGAAATTCTGAAATTTCTAAATCCTCAAATTTCCAATTTCTAAAATTCCCAAATTCTAAAATTTCCAAATCAATAAATTCTGAAATTTCTAAATCCCCAAATTCTCAAATCACGAAATTCTGAAATTTCCAATTTCTAAAATTTCCAAATTCTAAAATTCCCAAATTCTAAAATTTCCAAATCAATAAATTCTGAAATTTCTAAATCCCCAAATTCTCAAATCACCAAATTCTAAAATTTCCAAATCCTCAAATTCTGAAATTTCTAAATCCCCTAATTCTGAAATCTTTAAATCTTCAAATTCCGAAATCCTAACATTATCAAATCTCGAATTCCCAAATTATCAAACACAACGCTACCGGTCCACAAAATGAATCATGAACACGAAACCAGTCTCGCACCGTCACCCAACAGCACATTTCCCCGTGGTTACACGTCTAATTTCCCGTAGGAAAGCACGAAAGTGTGCGACAGTACTCGCGATAAGCGGTAATTTCAGAATTAATTCGCGTTGGCGGGGCAATTTCAGTCGCCGCTTTGAAAGGATAGAGGGCTTCTAGGAGGCGGAGGAACGGCGAAAAAGAAAAGGGATGATGAGAAGATCGTACGAGAAGGGCGACCAGTCGGTCCCTCTTTCTGTCCTCGTCTCTCCTCGTTCCTTTTCTCTTCCCTTTGCTCGCCTTTCCTTTGTTCCCACGCCTCTTCTCGGACCTCGGCGTCCTCTTCGTCTTCTTCTGCCCCCTCGCGTCCTTTCGTGATTCACCGTTACGCACAAAGGGAAGCTTGGACCCTGGTTATAAGCGGATGAACAGAGAGAGAAGAGAAAAAAAAAGGGAAAAGCTGGGAGGAGGTGGTTTCGAGATGAGACGGTTTGCAGGTTCTTTCGAGCGGGAGGATGCGACGTGAAAGTCGCAGGTAAAAATGAACAATTCTATGGTCCGACGAAGAGAAAATTCTGTAAAGTCTACTCTCTGATCTGTACCGTGAAACGCGCAGTTAAAACCGGTATGGGAAACCGGAAAATTGGAGAAACGTTGAAAAACCGGGAACACGATGGTTACTTAATCGGGTATCTGTTTTAACATCTTCGAAGAACGCCTGATTGAAATTAAGGCTGGATTGTTACGCTGGTAATGGATGTACAGTAGATTTCTTTTAACGCCGTTAACATACGTTATGTGTCATATGTGTTATAGGAAATTGTGTTATACGGGAATTTTTCTGGTATGATGCACATAATTTAAAGGTTTGCGTAAGATAATGTAGGATTTAGTTGTTTGGGATATGATGATGTGCAGATTTGGAAATGTAGGAAGTCAGATATTGGGAAGTTAAGACGGGAATTTGGGGATTTGTGAATTCTAGAATTTAGGAATTTGAATATAGGGATTTGGGGACTTGGTGATTTTCGGATTTGAGAATTTCAGTATTCGGAAATATGCGAATTTCGAAACTTGGGTATCGGGGAATTTGAGAGTTTGGCCAGTTGGTATTTGGTAATTCGGAATTTGAGAATTTGGAAATTTCGAGATTTGGAGATTTGGGAATTTAGGAGTTTGGGAATTTGGGAATTTGGAGATTTGGGAGTTCGGGAATTTGGTATTTGGTAATTCGGGATTTGAGAATTTGGAGATTTGGGAATTGGGGGGTTCGCGAATTTGGTATTTGGTAATTCGGAATTTGAGAATTTGGAAATTTGGAGATTTGGGAATTTGGGAGTTTGAGAATTTGAGAATTTGGGAATTTGTGAATTTGGAGATTTGGGGGTTCGGGAATTTGGTATTTGGTAATTCGGAATTTGAGACTTTGGAAATTTGGAGATTTGGAAATTTGGAGATTTGGGAATTTGGGAGTTTGGGAATTTGGGATTTTGTGAATTTGGAGATTTGGTGGTTCGGGAATTTGGTATTTGGTAATTCGGAATTCGAGAATTTGGAAATTTCGAGATTTGCGAATTTCGACATTTGGGAATTTGGAGATTTGAGAATTTGCGAATTTGGTATTTGGTAATTCGGAATTCGAGAATTTGAAAATTTGGAGATTTGGAAATTTGGGAGTTTGGGAATTTGTAGATTTGGGGGTTTGGGAATTTGGGAATTTGGTATTTGGTATTTGGTAATTCGGAATTTGAGAATTTGAAAATTTCGATATTTGGGAATTTGGAGATTTGGGAACTTGGGAGTTTGGGAATTTGGGAATTTGGGAATTTGGAGATTTGGTGGTTCGGGAATTTGGTATTTGGTAATTCGGAATTCGAGAATTTGAAAATTTGGAGATTTGGAAATTTGGGAGTTTGGGAATTTGGGAATTTGTAGATTTGGGGGTTTGGGAATTTGGTATTTGGTAATTCGGAATTTGAGAATTTGAAAATTTCGAGATTTGGGAATTTGGGAGTTTGGAAGTTTGGAAATTTGGGAATTCGGGAATTTGGGGATTTGGGAAATTGGTATTTGGTATTTGGTAATTCGGAATTTGAGAATTTTGAAATTTCGAGATTTGGAGATTTGGGGGTTTGGGTATTTGGTATTTAGTAATTCGGAATTTGAGAATTTGAAAATTTCGATATTTGGGAATTTGGAGATTTGGGAACTTGGGAGTTTGGGAATTTGGGAATTTGTGAATTTGGAGATTTGGTGGTTCGGGAATTTGGTCTTTGGTAATTCGGAATTTGAGAATTTGAAAATTTGGAGATTTGGAAATTTGGGAGTTTGGGAATTTGGGAATTTGTAGATTTGGGGGTTTGGGAATTTGGGAATTTGGTATTTGGTCATTCGGAATTTGAGAATTTGAAAATTTGGAGATTTGGAAATTTGGGAGTTTGGGAATTTGGGAATTTGTAGATTTGGGGGTTTGGGAATTTGGGAATTTGGTATTTGGTCATTCGGAATTTGAGAATTTGAAAATTTCGAGATTTGGGAATTTGGGAGTTTGGAAGTTTGGAAATTTGGGAATTCGGGAATTTGGGGATTTGGGAAATTGGTATTTGGTGTTTGGTAATTCGGAATTTGAGAATTTTGAAATTTCGAGATTTGGAGATTTGGGGGTTTGGGTATTTGGTGTTTGGTAATTCGGAATTTGAGAATTTGAAAATTTCGAGATTTAGAGATTTGGGAGTTTGGGTATTTGGAGATTTGGGGGTTTAGGAATTTGATATTTGGTAATTCGGAATTTGAGAATTCGGAAATTTGGTGATTTAGGAATTTGGGAATTTAGAAATTTGGGAATTTGGAGATTTTGGAAGTTTGGAATTTGAGAATTTGGGAGTTTAGACATTTTGTAATTTAGGAAATTTGGAAATTTGAGAATTTTGAAATGTGATAATTTGAGATTTGGTAACTTGAGTCATTACAATTTGGAATTTTTAAATTCGGAAAGGTGAAAATTTGGGAATTCGGTAATTTGAAGATATGATAATTCGGAAATTTATGGATTTGGGAGTTTGAGTCAAGTTTTCCAAATCCTAGTGTAAAATTTATATTTAATTTAATTAAATTCCCAATTAGAACCCTAAATTTTATCAAATTTTCTGAATGTCTAAATTTTCAAATTGTCAAATTGCCAAACTTTGACATACTCCAATTTTTATAATTTTTCATTTCCGATCCTTTCAATTTCTAAATTCTCAAACCTTCACATTCTAAATTATCAAATTTCCAATTCCCAAATGTGTCAAAGTCCCAAAAGTCCCAAATTTTCTAGCCCTTAATTTCCAAATTTTTAAATTCGTAGTCATTTTATACTTCTGTTACAGCTTCTTAATAATATGTTCAAAAACCCACATGGACCCCTTGTCTTATAATTAAATGGAACATGTGCAGTCAATTAAATTCCGCGCCGCACTATGCGTGTAGTTATGATAAAATAAAACTGAAATATTCTAGTTTATATTTAACACATTTATATGAAATATATGGCTTTTAAACATTAACCTTTCGTTCTCCTACGTCGACATCATATTTATCTTGGATCTCATAAATAATTCAGGTAAATTAGTTGAATATATATATTTTCATTCATACACTACTTATAATAAATGATAAACTTGCCACAATACCGCACTGTCGCAATACATTTTATTACCCCTTTCTTAATCTATTTTGTGAACTAAGGTAGGTAAAAGAAATGAAGGACTACGAAGGGTTAAAATATACAACTAGCCTCGCCTGTTAAATTCCAGTTTGCTACAAAAAATCTTGACGGGCGATTTCTACTCAAGGGATTAACTCTAAAACTACCAAAACGGTCAAATGACCGCTCCAAAAGTCACGAACTTCAAATTACACAATTTGTTAAGAAGCTTTTCGTGAAATCTGCGTTTATGTTCATCAAGACAAAGAATTAATACTTATACGATTTTGTTTAGTCGTCTATTTATTTATTTTTCAACTTCATTTTTAATTTTAAATGGAGTCCACATACGTCGGTAGGTTTAGTGTTAAACCTTAATGGTCACACTGGGGTATGGAACGACCATAATTTAGCTTCAATTTTAGCCGCTTTATCCTGAAAATCTGAATAAACATCTTTTTTGATACCTTCTTTCTCAAACTATTATATCTCAAAAATATTCAGCTAAAATTTCAGCTGTACATTGAGATAAAAAAAAAATTAAGTTTTATTTCATTTCTTTCACATTTCTGAATTTTTGTTCGTATTCAACGTTTAAGTTTATTGAAATCTGCTTTGAAATATGTTGAAACAACATTCAAAAATTATTTATAATTTTTAGTTATAAAATTATTCAATTTTTTTGTACTTCCTCCGCTGTCTATATGAAAACGAATTTCACCACGTGATTCTACAGTAAAATATCTAAAAGAAACTATTTGTAGTTTTCAACCCTTTGCACTCGAACATATTTTCACTATTTGCAAACAGCAACTTTGACACACAGTTAAAAAGTTAAACGAATTCTTTTGAAGTTATTATTTCTCTACTAACAATTTCCACTATTGTCCGTTGCATTATGTTTATACGTCACATGAGTAATATAGAATTTGTTAAACACTGCTTATTTCAAGTTATTGTATTAAATGGCGACGGAGAGTCACTCGAGTACAAAGGGTTACTATCCTCCTTTGAAACACCCTGCGGTAAAAATCTGGACACCCCATGAAATATTTTAAAATAACTTCCAATGATTATTTATAATTTTTCAATTATAAAATTATTCAATTTCTCCGTACTTTCTTCGCTATTTGGACGAAAACGGACTACACCATATAATTCTACGTTAAAATATCTGAAAGAAACCATTTGTAGTTTTAATATCCTCCTTTGGACCACCCTACGTTAATCCTTTGCACTTCTTAATTTCTATTACCTACCAACTCTTTGATTTACAAAGTAGATCAAAAGGGGTTCTCAGTAAAATGTATTGCAACAGTGTGGAGTATGAGACAAATACATTTTTCACTTGTTATAAATAGTAAATAAATGAAAATATATATAGTCAACCAATCTATTTATCTGAATTATTTATAAAATCCAAAAGAAATGTGATGTCGAGTATGGCTCGACATAGGAGCGCAAAGGGTTAAAAATGTGGACACCCTGTACATGTACAGGGTACGTATGTAACACGACTTTTGAGCTTCGAGTGCAATCTGCTCTCCGTGGTACCTGTTCTACCTGCTCGAAAGAAACGATAGGTGGAAGGTTGAAAGAAGATTGGATGGGGGTATCTACGACAGATGTGAGATGTGCTGCTGTTGCACCTTCTTGTGTGCATCACGTAACTGCTTGTCGACCGAGGATCGCTTTTCTTGATCATTTACCTTCGATTTATGGACGGCTACCGAAATTCGTACCCTTCGAAAGGTATTATTAATTCGTTCGCAACGAACGACGTATTTCTACCGTACTCACTACTTATAATGAGTGACGTATTCTTACGTCAAAGGTGTCATGAATATTTATGCGCTGATCGATTATTTTCCAATCTTTGAAGATGGATAGTTCAGTTTCGATTTAAATTAATACTATGTTCCATACAATTTTAATTTTTATGTTAATATTTTACTTAACTTTATTTAAATTAAATTAATATTGCATACTTCATTACTTTAAATTTCAGTTCATTTTATATTTAATTTATTTTAATTTATGTGATTGTAAGTAATCAGTAATACTGAAATTTTAAATTTTACACATTTTAAAATTAAGAGATAATTGCGGTTAGTATTTAATTTAATAAAAATATTACTTTTTTTGCATTCGTAGTTGCAATATCTTGGGACAAATGTACCATGCAGTGCCATATATCTGGTATGCAATATAAAAATGGGTTTGGACCCTTGTGAAGCTTTGTTACAACTCAACGATTTAAGTGTCATATTAATTCCTTTGGGAATTATATTAAGCAGTCATTTAATTCTTCACGAGTTATGTCTGTTGTCCAATTCAACTCCTTAAAGATTATTCATTTTATTGTTGACAAATAATATCTTTTATCATATTAAGCTTCATAAAATTTATATTAAACAGCAAATTTATTCTTGACTTTACTACTTTGACAAATTATATCTGGACTGTCAAAACATTCTCTTTTACCAATTTTCTTAAATCCGTAATTTTAGAAAGGGTGTAAAAGGGAAATTGTATAAATCTGCGGATAAGTGTACATCATAACGTTATTCATAATGGTGCTACATACGGATATCTAAGATCGGTCAATTATCGAATCTGAGGATACACAGTATGTCTGATAAGTAACGGAACTTTTTAAATAAAAAAAAAGTATTAGTTATTTTGCCAAAATTAATTTTTTTTATTCAAAATACATCCCTTCCGCATCAATACACCTCTAGGCACGCTCAGGCAATGTTAACATAGATTTTTTTATGTCGTTTTGCGGAATCGCTTCAATCACCCTTGTCACATCTGCTTGGACTTGTGTAACAGTGTCATAAAACGTTCCTTTCATGGCTAATTTCAATTTTGGAAAAAGGAAGTAATCGCATGGAGATAAGTCAGGCGAATATGGAGGATGTTGGAGCACACAGACTTGTTTTTTCGCCAAAAATTCACGAACTGCGACAGTTCTGTGTCATGGTGCATTATCATGCAACAGAAACCAACTCCCTGGCGCTCGATATTCGGGCCTCACACGAACAATTATTTTCCACAAACGTTCCATAACACCCAGATAATATTCGCCATTAACATTTTGTCCCTGTGGAACGTATTCCCGAAGTATAATACCTTTAGAATCGTTTAGAATTTAGAAGAACCCAAAACCTGGCTTTGGGTCGTCTTCCAAAGTATCACGACCATCCTGGAATCGCTTATACCACTCGAACACACGTGTACGGGATAAACAATCATCGCCATAAACATTTTTCATTAATTCAAATGTTTCTGTAAAAGTTTTATCCAGCTTTACCGAGCAGAATTTAATATTCGCTCTCTGCTCCATCGTGATTTTGTGACACGGTGACGAAAGGTTCTGTCGCTTTAAACGCTATAAGTTTACAATTCGTTGTTCTATTCCAACAACGATTGGTTTGTCTTATAGGAGAGGAATACTGTTTTCAAATAGCACATTGTTTTTATAGATGTCGCTAATAGTGTTCCTTAAATTTAAAAAGTTCCGTTACTTTTCAGACATACTGTGTATAACTTCTGTTACAGTATTCTGTTAAATTTATATTCTCCACAGTATTATTTCTTGGGGATATTGAAACGATGATTTCGTATATTTTTCGAGATGCGATTTCGAAATCACTAGTGTGAATTAGTCTTTAATTGCTTTCGTCAGCACTCGAGTCTTTCAGCGTGGAGGAACTTTCGTTTCGCGTCATCTGCCCGCAGCAGCGCGTAATGACGCGTAAACACGCGTGCGTGTCTTCTCGTCGGCGGTGCATCCGTTGATGGAATAATGACTCCTCGAGCACGTGTTACCTTACGTTTTCTTTCACGCTCCTGCTGTTTTCGTTTTCGTCATTTTTACTCCGAGCTCAGCACGCCGGTGTATTTAGAATACAGATGCACAGAGATAATGGAGAACGTTAACGTCAACCGAGGAATTGTGTTTACCATCTAGTAACCGGTTGTTTGTTCCATTCGAAGCACTTTGGAATTTAGAAACAGTGGCACTTTAGAACTTCGGATTTTTGAGAATATGAAAAACTGATACTTTGGGATTTCGGACTTGGGGATTTTCCAAATGCTCGAGCTAGGGATTTTCTAAATATCCGAACTAGGGATTTTGAAGGTTTTCGGACTTGAAGACTTTGGGGGCGTCGGATCAAAGGTAAATGTAAAGTTAAAGTCAAAGGAATTTGAGATACTAAGAAGTTCGATATCAGTTGAATTTTAAGTCTAGGGAATTTTTTAATTTGAAGCTTAGGGGTGTTAACGTTATGAGAATTTGAGAGCTTAGGGATTTGGGATCTTGGGAAATTGAACTTACTGAAACTTGGAGTCTACAGAAGAACCATATGAATGTAGGACCTAGGGAATTTGGAACAGCCAGGGTTTAGGGAATTTAATACCATGAGAATTTAGAACATAGAGGATTTGTGTTATACAGAATTTGGATTCTTAGAATATTGAATTATAGGGAATTTGGTACTTCATCGTTTTGGAATATAGAAATGATGTGAATTTTGGATCTAGGGATTTTGGAACTTTGGGATATTGAGATCTGAGGAATTTGGTATTCGAAGAATTTTGAACAATGACAATTTGAAATCTAAGGTATTTGGACTGTAATGAATTTGGTCGATAACAAATTTGGTCTCTAGAAAACTTGAATATTATTCGGTTTAGTATCTAGGGAACTTTGGTCATTTAAGGTCTAGGGCATTTGAAACGATAGGCGTTCAGAACGTGGCATACTTGGTGTATAGGGAGTTGGAGACCTGGAAGTTTTAGGTCTAGGGATTGCGATATTAGTAATGCGAAATCTAGGGAATTTGTATAAACAGTTTCATGTTTAGAGAATTTAGAAACTTGAAATGTCGTGGTCTAGGGAATTTCGGATCTTAAAAGTGTGAAATGTGGGGAATACGTATTGAGAGAGTTTGGTATCTAGCGAATTTGAAACCTTGGAATTATAAATTCTAGGGATATTAGAATCACAGGAATGTAAAATGTAGGGAATTCGTCCTGAGTTTGACATTTAGGAAATTTTCAACCTCGGAATTTTGAGGTCTATGAAACTTGAGATTTTATGAATCTGAACTGTAGGAAATTCATGTCGAGGGAGTTTAGTATCTAGGGAATTTGCAATTTAATATGTTGGAATATCGGGAATTTCTGGTCTTGGGTATATGGAACCTGGTGAATTGGTATCGTGAGAGTTTAGTATCTAGGGAATTTGCAATTTAGAATGTTGGAATATAGGTAATTTTTAGCCTTGGGTATATGGAATATAGGGAATTCGTATCGAGGGAGTTTCGTATTTTGGAGTATAGAGAATTTCTGGTAGAGGATATATGGTATCTAGGGGATTCGTATCCAGGGAGTTTGGTATCTAGGGAATTTGAAGTTGGAGATTTTCGAGTATAAGGAATTTCTTGCTTTGGATATATGGTATCTAGGGAATTCGTATCGAGGAAGTTTGGTATCTAGGGAATTTGCAATGTGGAATTTTCGAGTATAGTGAATTTCTGGCTTTTGGTGTATGAAACCTAGGCAATTCGTATCGAGGGAGTATGGTATCTAGGAAATTTACAATTTAGAATGTTGGAGTATAGGGAATTTCTGGCCTTGAGTATATGGAACCTAGGGAATTCGTATCGAGGGTGTTTGGTGTCTAGGGAATTTGCAATTGCGGATTTTCGAGTATAAGAAATTTCTGGCTTTGGGTATATCGTATCTAGGGACTTTGCAATGTGGAATTTTCGAGTATAGTGAATTTCTGGCTTTGGGTGTATGAAACCTAGGCAATTCGTATCGAGGGAGTATGGTATCTAGGAAATTTACAATTTAGAATGTTGGAGTATAGGGAATTTCTGGCCTTGAGTATATGGAACCTAGGGGATTTATACCGATGGAATGTAGGATCTAGAGATTTTGAAATCCCATATGACCTTAATGCTATAAGGGAAGTTTACTACCTTACCCTAATTTAAACTCGAAGTCCTCGAATCTATAAAGAAAACGTATTTTATCCGCTTTGCTTATTCAAATAATAGTACTATACTTACGAAAGTTTAACCTCGTAACCAGTCATTTTCTCAACAGTTGCATCACACGCACAGCTAATTATTCCTACAACGTTAAGACAACTAAAGAAAGTTCAAATGTTAGGTACATTACGCATTCAGCGATTCTTGATTATGCAGATTATAATCAGACTCGAACTCAAAATTTAATTGCAGTGAAAACACGAGTCTGGTTTATCCTTACTGTGCGTCACGGGTGTGACACGATATTGTAGGACAAGGGGTAAACTGTTTTATTTTTAATAATTTCTCTTCATTTTATAAACCATCATAAACGCTCAGTATATAAGAATTTAAAACCAAATTTAATATATAACAGTTTAAAACCAAATTTCCGCAATAAAAATTTAATAATAACGACTTCTGTAGCTCGTCTGTTTAATATTTCCAACGATGAATCATCGCGATTAAGTCGAGTATACAGATATCTGGCAAGTGGCGTATACTAATAGGTTATCTACCTGATAGCTTCGATAATCCGGTGATAAATTCTCAAGGAATTTCTCTCCTTTTTCGTTCGATCTTCTCGGTCTGTAAAAGGTTAATCGTTTTGTTCTGTTAATGGCAGCTTTTACCGAGAAACGTCGCTCGTTCGCTCGTTAACGCTGACGCGCTGCCCGAGTGGCCTCACCTGCGTGACGTCAGCGAACGGTAGAACGACTATTATATTTCATAACAACGATGCCGATTGAACTGCACGAATGAATGGAAGTCGTGAAGGAAACTTCCTGCCTTCTGATTTTCACCGTTGCAAGCGAGTTGCAACTGTGCACCGATTGGTGACATATATTCGACGCCATCCGTTGCAAATATTTGAACAATTCTAGTCGACTGGTGCGAGTCATGGTTCGCCTTCATTGGTTATTCGAACTCTGATAAATAAATTGATCAGGTTATTTCACGGAATTATTGGTCCTCGAAAATTTCAGGTTACTTTTGTGTACGAGAGGTGGGGATAAATAAAGCTGCTTTTAAATTCAGAATCAAAATAACATTTTGCAATTATGAAAATTTGAGAATATGGATTATTACGATTTATTAGATTAGATGATAAATTGATGAATTTATGTGTTAGAAGTTCGATATTGTTTAATGACTTTCAAATCTCTTCAGCTTGATAATGTAATTTAAGTTTACTTCTTTTTATCTGAGTTAATCTATCTGTGCAACTTATGTTCTATGCTAACTTAACTTGCGCTAATCAACCCTAATGTAAGTTAAATGATTCTAGTCTAATTGAACGTAAGTTAAATTATCCTAATCGAAGGGTTTCTTAACGTAAGTTAACTTATGCTAATCCAACTTCTGATCATTAGTTAGTTTATTCTAATCTATCCAAACACGTTTACGCTAATCTCGAACTAATGTTAACTTATACTAATTTTACCTAATGTAAGTTAACTTATACTAATTTTACCTAACGTAAGTCAACTTATACTAATTTTACCTAACGTTAGTTAATTTACACTAATTCATACTAATGTCAGTTAACATATTCTAATCTATGGAAACGTATGTTTATTCGTGATAATTCATCCTACTGTAAGTTAACTTATCCTAACACTACCTAACGTTAGTTAACTTACACTAATTCATACTAATGTCAGTTAACATGTCCTAATCTACCTAAACGTATGTTAACTCGCACTAATTTATCCTAACGCAAGTGAACTTATCCTAATTCTACCTAACGTTCCTTAACTTATACTAATCCTGCATAACATACGTTAACTTACCCTAATCTGACCTAACTTATTCATCCATCTAATCTGATTTAACTCATCATATAAGTTAACTTATGTTAATCTATCCAAACGGCTACTGATTCACACTAATTTATCCTAACGTAAGTTAACTTATCATTTTGAGCCATTGTAAACTAACTATCCAATCTGACCTAACATAACTTAACGTATCGTTACTATCTCATCTAATTTAACACTGTTTCCACCAGGAAGTATCAGCAGACACCTTTCAAATTTTAACTTAAAATTCTCCAAGTTAAATCATTTCTCCACAATTATATTTTTGACTTTTCTTGCAACAGTTATGAAATTAATTCAGATATATCATTTTCTTCCAGCTCATTCTAGATCTAAAAATGTGCATATGGTATACTTCTACCATGAGGTGTCTTTTGACGCCTTAAGGATTTCACAGTGCCTAATTTTAAACCATTTTACATATAAATATCGACACTATTTTGCAGTATCATATCAGTTATAATCAGATTAGAGAATCCTGATTTCACTTATAACAGAAAATGCAGGAGTTGCAGTATAACTTTGATATTCGCTTATTTCCCGCCATGTTGCATTTTAGTGTACACCGCTATATTTACATTTTGTAGATCGATGAATTAAGTTAGAATTTACAACCTGATAATCTCTAATAAAAACACAACAATGTATCAATAATATTCCTCAAATTATCTACATTTGCTAATTTGAAATCCCAAATTTTGGCAGTTATTCGCATTCAAACGAAAAAGTGTCACCTTTTGGTCGAAATAGGTGTACACAAAATCGTGGTAGAAATAGTGTAAAATAAAATTGTCTCAACGTAACCTATAGATTAACTATAGGTCTACACATATAGATTTTTACAGCAATATAGAGAAACCTGTCATCATCGACGTCGATCGTCGTCGTATCGATAAAAAACTGTGTTTTGGTATCGTTTTCGATCATATCTGACACACGGAATCGACTGAAACGTTAAAAGCTCTATAACTCATCCTTGACGACCGTCATTGATGTCTTCGTGAAGTCAACTATAATCATGTTTGGTTTTCGATAGTTTCCGACATGTTTAATCATTTGCACCAACTTAAAATCCCTACGTCTAATTCTTGTTGCGCCTATGTTTAAAATTCTCTAAATTTTAAATACGTATTCGAATTGGCGTGCGGCACCTGGTCTGTACCACTAGTTAAATATGATTTCACCAAACACATGCACACGTGCGAGCCTAATAGTCATTTTGATCCATTCGAACGTGAACTTTCTGCACAAGAAAGTGCCATAAAATGCTTCGGATAAAAATACTTGTTATTCAAACTCCACGGTTAAATGATCGAATGAATGTTATCGGCGTTCAATCGGTTTTTGCCCGTTTCCCCTTCGTCCGTGATTCTGCCGAGTTGGCTTAATACGTTTCGCGTGAATCAGCTGATTTTTCAACGGACGATGATTTACGAACTTACCGTTCTAAATTTGACCGAAGGAAACGGCTAGAATATCCCGCTGTTCCTGATCCTATCGACATACCAGCCTGCGCTTCAACTTTCCTTTCAAGAGGGTGAAAGTTTTACGCGGGAAAAGAATCAATCTATAGCGGCCAGATAAACCTCCACGTCTTTATTTCATTCAGGATGATACGTTAACAGGTTATTCGCTTTGGTACTTTCCATTGATAACTCTCGAAGAACTTCAGCCGTTTTTGGTCTACTCTCAAATTTAATCGGTTAAAATTTCTGATCCTTCTGCAAATTTAGTTAGGTCAAATTTGTCGTATTTTCATATTTCTGAAATCTCTATATTTCCTAATCTCTACACTTTCAAATATCTTTAAGTTCGTAAAATCTTTATATTCCCTAATCTCCACATTTCCAAATATCTCTGAACTTCTATGTTTCCAAATATCCCAAAGTGTCGACATCTGCAACTAACATCAGCGCATTCCAAGATACTGAGAATATAAAAATTGAAAGAAACATATGAATCCTCTGTTAGAACTACATGAATAGTAGCCGCAGAATGCATCTTAACGATTATTTTCTGCTTTACTCGGACAATGTCTAACCCTATATAGAAAAGGGTGTGCTGTGAGGATTTTCTTCGCGTGAAACTGCACGAACGGCAACCTCTCGCTCGGAAGGAATACTCGACTATTTTAACCATGAAATAACTCACAGTCGAGGGTTCAGCCAGGAGGGTCGTGAGGCGAGAGTGGAAAGAGAAAAAGAGACGAGTAAGCAAACGTGAAGCCGAAAGAGCAACGGAGTCAGACGTGAAGACTAGGGGATCGAGGGAGCGAGAGAGTGGCATGATATGTGGGTCCTAAAGATAGAGCACCCGAAACAACCATAAACCTTTTTATTCCACTTGCCCTGTCCGACGTTTCTCAACGCTGCCCTCGTCCACTCGACCTCTCCACCGTGTAGGGTAACTTTTTATCGCGAAAAAAAAACATTTTCCCGGAGACTATGCGTGAACTCTATGAGCAAATCATGTTCTTTAATTTGCTAAATTTTCGATATCGGTTAAATGTGTACTTATTGGATCAGAGTGGTGTATAGCAGTGGCGCGTAACTACGTTTTATAATCTTATTTAATGTCGGTTAACTTGTGTTAATCTAAGCTCAGTTAATTTGTCTTAATGTAACCTAACTAAGGTTTATTTTTTTTAATGTAGCTTAACGTATCTTAATGTCCTTACCGGTGTTACTTTATACAAGTCTAACATCACTTCAAATGACTTATCACAATATAACCCAGCCTAAATTACCTTGTTTTAATCTAATCTAACCTGTTTTACTGAAATAACTGAAGTTAATTTGTTCTAATCCATCTTAATATTCTAACTCAGTCGAGTTATTATATTCAAAATCATAATTTACATTTAGCTTAATTTCACCTAACTTGTTTTAATAAAATAACCCAACTGAAGTTAACTTGTGCTAGCCTAAGTTAATTTATCTTAGTGCATCCTAACCTACATTAATTTTGCTTAGTGTAACCTAACCTACCTTATTATTCTTATCCTAACCTAACTTAAATGAACGTATTTTAATCTAACCTAACCCAAGTAAATTTGTCTTAATCTAACCTAACCTAACCTGTTTTATCTTAATTTCACCTAACCTGTTTTAATAAAATAACCCAACTCAAGATAACTTGTGCTAGTCTACGTAAACTTATCTTAGTGCATCCTAACCTACATTAATTTTGCTTAGTGTAACCTAACCTACCTTATTATTCTTATTCTAACCTAACTTAAATAAACGTATTTTAATCTAACATAACCCAAGTACGTTTATCTTAATCTAACGTAACCTAACCTGTTTTATTTTAATTTCACCTAACCTGTTTTAATAAAATAACCCAACTCAAGATAACTTGTGCTAGTCTACGTAAACTTATCTTAGTGCATCCTAACCTACATTAATTTTGCTTAGTGTAACCTAACCTACCTTATTATTCTTATCCTAACCTAACTTAAATGAACGTATTTTAATCTAACCTAACCCAAGCAAATTTGTCTTAATCTAACCTAACCTAACCTATCTTAATTTCACCTAACCTGTTTTATTAAAATAACCCAACTGAAGTTAACTTGTGCTAGCCTAAGTTAACTTATCTTAGCGCATCCTAACCTACATTAATTTTGCTTAGTGTAACCTAACCTACCTTATTATTCTTATCCTAACCTAACTTAAATGAACGTAATTTAATCTAACCTAACCTAAGTAAGCTTATTTTAATTTAACCTAACCCAAATGTACTTATCTTAATTTGATTTAACCTAAATGAACTTATCTTAAATTCACCTAGCCCAATTAACCTAACCTCACATAATAGATTTGAATGATGCGACCTAACCTAACTAAACTTACAGCTTTATATTCTCATTGTTCTTGTTTGAAATTATGTCAGATTACACCCCAAGTTTAAACAAGAATGAATAGATTTAAATGACTTGATCAGGTTAGGTTAAAAACATTAATTTCACCGATCGACATGTCAATAATTATCGATAAAAATCGATAGTATACAGCAAATACTCGATACGTCATCTGAAACACAGGAGATTAATGAAAAGTATAAAAAGAATATGAACCTTTGTGAACCATAAGTTTGCCGGGAGGCATCGTGTGGTCACATCAGCAAACAGCTGATATTTTTGCTGGTTACGTCGACTCGATAAACGTGCACCTGCATAATACGTTCCCGCGCGAACCATGAATGAAGTTTCCACAATGGTGGGGTGAGTTTGGCAAGTGGTTCGAGCCCACCGTGAAATCGACTCTCAGAGAGCGAGTTTTGCTTTCTACGAGAAGTCGACCTGGCTTCTTGCCTCCACAGCAATTTCGATCAACCCGCTTCCGGTTGCTCTTCTGAACCAGTGATGGGCAGAACAACTGCCCGTCGAGGAGTTCACGGGCAACAGTTTGCGCGGTGCGTGTAATGTTATCCTTTGGCACTCGACAGGTGACTCATTCAGTTTAATATAACAATTTCAAATAAATATTTTTTATCTGAATTTATAGTATCCGTGTGGTATACATAGCGAAGCAGACAATAGTGAAAATTAATAATGGAGAAGTAATCATAGAGAAAGAGATATAATTAATAATAGAGAAGTAATGATTTCAGTAAATTTTTTAAATAAAAAGTTTTAACGTTGATATCTGATAACAGCAAAAATCGAGTACTAAGAGTTAAGGGGTGGATGAAGATATATGGAATTAGATTTTCAAGTCTTATGATTTATTAAGTTATTGGGTTATAGATTTACAAATTTGTAAAATTTTTAATTTATGAATTTATTAGTTTATCAGTCTAAAAATTTATTAATTTACTGGTTTATAAGGTTACAAATTCTCAAATGTTTAGATTTATGAATCTATTAGTTTTTGAGGTTACAAATTTACAAATCTTTAAATTTATCATTTTCTTAGTTTATCAGTTTATAAATTTACAAATTTTTAGATTCGTTACTTTCCTAGTTTGGAGATTTGTAATCTAGGGAAATTGAACTTACTGAAACCTGAAGCCTAGAGAAGAACCTTAGAAATGTAGGACCTAGGGAATTTGGAACAGTCAGCATCGAGGGTTTAGGGAATTTAAAACATAGATGCAGAATTTGAATCCTTAGAATATTGAAATGTAGGGAATTTGGTACTTCACCGTTTTGGAATCTAGAAAGTTTGGAACTTTGTAAATATGAAATCTCGCGAGTGTGGGAACGATGTAAATTTTTGACCTAGGGACTTCGGGATATATACAGGGAATTTGGTATTCGAAGAATTTTGAACAATAACAATTTAAAATCTAAGGTATTTGGACTATAACGAATTTGGTCGATAACAAATTTTGTCCCTAGAAAACTTGAATATTATTCGGTTTAGTATCTAGGGAACTTTGGTCATTTAAGGTCTAGGGCATTTGAAACGATAGGCGTTCAGAACGTGGCATACTTGGTGTATAGGGAGTTGGAGCCCTGGAAGTTTTAGGTCTAGGGATTGCGATCTTAGAAATGCGAAATCTAGGGAATTTGTATAAACAGTTTCATGTTTAGAGAATTTGGAAACTTGAAATGTCGTGGTCTAGGGAATTTCGGATCTTAAAAGTGTGAAATGTGGGGAATACGTATTGAGAGAGTTTGCTATCTAGGGAATTTGAAACCTTGGAATTATAAATTCTAGGGATATTAGAATCACAGGAATGTAAAATGTAGGGAATTCGTCCTGAGTTTGACATTTAGGAAATTTTCAACCTCGGAATTTTGAGGTCTATGAAACTTGAGATTTTATGAATCTGAACTGTAGGGAATTCATGTCGAGGGAGTTTAGTATCTAGGGAATTTGCAATTAAAACTGTTGCAATATCGGGAATTTCTGGTCTTGGGTATTTGGAACCTAGGCAACTCGTATCGTGGGAGTTTGGTATCTAGGGAATTTGCAATTTAGAATGTTGGAATATAGGTAATTTTTAGCGTTGGGTATATGGAATATAGGGAATTCGTATCGAGGGAGTTTCGTATTTTGGAGTATAGAGAATTTCTGGTAGAGGATATATGATATCTAGGGGATTCGTATCCAGGGAGTTTGGTATCTAGGGAATTTGCAATGTGGAATTTTCGAGTGTAGTGAATTTCTGGCTTTTGGTGTATGAAACCTAGGCAATTCGTATCGAGGGAGTATGGTATCTAGGAAATTTACAATGTAGAATGTTGGAGTATAGGGAATTTCTGGCCTTGAGTATATGGAACCTAGGGAATTCGTATCGAGGGTGTTTGGTGTCTAAGGAATTTGCAATTGCGGATTTTCGAGTATAAGAAATTTCTGGCTTTGGGTATATCGTATCTAGGGACTTTGCAATGTGGAATTTTTGAGTATAGTGAATTTCTGGCTTTGGGTGTATGAAACCTAGGCAATTCGTATCGAGGGAGTATGGTATCTAGGAAATTTACAATTTAGAATGTTGGAGTATAGGGAATTTCTGGCCTTGAGTATATGGAACCTAGGGAATTCGTATCGAGGGTGTTTGGTGTCTAGGGAATTTGCAATTGCGGATTTTCGAGTATAAGAAATTTCTGGCTTTGGGTATATCGTATCTAGGGACTTTGCAATTTGGAATTTTTGAGTATAGGGAATTTCTGGTCTTGGATATTTGGTATCTAGGGGATTCGTATCCAGTGAGTTTGGTATCTAGGGAATTCGTAACCAGGGAGTTTGGTATCTAGGGAATTTGCAGTTGGGAATTTTCGAGTATAAGAAATTTCTGGCTTTGGGTATATGGTATCTAGGGGATTCATATCGAGGTAGTTGCGAACCTTAGTAATGGGAAATCTAGGGAATTTGTATAAACAGTTTCATGTTTAGAGAATTTGGAAACTTGAAATTTCGTGGTTTAGGGAATTTCGGGTCTTAAAACTGTGAAATATGGGGAATACGTATTATATAAGTGTATAAGTTTATAAATTTACAAATTTTTTAATTCATAAATTTGTTAGTTCACAAGTTTATAGATTTAAATTTAAGTTAACAAATGTATAAATTCACGAATTTGCGAATTTTATAATTTATAAATTTATTAGTTTACAAGTTTATAAGTAGATCAATTTTTAAATTCACAAGTTTAAAAGTTCTATAATAGATAAATTTGCTTTCTATCAAAATTTCGAGTTAACAAATTAAAAAGTTTACAAATTATGGACACTGAAAAATAACTATGTTGGAGATTTAAAAGTTTTAAAATATTTAGAAATACCGAATTTTCAAATCTTACGACTTTTAAATATTTTAACTTATAAATATCGAATTTACAAATTTGGGAATTTGTAAATTCAGATATTTTTGATTGGAGAATTTGTAAACTTCAAGATTTAGGATTTTGGACCTATTAAATTTAAAGGTCTAAATATTTTCAAATTTGACAATTTTCAAATTTGCAAATACGCACTTTTGTAAATGCTACAATTTGTAAATTTAGCAATCTCGGAATTGAAGAATAATGATATTTGCAATTTAAAAATGTATCTTGGAAATTTGCAAATTTACAAATTTGAAAATTTTTATTTAGAAATGCTGACAATCTAGAAATTCGAAAATGTGTTATTCTACAAATTTAATCATCTAACAACCTAGTAATTTGCAAATTTAAAAATTTTGATATTTTGAACGCAGAAGTGTTGGAATTTAGAAATTTGATAGTTTGTAAATTTGCAAATTTAAAAACTGAAAAATTTAAGAATCTAGTAATGTGCAACTTTAGAAATTCGTAAATTAAAACATTTGAAGGGTCGAAACACTAATAGTTCAAAAATTAGAAAATTTTCCAGTTTGCAAATTCGTAAACTTTTAAATTTCAGTAATTTCACATTTGAAATTCGTAAACTTTTAAATTTCAGTAATTTCACATTTGAAAATTTCAAAGTTCAGAAATTTGAAAATTTAGGAATACGCAAATGTGCAAGCGTTGGAATTTAGAAATGTAGAGTTAAAAATTAAAGAACCCTGAATTTTTAAATGAAAAAATTTGCGAACTGAAACATTTAAAGACCTGGCAGCAAATTTTAACTTCAAAAACTCACAAACTCAGTAGATAAAAATTCAAGAAACTACAAATTTTCGTAGTTAAAAATTCAAAAACCTAAATTTAAAACTAAAAATTCGTAAAGAATTCGCCTCTCTAAAAAGAGCAGTATAAATCTATGTCCCCGATACGAAAAAATTCTCACTTAACAAAATCTGCGAAAAAAAAGTCCGATCCACGTGTACAATTATAAAAATGCTGCGTTGGCTCTAAATCCCGTAGCAACGCAGTATTTATATTTTTAATTAATGGTAATCGACTCGGTGGGCGAGAACAGTTTTGCAGGTTGTTGCGTAAGAATTTGGCCGCGAAAAGAGTGATACTATATCGATCGATGTGTAACCGATGGATCTAATAATGGTCCCGATTATTCAAGATCGAGGCGTGCGATCCCGAATCAACACAGCTGGGAAGAGATATTTTCCGCTCGTGGCGATGGCTACGTTCTGGAGGTAGGCGTTAGCGTGGGTCTATACGCGATTTTAAATATTTAATTCTGTTTAAACGTCAGCAAAGCCACGCGTAGCCATTACTCGCGCGAGGAATACATAATCGCCGTCCCCAGGTAAACTGGCTGCGAGGGGAAAATTAACCGGCCGTGAATCATCCTCCCACTAACTCGTCGCGGATTTCTTTCCGAAAAATTTATCGAACATCATCGGCTGATCGATTGTTTCGATGCTTTCGAGATAGCGGTTTATCGTATTAATGTTTATGAATTGCAAATTTAGTCGAAGACGATTATTGAATCCATTGGTGAAAAAATATCAATACGTTGGTATTTTTGCATTCGGTACGTGCTTTTGTTATTCTACTTATTTTTGCGTTCCAATATTGTTCTACTTTTTTAATATTTTACTATTCTTTTGCATTTTTACTGCTCTCACTATTTTACTATTATACTATTTTTTCGTCCACTATTGTAATATTTTTTTATTACAATTTTATTATTTACTTGTTCCATTATTATAATACTTTTTTACTATTTCTACTATTTTTGTTCCACTATTACACGACTTTTCTACTATTTTTACTATTCTTTTGCACCACTATTATGCTATATTTTTACTAATTTTACTATTGTACTACATTTGGTCCACTGTTGAAGTATTTTTTTATTAGTTTACTGTTTTATCATTTTCTTGTTCCAATATTACAATACTTTCTTACTATTTTTACTATTTTTTTGTTCCACTATTATACGACTTTTCTACTATTTTTACTATTCTTTTGCACCACTATTATACTATTTTTTGGTACACTATTATAATATCTTTTTACTATTTTGCTGTTTTATTATTTACTTGTTCCACTATTATAGTACTTTTTTACTATTTTTACTATTCTTTTGCACCACTATTATACTATTTTTTGATACACTATTATAATATCTTTTTACTATTTTCCTGTTTTATTATTTATTTGTTCCACTATTATAGTACCTTTTTACTGTTTTTACTATTTTTTTGTTCCACTATTGTATTACTTTTCTACTATTTTTACCATTCTTTTGCACTACTATTATACTACATTTTTACTAATTTTGCTATTATACTATTTTTTTGTTCCACTATTATACTACTTTTTTACTATCTTTACTATTTTACTATTTTTTGGTTTCCCTATTATACAGCTTTTCTACCGTTTTTACTATTCCACTATTTCTCTTTTATTATTTTACTGTTCTTCTACTATTGTACTATTTTATCTATTCTACTGATTCGTTATACTCTTTAACTGTTTTACTATATTACTAGATTACTATTTTAATATGCAACTATAGTATTGCATAATTATTTTGCTATTATAGTGCTATTATATTTTAGTAACCTATTATTTTACTATTTCTCGACTCTACTATATATTTGTACTACTAAACCACTATATTATTACTATTCTGTTGTGCTACGGTATGACTATACAATTTTGCTGCTATAACCCTATTTTAATGTTCCGTTAACTATTCTACTATTACATTATTTCCTTCTTTTCCTATATTACTATTTCACCATACAACTATGTTACTATATTATATTAATATTCTAATAATCTAGTATTCTACTATTTCACTATAGAACTATGCTACTACACCATTATTTTAATATTCTACTACTTTAGTAATTTTTCTGTATAATTATACTACTATTACACTATACACTACTATTTCACTGTCCAACTATATTGCCATATTGTAATAATATTTTAATAATCTAGTGTTCTACTATTTCCGTCTCTTTTTATTCTACTATTTCACTATAGAACTATGCTACTATACCACTATTTTAATATTCTACTATTTCCGTAACTTTTCTGTATAATTATACTACTATTACACTATACACTACTATTTCACCGTCCAACTATATTGCCATATTGTATTAATATTTTAATAATCTAGTATTCTACTATTTCCATCTCTTTTTATACTACTATGTCACTATAGAACTATGCTACTACACCATTATTTTAATATTCGACTATTTTAGTAATTTTTCTGTATAATTATACTACTATTTCACTATAGAACTATGCTACTATACCATTATTATAACATTCTACTATTTCAGTAATTTTTCTCTGCAATTATACTATACTTTTGTACTATACATTTCATATTCCATTATATGTACAGCTAAATTACTACTTCATTACTATTATTATTCAGTATTCCAATATTTCACTATTTTAATCATTTTTGTATGTCAGTGTACTATTCTACTGTCCTACCATTTCACTATACAGTACTGTAGAGCTATACAACAATCCCACTATTGTATTTCACTATTCCGTTTACCACTATATTACTATATCATCATTCTAATATACCAGGGGCTCTCAAACGCATGTAGTCGGAGGACCTTTCTTAGACAATATATTTCTGAGGATTAGTAAAAATTAAATTTTTAGTAACTATTGTTTAGTTATGTTCATAACTAGTCAAGCAGTAACAAATACAAAAAGACCATGTTGGATTTTTATGTAGTTATTTTTATTATATTATTTTATTGTAGATTTTTGGAGTTATTTAAATAAGAACGAAAAGTTGGCATATGTAAAGTTTATGTGAACATTTTTTTTTGTGAACTTTTAAGACCACAGTTTAAGAACCTATGTAATACATCATCATAAAACTATTAATTTTACTATAGAACTATATTACTATTCTACTATTTCCTCATATTTTCCTACAGTCAATAAATTTTACAATACTATTGCTTTCCTATTTACTTCAGAACAACATAATTGCAAATTTCATGTCTTAAATGCAAAATATTTTAATGAATTTCAACTCGTTTAACCCGGTAAAAATAATGACGCATGCGTGTATATTAATCTCTATAATACCATCGATAATCTGTTGAATTATCAGGCGACTTAAAACGTCCGTAGAAAAAAAACGAGATAATAAATTAATGATTGATCGTGGGGGCAGACGGAAGCGTTAAGTGAGAAAATTGGCTTAATTAAATTAGCTTCTTTGCTGCCCTAACGATTGAGAATGATCGCGAGGAAGAGGAAGACGTGATTATTTTCGATTCTCGGGAAACCAGGGTCTCGAAGCTTGGCGTACAGCCAGGCGTAGGCGATTACGAGAAATAATGAAAAGGCGTGTGTTACGTCCCTTGAAATTGATGGTTCCTTTCGTTAATTTTAAAATTCCGTACCTGATAGATTAGAGGTCTACTTGCAAATTTACTTTGTGTCGCTCTGACTATCGTGGATCATACCTTTAATTATGCGCGTGGAAATATTTGGAAAATTTGCATTAAAATCAAATTAGTACATTATTATCATATATACTGTTACTATAATTATTCTATTACGCTGTTATGATAGTTTATATACGATAGTAGTCGTACACAATTAAGGTAAAGGTACCAGTAGTTGACACTTTAAGGAATTTTTTGTCTATTTGTTCACATAGCTCAGGTTAAGTTCACTTTATGGACAATTTATGATTAGCAGTCGCTGTAAAACTATTCTTCTGTTATATTACAACAAGTATTAATTCCCGATGGCGGTTGTAAATTTTTTTTCTTTTTTTTTCTAAACATAAAATTTGATTCAATAGTTGACACCCAGCGAAAACAAAAAATTTAGTAGTTGACATCCTTTTGTGTCAGTAGTTGACATAGGGAGAAAATCCAATTAATGAACTAGTCATGATAATGTATGAATACAGAATTTTATTGAACGTTTAAAAAATATTATTCTTGAGTAAGTTTACAAAAAAATATTCAATAATTAGAAGTTACTTTCACAAAAAATCTAACTTAGTTTGGTAACTGAATACACATTTCTGATTCTACTCATTTTAATGGGTTCGTTGATACGAAATAGCACTGTTTCCTATTCATAATCTAGCTTATCCATTCTTTCTGGCCACTTTCACAGTCTACCACACTTTGCCATTGCTGAAATGGTTGCAGTCGTTTCAGGCACAGGAATTATAACTCCAGGGAACAACTTTTTTTTGTAGGAAAATACAAAAATATAGTCACTTCTGTATAATTTATGAAGTTATCCTTCGTAGAAGACACTCAAAAATGACAGAGGAACAAAGTCAGTAGTTGACACGTAGTAATTTAATAGTTGACACCCCATGTCAACTACTGAATAATAGACGATTACAAGTTTCAGTAGTTGACACGGAGTGAATTTAAACAATTTAGCACTGTTTGTTGCCAATTTTAATAAATAAACCTCTTTTTGAGTTTCAAACAACATAAACGAATGTCTTTTTTATTCACAATGATTAAATAATACAAACTTGCAATACTTACATTTTAACCAAACCTTAGCGATTTATATAAGAAAACACTGAAAAATCGTAAGAGCCGTGTGCAAGTCTGATTAATCGGTTGATATGACACTTTTGAATGGCAGATATGCGCAGTAGTTCGCAATTAAGCAGCTGAAGTGCGACAGTATACAGATTAATAAGGTTTGATGAATTCCAACTTGTGGTTTCCTTATTTCTTTACTTTTTTTGAAAAAGTGTCAAGTACTGGTGCAGTGTCAACTACTGGTGCTCTTACCTTAATGTATATTTTATTGCGTAATATAATATTGTATATTATGTATATTAGATTGATATTGTATTACAATATGTATTGTTGTATTATAATATTATATAATATTAATGTGAGCCGTTTATTTTGCAAGTGGGACAAGTCCACTTTTTCTCATTGCGAGATATTTAAGGATTTGCATTTCAATAAATTTTAAAATATTGGTATTCGTAGCATTTATTATTAGTACTAGCAGACTAAGCAATAATAAACAAATTTTTTACTTTGTGATTTTTTCACTTTTAAAATTAATGAATTATTGTAACTGTTAATTAAATGTATAATATTTCAGTTGTTCAGTCATACTTTTTCTTTATTTTTTTAAATCTTTTTGCTCCGAATTGTGTTCGTATTCACATCCTGACTCCGAGGTACTTCTTTTATAACCGTTTCTCACGGGTTTTATTTCTGTAAACATAAAAATAATAAAATTCCGAGGAAATGAGGAGTTTAAATGGAGCAGCGTCATTACCCAGAAAAGTATTTTTATTTTCTTATTATTATTTACCAGCTTCACTTTCAGTTGAAAGTGAAATCATTCTGAGCTATTTTTTTTTTATTAAAATAAATTACGATTAATAATTTTCAAATAACAGTGAAATTCTTAAGAGATTTTGTGCATCGATACTAAAACAAGAACCGTGACGATTTTGTTGAGTATTAGAAACTGAACTGGAACTTGCAAGCATAGAAGCAATACCTAGACAGATATACAGATCCTCGCTCATATTGAGATTATGCCACGAATATCAATTTGTAGTTTTTCAAATTGTCCATGTTACTAAAATTTACCAGAGCTAAATACCGTATTCGGCTAAAAATAATTTCAATCTAAGTACTTGTACTTTCAAAATAAACATCTTTGCAATACCGTTAATCACCCAAACTTCCATCGTCCATGTATTAGGAACTTCTAATTATTTTCGTTCTAGATAGTTTACGGATAAAAATATCACATCAAGTTTTATCTATTGTTATCATTATCTTTTTTTCAAAACTGCACTTGCCCTACTTTTAAAATACGCGGCCCATATAAAGTATGATAATATACATATGTATATGCAATCAACTTGTATATTTATATGCAATCAACAGTAATAGTGTTATTAGTCTGTCGATTTGGGTACAAAACTTATTATATAATCGATCATTTATGTATTATGCACATATTTCAGTATTATTAATTCGTACTATTTACACTTAGTACTGTAATAATACTAAGTTTGATATTATAGTATAATATAATTTTATTAAACGTATAATATTACATGATGTTATTTTATATTATTCTTCTATAGCAGGGGTCGGCAACCTGCGGCTCAGTAGAATCATACTTGTGGCTCTTGAGTAGTTTAATAATATTGAAAAATTAACTGCAATATTGCAATTGCCAAACAAATAATCCTGCACACACATCAAAATGCGCGGCAGATCGCATGCATGTAAACCTAGCTTTAGCTAACCTTGCTCTCCACACTCACCGACGCCACACTCAAAACCAAAAAGTGTTTCCGTTTTCTTTAATACGTTGACTTATATGTTCTGTTACTACGCAAAATAGAATGTTTTCATTTCACAATCAATACACAGCAGATATTATATTATTTTTTCTAATACATACCGATGTATGCATATTTGGCTCTTTAAAAAAATATCACATCGGGAAAAAATGGCTCTTAACTCCAGAAAAGTTGCTGATCCTTGGTCTACACTTTGCCAGTAAGGGAAAGTTTGTATTATGCCATGCCAGTAGCACGTTTACACTATGCCATGCTAGTAGTGCTAGTAACACGACCAGTAGTCAAATTTTTGCGTTTCTTTGCCTGTACCAAGTCTGTTGTTAAAAAGGCAAGAAAGGAAGGGAACTATTTTCTCTTTTTAACAGTCCTTAGACAAAATAAGAAACGCAAAAATTGGATTACCTACTGGTCCTTGCTACTAGTACGGTTTGCGGGCATAGTGTAAACGGTCCCTAACTGATAGTAGCATTGCCAGTAGGTAGTCGAATTTTTGCGTTTTTTGCCAGGTCCGTCGTTAGATAAAAAAATTGTAGAAATAGAGAATTTAGATATTTGGGGATTTGAAAATTGTACAATTTGACGCCTCAGGGAGTTGAAAATTGTAAAATTTGGAAACGTGAGGATTTAGAGATATTTAAAGATTTTGAAATTTTAGGATTTGGGAATTTAAGAATTCAGTGATATAAAAATTTGAAAATTATGGAACTAGGGAATTTGAAAAGTTACAGGATTATCAATTACCAATAAATGGAAAATGGGTGAATGAACATGAAAAAATAAGTATCAAATACAAAATAAAATTTGTTCGTATATAACTTGAATTTGAACTTTTTTTAAGTATTTGTAAAAAAGTTTGTTCGTTAATAACGAACATTAGAATTATTAATGATTAGATTTGTTTAATAATATTCGCAAAAGAGAATGTTTTGATTTCATTTCACAATCAATACATGTTTCACAGTAGATATATTATTTTTTCTAATACATACCGTTGTATGTATATTTGGCTCTTTAAAAAAATATCACATCGGGAAAAAAATGGCTCTTAACTCCAGAAAGGTTGCCGACTCCTGTTCAATACTGTCACATGTGTTACATTCTTACTTATCATCATGTGTATCATATTCTTGCATACTATCATGTATATTATATTCTTGTATATTATCATGTGTATTATATTCTTGTATATTATCATGTGTATTATATTCTTGATAATATCTACATTATATTCTTTTCTGTTTCAGGTAAGTCTATCGCATTAACCAAAAGTTTTGGCCACCCTGTACACACTTCCGAAAGGTATTTTAATTCAATGTCAGATTAAAAATGCATAGTAAATGAACCATTCCATAAAATTACGTTTCCGCTTTCACTTTTAAATCGTTCACCTTGTATTTTCTACAATTCTACGATCAATGCAGAATTTTATGTAGAAATAATATGCACATGGTAGAAACATAAAAAACATTCGCTACAGCGAACTAATTATAAGATATGTTAGCGGAACTGTGAATTAATTTGCTAAGTACACTTCAAGCAGTGTGTTATACAACTTGTGTAGAATTTATGTATTTTTGCGATGGAGTGCTTTAGAACAGTCAGCAAGTGCGAGATTTTCTCAAATTTAAGATTTCTTGGACTTCATATTCCAAAATTTGTCGCTTTTTAAATTTCATTTTAAAACTGATTTAAAAATTGAATTTTTAAAATGCCGAATTTTTCTAATTTACAGTCCTTCAGATTTCAAAATGTACAGGTACTTTTACATTCCTCAATTTCTAAATTCTCAAATTCTCAAATTCACAATATTTTAAAATTCTCAAATTCACAATATTTTTAAATTCTCTAATTCCCAAATTCTTAAATTCACTTTCTTTGTAAAATTTCAAATTTCTAAATCCTCGAGTCTTCGAATATACTTTTTTTCTAAATTCTCAAATTTCCAAATTCTTAACCCTTTTAGTGTTGGAGGCCGATATATCGGCTCTTGCTGCGCTGGCGAGAAGTGCCAGAGCCGATATATCGGCCCGCACCTTGTAGCGCTTTACTATTCGCATTGCGGGAGAACTCTATCTCAAAATAAATTTATAATACATTATAAATGGTCTAATTTCATTACGAGAGAATTAAAAAAAAATAGTTTTTCGTTTTAACTCTTTGTGGACGACGACTTTTTCCTATTGCTTGGAGATAACGAAATTATTATTATTATATTTTATTTTTGTTATGTAATATTATTTATCTTGTTACAAAATATATAGGAAATGCAAAGTATATACTTTGTAATAAGTGGTCTATATAAAATTATGATGATAAGATGACTTTTTGTATGTGCAAATACGTTTTGTAAGAGACAACTCAACTTTTACTTTCTTTATGATCTTTTATACCTTTATTATTTATATAATTTTCAATGAATATAGAAAAAGTAGTGTCATCGTTTTGTTCTCTATTTCGTCCTTAATATACTGCTTTTTGAATCATGTAAATATTGTTTCTTGTTTGGTTTTTATGAGCATTTTCCCAAACCCTAGTAAAACCGTGAAATTCGGCCGGTTATTCTCGCATAGGCACCGCTTTTTCGCCCGGCACTAAAAGGGTTAAGAGCTGGAAATTTAGGAATTTGGAAATTCGTCAATTTGAAAATTTGGAAACTTGAGAATGTGGAAATTTGTAAATTTGGGAATTTGGAAGTTTGAGAATTTGGAATTTTGAGAATTTGGAAATTTGAGAATTTGGGAATTTAGAAATTTGAGAATTTGGAAATTTGAGAAGTTAGAAATTTTGAGAATTTGAAAGTTTGAGAATTTGGAAATTTGAGAATCTGGAAATTTTTAGAATTTGGACGTTTGAGAATTTGGAAATGTGAGAATTTGGAAATTTGGGAATTTGGAAGTTTGAGAATTTGGAAATTTGTAGAATTTGGAAGTTTGAGAATTTGGAAATGTGAGAATGTGGAAGTTTGAGAATTTGGAAATTTGAGAATTTGGAAATATGAGAAGTTGGAAATTTGAGAAGTTGGAAATTTTTAGAATTTGGAAGTTTGAGAATTTGGAAGTTTGAGAATTTGGAAGTTTGAGAATTTGGAAATTTGAGAATTTGGAAATGTGAGAATTTGGAAATTTGAGAAGTTGGAAATTTTTAGAATTTGGAAGTTTGAGAAGTTGGAAATTTTTAGAATTTGAAAGTTTGAGAATTTGGAAATTTGAGAATTTGGAAGTTTGAGAATTTGGAAATTTGAGAAATTGGAAGTTTGAGAATTATTCTTTTAGTTACACTATATTATACTACAGTTATATTATTAGTTATACTATTATTATTAACTATTGTTAACCACTTTATTTTTTTTTATGACAGAGTTAATGAAATTTTTAGTAATTGATCTCGTAGCTCAACTCTTTCGGTTCCGAAATCCTTTGTCACACGCTGGTTCAATAATTTCTTACTAGATAATTAAATTCTCGACGCCATCAATTTCTTGGTTGCTCGTTTAAATAGCTCATATAAGAACGATAAATTGCACGAAGCAACAGGTAAATGTAAATTCTATACGTGGCGAGCTGCTATTACCGTAAACTTTTCATTATTTTAACCGCCGTGATTTGCATTTTTTATTCTAACCGAGAAGGAAATTCGTTGTTTAAATTAAAAGTTATTTAATTGCACGCCACAAAGGTTAATGCGGAAAGTGTATAATAGAGAATTCATTATTTTACTTTTGACAATAATTTACATTCATTGAATTTTCTCAACAGGAATTTAGTATACCTTTATTAAAACAGGATATGTGCATCTTGTAATAAAACTTATGACGTATTTTCATTCATTTATGCTGTTTATTAATTTATGAGTTACTATACATTTTTCTTACTACGTGCGATATACTTCATGGTTAGCTAATTATTTAAAATTCTTATATGGATAAATAAGATACGTATTAATAAATCATGTTCTAATGTGAATATGTTTTAATGTGAATCTATTGTGAATAATGTGAATCGTGTTTTAATCTAAATGGATCATGTTTCTATGAATCTTCTTATAATAATTAATGGTGCATGCAAAAATCCTATAATTTTGTAAGATATTTGATATTATAATTTTATAAAATATTTGATATTAAAATCTTGTGAAGTATTTAATATTAAAATTTTATAAAATATCTAATATAAAAATTTTGTAAAATATCTAATATAAAAATTTTATAAAATATCTAATATAAAAATTTTATAAAATATTTAATATTAAAATTTTGTAAAATATTTAATATTAAAATTTTGCAAAATATCTAATATTAAAATTTTATAAAATATTTAATATTAAAATTTTAAAATATTTAATATTAAAATTTTGTAAAATAAATAATAATAAAAATTTTGTAAAATATCTAATATAAAAATTTTATAAAATATTCAATATTAAATTTTAGTACGGTTTATTTATTGTAATATATAAGTTAAGGTGCCTCGAAAGACTTTTTTTCGCTCTAAAAATGTAGTATAGGACGTAAATAAAATCTTCTCAAAGTTTGAGCTGAAAAATTTAAAAGAAAGTCGTTTAATTTTCTATCGGTATATTGATTTTTAATCGTATCGACTTTTAACTACAATTTAAGTGAATACTTAAAATTGCACAAAATTAGATTTTAGTATTAAGTCCCACAGCACTGTCAATCAACTGAATTAACCGTATTTACATAGCACAGAAATCGATAAATAATAAATAAGATTAATTAAGAATAGTTTTTGAAAATAATAAACTTGATTGTTTAAGGTTTTGATATTACTTGCTGCCAACAATATTCATTGTCTACAAAAGCTCTTAATTTCTTTGACAAAATTAATTTTATTTGAACAGTTCGAATTACCACCTGATTTTCTCGACTTATGGATTTATGGATTTTAAATGAAAGTTATAAGAATTATCTAGAAATATTAAAAAGTTTGCAAATTGATACGGCAGACGTAGTAGCATTGTTAGAAGAACTTAATAAATATTTTACTGAGAATGAGTATCATTTGCAATATTTATTAAAAATAGTGCAACACCAAGAATATTCATCATGTAATAAAAATTATTTTGTAAAAAAAAAACTGTAGGATTTAAATTAAGTACATGAAAGTATATTTCAATTATACATTCGATGGAGTACCTATGATTGGTTAATGTAAAGAATAACTATTGATAAATAAATAGTTTTTCATAAATAAAGAAGTGGTACAAAATTTTATTTTCAAGTTAATTTTATAAACTTTTACTTTCAGCGACTTTTTAAATTGAAATTTTTAAGCTCGAAGTTTGAAGGGATTTTTTTACGTAATATACATATGTATATTATATTGCAATATACATATACTAAATTATTTAAAAAAGTCCCTCTTTAATATACAATTTTATTATTACGTGAAATACCAAAATAAATTTCACAGTTATCAGATTCAATAAACATTAAATATTCAATCAAACTACAAAATAAATATCAAATATTTGTTACATAGAATGTTTAACGATATCAAGTAAAATTGAAACTTCCATCAGAAATTTCCACCTTCAAAATGATTACCGACAGAAATCCGAATAAAGCTCGACAAAATATGCAAAATATTTACCTGGACGTAGTTTCGTGTTATTTATTTAACCTGAACGTAATCTCCAAAGTGTATTTTGAAAAGTATAAAAGTTTCGCAGTACATACTAACACGAAACACGCAAAATCGCGTTGGTTCGGTAGAAAAGTTTATATCTGTAATATATCACGATTTTACTTTGCAAATAATGTTAAAAAATTAGAGAAGCTATCAATTTCTTTTCGTTATTTTATCTGAATATATATAATTAATTGCCAGTCAAATAACTATTATTATACACATATTATTCGCGTTACATGAAGAACAATCTCTTGTAAATAATTGTTGTTCAAAACACAATAGTTGCCTTTTAATTGTTATTCAGAATACAAGAATTGTTATACGGAAAATTAAATATTAATAGAAAGTTGTTATTTAAAAAATTACTTTCAATTTTGTTATTGAAAATGTATTTATTTTGTTGTTAAAAAAAGTTTTATCTTATTATTCAAAAGTCGTTATAAAAATATTGGGATATAATACTTTCGTTATTCAAATGGTTGGATGTTAATAAATAATGATCATATGAAAAGTCGAATATTAGTTAGTATTAAATTTTTTTGGTTTTATTTTGTTATTAAAAATGGTATTATTTTGTTGTTCAACAAAATTTCATTTTATCTTTAAAAGAAGTCTCATTTTGTTATTCAAAAATCATTATAAATGTATTGGAAGCCATTGCTATTTAAATGGATAAATGTTAATAAATAATGATTATTTGAGAAGTCGAATATTAGTTAGTATTAATTTAGTTAATTTAATTTTGTTACTCTGTAAAAGTTTTATTTTGTTATTAAAAAAAGTTTCCTTTTATTGTTCAACAAAATTTTATTTTGTCATTTAAAAAAGTCTCATTTTCAAAAACAAATCATTGTAAATCAAAAATCGTTATAAAAGTATTAAAAACCATTGTTATTTAAAAGGTTAAATGTCAATAAATGGTCATTCAAAACGTATATTATTTAGTATCCACTTAGCCGATCATAATTAATCTGGTTTCCATTACGAAACCCCTAAAATGACGTCTACGTGTACGTGTTTTGTAACGAATTCTATTTCAAATGCGATATTAATCCTCCTAATTGTTTCCGATACCATTTAGCTCCATTTGCAATCGATATACATGAAAATGCATATTGTGTTATCTACAGTAAGTAGTATTAAAGGTTTCCAATTTGATAAGAGAAAGCCATCGTAAAATAACAGTTATGGTACGTCAGCTTGATGTTTAAAATGTAATGAAAATTACTGCACATTTATTCAGTATTCTTCATATAGGATGATTCTTTGTTGAATTAATTTTTATTTTATAATATTATGATGATACACTTGGTTAGATGCCTTCTGTAATTTTATACTTTTTATATTTAAAAGAAGATTGTTCATGGGGTTGTAGATAATTTACACATTTTCAAACACCAACATTTTAGAACTTTTTAATTTTTAAATTTTATAGACTACTCAATTTTCAATCATCAGATTTCCAGTTCTTCAAATTTCTAGTCTGAATTTTCAACTCTCTAATTTTATAAATTTTCAGTTTGCTATCTTTTCAAATTTCCAGATTACTAAATTCTCTTTTCCAAGTTTTCATGTTACCAAAATTGCTTATTACAAAATTTCAAATTGCACATTTTCCAACTTTCCAATTTACAAGTCGCTAACTTCGAAACTTTTTAAATTTTCAATTTCATATATTTCAAAATTCGTAAATGTTCAACTTTCCATATTACTAAACTTCGTTATTATCAAATTCTAAGATTTCTAAATGTCAAAAGAACGTAGAAAATGTAAAAAATTTATATTCATTTTTACAAACGAGTGGGTCTACAGACCAGGTGCCTCCCGCGAATTCGTGTATTTCAAATTTAGAATAGCTACTATAAACATATAGATAGAACAAGAATGAGATGTATAGATTTTCGTTTCAAACGATTAAACGTATCTAAAGTTATGTTACCAAACACGATTATTCTTAATTTCACGGCCACTAACGTCAATGATAATCAAGTATTGTTGCAAACGATGAGTTGCAGAGCTTTCAATGTGGTTTCAGGCGATTCTGTATCAAAAGTTATCGAAAACGGTACTAAACGGTTTTTTATCGATTTGACGATCGACGTCGATGACGGCAGGATCGTCAGATTGCTGCCAAAATCTATATAGCAAATTTAGGATATCTCACGAGTCTACTCTCAAAATTTCAAGTCAAAACACCCTAAATTGCCTGCAGCGTGGTACAGACAAACGAACAAACGCAGATCGAGTTGTTCCAGTTGTCTAAGACTTTGAAATCTTAAAACCTTGAAATTTTAGAACTCTGTAGTCTCCAAAAATTGCATGCACAAAATATTAATACGCGACAATAAACGAACAAATACAGATTATTATACAGCCCTCACTATTCAACAATTAAAAATTGGAAATTTCCGGGCATCCACATTTCCAAATTTCTGATCTCGAAGTTCCGTTCCCAAGTGCGGGGTGAAATAATGCCGTAGGTACGCAACAGATTTCTTTCGTGAAGTGTATTCAATTTCTCATTCAGGATATCATGCATCATCTTTCAGCTGAGAAAATTATTCCTTCGATCTTGCAGGATTTCCGCGCACAATGCGTCTTGCACAATCTTCGCGAATCGTCATAAATCATGTCGACGGATCGCGTGGGTGGCCAACGAACACGCTTGCTATTCGATGCATAAGCAACATTTTACAACATTTTTATACGCTGCCGCGATTCGACCAGTTAAAAGTACCAGATTGTTCCGCAATAAATACTGCTTTTCGGGGACGTTGTATTTCAACTGCTTCGTTCCACCTTAAATCTTCCTTGCATCGTTTTTTCTTTACGGTGAACGTCTGCGATGATTAAGGAAGCAATTAACGGCAATGTCATTCATATTTAAATAATTTTAAATTACAGCTAAATATCGTACTTTCGGATAAAATAATAAAAAAAGTTATAAATAACCCCTTAACCTACAATTTTCTAGGTCAGAGGTCGGCAACCTTTCTGGAGTTAAGAACTATTTTTGTATTAGAAAAAATAATATATCTGCTGTGAAACATGTATTGATTGTGAAATCAAAACATTCTATTTTGCGTAGTAACAGAACATATAAGTCAACGTATTAAAGAAAACGGAAACACTTTTTGGTTTCTATTAAACTACTCAAGAGCGACAAGTATGATTCTACTGAGCCGCAGATTGCTGATCCTTGTTCTAAGCAGTTGCGTTCACAATTCTAATACATTTTGTAGAAAAAATAAAAAATTGCAAATTATTGCTACATCATGAAGGCAAATAAAATTTAAAAGTTACGTTTTGTATTGAACGATCCTTTTGAAAACTGTAACAGAATTGAACCCAAAATTCATTTGCAGTAAAAATATGAGTCTGGTTCACGTGTGAACTGTGCGTCACGAGTGTGACATTGTAGTGCAAGGGAAAAATCTGAAAATGTTTCTTTCATTTTCAAGAATTTACGTGACTTTATAATGCAAGAAAAATGATAAATGTAAAAATTACAGATCGAAAAATAATAAAAATGGTAAAAGTACATTATACAGTCTGTTCCACAAGAGCGTGGACGTGATATCTATGAAATTTGATACCTAATACAGCAAAAATTGCGTCAGTTCAAACATACAATGTCTTCTCTAATATGCAATAGCCCTTCAATTCTCTTAGTATAATTTCTGTCACTAAAAAGTTCAAGTCATTTCGAGATATGTATATGTATATTCGAAATATCTGTATACGGTAAACGATTCGAAGCAGTATTCTTGTGCCAACACCCGAAAGGGCCAAAAATGAGTGTTAGAAATGCAGCAAAATATCTGCACAAGTCTCGCGAATTTGTAAATAAGTGCAACGTTATAAAGAGACATGTGTCGATGATCTGATCGAGGTTCGAAGCAAGCTACGGAACTTGCGTCGGGGTTTCTTTATGTGTCTTTCCGGATAATTTAAATGCTCAGAAGATGATTAAACTGTACCAAAGGAGTCTCTTAGTATCGTAACATTGGTTTAAAAGAACCAGAGACCATTGGATACTTCAAGAGGACGACTCCAAACACCGAAGCCACCTTTGTACGGAATGGAAAACAGAATGGTGTCAACGTGTTGGATTGGCCATCTCAGTCCCCCGATGCCAATCCAATCGAAAATGTTTGGTCTCTCATGAAGTACAAACTCCGAGGAAAGCGTATTTTAAAATTGAAGACGCTAGTTTGTATTCGAGAAATATGCAAATCTCTTCCTGTCTCACACGCTGCATGGTTGAAAGTATGCCCAGAAATAATCGCTAATGGTGGTGATTGGACACATTATTAAGCAAATGCGTATTAGTTCTTTAAATGTACTTTCGACCTATACAACCTTTTTACAGAAAAGATTTCCTTGCACTCAGATATCGTATCCAC
The DNA here is from genome assembly GCA_036983795.1 of Megachile lagopoda. Classification (NCBI taxonomy): domain Eukaryota; kingdom Metazoa; phylum Arthropoda; class Insecta; order Hymenoptera; family Megachilidae; genus Megachile; species Megachile lagopoda. The sequence goes on from CM072792.1 coordinate 1,116,077, forward strand.
GCTCTTGTGGAACAGACTGTAAGAAGCTAGTATGTTTTGTAGATTTGTGAGTAAAACTGAAGAAGTTTAGAAGTCCGCGAATTTGAGAATATTTTTAAAACTTCCGCAAGAGATGGAGATCACGAGAATATTTCGATAAAAGATCCAGTTTGTCCGGTTGAAGGATTGTTTTTGAACGGCAAGGAGAATGTGTACGTTCTTTCGATGGCACCAGCAACATTTTCAGATATAAATTAGCCACGATAAGGCTGCTTTGTCGGCTCGCCTTGCGTGCCGCAAACTTGCGATCAACATTTTCTATCGTGCCACGAATATACGCGCGTGTACGATCGCTTTCTCGCTAATGAATTCGTAATCTCCAACCTGTAATCGCAATTACACACTCTCTGTTTCTGATGCTTAATTTCTGACGATTTTTTACGAGTCGCCGGCTGCCGATACACCGTAGTCATTCACGTGTCTGAAATTAAAATCAGAATTAAAGATTAACACCTTATCGATGCGAGGGACACGATCGCCGCGTTTACGTGTCCTTGTTAACTTTTTTCGACCCTCGAGCAATCAAGATGCCACTTTTTCAATTGCTGAGGGGATAAACATAAACGGAAATTCTATCTAATTACGTACGTGGAATTTAAATGTATTTTGCGATGGTAAAAGTATTCAATTATTTTTAATATTTTTATATTTTCGTTGTGTTTTAAATAAAAATAACTGATTGCACTGTTACTTGTACTTTTCTCACAGTAGAGGGACTTTGGAGAATTGCGACATTTTCGAGAATTAGGATGTTAGATTTTTGGGAATTCGAGATTTTTTTATTTTTGATAATTGTGTTTTTGATGTGCAATTACTTGAAAAGAATTTTGTTTGAACGCTTAATGTACCTATAAAATATATTTATGAGTATTGCGTATAAAACAGAAATGTTTTTATTTTAATTTTGATTAAGTACTTACATACTTGATCACCTGTATAAACGAGTTATTTTTAATTTTATGAGATGCGTAATGACGTCTTTCACGATTGATTGACGTATGCTGCGAATACATTGGTTTTAAAAATTGTCTCCGATAAATACACTTTATCATCTGTTATACGTTGTAGAATACTATATGTAGATCACAGTTGTTTATAGTATATGTTTGCACAGTTTACAGTTGTATTCGTAAATACATTTTTCAATTATTTTTCGAAAATAGTGACGACAGTAAAGTTTCCTCCACATATGAATTTCACTCTATTTCATTTGCTATAATTAACAATTAGTCATCTTGCGTTGAAAGTATTGTTGAATCCTTTAAGTAGTTATGTTAGCTAGACTTGAACCTTTAATTTGTTATAAGTGTCGTTTTTGGATGCTTTTCTGTTATAAAATTATGTTAGACTTAACACAAAATCAATTTTATGGACAATACACAAATATTACTTCGTTTCAGTACTTGATGTAATTCATAATCAGTTATTTTATACTAATAATAGTAATAAATACCTTATGTGGTCATTTTTGTTAGATCTTAACCTTTAATTTGATCTACCATAAGTATTGTTTCGTCATATTTTTCTGTCATGAAATTATGTTAGAGTTCGAACATGTCGAAATCAATTTTTTGAATAATATACAAACTTTACCCTGACTCATTATTCGCTATAATTAATAATCAATCAGTTTATAATAAGAACAGTAATAAATACTTTATACAATCTTTTTTATTAGATCTTAAACTTTAATTTGATGCATCACAAGTTCTATTTTGTGACACTTTTCTGTCATGAAATTACATCAGACGTAATATATGTCAAAATCGATTTTTTGAATAATACACAAATTTTACCCTGATATTTGCTATAATAAATAATGAATTATTAAATAAGAAGAACAGTAATGAACGTTTTATGAAATCATTTTTGCTAAATGTTCAGTTTTAATCTGATGTGTCACAGTGCTATTTTGCGATACTTTTATATCCAGATGTAATATTTACACTTTACACGTTTATAAATCAGGTCGCGAAGTAGTTCTACGAATATCAGTTAAGTTATTACTCGCTAGACTTTAATAATTCTCTGTTTAGGAGTTTTTAGAAATGGAACAACCTTCGTGTTTTTACGTCACGTTTCCACGTTATTTCGTCTTTTGAGTTTCACGTATAGCCAAGGACAGTCACATTTGTCAAACTGACAGGATTGTAGGTGGTAGTCATTTCGGAATATTTGGCTTACGAAAAAAGAATTCCGATATAACCTGAATAGCTTTATTAACCGGAAATGTTCGTTTGACAAATTACATGTGTAATCCATTCTAATTTTATTCTTTTCGTATAACATATTACTGACCGAACTTATTACAAATTTTTTTCAAGGTACCTATCTTCAAAATATTTTCACGTTTTCTACACTTTTAAATTTCCAAATTTCATATTTCGAAATGATTCAGTTTGTAAATTTCCAAATTTCATATTTCGAAATCAACGAGTTAGTAAATTTCATATTTTAAAATTACTGAGTTAGTGAATTTCCAAATTTCACATTTTAAAATTACTGAGTTAGTGAATTTCCAAATTTCATCATTCAAAATCACTTAGTTAGTAAATTTCAAAATTTCATATTTCGAAATCACTGAGTTAGTAAATTTCCAAATTTCACATCTCGAAATCAACGAGTTAGTAAATTTCGTATTTTAAAATTACTGAGTTAGTGAATTTCCAAATTTCATAATTCAAAATCACTTAGTTAGTAAATTTCCAAATTTCATATTTTAAAATCACTGAGTTAGTAAATTTCCAAATTTCATATTTGGAAATCAGGTTAATAAATGTCTAAAATTCCAAATTCTCCAAATGTCCACAGAAACTAAAAATGTTATCAGCAAGATTGAAAGATCTTCGAAAAGCTGAACGAATGAAATTTTCATTAAGAGTCCTAAGCTGCCCCATTAGCATATCTGATCTTATATAAGTTGCAAGGATGAAAAGGGACGATTAAAGAAGGTCTTGACGGTGATTAGCGTAGCAGCAATTATAGTTCGTCACGTGTCGTAGAACACGAAACTGGAGTCGTTGGTTCCACGTGGTCGTTTACTCGAGCAGAACTCCTAACCTTCCTCAACGATCGTTGCTAACCCTCCTAACCTTTCCAAGTTCAGATCTCTTTCCTGATCCTTAATGGACGAAGCGTCTATTATGCCTCCAGGTGCGTGTTACTCACAACGAGAGACGTCCACTCTCCGGCCGCAGTAATAAATCCTGCGGGACGTCTTCAGGTAGACGATGGCCTGGGATCGTCTTACCACAAGTTATAGGCTTCTTTCTGACCGTATCCAGTGACGCAAGAGTTCTCGACCGGCTCGGACTGGGGCAAAAATTATTTTCAATACTAAATAAGAGGTAACGTTTCAGATATAGTTCGTTCTCGGTATATTGCCACTTGGGGGGCTATAGGACATTTGAGCCGTTTCGAAAGTGGGACATTTCCGAAGGAAATGAAGACAATGATAATAGGTAAAACTTAATTTATCTGTAATCTACAGTAAAAATTCCTTAATATTTGGCTGATTAACGGTATTGGGAAGACTATTTTGAAAGTGATGACTTAGGTTGAAATTTTGGTCGATTATTTAGCCCCGGTTGTTAGTAATGCGGACAATGTGAAAAACTACAAATTGTATGATATACACAGTATGTCTGAAAAGTAACGGAACTTTTTAAATAAAAAAAAATGTATTAGTTATTTTGCCAAAATTATTTTTTTTTATTCAAAATACATCCCTTCCGCATTAATACACCACTGGGAACGCTCAGGCAATGTTAACATAGATTTTTTTATGTCGTTTTGCGGAATCGCTTCAATCACCCTCGTCACAGCTGCTTGGACTTGTGTAACAGTGTCATAAAACGTTCCTTTCATGGCTAATTTCAATTTTGGTAAAAGGAAGTAATCGCATGCAGATAAGTCAGGCGAATATGGAGGATGTTGGAGCACACAGACTTGTCTTCTCGCCAAAAATTCACGAATTGCGACAGTTCTGTGACATGGTGCATTATCATGTAACAGAAACCAACTCCCTGGCACTCGATATTCGGGCCTCACACGAACGATTATTTTCCACAAACGTTCCATAACACCCAGATAATATTCACCATTAACATTTTGTCCCTGTGGAACGAATTCCCGAAGTATAATACCTTTAGAATCGTTTAGAATTTCGAAAAACCCAAAACCTGGCTTTGGGTCGTCTTCCAAAGTATCACGACCATCCTGGAATCGCTTATACCACTCGAACACACGTGTACGGGATAAACAATCGTCGCCATAAACATTTTTCATTAATTCAAATGTTTCTGTAAAAGTTTTACCGAGCTTTACCGAGCAGAATTTAATATTCGCTCTTTGCTCCATCGTGATTTTGTGACACGGTGACGAAAGGTTCTGTCGCTTTAAACACTATAAGTTTACAATTCGTTGCTCGATTCCAATAACGGTTGATTTGTTTTGTAGGGAAGGAATACTGTTTTCAAATAGTATATTTTTTTCATAGATGTCGCTAATAGTGTTCCTTAAATTTAAAAAGTTCCGTTACTTTTCAGACAAACTGTGTAAGTTGCGTAACCTCAATATGAGGACCTGTCTATCTACGTATCGTTGCTTCTATCAGCTTACAAGTTCTTCAGTTTCTAACACTCAACATAATCGTCATGATTCTTGTTTTAATATCAGTGCACCCCTTAACAACTGTTATTCAAAAATTGCGAATAATTTATTTTATTAAAAAAATATGACTCAGAATGATTTCAACGAAAATTATAATTGTGATGCAACTGAAAGTAAAGCTGGTAAATAATAATAAAAAAATAAAAGTACTTTTTTGGGTAATACTCACCAATATCTTCATGTCCAAAGAATTTTATAATTTTACGTTTATATAAATGAGACTCATCAGAATTGGTAATCAAAGAAAATTTTTTGAGTCAGGATCTTAAACCCAATTCGGAGCAAAGTATATCAACGAAATTAAAAAAAGAATAGTTGAACAATTCAAATGTTATTCGTTTAATTGACGATTATAATAATTCATTAATTTTGAAAGTGAGGCAATTTAGGTATAATAAAACGTTTATTCTTTTTAGCCAGCACTTTAAACGCTATTGCATAATAAGTATACGTTGTCTAAATAAAAGATTTGTCTATTCGTGCTTAGGAAAATTTTTAACTTTATTGAAACACAAGCTTTTAAATATTTCGCAGTAACGAAAAGATGGACCCCACTTCCGGATAAACGATTCATTTATTAGATTTGGTAATATATTTAATGTATGACGATGGAACATGTAGACTATGGGAGTTGATGATTTTATTGAAAGGTTATTTATTTCCAAATTTGTAAGTCTCAGTTTTCTAAATTTCTAGACTTTTTAATTTGTAAAGTACCAAGTTACTAGATTTGCAAATTTATGTCACCAATTTTTTAAATTGCCAAATTTTCGAAAGATCCGTAAACTTTTTAATTTCTTTAATTGAAATTTTTTAAGTTTTAGAATTCTCAATTTGTAATTGTTAATATTTCTGAATTTTGAAATGGAAATTCTAAAAGTTTGATGTTATTAAGTCTCTAAAAATTCGAACCCTAAAATTCTGTAGATTAAATTTGTAAATTTTAAAAATTTTATAATCTTTAGTCTAGATATCTAGTCTAGTTTAAATATCTTCTAGTAATATTTTCTGATTCAGACATTCTCAAGTCCCCAAATTCCAAAATTGTATAAAACTTCAGTTTCTAAATGTCTAAATTCTTGTATCACCAAATCCTTATATTTCCAGATTCTCCTATCCCCAAATCCCTAACTCTCATGCCTAAATCGCGAAATCCCTTGATCCTTAAATCCTTAACTCCCCAAATCCCTAAATCTTCAACTTGCAAAGTCCCGAAATCCACAAGTTCAAATTTTCTAAAATGTCAATTTACAAATTTACAAACTCTTATATTCCCAAATTCTAAAAATAACAAACCGCAAAACTTCTAAATCCCCAAATCCTGAAATCCATAAATACCTAAATCTTCTTAAATTTCCAAATACCTAAAATTCCCAAATCTCTAAATCTTCAACTTCCAAAATCCCGAAATCTACAAGTTCAAATTTTCTAAAATGTCCATTTACAAATTTACAAACTCTTATATCCCCAAATTCTAAAATCACCAAACCCTAGAATTTCTAAATCCCCAAATCCTGAAATCCATAAATATCTAAATCTTCTTAAGTTTCCAAATACGTAAAATTCCCTAACCACTAAATCTCCAAATCCTAAAATCTATCATTCTTAAAATCAAACCTCCAAATCCCAGAATTCACTAAATTCACCAGATCCTCAAATCTCCAGAGTTGGAATAAAAATATTCGAAATTATGCAATAGCTAAAATCAATTAACTTGAGGAAAGATCGCTGCAGCAGGGAGAACGATGTTCCAAATCTTTGATAGGTCTGGAATTAAATGCTTGCAATGTTAAACCGATTAGGGTAATTATAATATTTGGGTTAGCAATTTAGCTTGAATTTCCAGCATAGTAATTGGATGCTATATATAATAACGTATTAAATGCACAATATGTATTAATCCACATTTCACGAGACATTCAGGTCTGTAATGTCTCGAATTACAGATTGCTGTATGCAAATCCACAATACCGAAATCAATTATCTGAATATCGATATGAACATACATTGCATGTACATATAAACTATTAGCGAGTATTTCAATTCGTGTACATTTATTTTGACGAATGTATTTTTGAAATAATATTCTACAGTACTCTCGTTAATACAGTACTGCAGTACTGTTAATATTTATATGGTATTGTTCTATATAATCATCTATTATATGTACTGAACATTAGTGCTTTATGCAGCTATTTTTCTCACATTTCAAGCTTTAAATTGATATACTACGAGTACCATTTCGTGGTACTTTTTTCTGTCACGAATTAGACTTGCTACATGACAAATTACTTCTGCGAACAACACGCAAGTTCTGATTCATCTGCTATAATTATTAATTAATCATTTTACATTAACATCAGCACTGAAATCTTTATATTATCAAGTTTACAAGGCTTCAAGCTTTAAACTGGTATATCACATTTCATGTTATTTTTCTGTCATGAAATTATATTAGACTCTTCTAAATATTGCATGCATTTCGTTTCGATTCAGTTTGTTATAATCCGGTCATTTTATATTAAACATATCATTGAAAACTTTACGCAGTTATTTTCATGAGACTTCAGACTTTCAACTGATATGAAATAAGTGCTCCTTGCTGAAACTTTTCTGTCATGAAATTACTAGACTTTGTACGCTTGAAAATCACTTTCTCGAATATTGTATGAATTTCTCTTTGCTTCGTTTGCTATAATTAGGAAACTGTTATCCTATATTAAACGTATCATTGAAAGCTTTATGCAGCTATTTTTATAAGACTTCAAGGTTTAAAATGATGTAGCATTAGCACCATTTGATGATACTTTTCTGTCATGAAATTATGTTAGACCTTATACGCTTGAAAATCCATTTTTCGAACATTGTATGAATTTCACTTTGCTTCATTTGCTATAATTAGGAAACTGTTATCCTATATTAAACGTATCATTGAAAGCTTTATGCAGCTATTTTTATGAGACTTCGAGCTTTAAAATGATGTAGCATTAGCACCATTTGATGATACTTTTCTGTCATGAAATTTAGAACGTACATAAAAATTCCTTTTTTTATTATATGAATTTTATCTTGATTCACTATTTATTATAATTAACGACCATTCGATGTATCATTGAAAGCTTTATGTATATATTTCTGTTAGACTTGAAGCTTTAAATCGATATAAAATAAGTGTCATTTGCTAGTACTGTCATAAATTACGTTAGACTTTCTGACTGTTGATTTTGAAAATATTTTATCACCAACTTGACCGGTAAACACTCGTGTTCATCAAATATGCAACACTGAATCCACTTTATCTATGGAAGTGTTATCTTAACCCTCTAGCAAACTGGCTAAACCCTTAAACATACTTGCTATATACTATACAGCTATGTATATTACATAGCTAAGCCAAGCAACTTAGTACACGATTCGATGTTTTCGAAACAGCCCGATAAGTCAGCTCCAGATGAGCCAACACAACCGGATTCTCAGCAGCAAAGTCTTCGGAAACTGCTAAGAGGACGAAATGAAAGTGTGATTTACAGGCAACTTTTACCTGTCGGAAATTTCGCGTGTCGGAAGAACAATCATTTTATCAGCGGCATGTCAATCAGCCGCGGGTTGTATCGGCGGTCAGCCACCGGTAAATCAGCGACACGGTAGCTGAAACGTGAATTGCTTTAAGGAAAATTCTTCGTCGAGCTGGCGCATTGCATCTCGTTGCATAAACGTTCGTGTACAAGATCGTTGCAGCGTTCTGAAATGCACTAACCTTCTATTGTTCGCCGACAAATCGCCGCTCGCCGCGGTTTCACTTCTTGCTGCTACCTTTTGCACCGGTTTACCGATTCGAGGCCGCGGTGAACGAAGATGGATGAATAGCGAGACAAAATGGAGGAACAGAGACGCGGAGAGGATTCGTGCTCGTGTTGCGAAGTCGACGCGAATCTTTCCAGAGCTCTCGGGTGCATCGATGCATCTTGACCTTTTTCTTGGCCCTTTTAAATGTCATTAAACCAGAGACTAACACGATCCAGTATGGAAAAAGCCTTGATTTCAAACGCGATTGCTTCGAACGGCAGGATTTTTTAGATCGATGAATCGTGGTGTGAGATTGATTCTAGATTGGAGATTGTTATTCTGGGGATCATGAAGATTGTTTTGACTTTTGGAGTTTTTTCGTTTAAGTTATTTGAAGATAGAGGTTATTTCATTTTTCAAATTATTTATAGATAATTTAGATCGTATTTCGTCCTTAAAGTTATTGAAAAATAATTTGAGAGACTATTTCATGTTTAAAATTATTTAAAAATAATTTAGAGCTTATTTCGTCCTTAAAGTTATAGAAAAATAATTTGAGAGATTATTTCATGTTTAAAATTATTTAAAAATAATTTAGAGCTTATTTCGTCCTTAAAGTTATTGAAAAATAATTTGAGAGACTATTTCATGTTTAAAATTATTTAAAAATAATTTAGAGCTTATTTCGTCCTTAAAATTATTGAAAAATAATTTGAGAGACTATTTCATGTTTAAAATTATTTAAAAATAATTTAGAGCTTATTTCGTCCTTAAAGTTATAGAAAAATAATTTGAGAGATTAATTCATGTTTAAAATTATTTAAAAATAATTTAGAGCTTATTTCGCCCTTAAAGTTATAGAAAAATAATTTGAGAGATTATTTCATGTTTAAAATTATTTAAAAATAATTTAGAGCGTATTTCATGTTTAAAATTATTTAAAAATAATTTAGAGCGTATTTCGCCCTTAAAATTATTTAAAAATAATTTGAGAGATTATTTGACGTTTAGAATTATTTGATGGTTTACAGATTATTTCAGGTTTGAAATTATTTCAGGGTAATTTAAAGATTTTATTTTCAAAATTATTTAGAAATAATTTAAAGATATTTTTAAAATTGTTTAAAAAATTTTATAAATTATAACATTTAAATAACAATCTTAAACTTACAATACTCGTAGATAAAATTCTATATTTTATTGTACTAGTTCAAAATTTATACATAATTATATGAATTTATAATTTTGATACAATCTTATTTTTGATAAAAATACATGAAAGTCTCAACATTTTATTAATACTTTACATACAAGATTTTCTATAATGTAGACATATTATATAAAGTAGAATTACGATAATTAGTAATTTAATTAAAATTCCAAGATTGTGCTGCATTTAATATACTATATTAATTACATCTTGTGCAACACTATTCGTAATATCTCTATTTATAATTAACTACCCGTAATATGAAAATAAGAGAATCGTCAAGTGAATCGGATTAACATCTTACGGTTCTACAGTTTACTCGAGTAGAGATAGTAAGCAATTATCTCAATAATTAGATTCAGTTGCTACATATCTTTTTATGATTGACGTTCTTTCATGTGTTCCCGTAAGCGTATCAGAAACGATGAAATAAAGCGCTAATTTAAATTAAGTGCAGATATGTGCTATCTAAAATGTGTGATGAACGTACACGTATCTTTCATTTCTTATAAAAGGACAGGGTGTTTTCGAAATTGTCGTACTACCGCGAATAAAGTGAATTTACATGAAAAAACGAGGCAAAAATATAGAATACAAATGGCACTCCATTTTCGAAAAAATTAATTTTGAATCGTTTCGAAGTATTTATAAAAAACATTTGTTCGATACAAATGATAAATGCAACAATTGAATGAATATTATTAAACAAATCTAATCATTAATAATTCTAAAGTTCGTTATTAGCGAACAAACTTTTTTACAAATACTTAAAAAAAGTTCAAATTTAATAGTCCTATACGAACAAATTTTATTTTGTATTTGATACTTATTTTTTCATGTTCATTCACCCATTTTCCATTTATTGGTAATTGGTAATCCTGTAACTTTTCAAATTCCCTAGTTCCATAATTTTCAAATTTTTATATCACTGAATTCTTAATTTCCAAATCCTAAAATTTCAAAATCTTTAAATATCTCTAAATCCTCACGTTTCCAAATTTTACAATTTTCAACTCCCTGAGGCGCCAAATTGTACATTTTCAAATCCCCAAATATCTAAATTCTCTATTTCTACAATTTCTTTATCTAACGACGGACCTGGTAAAAAACGCAAAAATTCGACTACCTACTGGCAATGCTACTACCAGTTAGGGACCGTTTACACTATGCCAGCAAACCGTACTAGTAGCAAGGACCAGTAGGTAATCCAATTTTTGCGTTTCTTATTTTGTCTAAGGCCTGTTAAAAAGAGAAAATAGTTCCCTTCCTTTCTTGCCTTTTTAACAACAGACTTGGTACAGGCAAAAAAACGCAAAAATTTGACTACTGGTCGTGTTACTAGCACTACTAGCATGGCATAGTGTAAACGTGCTACTGGCATGGCATAATACAAACTTTCCCTTACTGGCAAAGTGTAGACCAGGGATCAGCAACTTTTCTGGAGTTAAGAGCCATTTTTTCCCGAGGTGATATTTTTTTAAAGAGCCAAATATACATACATCGGTATGTATTAGAAAAAATAATATAATATCTGCTGTGTATTGATTGTGAAATGAAAACATTCTATTTTGCGTAGTAACAGAACATATAAGTCAACGTATTAAAGAAAACGGAAACACTTTTTGGTTTTGAGTGTGGCGTCGGTGAGTGTGGAGAGCAAGGTTAGCTAAAGCTAGGTTTACATGCATGCGATCTGCCGCGCATTTTGATGTGTGTGCAGGATTATTTATTTGGCAATTGCAATATTGCAGTTAATTTTTCAATATTATTAAACTACTCAAGAGCCACAAGTATGACTCTACTGAGCCGCATGTAGCTCGCGAGCTGCAGGTTGCCGACCCCTGTAGACCTAATTGTAGTTGATCTAATGTAGACCCCTGTAAACCACGTAGAATCGAGATGATTTCGTCAGCGATCACCCGGTATGCAAACGGTACGAACCGCACGCGGTGTGACAAAGTGACGATCGACGATGCCGGGGAGATCCACCTTTAGCTCCGCTATCTGGGGACGAGGTAAGGCAGGCAAGTGCTGACTGCTCGAAAAGAAAAAGGGAAGAGAAGAGTGGCAGGAACTCTCTCGGAGAGACGAGAGAATTGGCGGCGACGATGCGGAGAGGAGAGGAGAGGAGAAGAGAGGGGAAAGGGAAAAAGGCTTGCAGCCACGGTGAACCGGTTTCCCGTATCTCCGATGACTCATCCTCACCGACGACGCTGCGTCAAGTGCATTTCCTGGCGCATCCTAACCTAAACTCTATCCCTACTCTTCTACATCTACTCCTCTACTCTACTCTTCTTACATCTCTTCTCGAGCCACACCTGACTTAACGCTATTCGGAAATATCAATATTCGAACGTGTAGTACTACGATTCAAATAATCCAGTTTGATGACAAAATATGCCTCTACCTTCATTTATGTAGAGGATCCTGGATGTGTAGATTCATTTTACACGGGTCAAAATCATGTACATACAGTGTGTCGGTGTAAAAGAAATATTTAGAATATATAAAGAATAACGCTACAGGAAAGATTTTTACTCCTCTACTCTACTCTTCTTACATCTCTTCTCGAGCCACACCTGACTTAACACTATTCGGAAATATCAATATTCGAACGTGTAGTACTACGATTCAAATAATCCAGTTTGATGACAAAATATGCCTCTACCGTCATTTATGTGGAGGATCCTGGATGTGTAGATTCATTTTACAGGGGTCAAAATCATGTATTTACAGTCTGTCGGTATAAAAGAAATATTGGAAATGAAAGTTGGTGTGTGTGAGTTTTAGAAATACAGATTTGTTTCAAATAGCTATTCAGAAATATCAATATGCAAACGCGTAGCAATACGATCAAATAATGCAGTTTGATGACGAAGTTAATATACCCAGTTCATAATTTATATGGAGAGTCCGTGCGTATGGATTCATTTTACAGGAGTGAAAATCATGTACATACAGTCTGTCGGTATAGAAGAAATATTGGAAATGAAAGTTGGTAGGTGTGAGTTTTAGAAATACAGATTTGTTTCGAATAGCTATTCAGAAATATCAACATTCGAACGCGTAGCTGTAGGATCAAATAATGCAATTTTATGACAACATTAATTATTACTATATTTGGCTCTTTATTACCCCTTCATTTATGTGAAGGATTCGTCCGATGTGTATTTACACGAGTCAAAGTTGTGTGAATACAGGCTGTCGGTATTAAAAAAATGTCGGAAATGAAAGTTGATAGATATAAGTTTAGGGATTTATTTGAAGTAGCCAGTTATTTCGTTTATATGTGGATGCGTCCCATGTGGATTTTCACGAATCAAAGTCGTGTAAATACAGTCTGCCGGTACAAAAGAAGAATACAGTTTGGAAAAGAGGTAATATTCGATTACGCTGAAATTTTAACCAAAGCTCATTAGTCAAGAAAATTTGTAAAAGGACTTTTGGCAGTAACTTGTTTCCCCTTCGACCCCTTTCGTTTGGAACATTTTTACCGTATATCTCCGTAAATATTAAGTTTAGAAAAACAAGTTTTAAACAAAAAATAAAGCTCTTGAAAAGCTCTACAGAAAAGATTCTATACATTTTTGACGTAAACTTATTATTTTAGCTGTTATAACCTATTACAAGTATTAATTTGCCAAATTAACCTATAATACGGGACGTTTCAGACATACCCATTTAAAAACTAGAGAAGTCGCTAAAAGTTCTAGGGATTTTCTTGTCTAATCAAGTATGAACCTTTAGAACAAAAGTTTGCGCTTCTCGGAACTTCATCTCGATAGTTTTCATAAATTTGATGATACTCGACGCGTTTCACCGTCGTTGAATAAAATACTGTGTACATTTGTCTTGAAATTTGCAGGAAAATATTTCTGGCCGTAAATTAAGATAATGCATACAAACTATCGCGTAAATAGTGTTGTAAGTTACTGCGTAGAAAGGAATCACGTGAAATAAAATGCTGCGTAATTCGTTTGTAATACTTTATAAATTTATACCATTCGTTCGGTAGATCTTTCAATACGATTTGATCTTTATCCTATGAGCTCTTATCATAATCTCCTTATCATTCGTATTTACATTCGTTCCCCTGCTATACATCTTGAAAACAATAATGTCGCAATTGTGTTATTGTTGCAAGTTTATAAATTCATAAACAATAATATTACAATTGTGATATTGTTGCAGGTTTATTAATTTATTTGCAATTATTGCACCACCAAAAAATCCAACGTTCCATATGCAACGTATTTATTATTTTTATTATTACTTTATTTAAATAAATATTCAGTGTCTCACAACTCAATTCATTTTTGCATCAAGAGTTGATATATTAGATATAAATATGTAATCATATTAAATATAATTTAATATCATAATATAATTTAGTATCATAAGTGACATTTCATACTTTTCTGTCATGAAAAATTTCAAGCTTCATGCGTTTTGAAATCAGGGATTGGAACAGTATGTGAAGTTCACTGTAATTCGTTGTTTGCTATAATCAGCAATAAGTCATATTATATTAAAAGCAGCAGTGAAACATTTATGTAGTTATTTTTGTTAGACTTCAAGCTTTAAATTGATGTATCATAAGTGACATTTCATGATACTTTTCTGTCATGAAAATTCCTGAGACTTTGTGTTTTGGTATTAGCTTTTAAACAGTATATTTCACTGTAATTTGTTGTTTGCTAAAATCAAATACAAGTTATCTTACATTAAAAGCAGCAGTAAAACCTTTATGTAGTTATTTTTGTTAGACTTCAAGCTTTAAATTGATATATTATAAGTGACATTTCATGATACTTTTCTGTCATGAAAATTCCTGAGACTTTGTGTTTTGGAATTAGCTTTTGAACAGTATATTTCACTGTAATTTGTTGTTTGCTAAAATCAAATACAAGTTATCTTACATTAAAAGCAGTAGTAAAACCTTTATGTAGTTATTTTTGTTAGACTTCAAGCTTTAAATTGATGTATCATAAGTATCATTTCATGATACTTTTCTGTCATGAAATTATATTAAACTCCACATATGTTGAAACCAAATTTTGAACAGCATACGAATTTCCCTCAGATTTGTCGTTTGCTATAATGAGCACCCAGTCATTTTACATTAAGAACAGTAATGAAACCTCTATATAGTCACCTTTTTCATGCTTCAAGCTTTAAACTAATATATCATAAGTGTGAAACTTTTCTGACATGAAATTACAAAATTCGAAAAATTCATCGATTTGGCAAATTAAAAAATTTGATTTGAAAAATTTGTAAAATTGAAAGCAAACCTCTGTTAAATTTTACCATTCATTCCAAGCAAGTTCAAGTAACAATGCACCTGCATAACAGATAATTTGCTAAGTATGATTCAAGCAAAGTTCAAAGTACACAGCTCATTTTGTTAGGAAGAAAACAGATATTAGCCTGCAGCAAACGGTACACGCTTCTTTGTCATACATTTCGGTGTTAATGATACTGTTCGGTTGACAGTTGGAGCAATTAAAATTTGCTCAGAGAATCACAGACATTAAACGTCGGAACAGAGGTAGCTCGCGTTCAAATTACCCTCGAATTTAATTGTCTCCGGTGAAAAGCATTCTTTTCACGTAACACTAGTAATTTCGCCCGTAACGTTACAGCAGGAGCAGAAAGAACAAGCAAATGCATAAAATGATGCCTTTGTATGATATCGTGGTAATTTGTTGGAAATTGCAATTTGTAAATATATTATATATATGTTTCTACGTACGTTCGAAGTGTATGTGTACTTCGTTAAAGATTATTTGGTATTAATTTATAAATAATTTTTACATTTTTAAATTCCTAAATTGCCCGATTTTTATATTTCAACATTTTTTAATTCTTAAATTTCCTGATTTGTAGATTTCTGAATTACTAAATTTTTCGATTTCTACATTTTCAAATTTTTTAATTTACAATTTCTACATTTTCAAATTTCCAAATTCCTAAATTCCTAAATTTCTAAATTCCCAATTTCTACATTTCCAATATATCAATTTCTACAATTTTAAATTTTTAAATTCCCAATTTCTGCATTTTCAAATTTCTAAATTTTCAATTTCTACATTTCCAAATTTCTAAATTCTCCATTTCTACATTTTCAAATTTCCAAATTCCTAAATTTCTAAATTCCCAATTTCTAGATTTCCAATATTTCAATTTCTACAATTTTAAATTTTTAAATTCCCAATTTCTGCATTTTCAAATTTTTAAATTGTCAATTTCTACATTTTCAAATTTTTAAATTCCCCATTTCTACATTTTCAAATTTCCAAATTTCCAAATTCCTAAATTTCTAAATTCCCAATTTCTACATTTCCAAATTTTCAATTTCTACATTTTTAAATTTCCAATTTCTGCATTTTCAAATTTCTAAATTGTCAATTTCTACATTTTCAAATTTTTAAATTCCCCATTTCTACATTTTCAAATTTCCAAATTTCCAAATTCCTAAATTTCTAAATTCCCAATTTCTACATTTCCAAATTTTCAATTTCTACATTTTTAAATTTCCAATTTCTGCATTTTCAAATTTCTAAATTTTCAATTTCTACATTTCCAAATTTCTAAATTCCCCATTTCTACATTTTCAAATTTCCAAATTCCTAAATTTCTAAATTCCCAATTTTTACATTTCCAAATTTTCAATTTCTACATTTTTAAATTTTTAAATTCCCAATTTCTGCATTTTCAAATTTCTAAATTTTCAATTTCTACATTTTCAAATTTTTTAATTTACAATTTCTACATTTTCAAATTTCCAAATTCCTAAATTTCTAAATTCCCAATTTCTACATTTCCAATATATTAATTTCTACATTTTTAAATTTTTAAATTCCCAATTTCTGCATTTTCAAATTTCTAAATTTTCAATTTCTACATTTCCAAATTTCTAAATTCCCCATTTCTACATTTTCAAATTTCCAAATTCCTAAATTTCTAAATTCCCAATTTCTACATTTCCAATATATTAATTTCTACATTTTTAAATTTTTAAATTCCCAATTTCTGCATTTTCAAATTTTTAAATTGTCAATTTCTACATTTTCAAATTTTTTAATTTACAATTTCTACATTTTCAAATTTCCAAATTCCTAAATTTCTAAATTCCCAATTTCTACATTTCCAATATATCAATTTCTACAATTTTAAATTTTTAAATTCCCAATTTCTGCATTTTCAAATTTCTAAATTTTCAATTTCTACATTTCCAAATTTCTAAATTCTCCATTTCTACATTTTCAAATTTCCAAATTCCTAAATTTCTAAATTCCCAATTTCTAGATTTCCAATATTTCAATTTCTACAATTTTAAATTTTTAAATTCCCAATTTCTGCATTTTCAAATTTTTAAATTGTCAATTTCTACATTTTCAAATTTTTAAATTCCCCATTTCTACATTTTCAAATTTCCAAATTTCCAAATTCCTAAATTTCTAAATTCCCAATTTCTACATTTCCAAATTTTCAATTTCTACATTTTTAAATTTCCAATTTCTGCATTTTCAAATTTCTAAATTGTCAATTTCTACATTTTCAAATTTTTAAATTCCCCATTTCTACATTTTCAAATTTCCAAATTTCCAAATTCCTAAATTTCTAAATTCCCAATTTCTACATTTCCAAATTTTCAATTTCTACATTTTTAAATTTCCAATTTCTGCATTTTCAAATTTCTAAATTTTCAATTTCTACATTTCCAAATTTCTAAATTCCCCATTTCTACATTTTCAAATTTCCAAATTCCTAAATTTCTAAATTCCCAATTTTTACATTTCCAAATTTTCAATTTCTACATTTTTAAATTTTTAAATTCCCAATTTCTGCATTTTCAAATTTCTAAATTTTCAATTTCTACATTTTCAAATTTCCAGATTCCTAAATTTCTAAATTTATTTTTCGCTAATTTCTACATCTCCAAATTCCCAAAATCTCCAAGTTCCCACATTTCAAATTATTCTCTTCCGCGACATCAAATTTCAAAATTATCGAAAGATCAATTTCTAAACGTTGAAACAAACCAATCGAAAATGTGATGTGCAACATCGCAAATGTCTGTGTCCATATTCCCTAATAAAAAAGCGTGCTTGATCGGTCGATGTGTCGGTAGCGGAAAAACAAGAATAATCGAACAAAAGATTTAGCTTTGTCGATACGATTGATCGCGAACGAGAGGCGAAGAGCGGAAAAGAGGAGCGTAAAAAAGAAGAAAGAGAAAGATCGGTCGCGGATCATTTGCCACAGGATGAAGGAGCTTCCTGTATCCAGAGCTTCCTGTACACAGGAGAGGCGAAACACTGTGGCAGTTTGATTTATGATCGACACGGCGAGTTATCGCTTTGCCAATAGTGGAAATCGAGGGGAAAGAGGGCCGTGTGATGTCGAGGGTGAAAGAAAAAGGGTTTCAAAGATAGATGAATCGATGAACGCGGATATTTGCCCGTCTCGTTCTTAATCCTTTCGCTGTCACGTCCATTTTTAGGTGGTCAAGTCGATAAGGGGCTGACCATATTACTGGAAGTGTTCCATATTTCATTACTTTAGTGACTAGAGGTCGGCAACCTGCGGCTCGGTACAATCATACTTGTGGCTCTTGAGTAGTTTAATAATATTGAAAAATTAACTGCAATATTGCAATTGCCAAATAAATAATCCTGCACACACATCAAAATGCGCGGCAGATCGCATGCATGTAAACCTAGCTTTAGCTAACCTTGCTCTCCACACTCACCGACGCCACACTCAAAATCAAAAAGTGTTTCCGTTTTCTTTAATACGTTGACTTATATGGTCTGTTACTACGCAAAATAGAATGTTTTGATTTCACAATCAATACACAGCAGATATTATATTATTTTTTCTAATACATACCGATGTATGTATATTTGGCTCTTTAAAAAAATATCACATCGGGAAAAAATGGCTCTTAACTCCAGAAAAGTTGCTGATCCTTGGTCTACACTTTGCCAGTAAGGGAAAGTTTGTATTATGCCATGCCAGTAGCACGTTTACACTATGCCATGTTAGTAGTGCTAGTAACACGGCCAGTAGTCAAATTTTTGCGTTTCTTTGCCTGTACCAAGTCTGTTGTTAAAAAGGCAAGAAAGGAAAGGAACTATTTTCTCTTTTTAACAGGCCTTAGACAAAATAAGAAACGCAAAAATTGGATTACCTACTGGTCCTTGCTACTAGTACGGTTTGCTGGCATAGTGTAAACGGTCCCTAACTGGTAGTAGCATTGCCAGTAGGTAGTCGAATTTTTGCGTTTTTTACCAGGTCCGTCGTTAGATAAAGAAATTGTAGAAATAGAGAATTTAGATATTTGGGGATTTGAAAATGTACAATTTGACACCTCAGGGAGTTGAAAATTGTAAAATTTGGAAACGTGAGGATTTAGAGATATTTAAAGATTTTGAAATTTTAGGATTTGGAAATTAAGAATTCAGTGATATAAAAATTTGAAAATTATGGAACTAGGGAATTTGAAAAGTTACAGGATTACCAATTACCAATAAATGGAAAATGGGTGAATGAACATGAAAAAATAAGTATCAAATACAAAATAAAATTTGTTCGTATATAACTTGAATTTGAACTTTTTTTAAGTATTTGTAAAAAAGTTTGTTCGCTAATAACGAACTTTAGAATTATTAATGATTAGATTTGTTTAATAATATTCGCAAAAGAGAATGTTTTGATTTCATTTCACAATCAATACATGTTTCACAGCAGATATATTATTTTTTCTAATACATACGGATGTATGTATATTTGGCTCTTTAAAAAAATATCACATCGGGAAAAAATGGCTCTTAACTCCAGAAAGGTTGCCGACCTCTGGAATAAATGTTTTGGCTCTATTTCCGAATGACCCTCTATCAGTGCTGAAATTTTGTATATACAACTTTCCATGAGTATTTCATATCCGTTGTTAAAATCTGGTCTCTTATGGTTCACGAAATGTTCACATTTCAAGTTCATTCCAATATTAACACGTTCAGCGCTTTTTATGCCCTTTTCCTTCTTTTGAAGTATACAGTTCTACTTGTAGCGGCATCATTGTCCCAGTTCGAAAGAAACATAATAAATGTGGATGGAAAAATTAGAATTTGGAAATTTTAAATTATATAAATTAAATTAGAACAGCGTAACTATATAACGTAATGCAATGGAAACATGATAATTTTATTTTTAAAAATAGTAATACCAAGAATTGTAGTAACAAATAGAATCTAATTTTAAATGAAACAAGAACCTTTTAAACTATTGAACTAAATTTAACTTCAATAAACGCGTCCACAATAAATCTCCGTCTGAGATATTCGATTGCAGTTTTGCGAACGAATCGTTCTGACAGTTTTTCTCGACGGAGGAAAAATGTAGAATGAAAATTGACAGGTTATCGAGGAGTGTGTTTGTCAGTCAGTATTTCAAAATTCACACGACCCCAATATTTCATACGTAACCAATATTGTACTCCGTGTATTATTTTAGTACTGTACATTATTTTTATACTATATCTTATTTTTATAATATAATTTAATATACAACATAATAGTTTGCAGTAGTAATTGTACATCTTCGTACAATGTATTAATTTTAAAAAATAATATATGTAAGTTCGCAATTTCTAAATTCTCTAATACTTCACTTTCTACGTTCCAAAAATTCTAAATTTTCAAATTCTCAAACTCTTCAACTTCCACATTTTCAAATTTATAAATTTTCAAATTGTCCAACATCCACATTTTTAAATCTCTATAATATATTCCCAAGTTTCCCAATATCTGTATTTCCAAATTTCTCAACTTTTACATTTCCTCATTTCTACATAACCAAATTTGCCATTTTTGCAATATCTAAATTCCTGGATTTCAAGATTTTCAGACTTCTATATTTGAAATGTTCAAATCACCCAGTTTTTTAGTTTAACTAATATTTAATTATATAATTAATAAATATATATTTATATTTGATATTTAATACTGTTTAATGAACTAATGTTTCAATTTATAAATAAAACAATTAAAATTTAATGAAGAATTAGTGAATAGTGTCACTAATTTCACAACTTTTAGATATAGAAACTTGCTATTTTGAGAATTTGGAAATTTGGAAATTTAGTGATTTAGGAATTTGGCTATTTACATATTTGATAATTTGGTAATTTCAGGATTTGATAATTTAATAATTTGGTTATTTGATCATTTTAAAAATTTGGGAATGTAAGAAATTGGTATGTTACTGATATGTGGATTTGAAAATATAAAAATTGGAAAATTTGAGAATTTTATCATTTAGAAATTGAAAAATTTGGGCATTTAGAAATCGAAAAATGTTATTGGAAAACTTTTAACCATGGAAACTTGATATTTTGATAATTTCGAAATTTAGAACTATAGAAGTTAGAGTGTGGTTATTTAGAAATTTCACAATTAAATAATTTGATAATTTGACAATTCGATAATTTGATAATATAATAGTTTGACAATTTAGAAATCTGATCGCTCTGAAATTTAGAAATTCGTGAAATTTATGAAATGTCGAATGTCGAGTGTTGAAATTTATGAAATTAATGAAATGTATGAAATGTTAATGTCGAGTGTTGAAATTGATAAAATTAATGAAATTTATGAAATGGAGAGTATTGAAATATCGGAATTCAGAAATTAAGGATTCAAAAAAATTCAAAAGTTGTAATTTAGAAATTAAAAAATTTGATAATATGAAAACATAAAAATGTTGAAACTTCGAAATTCGGCAATAGGAGAATTTATAAATCGAATCGAATTGAAATTGTGCAATTTAGTAAAAGTACTAAATGCCTGGATACTGGTGAACGAGGCCAGAGATTGCTTCGTAAATTCTTTTAATACTCGACCTTCTGTTCGGTAAAAGGGCGGCGCCGAAGGGGTGACTTTACGGATCAAGGATGCCGAGCAACAAGTGTGATTCTAAGGGGGTGCTTCAGGGTCGTCACACAGCACTGCTCATTCTGGATTTATCGATTTACCGCGTTTCAAATGGCATTCATATTTGAACAAAGTTCTTTCTTTCTCTGTTACATTGTCTTTTTGTTTCTACTCTAATAACATTTACATTATAATATTATTACTTTGTAAATAATATTACTCTGTTTATTGTATTATTATTTTGTAAGTAATAATATTACAATTTTTATATTATTACAACTATACAAATTTATAAATAATAATATTACAATTGTGCTGTCATTGTAGATTTATAAATTTATAAATTAATAATATTACCATTGTGGTAGTGTTGCAACTTTTCAAATTTACAAACAATAATATAGCAATTATAATATTATTGCAGATTTATAAATTTATAAATTAATAATATTACCATTGTGGTAGTATTGTAGGTTTAAAAATTTATAAACAATAATATAACAATTGTGATATCATTGCAACTTTTCAAATTTACAAACAATAATATAGCAATTATAATATTATTGCAGATTTATAAATTTATAAATTAATAATATTACCATTGTGGTAGTATTGTAGGTTTAAAAATTTATAAACAATAATATAACAATTGTGATATCATTGCAACTTTTCAAATTTACAAACAATAATATAGCAATTATAATATTATTGCAGATTTATAAATTTATAAATTAATAATATTACCATTGTGGTAGTATTGTAGGTTTAAAAATTTATAAACAATAATATAACAATTGTGATACCATTGCAACTTTTCAAATTTACAAACAATAATATAGCAATTGTAATATTATTGCAGATTTATAAATTTATAAATTAATAATATTATCATTGTGGTTGTGTTGTAGGTTTAAAAATTTATAAACAATAATATAACAATTGTGATATCATTGCAACTTTTCAAATTTACAAACAATAATATAGCAATTATAATATTATTGCAGATTTATAAATTTATAAATTAATAATATTACCATTGTGGTAGTATTGTAGGTTTAAAAATTTATAAACAATAATATAACAATTGTGATATCATTGCAGGTTTACAACTTGGTAAACAATAATATTGCAATATTACAATAAATTTTCACTATATTCTGTATTCAATATTCTATGATTAATTCTGTGCAATTCAGTATTTATATATTTTCTCCTCGTTCCATTTTTTATGAATTTTATTCCCCTTTCTAATTTGTATGATTTTTTATTTTTTCAGTTATTTATAATTTACATTCTCCTGTAATGTATGACCTTTTTTCTCCTTTTGTAATTGGTTATTACTACAAATAATTTCGTGTTCTTAAATTTACTAAAATGATGTATACAGAATGAACACTTGTACATTGAACAGTAATTTTTATAAACTTAGTAGAGTGTTTAAAGAGGATATACGCCATTAATTTTTTAGAGAATGAGTATGAAAAGAAATTGTCATAAGCCCTCCTATTGTACAGTTTCCATAAAGTTTTATCATAAAGTTATTTATATACAATTTATTTTACAATTTAATTTACAATATTATAATATTGTGTTTGCAATATATTTTATTGTGAATAAATAATGATTCAATGATATAATGATTGTAAATAAATAATTATAGAAAATTAATAATACACAACGGAATAATAATTATAGTAAATAAACAAATCATATAAATAATTGTGATTTATTGTAAAAAAATAATTATAGGGAGTAGTAGAATATGTGGTGCTTCAGATTCAGAAAGTAGTTTGACGATGAAATGAAGAAAGTGACGAAACAGGAATAAACGTTGGCCACCTTCATTACGGGGGTGAAATTTGTCGGTGGTATGCGCTTATATATCCCCATAAATCGGCATGGTCTCGTTCGCAATAAACTCGTGGTCTTCGCAATAAGGGTGCTAAACGTCCCCAACAGCGGAGAAGTACTATCGAGGGTGAAGAAGGGTCGTAATCTATTCTGCCACCTTATATTAACGGGGATAGTGTGCTCGTGCTGGATATCGAGTCTCCTCTTCTTTCTCTCTATTCTCATCATCCTATAAAATACATATAAGTAATTTTCCCCTGCTAGATCTACGATATATTCGCTAGACATTGATCAAATGGAATTGGATTTGTCATTTTCGAATAACCGCTTTCGGAAGCAGTATCTAGATAAAAAGACGTAGAATTTAAAATAAACCCCATAAAATTTTAATAGCTAGGATTGCTATAATCTTCATGGATGCTATAAAGAGGATGCCTTACCATTTACTTATCAGATGCGTCAAAACTGTTCAGGGCTTCAAAACATAGAAAATTAAAATGCGAGTATTTTATATTGAGGGATCCTTGATTATGCAAATAATTGCACTTAAATTTTAAGTTGAATATTCAAAAGTATAATGTTTGTCACATTTGAGCTGTGAGTGCGTCACGAGTGAGACTCGTTAAAGCACAGGAAGGGGTTAAATGTTGTTCGAGGACTCTTGAACATTTTTTGCGGACCCCATCCTGCAATTAAATTTTTACTAATAATGTTTAGTCATGTTAACTAGTTTAGCAACAAAAAGAGTCTTGACCATGTAGCATTTTTATTAAATGAGGCATTTAAATAAAAGCGAAAAGTCAGGGGATGTAAAGTCAATTTCTAAATCCTATAAGGCAGAGGTTCTTAAACTTATGAGTCCGAGGACTCTTGAACATTTTTTGCGGACCCTATCCCATAATTAAATTTGTACTAATTATTGTTTAGTCATGTTAACTAGTTTAGCAACAAAAAGAGTCTTGACCATGTAGCATTTTTATTAAATGAGTCATTTGAATAAAAGCGAAAAGTCAGGGGATGTAAAGTCAATTTCTAAATCCTATAAGGCAGAGGTTCTTAAACTTATGAGTCCGAGGACTCTTGAACATTTTTTGCGGACCCTATCCCATAATTAAATTTGTACTAATTATTGTTTAGTCATGTTAACTAGTTTAGCAACAAAAAGAGTCTTGACCATGTAGCATTTTTATTAAATGAGTCATTTGAATAAAAGCGAAAAGTCAGGGGATGTAAAGTCAATTTCTAAATCCTATAAGGCAGAGGTTCTTAAACTTATGAGTCCGAGGACTCTTGAACATTTTTTGCGGACCCCATCCCATAATTAAATTTTTACTAATTATTGTTTAGTCATGTTAACTAGTTTAGCAACAAAAAGAGTCTTGACCATGTAGCATTTTTATTAAATGAGTCATTTAAATAAAAGCGAAAAGTTGGGGGATGTAAAATAAATTTCAAAATTGTTTCGTTTCCCTTTGCACTCGAACGGTGACTCATGCACCATTCGGTTTAATACAATAATTTGCAATAAATATTTTGTAATTAAATCTATAGTATTATGCGATGCGTGCATATAGTAAAATTGACAATAATAATTAATAATACAGAAGAACATCCAAAGAATTCGTCTTTTGCCATCTGCCAGCAGATGTCTTCGAATGCAAGGGGTTAAACCCTATTTTAGTAAATTGACTAGATTGCTAGGAACTTCCTAACTTAGTACATGTTCCAATCGTTATACGATTAAGGTGTCCGTTAAAATAATTGAATTTAGACAATGTAAAATTATAATTAAATTCATCCGAAAGGGTAAAATCTACTTATGCATAAAATAATAAGAGTCTGTATCTGTAAAAGAAGTCTTAAATTAAAATCTGAAAATTCAGATGACAGTGATTAAACAGTCCTAGTCATTAATTACTTCTGTTACAAATAAATATATATTAATTTAATTATTAAGATTAAATTAATTAGAAAAGCTGCAACTTTAACTGAACACTCTCATAACAATAAAAATACCTGGGTTTCAAGAAAGGTAAGGGTAAGTGGCTAAAACTGAAGCTAAATTGGGGTCGTTTCCCCAGTTAATCCGTAATTAATTAATGTAACAAAATAAGGTATAAAAGTGGAGAAACGATTGCAGTAGCCATAAGTAGTAGATAGTAGAGCCGTAGGTGCAAAAAATGTGATTCTTGAAGCTAGCACCTTTCATCCCTGAGAATCTGGTCCATCGAGATATTAATTAAGGTGTGAAAAATATCGTAGATCTCTCTTTCTCTCGTCGTAGCTAGTATCCCGTCTATGGTGGTCGGTTCGCTGAGCGTCGAAGGAATTTTCAAATATTTCCGAGCGGACGCCCGATAAATTCTCGGAGCTGGAAAATATTTCCGATAGCCAACCGACAATCTGCTCGTTCTACGGACCTCCTCCGTATGCGGGGACAGCTCTGTCGCGGGAAAATAAAACGTAGGATCCTTCCTTCCTCTTTGAATTTAAATTTCACCGTGGATAAGATAAACCGTGCGTCCATTTCTCGCGGATTTTCGTCGAGAAACTCGTTGTCGAAAAGCGTCCTACTCGAAATGGCGTTCGGGGAATCAACAATCTTCTTTTCATCTTGAATTCTTTCCCCAGAGCTTTCATCTTCCGCCTCTTCTTTTTCTACGGCTGAGAATGTTTGAATCTAACCAGCGAGATGTAAGGATGTTGATTTTTGAACAAGTTGGAAGCCTTCGCGAGTGTTATCGTGAAAGGAGCGATTAAATGCGAATAGCACTTAGCGAAATGTGAGGATGTTAGTTTTTCAATATTTTTGAAGCTTTCGTGAAGGTTAGGATGAAGATGGCGATATAATAGGAGCATACTTAGTAAAATATAAGAATATTAATTTTTAGAGTAATGGGAAATTGCGTGAATGTTAAAATGAAAACGGTGATATAACACGAGTATACTTATTAGTGAAGTGTAAGAATATTGGTTTTGAAAGAAATGGGTTGCGTGAATGTTATGATAGAAACGGCGATATAATACGAGTTCACTTGGTGAGATGTAAGGATGGACTTTTGAACGAATAAGAAGTTTGCATGAACGTTAAGATGAAAATGACAATATAACACGAGTCTACTTAGTAAGATGTGAGGTTTAGTTTTTAACAAGTTGGAAGCTTTCATGAATGTTATCGTGAAAGGAGCGATTAAATGCGAACGGCACTTAGCGAAATGTGAAGATGTTAGTTTTTCAATATTTTTGAAGCTTTCGTGAAGGTTAGGATGAATACGGCGATATAATAGGAGCATACTTAGTAAAATATAAGAATATTAATTTTTAGAGTAATGGGAAATTGCGTGAATGTTAAAATGAAAACGGTGATATAACACGAGTATACTTATTAGTGAAGTGTAAGAATATTGGTTTTGAAAGAAATGGGTTGCGTGAATGTTATGATAGAAACGGCGATATAATACGAGTTCACTTGGTGAGATGTAAGGATGGACTTTTGAACGAATAAGAAGTTTGCATGAACGTTAAGATGAAAATGACAATATAACACGAGTCTACTTAGTAGGATGTGAGGTTTAGTTTTTAACAAGTTGGAAGCTTTCATGAATGTTATCGTGAAAGGAGCGATTAAATGCGAACGGCACTTAGCGAAATGTGAAGATGTTAGTTTTTCAATATTTTTGAAGCTTTCGTGAAGGTTAGGATGAATACGGCGATATAATAGGAGCATACTTAGTAAAATATAAGAATATTAATTTTTAGAGTAATGGGAAATTGCGTGAATGTTAAAATGAAAACGGTGATATAACACGAGTATACTTATTAGTGAAGTGTAAGAATATTGGTTTTGAAAGAAATGGGTTGCGTGAATGTTATGATAGAAACGGCGATATAATACGAGTTCACTTGGTGAGATGTAAGGATGGACTTTTGAACGAATAAGAAGTTTGCATGAACGTTAAGATGAAAATGACAATATAACACGAGTCTACTTAGTAGGATGTGAGGTTTAGTTTTTAACAAGTTGGAAGCTTTCATGAATGTTATCGTGAAAGGAGCGATTAAATGCGAACGGCACTTAGCGAAATGTGAAGATGTTAGTTTTTCAATATTTTTGAAGCTTTCGTGAAGGTTAGGATGAATACGGCGATATAATAGGAGCATACTTAGTAAAATATAAGAATATTAATTTTTAGAGTAATGGGAAATTGCGTGAATGTTAAAATGAAAACGGTGATATAACACGAGTATACTTATTAGTGAAGTGTAAGAATATTGGTTTTGAAAGAAATGGGTTGCGTGAATGTTATGATAGAAACGGCGATATAATACGAGTTCACTTGGTGAGATGTAAGGATGGACTTTTGAACGAATAAGAAGTTTGCATGAACGTTAAGATGAAAATGACAATATAACACGAGTCTACTTAGTAAGATGTGAGGTTTAGTTTTTAACAAGTTGGAAGCTTTCATGAATGTTATCGTGAAAGTAGCGATTAAATGCGAATAGCACTTAGCGAAATGTGAGGATGTTAGTTTTTCAATATTTTTGAAGCTTTCGTGAAGGTTAGGATGAAGATGGCGATATAATAGGAGCACACTTAGTAAAATACAAGAATATTAATTTTTAGAGTATTGGAAAATTTGTGTGAAAGTTGAAATGAAAACGGTGATATAACACGAGTGTACTTATTACTGAAGTGTAAGAATATTGGTTTTGAAAGAAATGGGTTGCTTGAATGTTATGATAGAAACGGCGATATAATAGGAGCATACTTAGTAAAATATAAGAATATTAATTTTTAGAGTATTGGAAAATTGCATGAATGTTAAAATGAAAACGGTGATATAACACGAGTATACTTGTTATTAGTGAAGTGTAAGAATATTGGTTTTTAAAGAAATGGGTTGTGTGAATGTTATGATAGAAACGGCGATATAATACGAGTTTACTTGGTAAGATAAAAAGAACGAATAAGGAGTTTGCATGAACGTTAATATGAGAATGGCAATATAACAGGAGTCTACTTATTTTAGGACAATTTGGGAGTTTTCGTAAATGTTAGGATTAATGCGGTGATATAAGACGAATATATATATTTTAAACAATTTTTTTTATGGTTAAAATTTTACATGGTATATTAATGAGTATAGAATTTATGATATTTCGTTTTTTCCTGATTTTGTTTGGGATTTTTAAAGGAAACGTGTGAGAGAATGAAAGCTTGAAGGAAAAATCCTAGAAAAAGCTTATGCAAAATATGACATTTTGAAAGTTTGCAAATTTAGGAAATTGGAATTTTGAATTTAGGTCTTGGAAGAATTGAAATTGTGAGTCCTTGGAATTTGGAAATTTGGAAAAATGATAATTTGAAAATTTGGTAATTTTACAATACGGAAATTTTTGAACTTGAAAATTTAGAAATTTGGAAATTTGTTAAATTGGGAACTTTAGTATTTCAAAATTTAGTAATCGAGAAATTTGTAAATTTGGAAAATCGAGAATTTGAACATTTGGTAATTTTACAATATGGAAATTTTAGTACTTGAAAATTTAGAAATTTGTAAATTTGTTAAATTGGGAACTTTAGTATTTCAAAATTTAGTAATCGAGAAATTTGGAAATTTGTAAAATCGACAATTTGAACATTTTAGTATTTAAAAATTTGGGAATTAAAAAATGTGTAAAATTGAAAATGTTTACATTTCTTAATTTTGTTATCTAAATCTGGCGAAAATGAAAAGTTTTGGAATTTAAGGATTTAGAAATTTGACGGTTTATGAAATTTTGAATCACTCTGTATACATAAATGCTCGGTTGTTACAAGACCGAGGGAGCTTGAACCGTTTCGCTTATGAAGAGGAAGATAAAATCTCTACTATAACTTCCGCTTCTATTGCAGTGGTTGTACCGTTACACCAGATATGATAAAGGTTTGCACTGGCGTTTATCGGTAGCAGTAATTCATCCGATTTTACTTTTGTATCTGTTTCAATACGTTACTGTTGCAGATATCTTACAGATCTATATACATATACATATATTTTTATTTAGCACACTATATCATAGAAATAAAAGAGTATATTATTGTCTTGATGAAAAAAAATACTAAAAAAAACTTGCGACGTTAAATTATAAACATTATTGCAATGTCCCAAACGGTACATACAAATGTATTGAACAAAATATAAATAAGAATACATAATGTCAATATATAGAAATAATGAAAAATTATGTATCATTTTGTTAATAAAAGTAACATAAAAATTCCAATTATTTAATGATTAAATTATTTTCAAACGTTTTATTGCAATATACTAAAACTTTAAGGCAAGTGTAATAAAAAAGATATAATAGAATATTTATATAGAAATTTAAGAGTATTGGTTGGATTTAGGAATATGATATTAGGATTTGGGGATATTATATTGGGGCATCACTATGTTTTATCGAGATATAAAGATATGATATTTGGGAGCTAGGGATATTGTAAACTAAAGATAGAAACCTAGAAGCCTCAAGTTTCATTTTTTAATTGGCACTTTTCCAAATTTCCAAATTCCCGGTTGTCAAATTTCCAAGTTCCTAAACTTCCAATTTTCTACATACTAAAATTCTGAATTTTTTAAGTTCTGAAAATGCCCAAAATTTCTAACTTACCGAACATCAAACTCTTCAAACCGAAAACTCCTTAATGCCAATCTTCAAATTCTCAGTACCACAATTTACAAATATTCAAATATCCAAATCTCTGAATTAAAAAATTCCCAAATTTCAGAATTAGAAAATTCCCTTTCTTAATTTCCTAATCTCCAAATCCCTGAATTCAAAAGCTTGCAAAATCTCCAAATATACGTAAATGCAGTTCGATGGTAAAAAACAGACACCCTGTATGTATAATTGTTGGAACAAACTTAAGGTGACTTTTTAATGTAAGTCTAGTGAATTTAAGACGAGTATCTAATATGTAAAGAAAACTACCGGCGGCGCCACTCGCATTTCCGGCTACCTTAGATGCGTCGACCACGCGCCGAGAAAGAAACGCGTATTCATGCGGTCAGGGTTTAATTTTGTACATGTGCGATTCAAAACCGTATAGTTACTTATATTTCGTCATTTCTCATTTCGTCAAACTTTGTAATAAGTCTACTTGTTAGTTATTTCAATTCGTTCATATCTTGCTCCTTTAAAATAAAAAAGTAATATTCCAAGAATATTAACACTATTTCCACCACAATTTTGTATACATCTATTTCGACCAAAAGGTGTCTAACACCTTTTCGTTTGAATGCAAATAATTGCCGAAACTTGGGAAATTATCAGTTAAATGTAGATAATTTGAGGAATATTATTGATACATTGATGTGTTTTTATTAGAGATTATCAGGTTGTAAATTCTAGCTTAATTCATGGATCTACAAAATATAAATATGGCGGTGTACACTAAAATGCAGCATGGCGAGAAATAGACGGATATCAAAGTTATTCCGCAACTCCTGTATTTTCCATTACAACTAAATTCGAGATTCTCTAATCTGATTATAATTGATATGCTGCTGAAAAATGGTGCTGATATTTATATGTAAAATGGTTTAAAATTAGGCATCCTCATGAAATCCTCAATTTGTCAAAAGACACCTCATGGTAAAAGCCGTTCAAAAACAATTCTTCAACCGGACAAACTGGATATTTATCGAAATATTCTCGTGATCTCCATCTCTTGCGGAAGCTTTAAAAATATTCTCAAATCCGCGAACTTCTAAACTTCTTCAGTTTTACTCACAAATCTGCAAAATATACTAGCTTCTTACAGTCTGTTCCACAAGAACGTGGATGCGATATCTGAGTGCAAGTAAATCTTTTCTGTAAAAAGCTTGTATAGGTCGAAAGTACATTTAAAGAACTAATACGCATTTGCTTAATAATATGTCCAATCACCACCATTAGCGATTATTCCTGGGCATACTTTCAACCATGCAGCGTGTGAGACAGGAAGAGATTTGCATATTTCTCGAATACAAACTAGCGTCTTCAATTTTAAAATACGCTTTCCTCGGAGTTTGTACTTCATGAGAGACCAAACATTTTCGATTGGATTGGCATCGGGGGACTGAGATGGCCAATCCAGCACGTTGACACCATTCTGTTTTCCATTCCGTACAAAGGCGGCTTCGGTGTTTGGAGTCGTCCTCTTGAAGTATCCAATGGTCTCTGGTTCTTTTAAACCAATGTTACGATACTAAGAGACTCCTTTGGTACAGTTTAATCATCTTCTGAGCATTTAAATTATCCGGAAAGACACATAAAGAAACCTCGACGCAAGTTCCGTAGCTTGCTTCGAACCCCGATCAGATCATCGACACATGTCTCTTTATAACGTTGCACTTATTTACAAATTCGCGAGACTTGTGCAGATATTTTGCTGCATTTCTAACACTCATTTTTAGCCCTTTCGAGTGTTGGCACAAGAATACTGCTTTGAATCGTTTACCGTATACGGCACTCATCTGACTTGAACTTTTCAGTGACAGAAATGATACTAAGAGAATTGAAAGGCTATTGCGTATCAGAGAAGACATTATATGTTTGGACTGACGCAATCTTTGCTGTATTGGGTATCAAATTTCATAGACATCGCGACCACGCTTTTGTGGAACAAACTGTAAGTATACCAAATGCACATTTTTAGATCTAGAATGAGCTGAAAATGATATCGCTGAATTAATTTAACAACTACTATATGAAAAGTCAAAAAGTTAATTGTGGAGAAATGATTCAACTTAGAGAATAATTTTAAGTTAAAATTTGAAAGGTGTCTTTTGACACCTCTTGGTAGAAATAGTTAAAAAAGCACCTGAAAAGAGTTAAGGAATGAGAAGTGAGTAAAGTACGAAAGAGTTAAGCGAAACGTTTTCGAGACGATTCAGTCGCAAAGACAGAAAATCGGGTTCGCGCTAAGCCGCTTCGAGCGCGTGATTCACGCGTGAAGCAACTTCACGCACGTGTTCCTGGCACACGTCACGTCTTTCTTTCGTTGGCGGTTAGCCAAGTTCCGAAACAGCGTCCCGGCGTCTTGAAACGCCGCTGCTTCTTCGCCTTAATTATCGGCGAAGATGCGACGCGGAAAATTTACGAGGCTGTGCCGCTTTCTGCGCTCGTGAAAACCGAAAGGTTCATTGTCGTCCGTTGAAATGTCGCCGTTTCCGCGAAAACCTCTTCTGATACTTCGACGGTGCATTCGTTAACGTATTCGAATCTGACCACCTAACAGCCGTCTCAATGTTCTTCTCACCGTTTTGCTCCTAAATACGTATTTACGTACATTTAGCCCCTCTACTACCGTTTACCATCTGCATGTACACGCCATTTTAATAACCGTTATATTTTATGATTCTTTCTTTAGTGAGGTAAATTGGAGATATGGAGTTACGTTCTTTTTATGCTTGATTTTATCGGGGAGAGTTGTATTTGAATATTCTTCTAATTTGATAAAACAATGTATGTATTTATTATGTACTTGAAAGTATGTCTACATTAACAAGGTTCTATACATGCAATCAGATAAACTAATAACCATATGTATATATGTATGTAAATAATCCTATATGTGTATACACAGGATTATATATAAAGATAGGATACATATGTATAATAAATATAATATAATTATCATATATGTAAATTTGTCAAATTAGAAAATTCCAACACAGCAACAAATAAGTAAATAAGCTAATATTTATTTATATTCTATATAAATATAAATATATTTATTTGTATAAAGTAAATGTATATAACAATGCTATATATAATTTTGTCAAATTATTAAACAAATATAAATATATGTATTTATTTATTTTTAAACATATATGAAATCTCGTGGCAGATTTATATGAAAAATTCTTCAGTATATTAGATCAAATTTTTTACATATACACACTAAAAATAATAATGGTAATAATCATTATTATTAATAATAATTAAAAAAAGTAAACGTTTATGTATTAAAATAAAATAAACGTTTATATTCAGACGG
The DNA here is from genome assembly GCA_036983795.1 of Megachile lagopoda. Lineage (NCBI taxonomy): Eukaryota > Metazoa > Arthropoda > Insecta > Hymenoptera > Megachilidae > Megachile > Megachile lagopoda. Next base: position 1,149,603 of record CM072792.1, read on the forward strand.
ATATATACGTATAAAAACACATATGAACTTATACAATATATCTAGCTCCATGTTACTTTCTCCCTAAAGAAAGAAAAATATTTGCTATCCTTATAACGTCCTGTTATAATATTTTTTTTTTGACAAATTATTTTAAGCGAAAAAGATGAAAAATTGATATCACTCGCGAAAGAGGGCAGACAAATTGATTGGACACAGAGTTTTATGGAGGAGGGGAAATAAAAAGGGAGTGAGAGGGTTGGTAGCGGGTACAAATAGAGGGAATTAAAAGTAATCACGCGCATATTTACGCGGTCGATGAACAGAATGGTTGCGTCAACCGCAAAAATGTAACTGCACGCGTGCTGTGCAGGTGTACACACGTGTGTACATATATGTACGTGGGTACTCTAGCGTCGAGTGCGCGAGTGGCGAGGGTGAAACGGGATCTTTCTACGGCTTTGACGTGTTTGGACGTGTGTGTATATACAATGTGTATATGTGTATACAGGGTGATTCTAGTGTAGGTACGAGTGGAGAGTTTGTTGCACTTTTAGTTGATTTCTTGAATCTAGGGCGGTAGACCTTAGACGGTAAATATCATTGTAACATATCGAATATTGCACGATGTTATCGAGAATTTTATTTTAGAATTTGAATACTTGGAAACATATGAAGTTGGAAATTTCGAAATTTAATGATTTGGAAATATGGACGTTAAAAAATTTGGAGATATAGTCATTTTAGAGTTTGGGCATTTTGAAGATTAATTTGGAAATTTGGAAATTTAGGGATTTGGAAATATGGACAATTTTTTATTTAGATATTTAAGAAGAAATTTAAGAAATTTTGGTATACAGTAATTTTGGAATTTGACCATTCAGGGAGCTTCGAATTTTGCAGATTTCTTTAGGGAATGTGAAAATTTGAAAATTGGAGAATATTAGAATTTTGTGATTTATAAATTTAAGGGTTCGAGGATTTTGTAACTGGTGATTTTAGAAATAAACTTTCCTGTTTAGAAATGTGAGAATTTGATATTTGGAAAGTTGGAAATTTAAAAATTGGAGATTTGGGAATACATGTAATTAAGAATTTGAAAACTTGTGAATTTTAAGTTTTGAACGATGAAAAATTCTTATGTAAATATATGACAACTTGAATATCCAGTAACTCACCACTAACATACTAATTCCAGAGCACTACAATTTGTAATACAAATTAATTGAACTCAGAAACATTGAACTATGTATATCTTTCAAGTAGGCATCTGAAAGCAATACTAATCCCATCGGTTTATACGCCAACTTACCAGTCACAGTGCGCCACATTTGCGATTCGTTTCACTTGTGATTCGTGTGGATTTTGTGTGTGCATGTCGTTGAGGGCCACCCTGTATAAATTTGTCGAAAGAGGGTGGCTCTAAAACGGGACGAGGGAGAGAAAGAGATAGAGGAACGGAGCGATAGGGCAGGAAGAGAAAGAGAATGAACGCATTCGAAACGAGGAGGATATGCAGCAGGTAGCTTTGCAGTGAAAATTTTCCGATCCACGGCTGCATGCCTGGGATGCAATTCGCAACGTTAACAGTTATTTCGGCGGAAATCTGTTTTTGGGGTGGGGCGGGTTCGTCGAATGGAATTTTACGGCAGCCTATTGCCCGCGTCAAGTTTCTCTTTCCTACATTTGTATCCCTCTTTGTTACCTTAAACGCGCATCAAACACATGTTAAATTCTGATCTTTAATAATTTATTCCTATTAATATTTTACAATGGGAATTTTACAAAAGTAAGGGGGTAGACTCCGCTGTTTTGCGACTTTTTCCAAAATTAATATAGCAAATCGATCCAGGTGAAACGCTGATTTTTTGATCTGGGGATTCGGAACACCCCGGGACCAGGTTCACAAACGCCAAAACTAGTAATCTTTCATTATGACGCGTGCACGAAGCGCTATCTAAACAAAAAAGGCCCTAGATCACGAGGAGAGTTCGGTTTAGTATGGTTACACGTGACGAGCAAAGCTTACGATAAAATTTTATTGAAAGTGTAAAAACGTATTTATTTTATGTACTCTTTGAAAGTTCTCTCACATGCGCCATTATGGCTCACTCTACTAACTCATTCGCTCGTCGCACTCTGGCGGGCAGAGAAACGGCCCGCGCAAATTTCAGTCGTACCTAAGAGATTAAGAGGGCGGACTCCGCTGTTTTGCGATAGAGTGGCAAAATTATCGACAAAATTAGTCGAAATGCGAGATTGCGGGGATAAACTTTTCTTAAATAAGAAGAGTTTTGAAGTGCAATTAGGTTCGTTCGAAAGAGGAAGGTTTAATAGCGTGCTGGTCATGGCTCAACGATGTTATATTAATATTCAGTAATACGAGCGCTACAAAAGTAAGCAAAAATCAACAAAACATAGTCGTGGATTTCGAGTATTTTTGTATCAATGAGAGATTGTTTTGCATTTAATACCAGCGCGAGCAAGCATATTTAGCTGTGGAATAACCTATAATTTGCCCTGATTCGAATGAGAAATAAAGGCGAAAAGTTTGGCCCGTGTCATCATTGCTTTCCGCATCTTTTTGCCATATTATCGATAAAACAATGCAAGATATGTAACAGATGCGGTTGGACAGGTACAAATGAGGTGGCACCTGATTAGAACAATTGCCAACGGAAAACCAGTGTTGTCAGATTGAATTATAGATTGAATCATAGGATACATGTCTTTGGATTTAACGATACATCGCAAGTTGAACGACTTCTGTGCTTCAATGATCCTTCTGAAGAAATCACGGGACGCGAATTGAGCAAGTTCCAATGCTCCAGATCTTTATTTCTTTTTTTATTTATTATTTAGCGCATTATTTCTGCATATTAATGAATAATGAAATGATAACGATATACGATTTAGATAATGTAAAAATATTTATTAACCTAAAGCGATATTCAACAACTGTATTCGTCTTTTTATTATACGTCAGAAGAAACGAATTATACAGGCAATTCGGGTTTGAAACTTCGAATGAAGTTATTGCTCTGGATAGGGGAATGCAACGCTTCCTAACATTTCAACTATTTCTAAAGTTTCTAATCTGTACATTCGGTAGTTTACATATTCTCGGTTTTCTGATTTACAAATTTTCGAAGCTCATTTTTCAATTTTCGAGAGAGTCAGTTCCCTGATTTATCAGTTTTGTCGTTTCTTAATTTCTATTTTTTTATATCGATTTCTTACATTTCTTCCTTTTCAGTTTCCAAATTTTCCGAATTTTAAATTTTCCAATTCCCAAATTTTGCAAAATCTCGATTTTGTAATTTACATTTTTTAAATTTTCAGTATTCCGATATTCAAATTTCCAATTTTTTAATTTTCGAAAGTTACCATTATACAATTTTCCACTTTTCCGATATTCAAATTTCCAATTTTCGAAAGTTCCAAATTTTCAATTTTGCGGTTCTGCATTTATCAATTTCCGATTCGTAATGGTTCTTAATTCGTAATTTTCCACTCTTCCAATTACGTAATTTTCCAATTCCAGAGTATGGAAATTGGGAAAATGAGAATTTTAGAAATTGCGAAATTGAGAAGTCCTGAAATTTGAAATCTTGAAGGTTGAGAATTTTGGAAATTGATAAATTGGAAAATATGGAATTGGGGAAATTGAGAAAGTGGAGAACATGGACATTGATAAATTGAAACTTGGGAATTTGAGAAATTAGGGAATTAAGAAATTAGGAAATTGACAAATTAAGAAATTGGAAAATATGCAATTTGAAAATATCGAAATTGAGAATTTTGAAAATTGTAAAATCAAAATACTAGACGCATTCAATATCATTAACACTAAATTCACAAAAACAAAATGTCACGCCTTAGGTTCCTCAATCCAAATAACAGAAACTAGTAACAAGCTTTCGTCAAAACATACACTGACTTTTTTCAAGATAAAGAATAATCGTACAAGTTAATACACATTGCATCCCCTATTTATTCTAAATCTGTAAAGAACTAACGATCCCGTAAATCTAGCACTAAGAGAATCACAATACGTAAATAGTATTTTGCTCCGAGTAATCGATATGAACCATCACACCTCTATCCAACGCAGCCTCCCGTTCAAAAAGCCTAACGTTGAAATTTCGGAGGTAGTTCGGAACAGTTGTAAAAGGTTAATTGGTTACGCTGTTAGCGAACTAACGCTCGAATGGATTATTAAACCGTCTTTGGTATCGGTGTATCGTAGCTACCGCAACCAACACAGGAGTTTTGGCCGCCATTGAACACAGGCCGGGCTCGCGTTTCGTCGATCACAAATGTTCGCAAAGCAGCTAAATGACACGAATGTGTTTCGCTTGTTCTACAACGATTTCTGGCGTGTGTTCGTTGTATGCACGCGTATATATTCGTCCGCTTACGCGAGCTCCAGGCAGTTTCTCGATTACATATCATTATTCCGCATGGTTGCCCGAGCTCCAACCCCGAGCGGTGTTTGCAACTAGATTACCCCGTTTGTAACTCGCCTCTCTTTCTACGCTTTCTCTCTTTTATCACCTCTCTCTGCATTTGTCCTGCAGTATTACGGCCGCGCGTGTACCTCGCGAATTTCGATGCTACCTTTTATCTTTCAGTCGGTTGCACTTTGCTGCGCGGTGTCAAACGATTTCGAATAACTCCCCGATCTGGAGGTTCTAATTGGTTGGTAGATGGTTAGACGCTGATTGGAGAGGACCTTTGGAACTTTGGAACTTTTGGGACTATGGGCTTTTGGGATTTTTGGAACGCTGGACTGTGGATATTTTGGGATTTGGAGAATTTGGATCTTTGAGAATTTTGGGAATTTTGGGACTTTGGAACTTTGAGATTTTGGAAATTTTGGGACTGTGAAAATTTTAGGACTTTGGGAATTTTGGGACGAGAAGAATTTGGATCTTTGAGAATTTTGGGACTTTGGAGCTTTGAGACTTTGGAAATTTTGGGATTGTGGTAATTTTGGGACTTTGGAGCTTCGAGATTTTTGAAATTTAGGGACCATGATGATTTTATACCTTTGAGAATTTAGGGACGCGAAGAATATGGAACTTCGAGAATGTTGAGATTCATGAGTTTTAGGACTTTGGGATTTTTGGATTTTGTGAGTGTTGGTATCGTGCAAATTTTGGGACTTGTAGAATTTGCATTTTTGAGAATTTTGGGTCTTCGGAATTTTGAAACATGAAGAATTTGGGACTTTGGAGCTTTGAGATTTTGGAAATTTTGGGACTGTGGGAATTTAGGACCGTGGAGCTTTAAGATTTTGGAAATTTAGGGACCATGATGATTTTATACCTTTGAGAATTTAGGGACGCGAAGAATATGGAACTTCGAGAATGTTGAGATTCATGAGTTTTAGGACTTTGGATTTTTGGATATTGTGAGTGTTGGTACTGTGGAAATTTTGGGACTTGTACCATTTGCATTTTTGAGAATTTTGGGTCTTCGGAATTTTGATATTTTGGGAATTTTGAAACGTGAAGAATTTGGGACTTCAAGAATTTTTGAGACTTAGCAATTCTGCGAGTTTTGAAGTTCAGGATTTTGAAGTTATATAATTTTAGGACCTTCGAACTTTAAAATTTTGTGAATTTTTCGACTGTGGGAATTCTGTGACTTTGAGAATTATGTGATTTAAGAATTTCGAAACTTTCAAAATTTGGCTTCAGAACTTTGCAATTATAAAATTTTAAGACCTTAGAACGTTAAATTGTAGGGCGTAGAAAATTTGGGATTTTTACCATTTTGAGAGTTTGGAACTTTGAGATTGCAGAAATTTTAAACCTAGAGATATTTAAAACTTCAAGAATTTTAACAGTTTTTAGAATTTTTTGAGTCTTTGCAATTTTAAGACCTTAGAACGTTAAATTGTAGGGCGTAGAAAATTTGGGATTTTTACCATTTTGAGAGTTTGGAACTTTGAGATTGCAGAAATTTTAAACCTAGAGATATTTAAAACTTCAAGAATTTTAACAGTTTTTAGAATTTTTTGAGTCTTTGCAATTTTAAAACCTTAGAACGTTAAATTGTAGGGCGTAGAAAATTTGGGACTTTGACTATTTTGAGAGTTTGGAACTTTGAGATTGCAGAAATTTTAAACCTAGAGATATTTAAAACTTCAAGAATTTTAACAGTTTTTAGAATTTTTTGAGTCTTTGCAATTTTAAGACCTTAGAACGTTAAATTGTAGGGCGTAGAAAATTTGGGATTTTTACCATTTTGAGAGTTTGGAACTTTGAGATTGCAGAAATTTTAAACCTAGAGATATTTAAAACTTCAAGAATTTTAACGGTTTTTAGAATTTTTTAAGTCTTTGGTATTTTTAGAACTTAAAGAATGTCGAACATTAACAATTTTGAGACTTAGGAACTTTTAGAGTTTAGGACTTCAGAATTTTGAGACTATAACATTTTGAAAACGTTGAGATTTTAGAAACTTTTGAACTTTAAAAGTTTTGACATTTTGGGAATTTTTGAACATTGTGAGATTAAGAATTCACTATATCTAGAATATGTAGAATCATAATTATATAAAGAATTTTAGGATTTGAAAAAATAGAAGAATTTGGAAGAACTTTAGGAAGTTAGAGATTCTAAAACTGAAGTCTTGGGACTTTGGTACTTTGAAATATTGAAATTTTTAAATGTTTTAAAACAATTTAATGGTTGTAGAATTTATAAACATTGAGATTAAAAATTTGATAGCTGAGAATTTGAAAAGTTGAATACTGAAAAATTTGAAAAACTGTAGATTAAAATTGAGAGTTTGAAAATTTACGAATTTTGAGATTTAGAAATTTATCAATTTGAGGTTTGCTAGTTTAAGAATTTGGAAACTTGATAGTTTCAGGATTTGATAATATAGGAATTGGGAAATTTGTATACATATTGAAAATTTTGTAATTTTGTACAGAAATTGTGAAATTGAAAAATTTGATAATTTGAATATTTAGTAAACATTAAAATTTGTTTTTGGAGATTTAGGGAATTAGTAACTTGAAAGTGTCGAAATTTGAAGATTTGGAGACTAGTAGTTTAAAAATTAGAAAATTCAGAAATTTGAATATTTAATGATTCAGAAATTGGGAAATTTAGAAACTTGGTCATGTAGAAATTTGATAATTTAGATGTGTAGAAATTTGAATATCTGAAGATTTAGAAGTATAGAAATTATAAAATTTAAAATATGTAAAATTTGTTAATTTGGGTGTGTAGAAATCTGAAATTAGAAATTTTAGTGTTTAAAGATTTAGAAGTTTAGAAATTCAGAAATTTAAAAACTTGATATTTTGAAAATTTGCAAATTTAAAAATGTAGAAATGTGGAAATTTAAAAACTTGATAATTTAAAATTTAAAGGTTTACAAATTTGAAGATTAAAAAATGTAGAAATATAGAAATGTAAAAACTTGATAATTTAAAACTTTAAATGTTCAGAAATTTGAAAATTTGCAATGTCAAAAATGTGGAAACTTGAAAATGTGCAAATGTATTTACTGGGAACAGAGGGATTGCATGTTTGTAAGTGGCGGTGCTATAAAATCAGTTAGATCGGAAATTTGAAGATCGTAGAATTTGCAAGTGCTTATCCGCTCGACTCGGTATCGCTGGATCTAAGAATAATCCCCAGCCCGTTAAAACGTCTGTGAGTATCCAGCGATTAGCATAAGAATAGTAAACTCGTTAGATGCGCAGGTAGGTTGGAGCGGAAGTAAAATCGGGAGGCAACAATGTTACCGTCGGGCGACGTGCCTTTGGCATTGGAGATCGAAGTCGCCACTATTAGATTGAGGTTCAACGGTGGGCACCGCCGCCGCCGTCGCATCGGTTTACAATATCGTAAATCGCTCGCTAACCAGTTGGCCCCGCGGTATGCTAGGAATTCGGCTGCTCTTCTCATCTCTCTCTCTCTCTCTCTCGCACGGTCTCTCTATCTTTCGCTCAATTCCCATCCCGTGTGCCCTATCCTATGCTCCGTTTCTCTTTCTCCCGGTTCTTGTCCCTCGCTGGATCCCTGTTCGTTCTATCTGCACGTACGCGCGATTCAATAGCTGGATGCAGAGAATATTCTTGACTAGGCGCAGCCGAACGTTGTCATGCCGAGTTTACAAGCCGAGCATCTCCGTTCTTGTGGCGAAACCGGGAAATTCACTTGCCGGCTGTTATGCACCCTTCAATGGACCAACAGATATTCCTAGCTTCGAATGCTTTCGCGATCTTCCGACGACGACGACCGACCGACCGCATCCCGCCTAATTTCCTCTGTACCATCACCGGCCCAGCCGACGGGGATGGAATATCAGCCGCGAGACGTGCCTAGCAAAATTAACATAATTCTCTCATTCCGCTCTGTCTGAGATGTCTTTGCACTTTCGACTTTCGACTGCAGTCATTTTCCGCGACGGCGATATAATGAACGTCTACTGCTTATCAAAAATCGTAATTATTCGTCGACGGCGATGTAATGAACGTCTATTATAAATTAAAAATAATTATTCGTCGACGGTGATATAATAAATGTATACTGTGAATAAAAATCGTAATTATTCGTCGACGGTGATATAATGATCAGTGTAAACAAAAAATCATAATTGTTCGTCGACGGCAATGTAATGAACGTCTACTATAAATTAAAAATAATTATTCACTGACGGTAATATAGTGAATGTCTACTATGAATAAAAATTGTAATTCTTCATCAACGGTGATATAATGATCAGTATAAACAAAAAATCATAATTGTTCGTCGGCGGCGATATATTGAACGTTTATTATAAATAAAAAGTCGTAATTGATTGTAGACGGTGATATAATGAATGTTTAGTAAGAATAAAAAAGTCGTAACAGATTGTCGACGGTGATATAATGAAAGTCTGCTATAAATAAAAAATAAGTATTCGTTGACGGTGATATAATAAATGTCTACTGTGAATAAAAATCGTAATTATTCGTCGACGGTGATATAATGAATCTTTAGTATTAATGAAAAAGTCGTAACAGATTGTCGACGGTGATATAATGAAAGTCTGCTATAAATAAAAAATAAGTATTCGTTGACGGTGATATAATAAATGTCTACTGTGAATAAAAATCGTAATTATTCGTCGACGGTGATATAATGAATCTTTAGTATTAATGAAAAAGTCGTAATAGATTGTCGACGGCGATATAATGAAAGTCTACTGTGAATAAAAAATAATTATTCGTTGACGGTGATATAATAAATGTCTACTGTGAATAAAAATCGTAATTATTCGTCAACGGTGATATAATGAATGTTTAGTATAAGTAAAAAAGTCATAACAGATTGTCGACGGCGATATAATGAAAGTCTACTATAAATAAAAGATCGTAATTTGGAAATTTTTATTTGAAAAATTTGTAAACTGGGGAATTTGAAAACGTAGAAGCTGGAAAATTTGGGAATTTGAAACTAGGAAATTTGGAAATAGAGATTTAAGAACTAGGAATGTAGAAACTAGGGAATTTCAGGATTGGGAACTTGGAAACTTGGAAGTTAGGGAATTTGAGGACTGGAAATTCGGAAACTAGGGAATTTGATAATCAGAAACTAGAAAATTCGGAACTAGGGAATTTGGGAACTAGAATATTTAAGATTAGGGAATTTGGAAACTAGAAAATTCGTTGCTAGGAAATTTGGACCATCGAATTTGAAAACTAGGAAAAATGTGGACAGGGGATTTGAAACTAGGAAATTTGTATCTAGAGAATTTGAGTTCTTGGAAATTAGAAAACTAAAGAAAATTTGAGTCTAGGGAATTTGAAAACTATGAACAAAATAAGGTATTTGAAACTAAGAAATTTGTGGCTACGAATTTTTAATTCTTAAAAATTAGGGAACTAGAAAATTTTTGAATATGAAAAGTAAAATTAGCGATCTAGAAAATTTTGAAATTTAAAAATACCGAAATTTCAAATTTTGCATACGAAATTCATCATTCACTTTCTTTCACCTGTTTCATTAAATATCGATTAACATTTGCAAAACTAATAGTTTCATAACTTCTTTTAGTTCTACATAAAATTTCTTTTTTCTCGCGTTAAAAGACATCCATTTCTAAGAATGATACTAAATAATTAAGCAATCTTAATTTTTATATTTCACCAATTTTATTCTTGCCATATAAAATCCACCGTGAATCATACTCCGCTCAAAAAGCACTCGTGTAATAATTTCCATCGTACTACAATAAAACTATGCTGCAATGTCAACAAACTCATAAAAGAATTTCACCAGCACGAGAGTTCCAGCAAACAAAATTCTCTTTCATTGCGCGAGAACGTATGATTAGATTAAACAATAATAAAGAGGAGAAAGAGAGAAGAATGAACAACGGTAATTGAACCGTTCGATCAAAGTGCCTTTTATGGTGGCGCTCTGTCATGGGTGTCATTTCCCATTGGCGTGGAAAGGAACTAAAACGAGCGTAACGCCCGAAGCTTTGAGCGTCGGGACTTTGTTCAACCGTGTGCTCGCGCTAACAGGGGATTTCAATGCCCGCAAGCACAATATGTTTTCTCTGTTTCTCGTTATTAGTGATGGACTGGTAATCGCCATGAATCGATTCAAACATAAAGGCGCATTGCCCTTACAAAACGTTACGTTATATTGCATATACGAAAGTGGTGAAATAAAGATTTTATGGACATTTGAAAATTTGCCAATTTCGAGATTTTGCAAATTTAGGGATTTTGTGTATTTAAAGATTTGGAGATTTAGTGATTTTTGGAATTTAGGGTTTTGGTGTATTTAAAGATATAGTGATTTTTTGAGTTTAGGGATTTTGTGTATTTGAAGATATAGTGATTTTTGGAATCTAGGGATTTTGTGTATTTGAAAATTTAGTGATTTTTGGAATTTAGGGATTTTGTGTATTTGAAGATATAGTGATTTTTGGAATTTAGGGATTTTGCTTTTGAAGATTTAGTGATTTTTTGAATTTAGGGATTTTGTGTATTTAAAGATATAGTGATTTTTGGAATTTAGGGATTTTGTCTATTTGAAAATTTAGTGATTTTTTGAGTTTAGGGATTTTGTGTATTTGAAGATATAGTGATTTTTGGAATCTAGGGATTTTGTCTATTTGAAAATTTAGTGATTTTTGGAATTTAGGGATTTTGTGTATTTGAAGATATAGTGATTTTTGGAATCTAGGGATTTTGTGTATTTGAAAATTTAGTGATTTTTGGAATTTAGGGATTTTGTGTATTTGAAGATATAGTGATTTTTGGAATTTAGGGATTTTGTGTATTTGAAGATATAGTGATTTTTGGAATCTCGGGATTTTGTGTATTTGAAAATTTAGTGATTTTTGGAATTTAGGTATATAGGGATTTAGGGATATAGAAATATAGAAATTTGGGGAATATGGTGATATAGGGATTTTATGAATTTGGCGATTTTAGACATTTTGTGGATTTTCAAGATTGTAGGGATATTAGAAATTTTAGGACATAGGGAATTGAGAATTTAGAAATTCAGGACTTTATGGCTTTTTTGCATGTAGGTGCTTAGCGATTTTACGGATTTTATGAATATTAGAATGTTTGTGATTTAAGGACTTCGAAATTTTGTGATGCAGGGATTTTTTGAATATTACAGATTTTAGGAATTAAAAATTTTGATTTGTGGAGAGTTGAAAGTTCGAAAATTTCAGATATTTTAAAGTTTGTAAATCTGAAAATTAGAAAATTTGGATATTCTGAAAACTTCGAAAATTTGAGAATTCTGAAAATTAGAAAATTAATCAGAAAGTTCGTAAATTTGTTATTCAGAAATTTGAAGGTTTCAGATTTAGAAGAATGTAGAAATTTAAAAGTTCAAGATTTTCAAAATGTGAAAATTTGAGAATCTATGGAATTTGGAAATTCGGACATTTGATTTGATAATTTAAAAATTTGGAGAGAAGTCGAGAATTTTGGGAAAATTTTATATTTTCAAATTTAGTAACTTGCAAGTTTGAAAATTTGAAAACTTCAGAATTTAAGAACTTTAAAAGTTTTGAGAATTTGGCTATTTGAAAGTTTACAAATTATGAAATTTAATAATATAGAAACTTTGAAATTCGAAGAACCAATTGACGAAATTGGAAATTCTCAAATTCTCAAATGTGTAAATTATTATTTTTGAGAATTTTTTAATTTGAAAATCTGATAATACATTCCGTTAATAATAAAAAACGCTATTACTACAAATCTTGTTAGTGCGCGTATATCACAATTATACACAAATATACATAATTTTGAATGCACTGGAGTTATATTACAGTCAATAAACAGTACATATTTCCATTACTTAATTTAATTTCTCCATAACCGTAAAACGAATGTATTTATCAATTTTCCGAATCAACGTATATCTTCTGTCATTTATAACGTTCCTGGTCTTCCTGTCTGAAACGTAATCAAAGTTCTGATTTCCATTTTTCTTCATTAATTCGAACGAATGAGAGAATGAGCACAAAAGGAAGAGGACACGCTATAATTGCATGCCTTTGTTTTGAACAATTTATATTAAAATGGAAAGCAATCTGCATTTACAAATGAAATCCTGTTCGCGTGTGCTGTCAGCGAAGAGAAAGCGTGTAGGAAGCCGGTGGATTATCGTGATGAAGGGGGCAAACAGGCAGGTAACCAGGTTGGTTACCTGCGGGCTGAATCGTGTAAAATCAAACGGATATCTCTGCCGTGTTAATTGTGCGTTTGATAATCCATTGCTAGGTTCATCTGTTTTCGCTTGTCCTGTTTCCTCCTATCCTTTATGCACACACCTAACGCTGTAATTTCGGGGTTACATATCGATTTTGTATCGTAAATCTGGAATTACAAACCTTCATTTACATCCACCGTCACAAATAACCAAATGTTGAATAGAATTATTGACCATAATCGATTAAACCAAATTAGTAAACGAATAGTGTGCTTTGATCATTGTATTTGTTGTTACACACTTAATTTGAAAGGAAATTGTAAAGTGTAGTTGAAGAGATCGAAATTATACGAATATTGTGTTTTATTTACCATATTTATCAATATTGATAATTAATCAATCAATATTAATTGTTTGTTTAGATGCATAGACATTGATTGCTGTGATTATTAGCCTTTATGTCTATGTTGAAAAGAATTCGTTGAAATCAGTAAAAGAGGTATTAGGTTGGCAAATGCAATTTTTATTTTTTGTTATGTTGGTATCAGGAGCGAATGTCAATCTGTGTGCAACTTCAAGGGAATATAAATGAGTGTGCAATATGGTGTACATCCCAGTGATACCATAAACATTTGAGTCTATAAATAATACATTTAAATAATAAATATATTTTAAATCTTGACACAGTTATGGTAGAATAATTGATGAAATCAGAATGATATAACAAATATTGTATTTTGATAACTGCATTCATTGTATACAAACTTAATTTTGTAAAAATTATGGAATACAGTAGATAGAATCAGAATTATACAAGTGTTGTGCATTGATTATTATGTTTATTATCACAAACTTAATATTAAACAGCATTAAGTAGTACAATCAATGAAATCAGAATTATGTAAGAGATATTATGTTTTGATAACTACATATATTGTATACAAACTTAATATCGAAGAGAAATATGAAGTATAATTAATGGGATCAAAATTATATAACAGATATTGTGTTATAATAAATGTGTTTATTGTTATAAATGACATATAGAGTATAATCAATGGAATCAGTATAATACAATAAATATAGTGTTTTAATCATTGTGTTTATTGTATACAAACTAATTTTGAAAAGAATTATAGAATACAATTGATAAAGCCACAGTTATTACTACACGTATTGTGTTTTGAGTATTGTATTTGTTGTTTTAAATTTGATGTCAAAGAGAATTAAAGACTACAGTAGATGAAATCAGAATAATTCAATAAAATATTGTGTTTTATTTAGCGTCACAAGTAATACAGTTGTGTACAATTATGTTATTCATATAGTTACTTATGTACAAGTATTATATAGACAGTTCTTTAAACTTCATAGAGGATACAGGAAGCTGATTTGTAGTACAGTGAAGGATAATTTTCTTTTGATTGCAATATACCTTCAATTCCCTATGACTGATAACACAATGATTTATGAAATGAGAATTATTAGAACAAATTTTGTGTTTTAAAGAGGTACGTATTATTATACACAGTTAAACATTAGAGAAAATTACATACAATTGATAAGATGATAATTATATAACAAATGTTGTATTTCAGTCACTTATTGTTATATTGGAGTACGTACAAGGTGTTCTATTTGAAGGTCAACGAGTAATCATTTCCCCTACTATTATAGCTCATTTCAAAAACCAGCACACATACTTTAATTTTTAATTTTTATTTATCTCTTATTATTATGTTCCTATATCTGCACCCTATTGTCAGAACTATATATTTACTATTAAATCACATAGTTCAAGTTTCAATGAAACAAGTCACAAACTTATTATCTATCTAATATTTTTACACCCAATTTTTCAATAGTTTATTTTTAAATTAGCAAAATATGTCAACATCAGATATGAACAAAATTATAACTAGTTAAATTTACAATGTTCATATTAAGTTCCATCACACTTTTTTTCTATGATAAAATTGAATAGTTATGTACCCTAAAATAACTCGTGACAAAATACAAATACCCAAGCAAATATTTTCAGTAATTTCTAATTTTAAGACCCTTGCAATTAAAAGGTTGTAATGAAAGCCTAGTAAACAGTATAGAGTATAAAGTATAAATATATCTGTATACCGCCGCATAGTTGAAATTGATTCCCGTTTCGCAATAATTATCATCAGGTACCAAGAGTTCACATTGTCCGGCTTCCCGAATGATCGTTGAAACATTTTTACGGGAGTTAGGAGAAAATTATAGCCGCGATTCACGAGCCTGCTGAGCTTCGAGAGATCGAAAGGTCGCAGAGGAGGAAGCAAAACGTATTTTGCTCGTTTACTGAAGTCAAGCAATTAGCACGCTGATCAAGAAGGCTAATAGAGGTCGTGCTCAAAGTCGCGGAACGCTCTTTGACTTCTGAGCATTCAATATTTTCCATTGAACATTTTCTAGCGATTCAATCACTGTAGAATTTCAAATATACCTGCTGCTGCGCCAGGTTGCAATGCGGTATGACTCACTGTGTAAAGATATATATTATTTCGGAAATTTGTGAGTTAGGTTAAGTTATGAAGCTAGAAACTTGGAACTTTGGCAATTTTGTATTTGTGGATTTAAGAAATTGGGTATTGTGGAGTTTGGAAATTTCGGAAATTGGGGATGTGGAAATTGTAGTGTTTGAGTATTTAGAAATTTGGGAATTGAAGATTTTGCAAATGTGAGATTGCGGATTTTTAGGTTACGGAATTTGGCTATTTAGAAATTGTGAAGTTTAACAATTTAGGGATTTAGGGTTTGGGATTTTATAAATTTTTGAATTTGGGTATTCTAGAATTGTGAACTTTGGGAGTTTACGAATTTGAAAGTATGTAAATTGCGGAGTTTGCATTTTGTAAATTTAGAATTTTAGGTTAATAAGGATTTGGGATTTTATAAATTTTTAAATTTAAGGGTTTGGAAATTATGGAGATTGAGTATTTAGAGATGTGGGAACTTGAAAATTTGAGCACGTAAAATTTAGAAACTTAAAAATTTGTGTGTTTGTGAAGATTTAAAAACTGAAAAACCAAAAATACTTGCGAATTATTTTATGGTTATATGACAGTAGCAGCCTATTTCCGATTTGGTAGATCGCATGGAAGTTATATTTACGAGATGCTTCCTTCTTTGATCTTTTAACCCGTTAAAAAAATTCGCGACAAGCCAGTCTTCCGGGTATAAAAGCTGACTATCCGGGAAAGAATGCAAAGTCCTGAGGAACGCTGTTCTCTACGCGGAAAGGAATCTCGAGGGTGAATCGTGCCTTAGGCATCATCGGGACATCGAGAACGATGCCCTAGGCATTAGGAAGCTACGCGTGCACGAGCTTCGTCTATTCGTAATGGTGAATCTATAGAAGCATTCGAAGAAAATTGCAGTTTCATATTACGTATCAGTTTTTTTATCTATTCGCTTCCTGATTGAGTCAGGTTAGAGGAAAAATTTCCTTTCTGTCTTCAAAGACGCTTTAAAGTACCATAGATCACTTTTACATCGCTTTACTGATTTTTTAAATATACGCGATATATTGCCGATCTCAACATTCTTTTTTACGGTAATATAATCAGTGTCTTATATATAAAAATCATTATTTTATTTTTATTCCTTGGCGGCAATATACAGAGTGGGTACCATATATCGAAAGCGGTCATTCTTCGTCGGCGGCAATATAACTAGTACCTACAATATATCGGAAATTATTATTCTATTAGTATACGTAATTATTCGTTGATGGCAATACAGCGACTACTCTACATCGAAAGTCATAATTATTCATTAAGGCAATATAACGAGTGTCTATTATATGGTAGAAATTATTATTCTATTGGTATTCATAACTATTCATTGATGGCAATATAATGAGAGGGTACTGTATATCGAAAGTTATAATTCATTAGCGGCAATATAACGAGCGTTTATTATATATCGGAAATTATTGTTGTATTAGTATTCGTAATTATTCGTTGATGGCAATATAGCGACTACTCTACATCAAAAGTCATAATTATTCATTAACGGCAATATAACGAGTGTCTATTATATGGTAGAAATTATTATTCTATTGGTATTCATAACTATTCATTGATGGCAATATAATGAGAGGGTACTGTATATCGAAAGTTATAATTCATTAGCGGCAATATAACAAGCGTTTATTATATATCGGAAATTATTATTGTATTAGTATTCGTAATTATTCGTTGATGGCAATATAGCGACTACTCTACATCAAAAGTCATAATTATTCATTAACGGCAATATAACGAGTGTCTATTATATGGTAGAAATTATTATTCTATTGGTATTCATAACTATTCATTGATGGCAATATAATGAGAGGGTACTGTATATCGAAAGTTATAATTCATTAGCGGCAATATAACAAGCGTTTATTATATATCAGAAATTATTATTGTATTAGTATTCGTAATTATTTGTTAATGGCAATATAGCGAGAGGATACTTTATATAGAAAATTGGAATTATTTGTCAACGGCAATATAACGAGTGGTCAGTATGTATAAAAATAGTAAGCGGCTGATGTATGTCGAAAGTTGTAATTAATCAACGGCAATATAACGAATCTACTATGTTTGAAAATCATTATTTTGTAATTATTGATTGACAGTAATAAAACGAGAAATTACTAACAGAAATTTTATTCATTCATTGATGGCAATATAATGAGCACCTGCTGTGTATCAAACATTATAATTACTTACTGACGGCGATATAATGAATGTCTGTTGCGTATCAAAAATCCTAATTATTCATGGATGGTAATGTACACAATTTTACCTACAGTGTACCGAAAATAGTAATTATTTCACCTACGGCAATATAGCGGACATTTACCATATATCGAAAGTCATAACTATTCATCACTGGCAATATAACGAACGAAAAATCGTAACTATTCATATTTCTTTCAAAATGTTGTCAAAAATGTTTATTTCAAATGATATTTAACATAACCTGTAATTAATAACTGAATTTGATTATTAGTCTAGACAAATTGCAATTAAAGATTGAAATTATTTTTTCCTTGAGGGAAATTTAATTAAAATTTTGATTTGATCGAATTAATAATTTTAAATAGACGATAAAATTAAAAATTAAATTTTGATTTCTAATCGGCAGTAATTATCGATTGAGAATTAATCTTTAATTAAAAAGGTCCTTAATGAATAATCACTTGACTTTTTTAATATGAAAACTTTGAATAAAAAATTAAGCTTCAATTTCAATTACAGAATCATACAATTAAAAATAAAAATTAAATATCTAATTAAAAGGAATAGAATTAAGAATTGAACGTTGATTGTTAACTTCTGTGAAATTGAATTAGAAATATTTATTTTCTGTACTTTATAATTACATGGTACAAAGTACCTTTTTTTTTATTTTCTTTTTAGAAACAAATTTGTTACAATTTTTGAAACTACTAAACTCGAGTAACATTTATTTCAGAATTGTTGAAAAGGAAAGAGGTATTCAAACGTGTTCTGTCGAACAAATAATTACAATTTTAAACGTTTCACATGCACCTGCTTCGCGCAAACGATTTCTGGAATGTTTTCCATAGAATTTTCTGGTATCCAATGGGAATAAATTTTTTACGTCCAGTTACCGGATTGGAAAATAAATGTTCAAAAAAAAGATGATGCTGCCCCGCGCAATATTGCCCAGAAAAAAATGTTTCGCGAAAGATATTCGAACTGCAAATTCAATCAACGCGTTTTGTTTATAGATATTGTATTTTTATTTTTCAGCTTCAATATTGAAATTTACCAGTTATTTTTTTAGC
Source organism: Megachile lagopoda (assembly GCA_036983795.1). Classification (NCBI taxonomy): domain Eukaryota; kingdom Metazoa; phylum Arthropoda; class Insecta; order Hymenoptera; family Megachilidae; genus Megachile; species Megachile lagopoda. Next base: position 1,168,128 of record CM072792.1, read on the forward strand.
GGGTCGTTCCACTGGTAATAAATTTCCCCGCTTATAAATCATTTCAATCGATGTCCGCGCTGAAAAAGAATTATACAATTTGAACAAAATGAAATTTTCTGATCGTTGATGTTTCATTTTTATCGTTCATTTTTATACATCGAATGTATTTTTACAAATTCAGACGACTTTTCATTTATTTATTTAAACTCCATTTATTAAAACTTCATTTATTAAACTGTATTTATTTATTTTCTTTATTTTTTAGTTATTATCATTAATTTTTAGACTTGAATTTGGGATGTCTCTTCTTCTAGTTCGACTTAGACCAATTTTTAAAATAAATAAGAAAAACCGAAAACTCAACATCTTTGATTCGAAGGAGAGGTTTCGAAAAATACGAAGGACGTATCTCGATTTATTTTTAAATTTCCCAAGCCAACCTCTCTCTTGTCGCTCGATTTACGAGCTCGAAAATCACTTTGCAGCTCATCCGTTTCATCGTCGGGTATTAGATTCAGCTTTGTGTTTTCTCCCTTGAAAATGACGAGAAAATAAATAGACACTATAAATCGTCGACGGAACAAATCGCCTACCGCTTATATAATTCGAATCGGATCTCGAGAAAATTTTAGTAACGTTCAAAGTCTTTTTGCAAAGACATAAATTATTTAGAATTTATTCTTGGAGCACCGAGAAGACGCAAATGTACTGTTCAAGTGATCGTGTTTAAAGCGTCTTTTAATTCTGGTTGATATTCTAACAAGGTTTTTTGGGAGAGCGCATATTTAGTTTCAGTGTATTTTGAATTTGAGATCTTTGGGGTTTTGAGATATGTGATATGTTGGGATATATGTATAGGATTTTGAGATATATGGGATTTTGGAATATATGGAATTTTGAGATATATGGTATTTTAGGATATGTGGGATTTTGTGATATGTGGAGACTTAAAATATTGGAGATTTGAGATATGTGATATTTTGAGATATAATTATAGGATTTTGAGATCTATGCGATTTTAGAACACATGAAATTTTAGAATATGTGAGATTTTGTGATATGTGGATTCTCAAAATATTAGAGATTTGATATATGTGAGATTCTCAGAATATTAGAGATTTGAGATATGTGATATTTTGGGATATATGGAATTTTGCAACATAAGGAATTTTGAGATATGTGAGATTTGAATGAATTTTTGAATATATAAGGATATTTAACATTTTGAATTTTTTAAGATTTTGGAATTTTAGGATTTTGTGGATTAGAAAATTTTTGTGATATTGTAATTTTGAAATTTTGGAATTTTAGGACATTCAGACTTTAGAATTATGCAATTTGAAAGACTAGGATTTTACGACTACAGTAAATTGGAATTGTAGAACTTCAGACTTATTCATCCGTTGTTGAGTAACTTCGGAACAGATACAAAATGTACTTATTATTTTTGAAAATAAAAAAAGTAACGAATTATTAAAGAAACTGCCGCAATTTATAAACATATTATAGTAGAAACATAGTCACATTTCATCATTCAAATGATTCTTAAAAATAATTATTTCATAGACGAGTCACTGTTTTTTTTATTTATAAATTTATGTGAGAAAATAAGACTGAGAAAATAGTACTGTATGAATGTGCAATTTGTATTGTCAAGTCGTATATCGTTATCATTTCATTATTTATTATCTAATAAACTGCAGAAATAATGCGCTGAATAATAAATAAAAAAATAAATAAAGATCTGGAGCATTGGAACTTACTCAATTCGCGTCCCGTGATTTCTTCAGAAGGATCATTGTAGCACAGAAGTCGTTCAACTTGCGATGTATCGTTAAATCCATAGACATGTATCCTATGATTCAATCTATAATTCAATCTGACAACACTGGTTTTCCGTTGGCAATTGTTCTAATCAGGTGCTACCTCATTTGTACCTGTCCAACCGCATCTGTCACATATCTTACATTGTTTTATCGATAATATGGCAAAAAGATGCGGAAAGCAATGATGACACGGGCCAAACTTTTCGCCTTTATTTCTCATTCGAATCAGGGCAAATTACAGCTTATTCCACAGCTAAATATGCTTGCTCGCGCTGGTATTAAATGCAAAACAATCTCTCATTGATACAAAAATACTCGAAATCCACGACTATGTTTTGTTGATTTTTGCTTACTTTTGTAGCGCTCGTATTACTGAATATTAATATAACATCGTTGAGCCATGACCAGCGCGCTATTAAACCTTCCTCTTTCGAACGAACCTAATTGCACTTCAAAACTCTTCTTATTTAAGAAAAGTTTATCCCCGCAATCTCGCATTTCGACTAATTTTGTCGATAATTTTGCCACTCTATCGCAAAACAGCGGAGTTCACCCTCTTAACCTCTGAGGTACGACTGAATTTTGCACGGGCCGTTTCTCTGTACGGCAGAGTGCGACGCGCGAATGAGACAGTAGAGTGAGCCATAGTGGCGCATGTGAGAGAACTTTCAGAGAGTACATAAAATAAATACGTTTTTGCACTTTCAATAAAATTTTATGGTAAGCTTTGCCCGTCACGTGTAACCATACTAAACTGAACTCTCCTTGTGATCTAGGGACTTTTTTGTTTAGATGGCGCTTCGTGCGCGAATCATAATGTAAGAGTACTAGTTTTGGCATTTTTGAGCTTGGTCCTACAGCGGTGTTCAGAATCCCCAGATTAAAAATTCAGCGCTACTACGCTCTTCGCCGGGATCGATTTGGTATACTGATTTTGTAAAAATCGCAGAATTGGCACGGGATGAATACTGTATTTTGACCTAAATGATTTCGTTACTTACACACGGACGGCAACAGCACTTCAGTAAATGTAAACATCCGTGATAGCCACTATAGTGGCACATCGTACCTAAGAGGTTAACACACTGTTGACTAGTGACGAGTTAACTCGTGTCTCCATGTCCAAACATTGCTGACCGGCTTCAACTCTGTTTGCACTAACAGCAGTTAAATCAATTTTTAAAATGCAACGTAATATAGAACATTGTAAAAGCTTCTGTCATTGTGTTCAATGGTGTTCGCTATATAATAAAAACATTACTTTCCCTGGCATTTCATAACAGTGTTACAAAAATTTCAGCCATGACTTAACAGTGACAAATTTTTAAATGAATTATATGCCAATGTTTTATCCCAGTATTGTCTATCATGCTACAAAAAATTATTAAAAGTTACGTAAAGACATGTCCAACGTTTCAGTTTATCATGTATAAATAAAGTATATTAAAGTTTTCACTTTCGTACTCACTTACGAAATAATAATAAGTGACACGAAATAAATTCTAAGTAAAATTGCCGGTCAACAGTGTGTTAAGAGCATCTCGTTTAACGCTGAGCCTTATCGGAACATAACCTCCTTAGTGGTGTCTCACTGTGGAAATTCGAAGATTTAGGAATTTGGAAATGAAAATTATGGAGTTTACGTACGTGAACTTATCCGAGGGAAGCCTATGTTGCATCCGAGTGTACATATATCTAGTTGGTGTTACGTAAATCGACCTCGATATGGAAAAGCTTACGCGTACGCGTTGTATTCGCTCTCGTCTCCACGCTTTCCGAAGACGCTCGCGAGCGTAACCGCGAGTCACTCGCTGATTCTAACGAGCCGATTTCACTGCGGTCGTTGCGTGAAAGTCAGGATGTCCGGTCCTAAGAAAAACTTGCTATGTAACATCGAACGAGATCGAAATTCTTCAAATAACTGATGAATTACCTTTTCGATACGGCATAATTATCAATACCTGATAATGATTCACTTTGCGTATCACTATTGCTTAATTTCCGTTTCTTGTGGTGCTATATTAAGGTAAAGGACTAGTTTTTAGATAACCTAAAAAAGCAAGGTTTTTATAAGTTGCACTCTTGAAAGTGTTTTAAAATTATTACTTCTGAAGTGACATGTTTACTAGTTACGAATATCTAAATTCATAATTGTAACATCCCGCTATATTTCTTTTACGTTTCTGTTAAAAATAGTTGTACTATTCAGATAACAAAATTCATACGATGTGAACATTTCGCGAATGAAATATCTTCTGGTTCAGCTACTAACGAACAGAGAATTACTAATTCTTTAATTTTTAAGAGTGGTCAACTTCTAAAGCATTTCTCGAATTTTTAAATATTCTTGTCAAAGATCCTATCGCCAATTTAGGCAATATAGGTTATGTAACTTGAGCGCCATCTTCCATAAAAATGGAAAACAATAAACTGAAGTAAACCTTTCAAATTTGTGTAACTTTTTTTTGAAAAGTAGTCTTGTTACATAACCTAGAAGGCTCAAAAATATCTCCCGGCATCGACCCTCGCTATTTAATGACAGAACTAGCTAGAAAATTTCTCTTAATTGGTCAGTTACTGGTACCATTACCTTAATTTGTTTTCGTTTTTGTGACGTCATATTAAGATATAAAAATTATGAATCAATATACTCTTCACTGTATCAACGAACGTTCAACTCCAACTACATATGTATACTTAGCTATAAGACATGACTCATTTCTATGAACGCATATATGTGGCCATACTAATCAAAGGGTTAAGAACATGTATTACTATCGTTATTGGTTGACGTACGATTGCTGTGTAACTTTATCGTTGCATCTAAATGCTAAGTTGTTGCGTGAAAGTCAGGATGTCCGTTGTAAGAAAAACTTGCTCTGTAACATCAAACGAGATCTAAATTTTTCAAGTAAATGATTGATATTAAGAACATCTACCGGTATCGTTATCAGTTATCGTACTGCTGCGACCTAAATGTTAAGTTGCGTATCAGATGTTCTTTATCGAGATTTGGAAAACAGAAAGTCACGATTTCATGACATAAAAATATTATGAAATAGCAGTTGAACGGTTACATTTGGTGAAAATGACCGCATGAAGTTTTTGTTGATTAATATTAATCAAAATAGTAAATATTAGTGTAAAATGGCTGATTGCTATAAGGAAATGACCCACTTTTGAAAATAGCGTCTGAAAGGATTGACATTTCAAATTCATAATTAAATATTTTGAAATTTCGGGATTTAACTTTTGAGAATTTTTTAAATGTAGAACTATAGAATTATAGAATTTTGGGATTTTGAGAATTTGAAACTGGAATTTTGGAACTTTGACAATTTCTAACTGGAATTATTCATAACTAATGAAATTTTAATGTTTCAAAGATTTAAAGTTAAAAAATTAAAAAATGTGGAAGTCACAAGCTCTGAAAGTACGAAATTCCCTAGTCCCAAAATCCAAATATCTCAAGTTACATAATTCTGAAGAAGTAAATTTCTAAAATTGTAAAGTTTGAAAATTTAAATTTGCAAATACTAAAATTTTCAAATTTTTAAATTCGCAAATTCCAAACTTGTAACTCCCATAATTTCCAAATTTCTAAATTAGCATATTTCAAATTTGCAAATTTCTAAATTAGCATATTTCAAATTTACAAATTCCTAAATTAGCGAGTACTAAAATTTTCAAACTTTCAAGTTGGCAAATCCTAAATTTGTAATTCCCATAATTTCCAAATTCCAAATTTTTAATTTGCAAAGTTTTTAAATTAGCGTATTTCAAATTTACACATTTCTAAATTAGCATATTTCAAATTTTCAAATTTCTAAATTTGCATATTTCAAATCTACAAATTCCTAAATTTACAAGTACTAAAATTTTCAATCTTCCACATTTGCAAAATCAAGAATTCCCAAACTGCAGTTCCAAAGTTTTGAAGAACTAAAGTTCTAAAATTGTAAAATCTGAAAATTACGAAATTACAAAATCTTAAAATTTTCTTGTCTCAAAATGTTTCAAATTACAAAACTTCAACGTCCTAAATTTCTAATATTCTAAAGTTTTAAAATTACACAATCGCAAAATTCAAATATTTCTGTATTTTTAATGTGTCAATATCCAAAATTGAAAAATTACGAACTTCTAAACAGAACTATAATTTTGCAAAATTGTGAATTTAAAAATGTCTCTCCTTCTAACCAGAAGAAATCTGAACTTCTCGTAATGGTACTTAAAATTGTACTTATTCTGTCAAATAAATATAAATTGCAGAATAATAATTAACAATCTTAGTATAAACAATTTTATAATACAAAAAATTGTATCATAAAATACGTTTATAAGAAAATCAAATAAACTGCATAATAATCTGTTTCATCGCGTTTGTTTATTTCGTTAATCTGTTTGTGTACAGATGCTATTCCGATAATAATAATACAATAATATATTTCAATAATCTTCAAATTGAAACGAAATTGTCGGATTTTAATAAATAACGAAAGATTGTGAATGATCGAAATTATTGACAAGAAAATGATATATAGGGTGTCAGTTTTTACCGTCACATTTTATTAACATATTTTATTCGTAAAATTAAAAAAAAAATGTTATATCAACATAGGGTTTTAAACATTTTAGTTATGTTAAACCTAAAATGACAAGACAATTTTCTTATATTAAGTATAAGGTGCTTTTCTTGAAATTTGTGTCGATTTTTATCAAGCTAAGGAATTTGTGCATTAATTTATGTTTTATCGGTCTTTTATTTATTTCTTAACTTCATTTTTAATTTTAAAGTAGATGTGTGTTATACATTGGTAGATTTAGTGCTAACAAATTATTTTTGGATACGAATAATATAGCAGTCATTTTGTACTATTTGATTTTTTTAATTTTGAGAGTAGAAGTATAAAATTATCATTTTAATTATCTTACCTATTCCACATATTTCAAATATTTCAAAATCCCATATTTCCTAAAATTCTAAATTTGTCAGAATGCTAAATCTTTAATATGATGAAATCACATATCTTCTAAGAATCCACGTATCTCAAAATCCTACACATGTCCTAAAATTCCACATATTCTCAAAACTCATATATTCTAAAATTACACTTATCCTCAAAACTCATATATCATAAAATCCCACATATCCTCAAAACTCATATACTCTAAAATTACACATATCCTCAAAACTCATATATCATAAAATCCTACATATCGTCAAAACTAATATATTCTAAAACTACACTTATCTTCAAAACTCGTATATTTTAAAATTACACATATCCTCAAAACTCATATATCATAAAATCCCACATATCCTCAAAACTCATATATTCTAAAATTACACATATCCTCAAAACTCATATATCATAAAATCCTATATATCGTCAAAACTTATATATTCTAAAACTACACTTATCTTCAAAACTCATATATTTTAAAATTACACATATCCTCAAAACTCATATATCATAAAATCCCACATATCCTCAAAACTCATATATTCTAAAATTACACTTATCCTCAAAACTCATATATCATAAAATCCCACATATCCTCAAAACTCATATATTCTAAAACTACACTTATCTTCAAAACTCATATATTTTAAAATTACACATATCCTCAAAACTCATATATCATAAAATCCCACATATCCTCAAAACTCATATATTCTAAAATTACACATATCCTCAAAACTCATATATCATAAAATCCTACATATCGTCAAAACTAATATATTCTAAAACTACACTTATCTTCAAAACTCGTATATTTTAAAATTACACATATCCTCAAAACTCATATATCATAAAATCCCACATATCCTCAAAACTCATATATTCTAAAATTACACTTATCCTCAAAACTCATATATCATAAAAATCCCACATATCCCAAAATACAACACATTCAAAAATCACAAAAAAATTCCAGCTGTGTAAAAATTTTCGATAGTTTTGTACTTTTGTTATAACTTTTTAATAAAGTGTTTGAAACTCTATGTTAATCTAAAATCTTTAGTAAATATTGACAAAAAAAGGTGCCCCAATAACCTTGATCTTGACACATATTATTAAGCACATGTTCCTGAGTAACTTAATCGTCTCATTGATCATTAAAAAGTTATTAACTATTAAAAATTTGTAAAAATCAAGACTTGCACGTAATGTGACAGTGAAAATTTCGACGATATTTGTATCGGTTTTTGGGATTATATAACGTGAATTTATAAATCAAGCTGAACAGCTCATTTTGAATTTCAGGTTGTGTAACTTGAGGAATGCTGTTCTAACCTAACCCAACGTAACATGTCTTATAATTAAAAATAAATGTCACAGAATGAATACCATGAATTATAATGCTAAGATAAATATTTAGAATAAGAGAGCCACCTCGATCACCTTGAAATATGTTGCGAAGGTCATCATTCTGAACAACTTGTTCCTAAACATATGATGGTCGGACTCTTTTAATCCTCGAGACATTTGAAAAAACAACGCGTTTTACTGGCAATATTAATAATACTAGCATCTCTTGTATTATTTTTGGGGGTTCGCCTTTCAAACTCTTTCACCCCCACGACGACAATAACCCCAAACCCTTGTGGGATTTACTTTTTTATGTACTTCGAAAACACATGTGGGGATTAATGAACTAGCTTAACCTAACTACTAACCTAAACTAGGTATGAGCTTAATACAGTCAAATGCTAAATGGATCACAGTCATTCGTTTAGACTTTCCAAGGACACATAATTGCAATAATTTTGAAAAACGCACCATGACAACGTATTTCATGGTCGAAATCGAAGGTGGCTCCCTTATTCTAAATACTATGCTAGATTGGGTTAGCTCAGTTCAGATTAATATTTTTGCAAATATTTTTTGTTAATGACTTTACAATAATCAACAAGCGACCACTCAGGACGACGACCTCAAGGTCTTCTGTCAATACTTCCCACATCTTTTTCTTATTTTTGAGTACGGAATATGTTGGTAAAATTTGGTAGAAACACGAGACACCCTGTACATTGTCAACCACGACATATACAATTAGCGAATAATCAACGATCGCATGATTTCTTTGAACCATGTGAACAGTATTATTATTCTACATGTACGATCTCACTGTCTGCATTATAGGTGCACCCACGTCGCCGTCATCCTGACCTGCCCGAGAAATCCTCATGAAAGACTGGGAACTCAGTACTCAGAATAGCATCGGTATTGTAGCCATTTCTTTTTTTATTTCACCCAACCTCACCCCTTTCTCTTTCTCTATCTCTCTCTCACTATACATATATATATATACGTACTTTTTATTATAAATAGCTCGTAATTACTCCGCGGCTATTTGTTAAACCGTTCTTCATTTTCATCTGTCTATTCTGTTCTTCATCTTTGTCCTTGTACTTTTGTATAGTTAGCGGTGGTGGTGATGGCTATTCTAACAACGAAATGTTACATAGAGTTAAAAGTTAGAAGTTAACGGTTTCAGTAATGAAAGAGTTCCTTTATTGCGTTTTAGCCTTGTAGTTATTCTTTTTGTATCTCCGACTTTTTAATACTTGATGAATTTCACTAGGCCAGGGATGAACTTATTAGCGCGACCAGATTAACTAGATTGACCAGATTTGATTAACTAGATTTGACTAAGTATTACTAAGTTGGTCACTGGATTTAAGATCATTGGTCATAAGATCATATCACTAGATTGGTCACTAGAGTTAAGAATTGTGATTTACAGAAATTATTTAGTTACTAACAGTTAATTTGTCTTCATTAAGTAACACTACTTCTCAATTGGGAGTTTCTAAAATGGAATAATTTAGAAATAAATTTATAAAATAGTATGGATACATAATTTAATAACATGATGCAAGAATTATCTACAGGTGATTATTATCTATTATAATTTGATGCAAGAGTTTATTATCTACAGAATATATTATATTGAAACCGGAATTTATAGATAATATGTTATGGGTTGTATAATAAATTTGTTTATATTGAAATATTTTCATTTATTTAAATACAGTTTATTATTTTTAGCAAAGCTACTGTATACAATTACAGTATACAGTATACAATTATCAATGTTTTATTCTAATTATTAATTATTTAAATATAGTTCTATGCTTATAGATTTTTCTTGCTACTCTTAATTATAGTATTCCGAAAATCAAAGTTTTTAAGTTTTTTAGTATTTTGAATACTATTTCAGTTTTTATGTATTTTTATTATTTTCAAATACGGTATTATTAAAAAGAAGCTATTAGTATTTCTTTTCTAACTACCTACATTTATACTTTATGAAATAACAGGTTTAGAATGAACTTTCTAATCTTTATTAAGTTTTTTGTTGTTTAAGCGTAGTTTTTATTCTTGCAATCTATATAATTATTGATATAATCAAGTTTTTATTATTTAACTTGTTAATTATTGAGGTATAATTTCATTAACGTCAAATTTTTTTGTGATTTTTATGTAATATTCTAATTAACAATCCAGATAAAATATTCAGTAATTTAGTTGATAATTTATAAAATGCTATGTGGATGTATAGAAGATATAGGCGTTTCAAAATACGATATTTTATTATATTAAAATATTACAATTATATATTATAATATTATATGTTTATTTTTTTCATTTATAGCAGTATTGTCCGAATATTTACATTTTATAGTTGTTTATTAAAATTTTCAGAGATTTTAATGAAACAAAAATAAAAAATTTTATAACTTTTATGTTTAAAGATTTACATTTCAAATATTTAAATTTGTTCACTTTCAAGTATTGAAAATGAAAAAACTTGAAAAATCCGAAATTGAGAAATTGGAAGATTAGTAAATTAAAAAATTAAAAACGTGAAAACCTGGAAAATTAAAATTGAACTTTCGGTACATTGGAAAATTACGAAATTTGCAACTTCAAGGTTTCCTGTGTTTGAAAAAAAGTTATCAATTTAAAAATTTGAAAATTACTCAGTTTTCGAATTTGAAAATTGTTAGATTTTTGAATTACAAATTTTTCCATTTTAGAAGTGGGAAATTGAGGCATTTAAAAATTGAAGAATTTTTTAATCAAATAATATTTTAATTTGAGAGTTTATAAATTTAGAATTATGGAAACTTGTTAATTTTGGAATTTCTAAATTTACTAATTTCTAAATTTTTTATTTTTTAAATTGAGAAGTTAAGGAATTCGAATGTAGTGAATTATTCTGAAAATACATTTTTCAAGTTTCAAAACTTGCAAACTATCTTAAAAAATGTAATTGTCTCCAATTTTCTCGATAAAAAAAAACAGATAATTTATAACGTCAATATCCATTAAAATTGAAAGTCTATATATTTTAATTTGAAAATCTATAAATTTAAGTTTGAAACTCGCTAAATTCGAAAATCTCTAAATATAAATTCAAAAATAGCCAATTTCAAAAATCATTAAATTCAAAAATCACTAAATTTAAATTAAAAAGCAACCAAATCGAAAAATCATTAAATCCAAAAATCTCTAAATTTAAATTAAAAAACAACCAATTCGAAAAATCATCAAATTCAAAAATCTCTAAATTTCAATTAAAAAGCAACCAAATCGAAAAATTATTAAATCCAAAAATCTCTAAATTTAAATTAAAAAATAGTCAATTTCAAAAATCAATAAATTCAATAATCTCTTAATTTAAATTAAAAAACAACCAATTCGAAAAATCATCAAATTCAAAAATCTCTAAATTTCAGTTAAAAAGCAACCAAATCGAAAAATCATTAAATCCAAAAATCTCTAAATTTAAATTAAAAAATAGTCAATTTCAAAAATCATTAAATTCAATAATCTCTTAATTTAAATTAAAAAACAACCAATTCGAAAAATCATCAAATTCAAAAATCTCTAAATTTCAATTAAAAAGCAACCAAATCGAAAAATCATTAAATCCAAAAATCTCTAAATTTAAATTAAAAAATAGTCAATTTCAAAAATCATTAAATTCAATAATCTCTAAATTTAAATTAAAAACCAACCAATTCGAAAAATCATCAAATTCAAAAATCTCTAAATTTCAGTTAAAAAGCAACCAAATCGAAAAATCATTAAATCCAAAAATCTCTAAATTTAAATTAAAAACCAACCAATTCGAAAAATCATCAAATCCAAAAATCTCTAAATTTAAATTAAAAAACCACCAATTCGAAAAATCATCAAATCCAAAAATCTCTAAATTTAAATTAAAAAACACCCAATTCGAAAAATCATTAAATTAAAAAATCTCTAAATATAAATTCAAAACTACCTTCGAATATCCATAAATTCAGCCTCGAAGATTACTAAATCCGAAAACCATTGAATTGAAAAATCAGAACTTAAATCCCGAAATCTGAAATTAGCTCAGTGTATCCCATAGGATTGCCGGTCAAACAGCGATGCCTGCACATATTCTTCAAATCCAAACAACGAAGTATACCCAATGATTCATTATTTCGATTCATTTCTCTTCTATCCCGTTCTCTTTCCCTCTGTCCGTCTCTCTGTCTGTTCTCTAGGCACGAGAGTGGCCGCAACCGCGAATTACTTCGCAATTCCCCGAAATTGCGCAATCCGTTCCGGCTAATGGCCACTGGTCCGTCGGTGGAGGAGGGTGGTGTCGGTGGTGGGGTGGTTGGGTGGTGGATGGGTATCGACGAGGGTGGTAGGGGTAGTCGGGTGAGCTCGAAGGGATGGATGGACCGCGGTGAGGTGGAACACGGGGAGACCATTAATTAAGCAAAATCATAAACCCGCTGGCCAAGTGCGTGGTTTGCATTGAAAAATATAAACGCCAGGCCCGTTACTTTCACGAACGGGATCTCTCTCTCTCTCTCTCTTTTACTCTCTACCACCGCAATGCACCGATTTATGTGAGTGTGTGTCTACATCCTGCTGCAGTTTGCGTCTGAAGGGATTTTATCATTGACACCATTGACGCAGTCACTGCAGTTTTCTACTGGATGTACTACAAGTAATGGTCAGCGTTCGTCGGTATGTGATGCATTTATGGCTGGAATTAAGATACAGTATGGGTGGAAAATATTACTACAATTCATGTAAGATACATCTTACATTAAAAATATAACAAAAATAATGAACGGCTCAATGAACCTTTATTTGCCCAATGAAGGTAATTTTAATGAAGGAAGCCTAACGAAACGAGGTTTTTTGATAGTTAGGTCCGTTCTTCAGGTGTTTACTCGGTTGTCCTCTTCAAAACCGTTCGTTGACAAAAGTTGACCGCTTGAACCATGGTCATTCGTGGTCCTGGGTATTCCTTTCATAAAAATGATAAAGTTCCCATTAAGAAATACTTTATTGTAACTGTGAGAGCTATATCTTCTGTTCACTGTGGTTCTTTTCACTAACTGGATCTCCATCGACAAATTTGAAATTTTTAAGCGGGTTAGATTTGTATCCTTCTGCTAAGCGTAACTTAACCTAACCTAACCTAACGGATCTTTCAAACGACTTCCTATGAATATTAGATCCGTTTGAGATTCACTTGATCACAGAGTCACATATTTAATGTTCATCCAATATGCGTTTTAGGGAAATTGATTGTAACAGATGGGATAAGTGCATTCTTTATTTTTGGGTATTCTGTGAAGCGTTTAATATTGGGTTTTGTGAATTTAGAGATTTCTTTCCACTTTATCAAATTTTTTGATTATTTATTTTAGAATTTTTTAATTTCGAATTTGCGGATCTATACAGTTGTAATTATACAATCTCACAGTGGCGAATCTCAAATTTCAAAACACGTAATTTTTAAACTACCATGTTCGCAAATTACAAATTGGAAAATCTAACTTCGAAAATCCAAATTCTTGATATGTGGTTTTTTAAAGGTGCAAATTTACGAGTTTCTAAATTCCAAATCCCTAAATTTGCAAATGTTACAACCTTCCAATATTCAAATTCGCAAATCGAAAATTTGAAAATTCAAAAATTTAAAAACTGCCAAATTTGCAAATATGCATACTTATAAAACCAAAATTCGCAAACTCCGGAATTTCCAAAATTTCAAGTTCACAAATTCTAAATTTATAAAACCTATAATTTTCAAACTCCAAATTTTTACATTTTTAAATTTGCGAGTACCAAAATGGTCAAACTTCTAAATTTACAAATTTGCAGTTTCAACATTTGCAAATTCAAAAATTTTCAAGCTATCAAATTTGCAAAATTTCATGTCTATAATTAAAAATTTGTTAAATACCAAAACTTCTAAATTTTCATATTATAGATTTCAAAATCCCTGAATTTCAAATGCTAAAATTTCCAAATTCCAAATTTTCATATAGTAAGTTTTTAATTCCTGAATTTTTTATGTAAAAATTTCAAAAATCCGAATTTTCAAATTTCTACATTTGTAAATTCCTATATTTGTTCATACTAAAATTTTGAAATTCCAAACTGCTGAATTTGCAAATCTCTAAATTTACATACTCCAAATTTTTTAATTTGTAAATTTTCATATTGTAAATTTCAAAATCCCTGAATTTCAAATGCTAAAATTTCCAAATTCCGAATTTTCATGTAGTAAATTTTAAAATCTCTGAATTTCAAATGTTATTTGCAAATCCCTAAATTTACATACTCCAAATTTTTTAATTTGTAAATTTTCATATTGTAAATTTCAAAATCCCTGAATTTCAAATGCTAAAATTTCCAAATTCCGAATTTTCATGTAGTAAATTTTAAAATCTCTGAATTTCAAATGTTATTTGCAAATCCCTAAATTTACATACTCCAAATTTTTTAATTTGTAAATTTTCATATTGTAAATTTCAAAATCCCTGAATTTCAAATGCTAAAATTTCCAAATTCCAAATTTTCATATAGTAAATTTTAAAATCTCTGAATTTCAAATGTAATTTGCAAATCCCTAAATTTACATACTCCAAATTTTTAAATTTGTAAATTTTCATATTGTAAATTTCAAAATCCCTGAATTTCAAATGCTAAAATTTCTAAATTCCAAATTTTCATATAGTAAATTTTAAAATCTCTGAATTTCAAATGTAATTTGCAAATCCCTAAATTTACATACTCCAAATTTTTAAATTTGTAAATTTTCATATTGTAAATTTCAAAATCCCTGAATTTCAAATGCTAAAATTTCCAAATTCCAAATTTTCATATAGTAAATTTTAAAATCTCTGAATTTTAAATGTAATTTGCAAATCCCTAAATTTACATACTCCAAATTTTTAAATTTGTAAATTTTCATATTGTAAATTTCAAAATCCCTGAATTTCAAATGCTAAAATTTCCAAATTCCGAATTTTCATGTAGTAAATTTTAAAATCTCTGAATTTCAAATGTTATTTGCAAATCCCTAAATTTACATACTCCAAATTTTTTAATTTGTAAATTTTCATATTGTAAATTTCAAAATCCCTGAATTTCAAATGCTAAAATTTCTAAATTCCAAATTTTCATATAGTAAATTTTAAAATCTCTGAATTTCAAATGTAATTTGCAAATCCCTAAATTTACATACACCAAATTTTTAAATTTGTAAATTTTCATATTGTAAATTTCAAAATCCCTGAATTTCAAATGCTAAAATTTCCAAATTCCAAATTTTCATATAGTAATTTTTAAAATCTCAGAATTTCAAATGTAATTTGCAAATTTCTAAATTTACATACTCCAAATTTTTAAATTTGTAAATTTTCATATTGTAAATTTCAAAATCCCTGAATTTCAAATGCTAAAATTTCCAAATTCCGAATTTTCATGTAGTAAATTTTAAAATCTCTGAATTTCAAATGTTATTTGCAAATCCCTAAATTTACATACTCCAAATTTTTTAATTTGTAAATTTTCATATTGTAAATTTCAAAATCCCTGAATTTCAAATGCTAAAATTTCCAAATTCCGAATTTTCATGTAGTAAATTTTAAAATCTCTGAATTTCAAATGTTATTTGCAAATCCCTAAATTTACATACTCCAAATTTTTTAATTTGTAAATTTTCATATTGTAAATTTCAAAATCCCTGAATTTCAAATGCTAAAATTTCCAAATTCCGAATTTTCATATAGTAAATTTTTAAATCTCTGAATTTCAAATGTTATTTGCAAATCCCTAAATTTACATACTCTAAATTTTTAAATTTGTAAATTTTCATATTGTAAATTTCAAAATCCCTGAATTTCAAATGCTAAAATTTCCAAATTCCTAATTTTCATATAGTAAATTTTTAAATCTCTGAATTTCAAATGTAATTTGCAAATCCCTAAATTTACATACACCCAATTTTTAAATTTGTAAATTTTCATATTCTAAATTTCAAAATCCCTGAATTTCAAATGCTAAAATTTCCAAATTCCAAATTTTCATATAGCAAATTTTAAAATCTCTGAATTTCAAATGTAATTTGCAAATTCCTAAATTTACATACTCCAAATTTTTAAATTTGTAAATTTTCATATTGTAAATTTCAAAATCCCTGAATCTCAAATGCTAAAATTTCCAAATTCAATATTTGCATATAGAAAATTTAAAAATCCCTAAATTTCAAATGCCAAAATTTCTAAATTCCAAATTTTCAAATTTCTTAATTTAAAAAACCCTGATTTTCAAATGTGAAAATTTCTGAACCCCTAAATTTGCAAGTGCCAAAATTTTCAAATCCCGAATTTCCAAATTTCGAAATTTTCAAATATCAAAATTTCCAAATTTCCAAAATTGCAAATCCAAAATCTGCAAATCATGAAATTTCCAAATTCCGAAACTTACGTATTCTACATTTACAAATCAAGGAATTTCTTCATTTGCACATTTGAAGCTTCCAACATATAAATTTGCAATTTCAAAATTTCAAAATCCTTAGATTTACAATTCTGAATTTTTGAATGTGCATAAAATAAAAATTCAAAACCTTTACAAATATGTTAATTCCGAAATCTTCAGACAATCTCTACATTTATAAATTTTTAACCTTTATAAATGTTAACATTTATAAATTTTAAACTTTCCAAATTTCCATTCTCATCTTACATTCTTTGTTCCATCAGTATGTTCCTTAGAATTTTATTTGCCATTGCTTCCTTGTTCTAAGTGAAATAGGAACAGAAATAGATTTTTCAACGGCTGTCTTGCTAAAGAACATAAAACTGGTGGTAAATGTCAAGAAGGAAAACGAAATACAGAGACTTGTCAGTTCGCTTCTCGTTTGTCGGTTTTCCGAGTGAATGAGGCGAGCACTGTAATTATCGGTCAAGTTAATTATCCAGACTATTTCTTGGCGATAACTTCATCCACGTCGATCAGATCGAGCCTAATTACTGCTTGGTGAACCTGTCGACAAACATGTATCTGAAAAGAAAAATATGTGGAAAGAAAATTCAGAGTTAAATCTACTGGTTTCATCATGACCGAAAGATAACAACTGTTGACGTTTATTTAAGAGTTTAGAGAAAATGATAGGCTACTGTGGCTTTTCTAAGATTAACCGGTTCAATTTTCTTATGTAGCGTACATATTATGTAAATGAGAATAGGACAAAAATGTATGTGGTTCTTATGTGAAATTTGGGGATATTGAATCATGCAAATTCCAATTCCCAGGTCCTTAAATTTCACAGTTACGAAATCTCCAAGTTCTGAAATTTCACAGTTACGAAATTTCCAAGTTCTGAAATTTAGAAATTTCCTAATATCCCCAGTTTCGAATTGAAAAATTGAAAAATTCTAGTTTCCACCATTTACTGTATAAATGTCTTGGTTTCCAATAATTTGACACTTATCAAACTCCTAATTTAACAATTCCCTGGTTCCAAACTTCCAATCCAGAAATTCCCTAGTTCCAACCTTGCGATTCGAAAAATTCCCTAGTTCCAAACTCTCTATACGGAAATTCCCTAGTTCCAACATTGCGATTCGAAAAATTCCCTAGTTCTAACCTAGCAATTCGAAAAATTCCCTAGTTCAAAACTCTCAATACGGAAATTCCCTAGTTCCAACATTGCGATTCGAAAAATTCCCTAGTTCTAACCTAGCAATTCAAAAATTCCCTAGTTCAAAACTCTCAATACCAAAATTCGCTAGTTCCAACCTTGCGATTCGAAAAATTCCCTAGTTCTAACCTAGCAATTCAAAAATTCCCTAGTTCCAAAATTTCAATCCGCAAATTCCCTAGTTCCAACCTTGCTGTTCAAAAAATTCCCTAATTCCGACCTTGCAATTCAAAAATTCCCTAGTTCCTAAATCTCCAGATAAAAAATTCTCCACTTTCTAATATTTCAGATAAAAATATTCGTTTCCACCCCTTTTTAATGAAAAATTCTTTAGTTTCTACGTACCTAATTAAAAAATTCCCTAGTTCCCAATGTACCTGACTAAAAATTCCCTAGTTCCAATCCACCGATTACAAAATTTCCTAGTCCCCGAATTTAAGGTCAAATAAACTTTCCAGTCCTCAAAACTTCAGATGAAAATTTTTAACTCTGCAACTACATCTAATTCAAAATTCCCTAATTCCCAAATGTGTAGTTAAAAAATTTCCTGGTTACTCACATACCTAATTAAACATTTTCTAGTTCACACATCTATCTAAAAAATTCACTACTTTCTATTTTAGGTGAAAATTCCCTATAGTCCATAGCGTATTTATCAGAATTCCCTAGATTCAACGTTCTCTAATTACAAATTCCACTCCGAATTAAAAATTCTTTAGTCCTTAACTAGTTTAATTAAGAAATTCTCTAGCTTCTACATCCTGAAATTCCCTAATTTCAAAATCTCAAAATTTTCGACGTTTTAAATATTGAAATTCTGAAATTTTCAAATGATCAAATCTCCAAATTTTCAAGTTTCAAAATTCCTCAGTTCCCTATTTTTCAAATACCTAAATACTTAAATTTCCAAATCCCTAAATTCTCAAAATTCCTACACTCAGTACCCCTAAATTCCCAAATCTCAAAATTCTCGAATTTCGAAATTCTCAAATTCTATATTTTCCAAATCATCAAATCACCAAATGTTCAAGTTTCTAAATTGCCAAATTCCCCATTTTGCAAATACTTAAATACTTTAATTTCCAAATCCCTAAATTCTCAAAATTCTAAACACTCAGTACCCCTAAATTCCCGAAAACTCAAAATTGTCAAATTTCCAAATTCTCAAATTCTAAATTTTCCAAATTATCAAATCTTCAAATATTCAAGTTTCTAAATTACCAAAATTCCCATTTTTTAATTACCTAAATACTTAAATTCTCAAATCCCTAAATTCTCAAATTCCCAGGTATACAAATTGTCGAATTTCCAAGGTCGCAAATGTGCAAATGTCAGATTTCCAAATCCCCAAATTCACAAATTTTCCAATTTCAAAATTCCCAAATTCCTTATTTTTCAAATACCTAAATGCTTAAATTTTCAAATCCCTAACTTCTGAAATTTCCAGATACCCAATATCCCCCAATTCTCAAATCTCCAAATACTCAAATTTCCGGGTCCCTAAATTCCAGGATCCCCAAATTGTCAAATTTCCAAATCCCCAAATGTCCAAATGCCAGATTTCCAAATCCTCAAATTCTCAATCTTCCATATTTCTATACTCCCAAATTTTCATAGTCTCATAATCCCCAAAATCTTACATCTTCAAATTTTCTAAATCCTCTAAATTCAAATCTCTAAATTCTGAAATTTCCAGACACCCAATATCCCCCACTTCTCAAATCTCCAAATACTCAAATTTCCGGGTCCCTAAATTCCAGGATCCCCAAATTGTCAAATTTCCAAATCCTCAAATTCTTAATCTTCCAAATTTTCATAGTCTCATAATCCCCAAGATCTTACATCTTCAAATTTTCTAAATCCTCTAAATTCAAATCTCTAAATTCTGAAATTTCCAGACACCCAATATCCCCCACTTCTCAAATCTCCAAATACTCAAATTTCCGGGTCCCTAAATTCCAGGATCCCCAAATTGTCAAATTTCCAAATCCCCAAATGTCCAAATGCCAGATTTCCAAATCCTCAAATTCTCAATCTTCCATATTTCTATACTCCCAAATTTTCATAGTCTCATAATCCCCAAAATCTCACACTTTCAAATCCTCCAAGTCCTCTAAATTCAAATCTCTAAACTCTCAAACTTCAAAATCTCCATACACTCAAAATCTTGGACTTCCTCATTTCTGAATCTCCAATTACCCCATTTCTTAAACCTTGATCTCCAGATTTCTTTCCCTTCTTCACCAACCTCTTCTCCTCATATTCCCTGAACCGTGCTGTACATGTACAGTTACAATCTTGTTCCCTGTTGTTCGATCCTGTTCGTAGCGATTACTAATCCATCGCTAGATATTACACGAGCTTCCAGTCAGTTCTCGAAGTAGCCTGGACATAGGTGTATTGTGTGTATGGGGAATACGCATATTAGTTAGCACGGTGTACGCAGTGGAGAGGCAGGTCGAGGCATATCGAGGTCGACCGGTTCTCCAACAGCCGTCAGCCGTTAAGGGACATTGCGACATGCACGAGAAAGAACCTAGGACCTAGCTTCTCTCTCTTAGTCGTCTTTTGCGCTATGCGAACTCCACCAATTGCAAATAAATTATTGTCCGATCGTGCCATGCCATTGTCGCTCGACTGACCTCCTCGAGGTTGTCTCCGGCAATAAACTGTTCTTTTGGTACCCATATACCAAACGGAGAGACAATTTTAGATAATATATCTGCTATTTTCTTTAGTGTTGTATGGGTTAGCTTTGGTTAGGAATGATAAACTGTTACTTTGCTGTTCATACACAGCGAATGGACAATTTTAGCCCTTTGCACTCGAAATAGCTTGTTCGGTTCAAAAATTTCGTGAAATGTCACTTGCGACATTTGAAATTCAAGTTTCAGATCTAGCAGATACTGCTGTTTTTAATGTAAGATCATAGCAACAATGAAGTTCAGTGAAATTTTTATACTGTTCAGAAACCTGATTAAAAACGTGTCTGAGAAATTTTCATGACAGAAAAGTATCATGAAATGTCACTTATGATACATCAATTTAAAGCTTGAGGTCTAACGAAAATGTCTACATAAAGGTTTCAGTAATACTTCCAATGTGACGTGACTAATTTCAAATTATAACAGATAATGACCCAGACTGAAGCTCGTGAATTGTTCAAAAAATCAATTTATTATCCAGGACGTCTAACTTAATTTCATGACAGAAAAGCTTCACAAAATGGCACTTCTATCAATTTAAACCTTGAAATCTAATAAAAATGACTGGATAAAGGTTTCCTGGCCGCTTTTAATATGAGATGACTTATTCTTGATCACAGTAAACAATAAATCTCAAATTAGACTCTCAAATCTATAGTTTCTCAAAATTATACGTCTACAAGTCCCTAGATCACAAATTTTTAGATCCCCAAATCTTAGAACTTTACACTCTTTCATTCTCAAATCCCAAGGTCGCCAAATCCGTAAATCTCTAAATATCTGTCACAAAGTTCCTAACTCTACATATTCTACATCCCCAAAAATTAGATTATCCAATTTTTATGTAGCTATATTCCTATATTCTCAAGTGGATGTACTCCAAATCTAGGTTCTCCTATCACTCGATTCCTACATTCGGAAATCTTCAAATCTCGAGATCTGAACTGTATATCTCAAAATCCTCTAATTCCCAGATTTCTATGTTTCCAAATCTGTAGATTCCCGTATTCCTCGATGTCCAAATTCTGAGGTCCCAAATCTCTATATCCTCAAATCTCCAAATCCCTGGATTCCCATATCTGTAAATTTCTAAAACTAGATCCTGAAATTTATATGAAATTTATATTTCCACATCCTCAGGTTCCTATATTTTAGATTCGTAGATTCTCCTATTCCTCGCTCCCCAAATTCGAAAATATCTAAGTCCGAAGAACCCAACTGTTTATATTCTCAAATCACCAAAAATCACTGGATTCCAGTATGTGTAGATCCTCACATCCAAATATAGATCCTTACATACAGTATGTTTCTAAATCGCCAAATTCCTATGTCCTCAAATCTCTAACTTCCCATATTCCTCGAATCCCAAATTCTAAGGTCCCAAATAGCTATATCCCCAAATCTCCAAATCCTCAAATCACGAAATTCCGAAATTTCTAAATCCTCGAAGACCCCCAAATATTATTGTCCTCTAATCCTTTGAAACTCATCCAAAGACCCTCAAATACCAATATCCCATAATTCCCAGATTCCCAAATGTTAAAACTTAAAAACTTCTACATTCCCATAACCGTAACCCAAGTCTTAAACTCCTAAAATTTCTACGTACCCTAAATTTACGAATCCTTGAATATCCCTAAAAGCAGACGAATCTCTCCCTCGGTTGTCAAATCGGACAACCAGCCCTCCTAGAGAAATCAGATTTGAGGTTGACAACAGAGATTTATGAATCAACCTACAGTCTACAAGATCGTGGACGCGATATCTGAGTGCAAGTAAATCTTTTCTGTAAAAAGGTTGTATAGGTCGAAAGTACATTTAAAGAACTAATACGCATTTGCTTAATAATGTGTCCAATCACCACCATTCGCGATTATTTCTGGGCATACTTTCAACCATGCAGCGTGTGAGACAGGAAGAGATTTGCATATTTCTCGAATACAAACTAGCGTCTTCAATTTTAAAATACGCTTTCCTCGGAGTTTGTACTTCATGAGAGACCAAACATTTTCGATTGGATTGGCATCGGGGGACTGAGATGGCCAATCCAACACGTTGACACCATCCTGTTTTCCATTCCGTACAAAGGCGGCTTCGGTGTTTGGAGTTGTCCTCTTGAAGTATCCAATGGTCTCTGGTTCTTTTAAACCAATGTTACGATACTAAGAGACCCCTTTGGTACAGTTTAATCATCTTCTGAGCATTTAAATTATCCGGAAAAACGCATAAAGTTCCGAAACCCCGCCGCACTAAGTTCCGTAGCCCGCTTCGAACCTCGATCAGGGAGATCATCGACACAGTTTGTCTCTTTATAACGTTGCATACACTTATTAAGCAGTCGTCCCTCCTAGAGAAATCAGATTTGAGGTTGACTGTAGAGATTTATGAATCAACCTATATTGTTGGCCTGCGTACCGCTCGTTACGTATATGCTGTGAGAAAGTGCAATTGAACCGAGTGCCGGTGAAACCGGAATAGAAGCATAGAATCGCCGTGGTTGTTTTCCGTATGCGGTCGTTTTAATAACGCAACGATAGGAATCCTTGATAAGAAGATATTAACCGGTAGAACGATCGCGAACCCCTGGAAAAACGTGGGACAACGCTCCTACCTGTGTGATTCACTCGGAACGATTTTCCATAAAGCCAGGTTAGGTTAGCCATCAGTCGCTGTGCAAAATTTAAACCACGCTCGCTACGGGAATTTTAGGTTAATGGAACGGCCATTTTTCTGATACTTTCGTTTTAGATATTCGAATAGAAACGCAGGAAGTCAACAGCTCGTGTGTTTATGCATCCTGTGTTTTATTGCTTCTTAATTTAGAAGAGATCGGATCACGATTATATTCAGAGGAAATTAGTGTAACTTATTTATTTGTTGTGATACTAAAATGGTAGTTGTGAGAATTAAACGGTGTGGGACAATTACTATACTTCGTAGCAAGGCTTCAAAATCTGTGTTATTATTTTGATAGTATAATTGACTTTTTATTCATGTTTTTGAGGCGTTTTTTATTAAACTTGACACTTTATTAAACATAACACGTCGTTAAAATGGTAAATTTTAGAGTTCTTATTTTTAGTTACGGAAATTGAGAAGTTTTTGTCAAAATGTTAACCTTCGTCGAAATTCAGCATCTTATAAGTTAGTTTACTTATTATCCATCATTCATTTATTCTATCACTATAGTTTCAACTGAAAAATTACTGGTCACCAAATGTCCGTAAATCAAGTATAATCTACCCTAAAGTATAAGAACAATGTAAGTAATAATAATTGAACATTATTCGATTAAATTGTCAACTAAGTTCATAACATTTTTATTTATTTTTCTTCGAAGTGTCTTGAATTTTAAAGATGTTTAAGATGGTCAAGTTAGGTGACGCACCTTGTATACAGATATTTAATTTGATATTTAATTAATCGATTTTCTTCAGAAACGATTCTTTCCATAAAACAAAGTTAACTGATTTTTCTAAAATAACGACTCCATCGTCGAACGACACATTATTGGAGGATTGGACAGCAGGATTTATAGATCGACTTAAATATATTCCGCGTTCGGAATTATTATCGAAACCAAAATGGTTCCGCGCGAATCCTTCTGTCGATAAATTAATAATTAACGCTTCGTGACTAGCAGCTGCGGTACTCGGAATTATGGCCGAATTTCGAGCGCTGCTACAGCCACGAATAGACTTAATGCGGTTTATTGTAACAATCGTATCAAAGTGCAGTTAATGGTGTAACATCGTTGCTGGATTAAACTTTATTAATATCAACGGAAAGAACTAGGTAATCTAGATTATTATATATACTATTTTTAAATTTTCCGCTTTTCGAATTTTCTAATCCTCTTTCTGGATTATTAAATTTCAAAATTTTTTAATTTTCAAACACCTAAAATATCTAGTTGACGAAATTAAAATTTTAAAAAATGTTTAGATTAAAACTCTCAATTTCTTAAATTTCATAAATGATCAAATTTATAATTTTGTAAATATGTAAATTCCTACATTTAAAAATTTCCAAATTCATAACTTTCTAAATACGTGAATCCCCAAATTAAAAAATTTCTAAATTCATCACTTTATAAATACATAAATTCTCAAATTTTGAAATTCCCGCGTTCATGACTTTCTAAATATTCAAGCTTATGAATATCTTAATTACAAGTACAAAAATTTCAAAGTTTCAAATTTTCAGATTGTATGGTACTTAAATTTTCGAAATTCCAAACTTCCAGTTACAGAATTGCTTAATTATCAAAAATTTCAAATTCTCAGTATTCATATTTCCGAATATCCAAATATCCTAATTTGTGAATTCATAACTACACAAATTTCTAAATTTAAATATTTTTTAATCTCCAAATTTCCATATTCCCAAATTCCTAAATTCCCTAATTTCTAAATTTCCTAATTTGTATGTTTTCTAATTCCTACATTCCCAGATTTGCAAATTCTCAAACTCCCATATTCCTAAATTCCAAATGTGCAAATTTCTAATTTTCCAAATTCCTAAATTCTCAAATTTCCAAAGTTCCTAATTTCTAAATTTCCAAATTCCTAAATTCTCAAATTCCCCAGTCCTTAAATTCCTAAATTTTCTATTTTTCCAGTTCCTAAATTCCTAAATTTCCAAATTCCCGAATTCCCTGATTCTTAAATTTCCAAATTCATAAATTTTCAAATTCCCCAATCCTTAAATTCCTAAGTTTCCAAATTCCCTAGTTCTTAAATTCCCACAGTTCAAAATTCCCTAATTACTAAATTGACAAATTCCTAAATTGTCACATTTCCACATTCCTAGATTTTTAAATTTCAAAATTCCCCAGTTTCAACATTCCTAAATTTCCAAATCCCTAAATTTTCAAATTCCCCAATCCTTAAATTCCTAAATTCCTAAATTCCTAAATTCCCTGATTCCCAAATTTCCAAATTCCTAAATTCTCAAATTCCCCAATACATAAATTCCTAAATTTCAAAATTCCCTAATTACTAAATTGACAAATTCCTAAATTCTCACATTTCCACATTCCTAGATTTCTAAATTTCCAAATTCTCCAGTTCCTAAATTCCTAAATTTCTAAATTCCCAAATTATGAAGTTCATACAATTATCCACCGAAACCTCTTCTACAGCCCCGGCACTACAAATAAATTTACGATTCCATCCCACCCCAACCGAAAGCACTACTTATTCCAACATACATGCTCCATAAGTACATGTACCTA
This sequence comes from Megachile lagopoda, assembly GCA_036983795.1. Lineage (NCBI taxonomy): Eukaryota > Metazoa > Arthropoda > Insecta > Hymenoptera > Megachilidae > Megachile > Megachile lagopoda. Next base: position 1,193,888 of record CM072792.1, read on the forward strand.
CATCTCTCCATGCATACAAAGAATATCATTGTAACTCAATAGCACGGTTTGCTAACTCCCCCAATTATCAGCATAAACCATTTCCAAGTATTTACCTGCAACGGAGATTTCCTAGGTATTAACGAATAATTTTAACATGAGATTTACGGAACCCGTCAAAATGACGGATCATAGATCTCTTATTTTAAATGATAATATTTATTAAGAAATTTTTGTAAAAATATATGTCAACTTTCGTCAAGCTAAAGAATCAATGTCTTATGCAGTTCACAGATCATTCCCAATTTATTTATTCTTCTACTTTAGTTCAAATTTAAATATAAGTGACCATCAAACGTCCGTAAACCTAGTGTTAAACACTGAATTTACAGAACCTGAAATGACGGATTTTAAATATCTAAAATCACAAAAATTATTAAGAAGCATTTGTCAAAATGTATAAAGAATAATCGTATAAGCTAGTTTCATATGATCCATTATTTAGTTATTTTTATAATTTAGTTTCAATTTAAATATTAGTGTACATAAAACGTCTGTAAGTTTAGAGGCAATGAAACTTACACAGTACGTGGTTTTCGAAAAAGTATTTAATGTACATGTTTGTTGGCAATTATACATATTTGGGGGATGACAATAGCTCGCAAGGTTGATACCTTTCTCTATATCTTTAAAATTTGTTATGATACAAAAAATATTGTATACGCAAATTTTGGAGGCTTCTGGGACAACTCGATCTGCAGGTATTCGTTTGTCTGTTTGTCCGCACCACGCTACGGGCTGCAATTTTGGATCTTTGACTTGAAATTTTGAAGGGAGACTCGTGAGACGCCCTATATTTGCTGTATAGATTTTTGCGGCAGTCCGACGACAAGAACCTGTCGTCATCAACGTCAGTCGTCGTCGAATCGATCAAGACTGTGGTTTAGTATCGTTTTCGATAATATTTGACACACAAAATCGACTGAAACCACATTGAAAGCTCTGTAACTCATCGTTGACGACAGTACTTGATCATCATTGACGTTAGTCATAATAAAATTAAGAATAATTATGTTTGGTATCGATAGCCTCAGACACGTTTAATCGTTTGGAACGACTTTCAAATCGAACGACTTATATTTCAAGATGTTAAGAAAAATACGCTTCCTATCCCTAATTTCAAGGGATCATCCCCTAAATATGGACATCCATGAATAAAAAATGGGATTATGGAATGTTATGAATAAAGCGAATGTTTGTCAGATATTTTTTCAAGAACTACGTACTGTGTAAGTTTCATTAGAATCGGATATTAACACTTGGGAAACTTCTCTTGTTAGTATATCATTAATTACTCGACAGGAAAACACTTGTGTAAGCATATGCGTACATCTTATATATCTGCAGATACATCTTGTATATCTACGTATGTACACTCGGGTGCAACGTAGGCTTCCTTTCAATAAGATAAATACAGAGGAATCAAGAGTTTAAGTCTGATAACATTCACTTGATTTTCTAGATTTTTAAATTTCTAACATTATTTTATTTTAACATTTGAAAATATTAGGCGTTTAAATTTCCTAACCATTAAACTTTCAAATTCTCTAAATTTTTGACTTCTCGAATTTGTTCAATTTTCAAATAATTAATTTCTTAAATACTATATTTTTTTAAATTTTAGAGTCAATTTGTTAAGTTCCAAAACTTTCCTAATTTTAGAATCACCAATTTCTCAAGTTCTCGAATTTTCTAACCACGAATTTGAAAAATGATTACATTTCTTATGTATACAGATTTATTATAAGATACATTGTGAAAGATAAACTTCAATCAATGTAGAAACTATACGATATGAGTGAAAGTTCAGATCGGAAAGATTTTCTTGTATCGACACTTTACTATAACCTCTATCAATTTCTTTTCAAGCGTATTTAGATGTTTCACACATGGAAGTCTACGATCTTGACTATCAGATGTATCACGTGATTGTCCGAATAGTATCGAAGAGAAACGATGTTACCCGACGTGTCATTGCTCGTCCGTTTACCGCGAATCTTACGAGTCTTACTACTGCGAATCTTACTAAAGTCTCGATATAATCGAAGCTTGAAATTACAATTAAATATGTTCCAAATTACGTAATGTTTGATCTCATTTCAATCAGGAAAATGTCAATATATGTTGATAAAAGTTTGATAAGCAAAAATCAAAAGTAAAAGTTTTATTCTTGCATTAAGATTGTCTCACCGATAGGTTACTCTTTGTTTACGTTCGGTCATTCGGACGTTTCCTTCGCTCGCTTTTCTACGTTCAATAATCTTCAATCAATGTAAGAACTACATGATATAAGTGAAAGTTCAAACTCAAAAAATTGTCTTATATCGACACTTTACTATAATCTCTATCATTCTTTTCGATCGCATTTAGACATTTCAGACGTGGAAGTCTACGATTTTGTTATACGTATCACGTGATATCCGAATAGCACCGAAGAGAAGCGAAGTTACCCGATGTGTCATTACTCGTCCGTTTATTTTATTTTCATAAAAAGAAGAGCGATTTTCTTCTAACGAAAAATATATTTCGAATTAAATCGTGTTTGGTTTTACTTCAGTCAGTAAAATGTTACAAATACCATAAACATTCGCGTCGCGAATGTTCGTCAGCCGTTCAAGCAGATATACGACAGGATGGTGTCAGGAAGAAGTAGCAAAAAAGTAAGGTGGACAGGGACACTGGAGTATCGGTATAATTTTGTAATCAAACAAGCCGGTTGATGCTGTTTAAGGCTCGAGACAAGTCTCGTGATTCCTGGCACACGGCTCTCTGGAAAATCCGACGCCGCGTGTCGGCGCATCGTTTCTCCTGTAAAGATCAAAGGCTGGCGAATCATGGCAAAAAGGGGCAATTGCTGGGACGAGGGGGGCTGCAAGGGGGGCAGAAGGGCAGAGGTATAGTCGTTGCTCGTTCCTTCAGACACTGAAATCACGCGAAGGTGTACACTCGCCCGCAATACCCATTTCCTTCAACTAATTTTCAAATTCTTCAACCTCTGTGTCTCAAATTTTTTAATTTATATATATTTCTGTATTTGTGTGATAATTAAATGAAAGTTTACATAATTTTAAAGATTTCATACAACACGGGAAGACAATTGTAACGATATGAATGGCGCATACGAAGTAAAGCGTATTAGAGGAAACAACACGTATACAATTACTTCGTATCTTTTATTTTGTTTATTACTGTATTCACAATGAATATGCAGTGCTTGTCAACATGATTCCTTTTTACATTTTAGGCATGTAGAATTATTTTGAAATAATCCGACAGTGTATTTGCGAATTTCCAAGCTTCTAAATTTTCGATTCTCAACATTTCGATAATTTGAGGCGCTGAGATCACACGATGGTGTGTACTCGCCTGCAACACCAATTTCCTTTGAATAATTTTCAGATCTTCGCATTTTGAATTTTGACAATTTCAAGTTTCTTAAATTTATAAATCACCGGGTTTTTACATGTCTCTAATTCTTAAGCTGCTCGAATTTCTAAATTTAAATATTTGCAAATGTTCAAATTTTTTAATTTTTAGTTTTCAATATTTCGAAAACTTCAAATCTTTAAATTTTTAAAAAATTCCTTGAATTACCAAATATTTGAATCTTTAAATTTAAATTTCCGAGTCCCCAAAATATGCCAAATTATTGGATATTTAAATTTTTATATTCCCCAAATTCCCTAAATTAGAAATTCCCAAATTCATAAATATGAAAATCCCCAAATTCTTAGTATTTTTCAAATGCCCCAAATTTTTGAGATTTAGAAACTCTTATATTTCGAAATTCTCAAACTCCCTAAATTCTAAACTCTTCCAAAAGTATCAAATATTGGAATTTCCAAATTTCACAAATATCATAATTCTTAAACTTCCGAATTTTGAAAACCACAGTTTCTCAAAATTTCCCTAACATTCAAATTCTCCAAATATCCCCATTTCAAAGTTTTCAGATTGTGGAATTTCTAATTCTCCAAATATCGTAATTTTAAAATCCTAAATTTCCACATTTTGAAATTCCCAAATTCTTCAAATTTCCCTAACATTCAAATTCTAAAAATATCTTAATTCCAAAACCTTTAAATTTACAGAGTTTAAAATTCTTAAATTGTCTAAATACCCTAATTTGAAAGTCCTTAAATCCCTCAAATAATTCCCAAATTTTTAAATCCCCAAATTCTCCAAATTTCTCTAACATACAAATACCACAGATATTCCAATTTTAAAACGTTCAAATTTACAGAGCTTAAAATTCCTAAATTGTCTAAATACCCTAATTTGAAAGTCCCTAAATCCCTCAAATAATTCCCAAATTTTGAAATCCCCAAATTCTCAAAATTTCCCTAATATTCAAATACCAGAATTATTTTAATTTCAAAACCTTTAAATTTACAGAGTTTAAAATTCTTAAATGTTCTAAATACCCTAATTTGAAAGACCCTAAATCCCTCAAATAATTCCCAAATTTTGAAATCCCCAAATTCTCAAAATTTCCCTAATATTCAAATACCAGAATTATTTTAATTTCAAAACCTTTAAATTTACAGAGTTTAAAATTCTTAAATGTTCTAAATACCCTAATTTAAAAGACCCTAAATCCCCCAAATAATTCCCAAATTTTGAAATCCCCAAATTCTCAAAATTTCTCTAACATTCAAATACCACAGATATCTTAATTTTAAAACGTTCAAATTTACAGAGTTTAATATTCCTAAATTGTCTAAATACCCTAATTTGAAAGTCCCTAAATCCCTCAAATAATTCCCAAATTTTTAAATCCCCAAATTCTTCAAATTTCCCTAACATTCAAGTACCAGAAATATTTTAATTTCAAAACCTTCAAATTTGCAGAGTTTAAAATTCCTAAATTTTCTAAATACCCTAATTTAAAAGTTCCCGAATCCTTTAAACTTCTATAATCCTCAAATTTCGAGATTTTCTGAATATCCTACTTTCAAATCCCCAAACTCTCCATATTTCTTAAATACCCGAAATTTTTCAAATATCTATCAAAAAGTAAAAGAGTGCATTATAATTCAACATAATGGTGAAATTCATAATTTCGTATTCACACTTTGCACGTTGGAAACAATGAAATATAAGAAAAGTGGAGTTATAACTGCGAACGAAGGAAAGAAAGAAAATGAAAGAAAGATGTCGAGCAACGACAACAAAGCAACGTTCGAACGAATAAGGGGCGATTTCCTCGCAGACTGTTTCCACTGAAGTATTCACGAGGGGTAAGTGAGGGAGCAAGCACGAAACTTACGCGACGGAAAAAGACTCGACGAGTGGAAAGAGTAGGGCGACAAGTGCACCAAGGGACCAGTCGTGTGGGAGGAAAAGAAAGGAAGAAAGAAAGAATGATCGAGCAACGGAGAACGTGTGCAGACGCGCCAATTACGAACTGGCCCGAAGACGGCCATTAAGAGTACGTCTCGACAAACAAACGACTTTCCCTTTTTGCCCTCTCGATACTTGATCTCTGCTGTACACTGTACACTGTTCTACAAAACCATTTACAGTCACGATGTGTATGTAGACACTCACTTTGTACAGTCACTTTGTGGAAATTGTACGCGAAGAATGTTGACTTCCAAAGTCAAGAGACACGGGGATGGTTGAAACTATTATTTCAGGTTGGACAATTTCGAGACTTGGACATTGTGGAATTCAAATGTTATTTAGACGTTTGCCTAGACATTTATGTCTAGGGAATTTTGATGTTTAAAAGTTTCTTTTGTTCGAATGTTTTGAAGTGTACACATTTACAAATCTATAGATGTGTATATCTGAAAACTGCAAAATTACAAACCTATAAATCTGCATATTTACAAGTCCAGATACACAAGTCTACAAATGTGCAGTCTACAAACCTGCAGATCTACAAATGTACAAATCTACAAATCTCGAAGTCTACAAATTTACAAATCAACAAATATACAAATATATAAATCTACTAATCTACAAATTTACAAATCTGCAAATCTACATATCTAAAAATTTGCAAAACTACAAATCTACAAATCTGCATATCTACAAGTCTGCAGATACACAAGTCTACAAATGTGCAGTCTACAAACCTGCAAATCTACAAATGTACAAATCTGCAAATATACAAATCTACAAATATATAAATCTACAAATCTTGAAGTCTACAAATTTACAAATCTACAAATCTACATATCTGAAAATTTGCAAAACTACAAATCTACAAATCTGTATATATACAAATCTGCAAATACACAAGTCTACAAATGTACAAATCTACAAATCTCGAAGTCTACAAATTTACAAATCTGCAAATCTACATATCTGAAAATTTGCAAAACTACAAATCTACAAATCTGTATATATACAAATCTGCAAATACACAAGTCTACAAATGTACAGTCTACAAACCTGCAAATTTACAAATCTACAAATATACAAATGTACAAATCTACAAACCTCGAAGTCTACAAATTTACAAATCAACAAATATACAAATATATAAATCTACTAATCTACAAATTTACAAATCTGCAAATATAGAAATTTAGAAATATTGAAATTTGCAAATATAGAAATTTAGAAATCTAGAAATCTGCAAATATAGAAATTTAGAAATATAGAAATCTACAAATATAAAAGTCCACAAATGTAGAAATCTAGCAATCAACAAATTTCGAAATCTAAAAGTCTAGAAATCTAGAAATGTAATAATCTTTTACATTTACAAGGAAAATCGTTTATAATCTTTTATAATATTGTTATATACAGCTATAAACTACTTAACCCCTTATTTTCTGAATTTCCTAAAAGTTTTTAAAATTTGTGCTAACCTTTTTAAATACTTAATTTAGGTGCAAATAAATATCCTAGAGTACAATTTTCATTATAAGTCGTCACTAAGGTTATTAATTACATGCTAAATAATTTGGGACGTCAAAAGCGACAAGACTTTACAAAAGCACTATTTTTTATTAATAATATTATTTGGTAATATTTAAAATTTTTGTGGTAATTTGAAAGATATTAAAAATTGAACAATAATTCTATCAAGTAATTCTGTACATAATATAAAAAAAAAATACAGAAAAAATTGTCAATAGTTATTTATTTATTACATTATCTTATTATCTTATATTCAGAAAGCAAATCACTTCTGTTGCTACTATTTCTTATGGTATTAAAAAAAAAGAACTTATACGTCAGTAAATAAACGGTTAAATGTATAAAAATATTCGTTTTGCAATTTCTTCGTACAAAACCTTACTGCTTCTATCGTATATTCTTGAATATTTTATCTCGATTTCTAAGAACAAAATATTGTTAAGTGAAGATTATTATGATCGTGATATAGCTGTCGTATTGCACAACACGAAAAACCATTCAGTCTTTATGGATTCTCGAATTAGCGCGACAATCACGTTCACATACGAGTGATTTTCCATATTCGACATCGGCTGCTTTACGATCGGATTAATTACGTTTGAATAATGCATACGGTGCTAATAACTGTCGGCTGGATACCGGTAGCGGGAACATCGAATCGTTTATGCTTCATTTTCCAGAGAATTCGTTCATTCTGCAAGTGTACAAATATTCTAGACAATTTTGCAATCTGTCCCTCTAAATTCTAAATCGATCAATTGATAAATTTATTGGGTTGTTGCATATGAAATATCGGATTGTTTAACATCTCGAAAGATTAATGCGGTGATTAGTGAAAATTTGATGTTGTTTAGTGACATAACAGTATTATAACATTGTATTTTCGATATATCGATTTGATGCTTAGTATTTGTTGAAATGTTTACGTAAATTTTGCGTGTACGTATTTGTTTAGGATAAGCTAGTTGTTTGTTGAAAAATTGTTCTTTGACATTTGGAAAATTTGAGAATTTGGGAATTTGAGGACTTAAGGATTTTGCCTTTTGAAGCTTTATAATTTGAAATATTTTTAGATTTGGAAATTTGAAAGTTCATAAAAATTTGAACATGTGAAAATTTTAAGTTTCAAAAATTTGAAAATTAAACAAAAATTGTAATGTAATAAATAAAGAAATTTCAGAATTGCAAAATGTGGAAATTTAGTAGTTTGAGAATTTTAGTTTGGAGATTTAAGAATTTGAAAATATAAAAATATAAGAATCTGTAGATTTTCCTTTCTTAAATTTTATAATTTGACAAATTTGAAAAATTCGAGAATTCGGAAATTTGAAAAATTTGAGAATTCAGAAATTTGAAAATATGGTAATTTGGAAATTTATATATGCAAAAATGCAAAAAAGTAAAAATATGAAAATTTGGAAATATAAAAATTTGTCACTTTGAAAATGAGAATATTTAAAAATTTGAGTTTGGAAACGTGAGAAAATTAGAGCTTGAGAATTTGAAAAAATTTGAGGATTTAAAAATTCCAAAACGTAACAATCTAAAAATGAGAAAATTTGCATTAAAAATTTGGAAGTTTGGAAATCTGATAATTTCGTGATTAAAAAATTTGTAAATTTGGCAATTTGACAATTTCGTAATTTGGATATTTGAAAATGTAAAAATGTGAAAATTTAGAAATTCTTGAATTTAATATTTGAAAGTGTAAAAATGTAAAAATTTGGAAATTTAGAAATTCTTGAATTTGAATATTTGAAAATGTAAAAATATGAAAATTTAGAAATTTCTGAATTTCAATATTTGAAAATGTAAAAATGTGAAAATTTGGAAATTTAGAAATTCGTGAAGATTTTGAAATACATATAAAAATGTGAGAATTTGAAAATATTTATCCTCCATGTCGAATGGCAGTGATAGAAGTTACGCTAAAATAATTGAAAAATATTTACATTGGTCGTTGGCTCGTTGAAAGTAGAGAGGACACTCAACATTGATCAGCCTTTGCAAAAAAAGTGCAGTTACGCGTTCCACGCATCCGGACAAGTGCCATTAGCCATTTGTGGTTTAGTGGTTTCGTAATAGGCGCGATATCCTTCTAGACAAGGATCCCTGCGTACACTTCCTCATTATTGCGGTGAATCAACAGGTCATGTATCATTGCGTCTCCATTATAAACTCCTTCCTTCGCGTTCCTTTCAAATCGTCTTCCCCTATCTTCCATGGAAACAGTTACATGCGTACAATGAGTTGCAGAAAAAATAGAAGAAAAAAACAGAATTGTAACTATCTTTGACTCAGAACTATTTGTCTAATTCCAAACTATACAATTCTGAAGGTTAATCCTTTACAGAATAATTCTCCTTCACTTGAAGAAATTATTCCTGCAATTTTTTTATACTATTTTTGTAATTTTTCTATATTTTTTAATACGTATTTCTAATTACTAATGTACTGTTTCAATAAGTATTTCTACAATATTTCCAGGACTATGATTTGTAGATAAATGATCATGAATATTGAAACATTGTGAACATTATTGCACTCATTATTTAGTGCAAAAAACTGGAATGTTTCATATATGGCTTTGAATACACGATCATGACACATACCTGGTCCTTGAAACTACATACAATATATCAAATCTACTTCCCTCAAAAAATGACATCTTACATAATTCTATATTCAATTTTTCACTCCATCTGTAGTTAAAAACTATTCAATTTTAAGTAGCTTAATTTATAATACAACAGTGTAAATTTTTTAAATCAGAATTGTTTCACAATATCAATACCTTTAATTTTTGAAGGCATGCTACAATTCAAGAAAAAGTATCCTTCACTTGATATCCTCCTTCGTTGTTGTAATTAACGCAAGGTTTACGGAACACATAAAAATGACGCATCTTAGATTTCTCATTTTAAATTGCACAAATTAAGATGCTTTTGTCGGAGTGGTTAACTTCTTTTTGTAGATAAAGAATAATTATATAAATTAATGTTTTATTGATCAGTTACTCGTTGTACTTTATTTTTAATCTAAAAGTAACTACTCATCGAACATACGTAAATGTGTTGAATCAGTTTTTGCTATCTCTCATAAAGTTTAATACTATAATTACCGCCATTAAATACCCACTTATTTTTAAATTGAGAAATAAGTATAGTAAAGTCTCGATACAACCGAAAGTTCAGATCCGAAAGATTCGCTTCAGAAATAGAAGGCTACGATTTTGACTGTTGGACGCATCACGTGATATCCGAATAACACCGAAGAGAAACGAAGTTTCCCGACATGTCAGTACTCGTCCGTTTACCGCGATTTTTACGACAGTAATGCTTTGTTATAATCGAAATGCTTGAAATTGCAAGTAAATATGTTCTGAATCACGTAGTGTTTGGTCTCATCAGGCAATGTCAAAAATATGCTGGTAAAAGTTACATAAGAAACGAATCAAAAAAAGTCTTATTCTTCCATTAGGATTGCCCCACCGATATTTTGCTGTTTGTTTACATTCGGTCGTTCGGACGTTTTTTTCGCTCGCTTTTCTGCATTCGATAAACTTCAATGCTCTTTATCTCAATAAAATATGACACTACGACGAAAGTACGATACAAATTTTTTAATATAAAATGTGAAACCTGGAACCAGTAAAAATGACTGGTTGGTAGTTCTAATAAGAAACCGTATATGTAAATGATTACACGAGTTACATAATAGTGTAAAATCGGCTTAGCAGAGAGTCTTAATTATAAGGATGAGGGTTAGTTATAAAAGTTAAGTACGCAGTTAAAATGATGGTACGCAAGGTTTGAATGTACAGAAGGTGTGCGTGCGACTTGTATTCCTGCCTTTTCGCGTGCGTTGCTCGACCGCGACGAATCTCTTTTCCGCGTATGAATCATCTTCACGTTTTTGCCAGTACACGGTAAATCGCAAATTGCGATTCCTCCTGGTCGACAGATTGAAAGCGGCTACCGGTGTGTGGCTACTCGAAATCTGGATTGGAGCGAAGGTGCACGCTCGATGTGGAGAGCCGAGAAAAGGAAAAGGTCGAATTATCCTGTCGGAAGGACGACATAGGCTCGTCATTTCGCTCTGTCTACCGTGTCCTTTCTACCGTCTACTCTTTCTTATAACGGCAACAATGTAACGAAATTTCTCTGTTCAGTAATCTTGATTAAACTGGAGCGTATTGGGTGAGTCACGCAATTGGAACGAACTGTAACTTCTGTATAAATGGTATAATAAAGCTCTTTTTTAAGGTCATTAGGTACTCGATACTTCCTCGCGCTCGGGGCTCCGTGGGATATAGGTTCCCATTGATGTTTTCAACTTTGGGATTTTTTATCGTTGAAATTTTTGAAATTGAAATTTCCAGTATTTGAAATTTTTGAAATTTCAAACAATTCAAAATTCTTGGTATTTCGAAATTTTTTGAACTTTGGAATTTCGAGAATATGAAGTTTTAGTATTTTGAGAATTAAAAATTTTTGGAATATTAACATTTTAAGATATTTGTGAATTTTGAAATTCTTAAAATTTTTAGATTTTGAGAACTTAGTTTTTGAATTTGAAGACCACCATAAATAATTGTTATCTAATTTGAAATCACAAATTACACGTATATGTAATTGCTAATTAATCGCTAATTAAGCGTACTCTTGACTAGTTTCCTTGATGTTTTTTCTTTCGTTTCTCAACGAGGAGTACAAAATGAAGACCATCGCTAAAAGAGTGTGTCTTCTAATAGACACTCACGAAAGCACTAGTGAGTCGAAGAGAGAACGGCAAAGATAAAAGAAAAGACAGAAATCGAGGGAGGGAGTGGAATATTAATAGAAGATTTCTGTCCTGACTAATTTATCGCTTCCGTTAGCTCGATGCGAACTCTAAACCATTTCTTTGACGTTGTCTTTGCGATACTTTGTATTTTGCAACGCGTTCTTGGTGATTTACTTGGACGGATTTAGTAGAATCCTCACGGTTTTGGCTTATGATTAAATGTACATATTTTATCTCTATTTTTAATCTTGCCGTTTAGTAATGTGGATATCACCGATGACTCTCGAAATATATCGTGACAGTAAAATATTCTATAAACGAATGAGAACAGCAGTGATATTAACACTTTTGCTCTTTTATCTAATATAAACCTTTCTTCATTTTTATTTTTATCCCTATCTCTACCACTTGTAACTATATACTGACATTAAGATCTTCAAGGCATAGATATGAAAAATTTTTATTTTTATTTTAATACGAGTCCAATTGATTAAATATACAATTAGGTTTCATGAACAAGCATTTAAGAAAAGTATTTAAAAGGCATAGAATATAACAGCTTAACAAATAAACACCGGAACGAATTATTTGAGATGAAATAAAAAGACAAAATTAATTGTGAAGTTACCAACCAGAACATCAATTACATAATAGGAATAATTGCAAAAATAGTTGCAACGAGATTAAAGCATTATAAATAAGGAAGTATCATATATCATTTATGTAAACAAAATAAATCCGTGTAGCTACATATAACGATAAGATCGGAGGTTTTGTATAACGAAATACACGAAACTTCAGAAGAAGACTGAGTTTCTTCTGATAGATATCTTGGCACAAATACGGCATTATAAAGAGTAGTTGTATCGTACAGGGTTAGCGGACGTTAAAGTTGTAAAGGAAAAACGAATCACGTCCCGTTCGGCCGCGTAATTGCGCGTCGCATTATTCAAACGATCCGCGTGCGCGCCACCGCGATGTTTACACGCGTTTGCGCACACGCACTTACGCATCACGTGACGCCAGTAGGTATATATCATGGACCGTGACTAACGCGCAGCCAGTGTCGTAATCGCACGCGAATGTACTGTTACCTGTCCAACAATTCTCTCTATGTATATTCTTACTCCTTTTTCAAGTGAAACCTGTATGAGAGCGAAAAGATGAAAGCAAAGTTTCAACTTTTCAAATTTATAAATCGACAACTGAAATCTGCAGATATCTGTATTTACATGTTCCCAAATTTTCGAAACCTCAATTTTTAGATTCTTAAATTTTCAAACACTGAACTCTCCGTATGTCAGAATCACAAATTTTCAACGTTAAAAATGTTTGGATCCTAAATTTCAATATTTCAAAATCTTTAAGTCTCCTAAGTAGAGTAATCGTTAGTTTTCAAATCCCTAATTCAAGAATTTCTAGATCTCTAAATTCCCTAGACTCAAAATTAAAAAATTTCCGAGTTTGCGAACTTTCTACGTTCAAAACAACCACAACAATTCTCTAATTTGTAGTCACTGAAATTAAAAAATTCTCTAGTTTTTAAAACACCTAATTTATAAATGTCCAAATTCTCTAGATTAAAAATCATCCAATTCGAAAATTCACTAGTTTCAAAATACCCTATTTAAAAATTCCCTACCTTCTAATTCGAAGTCAGAAATTCTCTAGCTTTCAGATCGTATAAGTAAAAAATTCCTTAATTTCCAAATCTTCAAATTCCTTAGATCTCCCAATTCAAATATTTTAATATTTCGAAACTCATTAATTTCAGAAGTCCCGAGTTTTCAAATCACTTAATTACAAAATTCCCCAAACTCAAAATTTGCCAATTAAAAAATTTCTAATTTTGCAAATTCAGTAGTATCAAAACTCTCTATTTCAAAATTTCTTGTTTGAAATCCTCCAATGTAAAAATTCCCTAGTGCCAAAATTCCCTAAATTCAAAATCTTCCAATGTTTAATTTTGTAAATTGACTATTTTAATAATTGTCTATTTCCAAATTCCTTGATTCTAATCGCCAAATGTAAAATTCCCTAGTGTCCAAATTCCCTAAATTCAAAATCTTCCAATTAAAAAATGTTTAATTTTCTAAATTAACTAGTTTAATATTTGTCTATTTCCAAATTCCTTGATTCTAATCCCCAAATGTAAAATTCCCTAGTGTCCAAATTCCCTAAATTCAAAATCTTCCAATTAAAAAATGTTTAATTTTCTAAATTAACTAGTTTAATATTTGTCTATTTCCAAATTCCTTGATTCTAATCGCCAAATGTAAAATTCCCTAGTGCCAAAATTCCCTAAATTAAAAATCTTCCAATTAAAAAATGTTTAATTTTCTAAATTAACTATTTTAATAATTGTCTATTTCCAAATTCCTTGATTCTAATCGCCAAATGTAAAATTCCCTAGTGCCAAAATTCCCTAAATTAAAAATCTTCCAATTAAAAAATGTTTAATTTTGTAAATTGACTAGTTTAATAATTGTCTATTTCCAAATTCCTTGATTCGAATCCCCAAATGGAGAATTCCCTAGTGTCCAAATTCCCTAGATTAAAAATCTCTATTCGAAAATTCTCAAGTTTCAAAATTAACTAGTTTCAAAGCCCATTAGTCTCCAAATTAATTAAAAAAAAAAATTCCCTAGTTTCGGATTCCCTAGATTTGAAAGTTATCAAATTTCTTAATCTGCAAATGTAATCTGCCAATTTAAATATTCCCAAATTTTGAAAATTGTAAATCCCGGAATTCCCTAATTTTCAGGTCTTGTAGTCCCAAAATTCCCTAGTTTTCAAATCTTCAAGTTCCAAAACTCATTAATTTCCGTACCTAAAAATCTCGAACTGAATTGCAAAAGAAAACTCAGAATTATAATCGTAAATAATATTAGACTCGCGAAATAATTGCTGTAAATTATTCGAAATATGTTATAAGTATGCAATATGTATAACAACATGACCATGTACAGGTCTCTAAGGTATTTTATTTTTGTAATACCAACGCTACAACGACTGTGTTGACCCATTTCGTATTCCAAAAATCTTGATTAAATCGTCCTTGTCCCGGCAACGTCAGAAAATATTTGCAACTGAAAAATTACATTCGCAATCGGAAATATTTGAATATGAAATTCCAGAGCCGACACGATTGAAATACGAAGGTATTTCGCACGCAGAATACGAGCGAAATTATAATACAACAGAATTGTTTATCAATTTTTTTTTTATTTCTTTTCCGTCGATGTACAATGCGAGCCGATAAATGTCAGAAAGGAATGCGGCAAGAATTATTTAAACAGGTACATTATTTTATCAGCTAACCACCGATAACGAGTGGAACGTGCTCGTTATTACAGAGCGTCGAGTGTCCGCGTGAAAAGTGCTGCGATGCTTGACAACACTCGTGTGTGACACACGGCTCATTCGCTTATCTGTAACACGCATTTTCATTCGTCGATTCATACTCATTTTTGATTGTGCACGTCCCGTGCCTCTCATAATTGAATAAATGCGCGCGAAAACGCACGATCGTTCAACGCTCGTGACGAGATTTATATATACAGGGTGATTCACAAATACGGTTTTGGAATTTATTAATTATGTGATTAAAGGAAAATAAATAGCTTTTTGGCAAATTATGTAAAAACATTATTTAAGCGAATATTTTTATTTTAGCTGGAATATATTTCGATTAATATTTTGGATACTTATATTTTCAAATTAAGATTAATTAAGAGATTTCAAAATTCCTACTTTTTAAAGTTTCAAATTCCCTATGTCTCAGATGCTACGACTCAAAATTTCCTATACTACAGATTTTCAAATCCCAAATTCTTCAACTTCAGATTTTCAAATTTGCAATTTTTCTAGATCCCAAATTAATAAATTTTCAAATTCCCTAGACTTTAAATACTTTAGATGTTGGAATGCCCAAATTCTCTAAATTCCAAATTTTTGAATATCCGAATTTCCTCTATTCTAGACTTTTAAATCCCCAAATTCCTTGGACATCAACATCCCAAACCTAGATGTCAAATTCCTAGTTAAATTCCCTAGATGTCACTATCCAAATCTCGAAATTCTCTAAACCCAAATCTCAAGCCTCCAAATTCCCTAAATGTGAAATTTCAAATCTTAAAATTCCTTGAACGTCAGATTTTAAAATCATAGAATTCCGCACAACCCGTACTACCGTATTCCCGAATTCCCTAGATCCCAAACCAAATCCTAAAATTTTCTAGTTACAGAAATTACGAACCTAGCAAACTCCTTAAAATATATTTTTAAATCCCCAAATTCCTTAGACATCAACATTGCAAATCTCTAAATTCCCTAGAGCTCAAAATCCAAATCTCGAAATTCCCTAGATCCCAAACCTCAAGCCTCCAAATTCCCTACATGTCAAATTTCAAATCTTAAAATTCCCTGAACGTCAGATTTTAAAATCATAGAATTCCCCACAACCCGTACAATCGTACGCCACAAATTCCCTAGATCCCAAACCAAATTCTCAAATATTCTAGTTACAGAAATTACGAACCTAGCAAACTCCTTAAAATATATTTTTAAATCCCCAAATTCCGTGGACATCAACATTGCAAATCTCTAAATTCCCTAGAGCTCAAAATCCAAATCTTGAAATTCCCTAGATCCCAAATCTCAAGTCTCAAAATTCCCTAAATGTCAAATTTCAAATCTTAAAATTCCCTGAACGTCAGATTTTAAAATCACATAATTCCCTACAACCCGTATTATGGTATCCATAAACTCCCTAGATTCCAAACCAAATCCTCAAATTTTCTAGTTACAGAAATTACTAACTTGCAAACTCCTTAAAATATATTTTTAAATCCCCAAATTCCTTAGACATCAACATTGCAAATCTCTAAATTCCCTAGAGCTCAAAATCTAAATCTCGAAATTCCCTAGATCCCAAACCAAATCCTAAAATTTTCTAGTTACAGAAATTACGAACCTAGCAAACTCCTTAAAATATATTTTTAAATCCCCAAATTCCTTAGACATCAACATTGCAAATCTCTAAATTCCCTAGAGCTCAAAATCCAAATCTCGAAATTCCCTAGATCCCAAACCTCAAGCCTCCAAATTCCCTACATGTCAAATTTCAAATCTTAAAATTCCCTGAACGTCAGATTTTAAAATCATAGAATTCCCCACAACCCGTACAATCGTACGCCACAAATTCCCTAGATCCCAAACCAAATTCTCAAATATTCTAGTTACAGAAATTACGAACCTAGCAAACTCCTTAAAATATATTTTTAAATCCCCAAATTCCGTGGACATCAACATTGCAAATCTCTAAATTCCCTAGAGCTCAAAATCCAAATCTTGAAATTCCCTAGATCCCAAATCTCAAGTCTCAAAATTCCCTAAATGTCAAATTTCAAATCTTAAAATTCCCTGAACGTCAGATTTTAAAATCACATAATTCCCTACAACCCGTATTATGGTATCCATAAACTCCCTAGATTCCAAACCAAATCCTCAAATTTTCTAGTTACAGAAATTACTAACTTGCAAACTCCTTAAAATATATTTTTAAATCCCCAAATTCCTTAGACATCAACATTGCAAATCTCTAAATTCCCTAGAGCTCAAAATCTAAATCTCGAAATTCCCTAGATCCCAAACCTCAAGCCTCCAAATTCCCTACATGTCAAATTTCAAATCTTAAAATTCCCTGAACGTCAGATTTTAAAATCACATAATTCCCTACAACCCGTATTATCGTATCCATAAATTCCCTAGATTCCAAATCAAATCCTCAAATTTTCTAGTTACAGAAATTACTAACTTGCAAAATCCTTAAAACCCACATTTTTAAATCTCCAAATTTTCTAGTTTGATTAACCCCGAACCCCAAATTCCCTAGATTCCAAATATGCACATCAAAAATTTCCCTAGACTTTATATTTCGAATTCTTCAAATTTCCTAATTCCTTAGTCTCCATATTTGAAAATCGAGGAATTCCCTAGATTATAGCCTGGTATATCCTCAGATTCTGCGAATGTCCTGCAAAAAATTCTAGATCCTGAATTTCACTGTTTTCTGCAATTAATCTCGGATGCAAAATTATTCACTCGATACGACCTGTATCTTTCGTGTAATTGTGCAGCATTTTTTCGCGAACGAAGCACAGGGTTTGCGATTTCTGGATGCACTGACTCGAGCCGTACACGACCACGTGTGATTTATTATGCACGAAACGCGTCGGTAGCATAAGCGAGAGGAGCATAGAGACGAGCCAGAGCAACGCTTTATTTCAATTTTACGGCCGCCCTTTGCTCGTTGCAACTTTATTGCGAAATTCATTTACGTCGCGGCCTAGATGTCCGAGGAGATCCTTGGACTGCCTGAAAGGGCATAAAGGTCGCGATAATTAAACTCACGACGAATTACGATTTGCGCCCTTTTAATGGGGCTAAAAGGGACCTATTAAGCGTTCTTTTGTTCGCCCTGGTTCATCAGGGAACATCAACATTATGAATTGCTGATATTATTCCAATTAGACGTTTCGCAATTACGAATGCTCATGCAATTATGATGTTTTTAACTATACGAATTACGTGCTGGATTTACATACGTCTCGTTTTATTATTACTCTTTATCATTTATTACTGCCTGCATTATAATTACGTGTTTGCTATTAATAACATTATAAGCAACTGGTTATATTATACAGTGTTTACTTCACCTTTTCAGCAATATGTTACTGCATTTCTTCCGGTAAAATTACTTTATTAACTGAGAAAGATTAACATTTATTTAGTAGTAGGTAAATTGAAAATTAATTTATTAATTAGGATAATTAAAAATTCATTTATTAATTACGTAAATTTAAAATTCATTTATTAACTGAAACACTTTAAAATTGATTATGTATGAATATTTTTGCATACATTTATTGTATTTTTATCATTGACTGCGTATGTGTTCAGTGTTCAAAATTATGCTTAAGGTTATAAATCTTTTGGGTTTGTAATTACCATTACAAATAACCTTAAAACTATCTTTCAATCGCCTTGACAATGATCCTGATAATTAAAGTACATAATCATTGTTAATTAGAACTCTAGAATAAATTATAACTATTTATAATGTAATATGGAGTTTCGAGGTGTTTGGCGGGAAATTCAAAACCGCATTTTCAAATAATCACTTATTTTACGGTGCGATTATTAAAATATGTAAATGATATATATTGAATTATTATTTATAGAAACAATTAACTATCATTAACAAAAATTGACTGCAAGATAAATTACTTATTGATTAAATTTAAACCAATTTATTTAACTCGTAAAATATTTCTGTTTCAGGTAAGTAACCTGACATCTTACATAATTTTAAGGGATCCCAAAATTCTCACAGCTGTCCTGGTGGTAAGTTTACGTTCTCTTATTCGCAACAGTAACCTGTACATTATAGTTTATGTCTAAATTGCGTATAAAGTTAAAATCTTCTAATAAAGGAGTAAAGTAAAATTATAAATATTCTGAGTGTCCATCATGAACATTACAATCATCCAAATACCTTCGCTATCATTTTTATGTTCGACATTAACACTAAAACTATCAAAACAATGAAATGGTTCACAAGTTTCTTATTAGTTACAGAATTTATTAAAATGCTTTTCGTGAAACCTGCATTAATTTTCATCAAAATCAAGAACTAATATGTATACTGATTTATGTAATTTATTTATTCCTTTTTCAACTTCATTTTTAATTTCAATTCAACCTCTTACAACATCGTCTTCTACACGTGACGCACTCGCAGTTCAATTGTAATAAATCTTACTCGAATTTTTGATACGCTTCAATTTGGAGTTTAAGTCCATTTATAATTTGCATAGTCAAGGATTGCTGAATACAAAGTTGACATAAAATTTCAACTTTTTTCCCCGTTTTAAATATTGCAGCTATAATTAGTTAGTTCCAACTGACGCACTTGACAAGTAAATCATAAGGCAAGGGGTTAAGCGTACATATTCTGGTAGGTTTAGTGAGAATGTAGTATTTACGCATTTTATTGAAATCCTCTCAGTGTACATACGCGTATAGACGCACATACGTACATGTTCTGTCCAGAAAGTAATGCAATTAGGTACGTAAAAAAAAATGTATTTATGTTATTGATATA
This sequence comes from Megachile lagopoda, assembly GCA_036983795.1. Taxonomy (NCBI): domain Eukaryota; kingdom Metazoa; phylum Arthropoda; class Insecta; order Hymenoptera; family Megachilidae; genus Megachile; species Megachile lagopoda. The sequence continues at coordinate 1,213,755 of CM072792.1, forward strand.
AATCTTTAAAATTCTTCAAAGTACTTCCCTTGGGCTTCAACACACTTTTGCCAGCGACGTTTCCATGCGCGGTACGCATCCTGGAAGGCGTTAATGGGGACCTCGTTTAATGCCTTCGTCACGGCGGTTTGAATCGCTTCTATGGTTCCAAAATGGAATCCTTTGAGGGCAGACTTGATCTTCGGGAACAGGAAAAAATCTGCTGGAGCCATGTCAGGACTGTAAGGGGGCTGTTACCAAGCTGTGCTTGGTTAGAAATTCTTGAACGCGCAGAGCGGTATTGCTGGGAGCGTTGTCATGGTGCAGCTGCCACGTAGTGGCGATCTCTTTTCGAGTACAATGTTGTGCAGAAGTTGTTTTCGATATATTGAGAGTCTCTGCGATCATTCGAACACTCAGTCGTCGATCACTCTTAAGAAGTTCATGGACACGGGAGACATTTTCGTTAATAGTGGTGCTTGTCGACCGTCCAGAGCAGAAGTCATCCTCCACGTTTTCCCGACCGTTTTTGAACAAATTTAACCATCTGGAAACTTGAGAATAGGAAAGAGCAGAGTCCCCGTATGCCGCCTTAATCATTTGGTTGGTTTCGGCGAGGCTTTTATTCAGCTTAGCGCAGAATTTAATCGCATAACGTTGTTCGATATTTTTCTCCATTACGCGTCGCGACACGGGCACAAATAATAGGTTTACGTTTACTACGATTCTGACGATTTCGGAGCGCGGATCAGGTTGAGGTTGCAAAGATATGAAGATAAGAGTCCCCTCCACATATTCCAACAAGTCCGAACATGTTCGGACCAGGAAAAATGGCGGAAATGAATAAATTGCATTACTTTCTGGACAGACCATGTATATTACCTATCACAGTATAGCGCGGCACGAAAACTTTCTTGCGCAGCATAATTTTTGCAAGAGCCTATATAACACGCGTGAGTTGCACATATCCTGCATATGAACGCGACCCTCCGGTCGCAATATATTACCGAGCGCGATGTCTCGTGCAATTTACGTACGATTATGCAGATGTGCCCGAACTTCGCCCACGTACTGAAGCTCTGGCCACCAGAGCAAAGTGATAGAGCGAGAGAGAGAGAGGGAGGGAGTAATTGAGCGACCGACAGCTTGTGGTTCATGCTACAACATACGATTTGATCAACAACGAACAGACTCTGCTGCTACTGTTACCGTCGTTTACCGTGAAATCCACGAATCGAGAGAATCTGCTGTTAACGCAGAAATATTGCCCATGATATGGCAATTCGCTTATATTGCTACTCTTCGAGGGACTACAATTCTATGCAATATAAGTGAAGTCATTTAGATTGCTCTTCGACGTTTATGATTATATACTAAATTGTATGCGATAAGTCAAGGTACCATGTAATCGTACTATTGGGAGATTAGGGTAGGTGAAACTGTGTTGGCGGAAAAATGCAATTTAGTTAGATTTTATGTGGTGGTTCAAGTTGAGTGATGCAAATTTAATCTGCAAGTTTGCTGCAAGTCTAGTTTACAAGTTTGGTGCAAATCAAGTTTACTTTGTATAGCCTCTCATTCCCAAATGTTAAATTCCCTAGATTTTCAGATCACTAGATTTCTAAATTTACTAAATCCCCAGTCTCTGAATTCTTAAATTTTTTAATTTCCAAACGCTAGAATTTAAATATCATTAAATCCCCAACTTATAAAATATTCGAATCTCCATTCCCCATATTCTTATATCACTAGATTTCTAAATTTAAAAAATCACCAATCTCTGAATTCTTAAAGCCCCCAAATTATAAAATCCCCAAATCTCCAATTCATTGATATCAAAGTTACTAAATGCAAACATTTCCTAATTTCCAAATTCCCCAGTTTTCAAGTCCTCAAATGTAAAAATCTCCCAGTTTCTAAATTTCCTATGTCCAAAATTCCCTACTTTCCAAGTAAAAAATTCCCCGACTTCCAAATTCCTAACTTCCTAAATTTCCTAATTACAAATCCCCAAATATTTTACTTTCCAAATCTTCGAATTTCCTAATTACAAATCCCCAAATATTTTACTTTCCAAATCTTCGAATTCCCAAATGTACAAATTCCTAAATTCTCATGTTTCTAATTCTCTAAATCTACAAATTTACATATCCCCAAATTGCACATATCTTCAACATTGATCAATCTTATTCTGAATATCGGTACTCCATATATCGATTCACCAAGTATTAGTGCTCCAATTATCTGTACTCCAATTATCAGTACTACAATTATCTGTACTCCAATTACTAGTAGTGCAGTTATCTGTATTTCAATTATCAGTACTACAATTACCGGTACTCCAATTACTAGTAGTGCAATTATCTGTACTTCAATTATCCGTACTATAATTATCTGTACTCCAATTATTAGTAGTACAATTATCAGTACTACAATTATCTATACTCCAATTACCAGTAGTACAATTATCAGTATTCCGATTACACTGTTCAACACGAATTTTATTTTCCAATATCCATTGCGTGATCCTTGTAGAGTTTCTCGTCCTGAACAAGAATCCGAAAACCGAATTGCTCCATCACCCTCAGTTTTTGAAAAACACGAGCTTTTGTAAAAACACGTGTTTTGGGTAGAAAATGCGATATTACGAGGAAACTAAAAAATCTAGGACATTCAAATTGATTTTAAAAGATAGAGGAGAGTGTCCCGAATAAATTGATATATACAGTTGTTAAATTGCGTGATTCTAAATAGATGTAAATATCGATGAAAATTCAAAAAACGGCCGTTGTACGCATTTCCTACGTATTATTTTTGCATTTTTAGGAAAAGTTATTTATCTAGCCCGAATTCGCTATACAGTATCGAATTCTATAGACATTTCTGATGAAGAAAGTATGTGGGGTAAGTGTTGTATCTGTATGCAATTCCAGTAAATCGAAAAAATATCTGCCGGTAGCACGCGCACGGCGTTTTGCCGCCAGGCGGCCATAGCTCGCTCTCCTTGCCAAGTCAGTGCCGTAGCTACGCGCAATTAGCATCAATGATGGGGCTTAATAGACATTCACTTTTTATATGTATAATGTTTCTATTTTTTTTAGTATTCTTATTTCATAATTATTATTATTCATCTTTTATTATTATTTATTATTATCTTTAGCCACAAACAATACAATTATAAAATATATCAATACAATTATTAATCAAACGATAACCGAATGAAGACAGTTTTGAAACAATCGTGTGCAATGCTAGCAGATTATTGTTGGACACTAATGAAGGACTGAAAATATGGGACATACAAACGTCAAGCAAGACGAAAACACATCTAAATTCCCTTACTGCAGGTAACTTTCTATCGTTTACATTTTATTTTTTTTATATTATAAACAGATTTCAAAACTGTCTTCAATCGGTTATCGTTTGATGAAGTTGTAATGATCATCATTTGATTTTAAAATTTTGAATTATAGTATTTTATAATTGTATTGTTGGTAGCTAAAAATGATAATGAATAATAACAAAAGATGAATAATAATAATTATGAAGTAATAATACTAAATAAAATCAAACGTACATATAAAAAGTGAATGTCTATTAAGCCCCATCATTGATGCTAATTGCGCGTAGCTACGGCACTGACTTGGCAAGGAGAGCGAGCTATGGCCGCCTGGCGGCAAAACGCCGTGCGCGTGCTACCGGCAGATATTTTTTCGATTTACTGGAATTGCATACAGATACAACACTTACCCCACATACTTTCTTCATCAGAAATGTCTATAGAATTCGATACTGTATAGCGAATTCGGACTAGATAAATAACTTTTCCTAAAAATGCAAAAATAATACGTAGGAAATGCGTACAACGGCCGTTTTTTGAATTTTCATCGATATTTACATCTATTTAGAATCACGCAATTTAACAACTGTATATATCAATTTATTCGGGACACTCTCCTCTATCTTTTAAAATTAATTTGAATGTCCTAGATTTTTTAGTTTCCTCGTAATATCGCATTTTCTACCCAAAACACGTGTTTTTACAAAAGCTCGTGTTTTTCAAAAACTGAGGGTGATGGAACAATTCGGTTTTCGGATTCTTGTTCAGGACGAGAAGCTCTACAAGGATCACCCAATGGGTATTGGAAAACATAAAAAAAGTTTAAATTTGTTGAACAGTGTTATTAGTAGTACAATTGTCAGTACTACAATTATCTGTACTCCAGTTATTAGTAGTGCAATTATCTGTACTCCAATTACCAGTAGTAGAATTATCAGTTTCCAATTATTAGTAGTACAATTATCAGTACTACAATTATCTGTACTCCAATGATCAGTACTCCATTTATCTCTACTCCATGTATCAGTACCCTGTATATCTATACTCCAAATAAATATCAAACATACCATTTAAATAATAAATTTAAAAATACCCCGAAATCTGCTACCTTTGCACCTGCTAATTATCAGCAAGAAACACGTGGTCCCAGATACATATCCACCATGTGGCGTTAGCGTACAGGTAGCAAAACAAAATGGAGCAGTCAGGAAACGACTTTTACCCAAGGTAAAGTTACACATTTGATGGTGGACACGCAGGTAATGCTTGGCGATAACAGAAAGGGAGCTCGTGGAGAAAATACGAGCGGAAGATAACGGCTGGCTATGTACACGTGTAAGCGTGCAGCCCATTAATCCGAGCGTGTCGCGTTGATCTATCATTGGCCTGTAGGCAACAGTGATATACACATCTAAGCATGATACATAATAGATCGCGAACGCAGCATGGCACGACGCAAATGCCAACTGCACGCCGCGAATACTCTACCGACATACTGAGTCCTTTTTATTTTCTATTATTGAAAACGTGCCTTAGCCTATCTTTACATTTTACGCGGCAATTTCAAATTTCACTGGCACTTTTGTTTTATTTGGCTGATGCTTATTCAGTATCGCAGAATATAAGATAATATTGTCATATATAAACGTACATTTGTTTACAAAACAAATTTGAAAAAAATTTCATTTTTTCAAAATAAGTATGTGTATATACATATAGAGTATATCGTTAATATAAGGAGATTAATATCGAAAATGAAAGTAACTGCAAGAATGTTAAATGACTCTGATGTATATGTATGGACATATGTACAAACAGATAATACACGGATACATATGTGTATAATAGACACATACGTATAAACATATAGCACACACATACATGTAAGCATACAGTAGGCACATACATACAACTATACAGTAGGCACATACATACAACTATACAATAAACACGTACATATAAATATACAATAAACGTATACATATGAACATATACTGTACACACACATATAACTATACAATACATACACAATATAAATGTATAATACATACATATACATATGTAAACGTACGGTACATACGTATAAAGAGAGATACAAAAAGCAATGTTGCTCAATCTTGTTATACTTGGTTTAAAATTAAAAACTCGTTTGTTAATAAATTGTCGATCAAAGTTTGTGATATGTAAACGAGCTGAACCTCGTAGAAATATTGCATACGAGTTTAACTAGATATATTACCGAGCCAGATGTATAAATGGGTTATCAAAAATCGGTATTATTAGTAGAATAAAAAGAATAATGGCAGTTATTGCACCCTGATTTTATCGAAACGAGCGTGTGTTTTAATATACGGGAAATAGAGAGCTCTACTATTTTCTAGTCGCCACGTTTCTCTGTCCCTTATTCATGCGTGATGCTACACACGTGTACGTGGAGAACGTGCAGAAACTAGTGGTTTTGCGGCGCCGGGACCAGTTCTTGAATGAGGCTGCGAATGAACCGAGGCATCGTTTACAAAACCTGGATCCTTCTTACACGAGAGTCTTATTTCATGTTAGAGAAAGAGGACGAAAATGTCTTTATCCGAACAGACAGTCATCAGATATTGTTTCTTTGACGTCAGATTGATAGGCAGTTGATTCAGGTATGTAGTTACCTTCTTGAGTACCGGATTCAGATCATCATACTCTCCTGTTTAATTATAACGTGTAGACGTTTATATAATAATTACATGGTAATCATTTGACGATTATTCTTATCAATTATGATCATTTCTGATACATTACTGATATTATAGTTATTACTGTGTGTTATCAGTTTTTATTACCTATCACATTTAACGATAAACTTTTCACTAAGATCAAGCCTGCTTAATCGACAGATCTTAAGTACATATTTCATTTTTGCATCAATAAAAACGATAAGTTTAATTCGGTTTGATTTATGTTAATACATAGGTCACGAACCGATAAATCTCAACTTTAGAAGAAATAAACGCCGAGTTACGAACGATTTGTTTCTGACCTATTTCTCTGAAAGTAGATTCGATGTGTCTGTTAAAAGATGAAATTCACTGGCGAATGAACGAATCGACAAGAGAAGTGAAAAAAGAGAGAGGAACAAGAAGTAGAAGAGTTTATATTCGAGTTGCTCGAGCACCGAGGAATTAAACCACTCTTGATTTTAATAGTGGACGAACTTTACTGCTCACCGAGTTTGAAGTTTCAGGTAACTCGATTAATGGATACTCGGTTTGCACGGGATTACTCGTGGCCGTGTAATTGAGTCTAATTCACACTCGTGATTGATGATGAAGCTAACTCGCTGAAAATTTCTGTTTCTTACTTATACAACGCTTGATAATTCCCCGCGGGTATTTCAAGTTTCGTATCTCTCGTGTTTAGGTTGGTTTATGCATTTTGAAGTAGTTACCGAATACCAATAGTTGGAGATAGATTTTAATAAGCATTGTAAATTTAAAGTAGTTTTACATTCTCTGCTTCATTTAATTAGGTTGTAAGATGAGGGTAGACGATGTACTTTATGCCATATTTTAGCAAGCATTAAAACACGTTTTATGTTCCAGTGCGATGAATCACAATATTTTTAACCATGTGTTATATCATTGCGTGTTATATCACCACACGTTGTATCATCTTGTGTTATTTTACAACGCGTTATATAACCTCGCGTTATATCACCGCGAATTACTACGTGTTATTTTACTACCCGTTGAATTATCACGTATTATTTCGCCACACAGTATATCACCATGAGTTGTGTTGCCTCCCGTTGAATTATTAGATATTATTTTATTACACGTTATATCGCCGCAAGTTGTATTACCACGTGTTATTTCATCACACCATATATCACCACGCGTAATATTGCCATGTGCTGTATTACCACGCGTTTAATTACCACTTGTTACTTTACTACATGTTATATGACCACGAGTTGTATTACCACGTACTATTTCATTACATGGTATATCACCACGTATTATACCGCCATGAGTTGTATTACCACGTGTTAAATTGCCACGTGTTATTTTACTACATGTTATATCGCCATGAGTTGTATTACCATATTACCACGTTGTGTTACCACGCGTTAAATTGCCACGTGTTATTTTACTACGTGTTATATTGCCACGCGTTGAATTACAACGTGTTATTTTATAACACAATATATCACCACGAGTCGTATCGCCGCGTGCTATTTCACCACATAGTATATCACCACGCATTATATCGCCATGAGTTATATTACCACGTGTTATTTTACTACATGTTATATTACCACGAATTATATTGCCACGCGTTGAATTACAACGTGTTATATTATAACACAATATATCACCACGAGTCGTATCGCCGCGTGCTATTTCACCACATAGTATATCACCATGCATTATATCGCCATGAGTTGTATTACCACATGTTATTTTACTACATGTTATATTACCACGAATTATATTGCCACGCGTTGAATTACAACGTGTTATTTTATAACACAATATATCACCACGAGTTGTATCACCGCGTGCTATTTCACCACATAGTATATCACCACGCATTGTATCTCCGTGAGTTATATTACCACGTGTTATTTTACTACATGTTATATTACCACGAATTATATTGCCACGCGTTGAATTACAACGTGTTATTTTATAACACAATATATCACCACGCGTTATATCACCACGAGTTGTATCACCGCGTGCTATTTCACCACATAGTATATTACCACGCATTATATCGCCATGAGTTATATTACCACGTGTTATTTTACTACATGTTATGTCGCCACGCGTTGGATTACCACGTGTTATTTTACTACACGTTATATCATCACGAGTGGTATCATCGCGTGCTATTTCACCACATAGTATATCACCACGCATTATATCGCCATGAGTTGTATTACCACGCGTTAAATTGCCACGTGTTATTTTACTACATGGTATATCGCCACGAGATGGATTACCACTTGTTATTTTATTACACGTTATATCACCACGTATAATTTTACCACATATTTGTAATACAAGAACAATATACGTAGATAATTTTTCGTATCAACATGCAGCACACATAAAAATTAGTAATTATCGTCCCGAATTTTATATTTGACTGGAAAATATTCGATCGAAAGAAAATTTATGTAGGCATTATAAGAATCGAAGCATAAATATTTGAATTTTCTATTGTTCAATAAAATGTGAGATTTGCAGGATACATTTCGCCATTTGTTACGCGTATATCACTGTCTTCGACGTTTCTCCATTGTGCACGTGTAACCGCATAAAATCTAACACTCTGAGGTTGTCGTTACTAAATCTTGTTCTTTCTAACCACTGCAAAGTGAAACGAAACTCCATGTATGTATACACAGTCATGTAGAAACCCTTTTCGATTATTATTTTTACATCTACTTACTCGAATTAAGTATTTCGTTTTATTTCTCTTCTTATTGTTATTCATCGTCTTTTTACTCGCCTCTTACACTGCTTAAATCTTCTTACATTTTAAACCACTGTGTTATATTTGTTGTATGATCTTTTAAATTATTTTTATTATATTTTATATTACATTTGGCATGTATTCGTTTTATATTTAATTGTGAATACATGAATAACATAAATAAACATGAATACATCCTCATGAATTAGTAATATTAGAGTACAACTCACCGAATTCATAACCCTGCAAAGCACATACAGTATAAATTAGTGATTTACAAAACAAACAAAATTTCGTTACTGAAGAACAGACGAGAAAAACATAAAAAAGCAGGAAAAAGTAAGAAACAATGCGATAAAAATTTATGAAACATAGTCGAAGTAAGCTTGCAAGAAAATTGAGCATATCTACACATCAGAAAATTATACATTAAATATCTTGATAAATAATACAAAAAACTAACATACGGATTTGCTATTTTTTCTAGATTTTCCAGAAACAGACAGATTAAGAATGCGACAGTGTTCTCATAACAGTTTGTTAATCTCGTGATCAATAAAAAATGACAAATTTTGCACTCGTATCCAAATCTTCTGAAATCTTGTGAAACGATGATGAGTTAGAAAACGGTAATTCTTCCTCGTTCGAGAGTACTATTCGGAACCGTTTCTAGGAAAATGGCTCCAGAATGTACCTTATTATCACGTGATGTCGTTACGCCGGGCAGTGAAGCATCATCCCTCGGCTTTTTTGACTCTAAATAAATGACGCTAATTCGTCTTAATGCACGACATCCGGCCCGCGATACGTGCATTTAGACGCACGTTCGTTCCTCGAAATCCTTCGAAAGGGAAGCGATACGTGCATGCATGGCTTCCTTTTCCATTGCAACGCTTCGCATCGGGGATCACGAATTGTACAGATTCTCGCGATTCGTTTTTTGCACGCGAAAACCGTTTCCGCGAAGCAATAGAAGGTTGTACTTTGAAAGTACGCCAAACGGTGAATTCGTTACTCGCTTTATAGTTACGGAACTTCGCTTTATTTTCCGTTGTTTTGCAGCTTCGCGTAAAACACTTGTCGATATCGGACCACTTTTCGCTGGGGTATGTTAATCTTATAAATATTTTATGAAGTTTCAGGAACTTGTTGAATTTCGGATATCTGAGGAATGTAGAAAATTTAGAGAATTTGGGAAATTTAGGGAATTGAGAGAGTTTCTGGATTCGAGAATTTTGGGAATTTAGGATATTTAGAGAGTGCGAGGATTTGAAAATGCGAGGAATTAGGGAATTTAAGGATTTGGAAAATTTAGAGAATTGAGAGTGTTTAAGGATCTGAGAATTTGGGGAATTTTTGAATTTAGAGAATTTATAGGACTTAGAGAGTTTGAGGATTTGAAAATTTGGGGAATTTATAGAATTGAGAGAATTTAAAAATCTGACAATTTGGTGAATTTAGATAATTTGAGGATTTGCGGAATTTATAGAATTGAGAGAATTTGGGGAATTTAAAAAATTTAGAGAGTTTGAAAATTTGGGGAATTTATAGAATTGAGAGAATTTAAAAATCTGACAATTTAGTGAATTTAGACAATTTGAGGATTTGGGAAATTTATAGAATTGAGAGAATTTAAAAATCTGACAATTTGGTGAATTTAGACAATTTGAGGATTTGCGGAATTTATAGAATTGAGAGAATTTGGGGAATTTAAAAAATTTAGAGAGTTTGAGGATTTGAAGATTTGAGGAATTTATAGAATTGAGATAATTTAAAAATCTGACAATTTGGTGAATTTAGACAATTTGAGGATTTGCGGAATTTATAGAATTGAGAGAATTTGGGGAATTTAAAAAATTTAGAGAGTTTGAGAATTTGAAAATTTGGGGAATTTAGAGAATTGAGAAAATTTGCAGATCTGAGAATTTGGTGAATTTAGATAATTTGAGGATTTGGGGAATTTATAGAACTGAGAGAATTTGGGGAATTTAAAAAATTTAGAGAGTTTGAGGATTTGAAGATTTGGGGAATTTATAGAATTGAGAGAATTTAAAAATCTGAGAATTTGGTGAATTTAGACAATTTGAGGATTTGGGAAATTTATAGAATTGAGAGAATTTGGGGAATTTAAAAAATTTAGAGAGTTTGAGGATTTGAAGATTTGGGGAATTTATAGAATTGAGAGAATTTAAAAATCTGACAATTTGGTGAATTTAGACAATTTGAGGATTTGGGAAATTTATAGAATTGAGAGAATTTGGGGAATTTAAAAAATTTAGAGAGTTTGAAAATTTGGGGAATTTATAGAATTGAGAGAATTTAAAAATCTGACAATTTGGTGAATTTAGACAATTTGAGGATTTGGGGAATTTATAGAATTGAGAGAATTTGGGGAATTTAAAAAATTTAGAGAGTTTGAGGATTTGAAAATTTGGGGAATTTATAGAATTGAGAGAATTTAAAAGTCTGACAATTTGGTGAATTTAGACAATTTGAGGATTTGGGAAATTTATAGAATTGAGAGAATTTGGGGAATTTAAAAAATTTAGAGAGTTTGAAAATTTGGGGAATTTATAGAATTGAGAGAATTTAAAAATCTGACAATTTGGTGAATTTAGACAATTTGAGGATTTGGGGAATTTATAGAATTGAGAGAATTTGGGGAATTTAAAAAATTTAGAGAGTTTGAGGATTTGAAGATTTGAGGAATTTATAGAATTGAGAGAATTTAAAAATCTGACAATTTGGTGAATTTAGACAATTTGAGGATTTGGGAAATTTATAGAATTGAGAGAATTTGGGGAATTTAAAAAATTTAGAGAGTTTGAGGATTTGAAGATTTGAGGAATTTATAGAATTGAGAGAATTTAAAAATCTGACAATTTGGTGAATTTAGACAATTTGAGGATTTGCGGAATTTATAGAATTGAGAGAATTTGGGGAATTTAAAAAATTTAGAGAGTTTGAGGATTTGAAAATTTGGGGAATTTATAGAATTGAGAGAATTTAAAAGTCTGACAATTTGGTGAATTTAGACAATTTGAGGATTTGGGAAATTTATAGAATTGAGAGAATTTGGGGAATTTAAAAAATTTGGAGAGTTTGAGGATTTGAAGATTTGAGGAATTTATAGAACTGAGAGAATTTAAAAATCTGACAATTTAGTGAATTTAGACAATTTGAGGAATTGGGGAATTTATAGAATTGAGAGAATTTGGGGAATTTAAAAAATTTAGAGAGTTTGAGGATTTGAAGATTTGAGGAATTTATAGAATTGAGAGAATTTAAAAATCTGACAATTTGGTGAATTTAGACAATTTGAGGATTTCGGGAATTTATAGAATTGAGAGAATTTGGGGAATTTAAAAAATTTAGAGAGTTTGAGGATTTGAAGATTTGAGGAATTTATAGAATTGAGAGAATTTAAAAATCTGACAATTTGGTGAATTTAGACAATTTGAGGATTTGCGGAATTTATAGAATTGAGAGAATTTGGGGAATTTAAAAAATTTAGAGAGTTTGAGAATTTGAAAATTTGGGGAATTTAGAGAATTGAGAAAATTTGCAGATCTGAGAATTTGGTGAATTTAGATAATTTGAGGATTTGGGGAATTTATAGAACTGAGAGAATTTGGGGAATTTAGAGAATTTAGAGAGTTTGAGGATTTGAAAATTTGGGGAATTTATAAAATTGAGATAATTTAAAAATCTGACAATTTGGTGAATTTAGACAATTTGAGGATTTGGGAAATTTATAGAATTGAGAGAATTTGGGGAATTTAAAAAATTTAGAGAGTTTGAGGATTTGAAAATTTGGGGAATTTATAGAATTGAGAGAATTTAAAAGTCTGACAATTTGGTGAATTTAGACAATTTGAGGATTTGGGAAATTTATAGAATTGAGAGAATTTGGGGAATTTAAAAAATTTAGAGAGTTTGAAAATTTGGGGAATTTATAGAATTGAGAGAATTTAAAAATCTGACAATTTGGTGAATTTAGACAATTTGAGGATTTGGGGAATTTATAGAATTGAGAGAATTTGGGGAATTTAAAAAATTTAGAGAGTTTGAGGATTTGAAGATTTGAGGAATTTATAGAATTGAGAGAATTTAAAAATCTGACAATTTGGTGAATTTAGACAATTTGAGGATTTGGGAAATTTATAGAATTGAGAGAATTTGGGGAATTTAAAAAATTTAGAGAGTTTGAGGATTTGAAGATTTGAGGAATTTATAGAATTGAGAGAATTTAAAAATCTGACAATTTGGTGAATTTAGACAATTTGAGGATTTGCGGAATTTATAGAATTGAGAGAATTTGGGGAATTTAAAAAATTTAGAGAGTTTGAGGATTTGAAAATTTGGGGAATTTATAGAATTGAGAGAATTTAAAAGTCTGACAATTTGGTGAATTTAGACAATTTGAGGATTTGGGAAATTTATAGAATTGAGAGAATTTGGGGAATTTAAAAAATTTGGAGAGTTTGAGGATTTGAAGATTTGAGGAATTTATAGAACTGAGAGAATTTAAAAATCTGACAATTTAGTGAATTTAGACAATTTGAGGAATTGGGGAATTTATAGAATTGAGAGAATTTGGGGAATTTAAAAAATTTAGAGAGTTTGAGGATTTGAAGATTTGAGGAATTTATAGAACTGAGAGAATTTAAAAATCTGACAATTTAGTGAATTTAGACAATTTGAGGATTTGGGAAATTTATAGAATTGAGAGAATTTGGGGAATTTAAAAAATTTAGAGAGTTTGAGGATTTGAAAATTTGGGGAATTTATAGAATTGAGAGAATTTAAAAATCTGACAATTTGGTGAATTTAGACAATTTGAGGATTTGGGGAATTTATAGAATTGAGAGAATTTGGGGAATTTAAAAAATTTAGAGAGTTTGAAAATTTGGGGAATTTATAGAATTGAGAGAATTTAAAAATCTGACAATTTGGTGAATTTAGACAATTTGAGGATTTGGGGAATTTATAGAATTGAGAGAATTTGGGGAATTTAAAAAATTTAGAGAGTTTGAGGATTTGAAGATTTGAGGAATTTATAGAATTGAGAGAATTTAAAAATCTGACAATTTGGTGAATTTAGACAATTTGAGGATTTGGGAAATTTATAGAATTGAGAGAATTTGGGGAATTTAAAAAATTTAGAGAGTTTGAGGATTTGAAGATTTGAGGAATTTATAGAATTGAGAGAATTTAAAAATCTGACAATTTGGTGAATTTAGACAATTTGAGGATTTGGGAAATTTATAGAATTGAGAGAATTTGGGGAATTTAAAAAATTTGGAGAGTTTGAGGATTTGAAGATTTGAGGAATTTATAGAACTGAGAGAATTTAAAAATCTGACAATTTAGTGAATTTAGACAATTTGAGGAATTGGGGAATTTATAGAATTGAGAGAATTTGGGGAATTTAAAAAATTTAGAGAGTTTGAGGATTTGAAGATTTGAGGAATTTATAGAATTGAGAGAATTTAAAAATCTGACAATTTGGTGAATTTAGACAATTTGAGGATTTGGGAAATTTATAGAATTGAGAGAATTTGGGGAATTTAAAAAATTTGGAGAGTTTGAGGATTTGAAGATTTGAGGAATTTATAGAACTGAGAGAATTTAAAAATCTGACAATTTAGTGAATTTAGACAATTTGAGGAATTGGGGAATTTATAGAATTGAGAGAATTTGGGGAATTTAAAAAATTTAGAGAGTTTGAGAATTTGAAAATTTGGGGAATTTAGAGAATTGAGAAAATTTGCAGATCTGAGAATTTGGTGAATTTAGATAATTTGAGGATTTGGGGAATTTATAGAACTGAGAGAATTTGGGGAATTTAGAGAATTTAGAGAGTTTGAGGATTTGAAAATTTGGGGAATTTATAAAATTGAGATAATTTAAAAATCTGACAATTTGGTGAATTTAGACAATTTGAGGATTTGGGAAATTTATAGAATTGAGAGAATTTGGGGAATTTAAAAAATTTAGAGAGTTTGAGAATTTGAAAATTTGGGCAATTTATAGAATTGAGAGAATTTAAAAATCTGACAATTTGGTGAATTTAGACAATTTGAGGATTTGGGGAATTTATAGAATTGAGAGAATTTGGGGAATTTAAAAAATTTAGAGAGTTTGAAAATTTGGGGAATTTATAGAATTGAGAGAATTTAAAAATCTGACAATTTGGTGAATTTAGACAATTTGAGGATTTGGGGAATTTATAGAATTGAGAGAATTTGGGGAATTTAAAAAATTTAGAGAGTTTGAGGATTTGAAAATTTGGGGAATTTATAGAATTGAGAGAATTTAAAAGTCTGACAATTTGGTGAATTTAGACAATTTGAGGATTTGGGAAATTTATAGAATTGAGAGAATTTGGGGAATTTAAAAAATTTAGAGAGTTTGAAAATTTGGGGAATTTATAGAATTGAGAGAATTTAAAAATCTGACAATTTGGTGAATTTAGACAATTTTAGGATTTGGGGAATTTATAGAATTGAGAGAATTTGGGGAATTTAAAAAATTTAGAGAGTTTGAGGATTTGAAAATTTGGGGAATTTATAGAATTGAGAGAATTTAAAAGTCTGACAATTTGGTGAATTTAGACAATTTGAGGATTTGGGGAATTTATAGAATTGAGAGAATTTGGGGAATTTAAAAAATTTAGAGAGTTTGAGGATTTGAAAATTTGGGGAATTTATAGAATTGAGATAATTTAAAAATCTGACAATTTGGTGAATTTAGATAATTTGAGGATTTGCGGAATTTATAGAATTGAGAGAATTTGGGGAATTTAAAAAATTTAGAGAGTTTGAAAATTTGGGGAATTTATAGAATTGAGAGAATTTAAAAATCTGACAATTTGGTGAATTTAGACAATTTGAGGATTTGGGGAATTTATAGAATTGAGAGAATTTGGGGAATTTAAAAAATTTAGAGAGTTTGAGGATTTGAAGATTTGAGGAATTTATAGAATTGAGAGAATTTAAAAATCTGAGAATTTGATGAATTTAGACAATTTGAGGAATTGGGGAATTTATAGAATTGAGAGAATTTGGGGAATTTAAAAAATTTGGAGAGTTTGAGGATTTGCAGATTTGAGGAATTTATAGAATTGAGATAATTTAAAAATCTGACAATTTGGTGAATTTAGACAATTTGAGGATTTGGGGAATTTATAGAATTGAGAGAATTTGGGGAATTTAGAGAATTTAGAGAATTTAAAAAATTTAGAGAGTTTGAGGATTTGAAAATTTGGAGAATCTAGAGAATTGGGAGAATTTAAAAATCTGAGAATTTGGGGAATTTAAAAATCTGAGAATTTGGGGAATTTAGAGAATTTAAAGAATTTAAAGAATTTAGAGAATTTAAACAATTTTGGAGAGTTTGAAAATTTGAAGATTTGGAGAATTTAAAAATCTAAGAATTCGGGTAGTTTGAAGAATATAAAAGAATTTAAAGAATTTATAGAATTTAAAGAATTTAAAAAATTTAGAGAATTTGAAAATTTGGGGAATTTAAAGAATTGAGAAAATTTGCAGATCTGAGAATTTGGGGAATTTGGAGAATTTGTAGAGTTTAGGGAATTTAGATTTATAAAAATTTAAGGATTTTAAGAATTTAGGAATTAGAGAGTTTCGCAATTTAGGGAATTTGGGAAATTAATAAAATTCAAGTAATGTAAAAAATTTGAAAAGCTTGGGAAATTTAAAGATTTGGTGAATTTGGAATTTTACAAATTTAAGAATATTGAAATTTAGGAATTTAAAGGATTTTTAATGTAGGTATTTGGAAGTTTAGCAAATTTAGTAATTTATGGAATTAAAGAAACTCCGGGAATCTCAGAAATTTGGGAAATTTGGAGAGTTTAGGGAATGTAGGGAATTTAGGGAACTTAGGGACTTTAGGGAATTTGAGAATTTGGGGAATATGGCATTTTAGATATTTGAGGATATCAGAATTTAGAAATTTGTGACTTTTGAATTTTAGAAACTTAAGGATATTAGAATTTAAAAATTTATTTGTTTTGCAATTTAGAAACTTGGGATTTTTTAAATTTAGGGAATTTACGAAATTCAAGGAATGAAGGACATTTGGAAATTTGGGATTTTTGAATTTTCGAAATTTAATAATATTGGAATTTAAGATTTTAGAATCTTAGGAATTTAAAGAATTTACAGAATTTAAGGAATTTAAGAAATTTAAGGAATTTAAGAAATTTAAGGAATTTATAGAATATAGAAAAGTTGAGAACTTAGGAAATTTAGAATTTTCGGAATTTAAAAGCAGCATAATTTTAGAATTAAAAACTTGAAACTTAAAAATCAATAAACTTAGAAGTTCAGAAATATAAAAATATAAATTTTTTAACTCACAAATTTATAAAATTATGATTTCAATTTTTGAACATAAATGTTATAAATTTTACAACCTAGTTCGATTGTATAAAATTTCATGTAGAAATTACAACCAACACAGTATTTAAATCTCCTCAAATAACAGCAAAATATACTTAAATATGACTGCAATTAATTTCCAATTATAAGCTGTATTCAAAAACTACATATACATACACGTGACTCTATGCCTCTCGGCATACATTCGTCACAATACGTGAAACTTACAGGTATTAATTCCTAAACCACGCAACCATCAAGAAAATAAAATGATATTCGACCTTTCACTTACCATTTAAAGTACCTCACTTGTTCCATCGGCTCATTAAATTTGACTAATTTTCTGAATCATTAACCAGACGCTGGACTGTGAAACAACAAGCGAAACGTCGTCTGAAATAGCTTAATTAAAAGGAAATAGTTATATTAAGCTGGAGAGTTGTCGCCGGGTATCGCTTAAAGTAGTCCGATGCGAGGGGTGTTGGTGGCGGGTTGAGCGAAACTTGCTCATTAACGCGCTTATTAAGATCGCTCGACGATTAATTTCAAGCTGTGCAGAGTTATTCACGGCCGAAAGACAACAGAATTTCTCGTGTGGCGGGCTCCAGCTCGGTAATAATTTCTCACAGGCCGCGTGCATCCGTGTGTGCATTACCTGCGCGATTCTCGGCCCACGCGAAAACGCTTTTGCCACCCAATATATACGAGCCATTGTCTCGGGAATCATTATTGTTGTGCAATGCTGAAATTACGGACGGTTCCTTCGCTTTGTGCGCGAATACAACGTCTCCCGTCAGATAAAACGACAGAAAAGGTACAGACATAGTACCACCGACAGTTCTTAACCCGTGCACATCCACCATCGGCAAATTGTTTATCATAATGATAATAATTCCTTCGACCGATAGGGGCCATTGTTGTCGGATCTCCTATCGCGCGATTACTTTCGTTCCTCTAGCGCAAAGTGCTTTGGAATAAAATGTCGATTGTTTTCAATGATAGGCCAATTGTCTTTCACCCTGTACGGGATGCCTCTAAAAGTATACCGTGGAAATTACGAAGTATACGTGCCAAACGGAATTGATAAGTCCTCTACCATTTTGCAATCCGAAGCTTTACTTTCGAGATATCAGCTGGTGAAGATTAGGTGTCGTGCTACTAGGTACCTTAGTGTGATAGACAACGGTAGCCACATATAATTCACTATCAATAACGAAATAGTATTCGTACTGTTTGTTAGTCTACAAAGAGGAACAGAAGTATAGGACCTACTGTTTCGATCAAATCGCCTGAGGACTGAGCAGAACTACCTTTGATAGTAGAACATCAACCCCATAGTTACACCTTTCACTGTGTATGCAATGCATCAGGAGGTATACCATGAAAACAGTGAAGTCTAGATAGTAAACGGAATTGATAAGTTCTGTGTCGTTTTGCAATCCGAACCTTTACTTTCGAGATATCAGCTGGTGAAGATTAGGTGTCGTGCTACTAGGTACCTTAGTGTGATACACAACGGTAGCCACATATAATTCACTATCAATAACGAAATAGTATTCGTACTGTTTGTTAGTCTACAAAGAGGAACAGAAGTATAGGACCTACTGTTTCGATCAAATCGTCTGAGGACTGAGCAGAACTACCTTTGATGATAGAACATCAATCCCATAGTTGTACTTACACCTTTCACTGTGTATGCAATGCATCAGGAGGTATACCATGAAAACAGTGAAGTCTAGATAGTAAACGGAATTGATAAGTTCTGTGTCGTTTTGCAATCCGAACCTTTACTTTCGAGATATCAGCTGGTGAAGATTAGGTGTCGTGCTACTAGGTACCTTAGTATGATACACAACGGTAGCCACATATAATTCACTATCAATAACGAAATAGTGTTCGTACTGTTTGTTAGTCTACAAAGAGGAACAGAAGTATAGGACCTACTGTTTCGATCAAATCGCCTGAGGACTGAGCAGAACTACCTTTGATAGTAGAACATCAATCCCATAGTTGTACTTACACCTTTCACTGTGTATGCAATGCATCAGGAGGTATACCATGAAAACAGTGAAGTCTAGATAGTAAACGGAATTGATAAGTTCTGTGTCGTTTTGCAATCCGAACCTTTACTTTCGAGATATCAGCTGGTAAAGATTAGGTGTCGTGCTACTAGGTACCTTAGTGTGATACACAACGGTAGCCACGTATAATTCACTATCAATAACGAAATAGTATTCGTACTGTTTGTTAGTCTACAAAGAGGAACAGAAGTATAGGACCTACTGTTTCGATCAAATCGCCTGAGGACTGAGCAGAACTACCTTTGATAGTAGAACATCAATCCCATAGTTGTACTTACACCTTTCACTGTGTATGCAATGCATCAGGAGGTATACCATGAAAACAGTGAAGTCTAGATAGTAAATGGAATTGATAAGTTCTGTGTCGTTTTGCAATCCGAACCTTTACTTTCGAGATATCAGCTGGTGAAGATTAGATGTCGTGCTACTAGGTACCTTAGTGTGATACACAACGGTAGCCACATATAATTCACTATCAATAACGAAATAGTATTCGTACTGTTTGTTAGTCTACAAAGAGGAACAGAAGTATAGGACCTACTGTTTCGATCAAATCGCCTGAGGACTGAGCAGAACTACCTTTGATAGTAGAACATCAACCCCATAGTTGTACTTACACCTTTCACTGTGTATGCAATGCATCAGGAGGTATACCATGAAAACAGTGAAGTCTAGATAGTAAACGGAATTGATAAGTTCTGTGTCGTTTTGCAATCCGAACCTTTACTTTCGAGATATCAACTGGTGAAGATTAGGTGTCGTGCTACTAGGTACCTTAGTGTGATACACAACGGTAGCCACATATAATTCACTATCAATAACGAAATAGTATTCGTACTGTTTGTTAGTCTACAAAGAGGAACAGAAGTATAGGACCTACTGTTTCGATCAAATCGTCTGAGGACTAAGCAGAACTACCTCTGATAGGACACCTACTTTGTGGATGCACTTATGACGTTATAAGAGGATCTAATAATAAATGGCCTGTCATATACTGTTATTTTCTATATGCGTACACATAATTCTTTATGACACAGTATCAATATACCATTTGAACATTGAAGTTTTGAATAAAAGAACTCTAATAGACTCTTTATTTACAAATGTTTATTTGTGGAGTGTGAAAGTCTAGATCGAAAACTGGTACAGTATTTTGAGATTTATTTTTATAATATCACTAAATCCTATAAATACGATATTTTACAATCTGACATCAGCTGATAGGTGGATCACCCAAAAATGTGTAGCAATATTCCACAAATGCAGTAAACCCAAACTCTATTGTGCCTCAAAAAATATAGCTCACATAGTAAACTATTATAGTACTTTCTCGTTTATTTAGGCCTCACCTTCCTCATGAATTTTCATAAGCTACCAGTCAATTGCTCAAATACCCAGAATTTAATTGTATCCAGGAATAGCAGAAACTGAATTTGGAGATTTCAACTTGCAAAACGGAAGACGAGTAACAGATGTATCTCAAAACTTGCAGATACTTTGGTATCTCATGGTTACGGCGATATAACTTGTTGCTATGCATAAAGATCTGCAACGACATTTCTGGCAAGGTTATAAAGGTTGGAACCGGATACTGGAACAAACGTTAGGACCGGCAGCCGTTGCTAGGAGTGAACCTAGAAATTGGTTCAGGATTTACCGCGCTGTCGCGGCGTGCATAAACGTCTGGCTGGAAAAATGAAATGCTCGATTCATTAACGACAATACGTTACGGTCGTGGAGGCCGTGGATTGCATTACTGACATTTCTATGCGGGGAGAAAGGTGTATCGGCGTCGGCATAAATCTCCGCGTGAACTGCGCGCATAAACATATCCACATGATCGCACCGTGGCAGAAAAGAAGTCCTCCCGCGTCCCGCGTGCCTCCTCGGCATCTATCCCCCTATCGATCCACGTCTCAGCCCACGTGAAACTGTCTTCTGTTTCACGGATAGCAGCACCGACTCCCGCGCGTTTCGCAATGAGCACCTCTCCTCGTGAACGATGATTAATCTCCCGCGGGGATATCAATTTCGCGACTTGTTTGGATTGTTGGCATTCAACGCTTCTCCTCGGGATCTCGTATCGCTTTGATATCTACTCTCTCGATGTTGCTATCCATGCGAGATGCGGAGTGACCAGAGAAACCGGTGTCGTGCTGATCTTTTATTTGTATGTTCATTTGAGGTTATGGGTTTAGGGTTAGGATATGTGTAACGGGTGTTAGGGGTTTGGCATTTTGATTTTATAAGATAAACGCTGATATTTTGTTATCGATTTTTATCTTTTCGTATTTGATTCTCACTTCTGAGGGTATAACTGCTGAACGATAGTCAGGAACAAAAGTCTG
This sequence comes from Megachile lagopoda, assembly GCA_036983795.1. NCBI lineage: Eukaryota > Metazoa > Arthropoda > Insecta > Hymenoptera > Megachilidae > Megachile > Megachile lagopoda. Next base: position 1,235,380 of record CM072792.1, read on the forward strand.
GTAGGAATATGGTATTTGAGTGGAAAGGGATTCCGTGTTCGTTGATATTTTGGGGATATTTAAGAACTTGAAAATTTGGGATGGACTAGGAGTTTGGGGATGTAGGAATGTGGAAATGCGGGTTTGGACATCTTAGATATTTAGGAATCTGGAAACCTAAAGATCTAGGGACTTTGATATTTGGGGATTTATGGATGTGGTAATTTTGGACTTGGCAATAGGAATTTTGGAATCTAGGAATTTGGTGCTGTAAGAAATTTGAAGTCAAATGATTTGGCACTCTAGGAATTTTGGAATCTAGAGACTTGAGTGCTTGGGAATTTTGAGGTCTAGAGATTTGACAATATAAGAGTTTAGAGATCTAGGGATTTGAGTGCTTAGGAATTAGGAGACCTAGAAACTAGAAATATTGGTATTTGAAAATATTGAAATTTATGGAATTAGAAATATAGAAAAGGAATTTGAGAATCTTGGAATTTGATGACCTAGGGATATAGGAATCTATAATTGTGAGGATTTAATGATTTAACGATATAGGAATTTAGGCATCGTGGGATTTGAATATATAAAATTTGGAAATTTCGTGATTTTGAGAATTTAAAAATATTGATATCTGAAAATTTATAAATTTCGTTATTTGAAAATTTAGACTTTTGGAAATTAGGGAATTTAACATTTTAAAAATGTAATAGTTTCGTAATATAAAAATGTGTAATCTGAAGGATTTTTAAATTTCAATGCGCACAATATGTCGAAATCTGCAAAACTGGAAAAAAAAGTATGAAAAAAAAATAGCCCATTTCAAAAATTCGAATAGAACGACATAGTTAATACTAGGAACCGATTTCTCAAAACGAAATTTCACATTTTTTTAGCGATTCAAAACTCTCAAAACCCAGACAAGAAAACGTACAAAATTTAAAACAGAACGGGTAAAGAATCGTTCGCTGCGTGCGAGAATATTCGATTCACGTGCTGTACATTTCAAATATTCAGAAAGTGATGCTTTGCGAGTGCTTGGTTTAATTTTTGTTTTTGAAGGCACAAGCAGATTAAGGCTCAATCGTGATGATAGGACTACGGATTGAGTGCGTATGAAGTACGTGAGCTTGAAAAATCTTGTTAACAATGTTGTTTAAAGTAGAATACTTCTCTTGTGAAACAAGATTACCATTTCAAGTTTTCAGAGATTTGAAATTTCATGAAGCATCCGATTCGAGTACAGTGAAGTCCCGTTATAAGCAAAAACGATCTACATGATATAAGCGGAATGTTCTTATATACATAAAAGTTTTACTGAACCTGTAACATTCGTTTCGATCGCATTTAGACATTTCAGACGTAGAAGCTACGATTTTAACTGGTGACGTATCACGTGATTGTCCGAATAACGTCGAAGAAAAACGAAGTTACCCGATGTGTCATTACTCGTTCGTTTACCACGAATCTTTCTACAGTAAAGCGTCGATGTAATCGAAACACTTGAAATTACAAATAAATATGTTCCAAATTACGTCATGTTTGATCTCATTTTAATCAAGAAAATGTCAATATATGTTGGTAAAAGTTTCATAAAAAAAAATCAAAAGTAAAAGTTTTATTCTTGCATTAAGATTGTCTCACCGATATGTTACTCTTTGTTTACGTTCGGTCATTCGGACGTTTCCTTCGCTTGCTTTTCTACGTTCCATAATCTTCAATCAATGTAAGAACTACATGATATAAGTGAAAGTTCAAACCCGAAAAATTGTCTTATATTGACACTTTACTATAATCTCTATCATTCTTTTCGATCGCATTTAGACATTTCAGACGTGGAAGTCTACGATTTTGTTATACGTATCACGTGATATCCGAATAGCACCGAAGAGAAACGAAGTTACCCGATAAGTCATTACTCGTCCATTTATTTCATTTTCATAAAAAGAAGGGCGATTTTCATATAACAAAAAATATATTTCGAATTAAATCGTGTTTGGTTTCACTTTTATCAGTAAAATGTTACAAATATATTGCTAAAAGTTTCATAACAAAAAAGTCAAAAGTAAAGTTTTTTTCTTGCAGTACAATTGTTCCCCTGATATGTTACTGTTTACGTTCGTAAAATGTTTCCCTCGCTTTTCTGTATTGGATTTTCAATCAATTACACGATATCAGCGAAAGATTCGCTTCTCTCGAGACTTCACTGCATCAAGAATTTAAAAATTCTCTTCGAACCTATCCCTGGAATAAAGGGTCTTAATACGAAGGAAACGCGTTCGTATATAGGAGAAACTTTGACAGTAATAACTGACAATAACGAGGCTGACTGGCGACGTTTAACGACACATCCAGGGAAGGGACGATGTTCAGCGTGCTACGGGGGCCGTCCTAATTACCTGATTTAATTACCGCGACGGAATTGCCAGTCGTTTCCGTGCCAGCCGTGGCACAATCGTGACACCCGTTACATATCTACGAGGCCGTAACCGAACGCGAAATCGAGCTCGCGACTCGACAACCGATCAATTACGAGTCTCTCTCTTTCTCTCCGTCTCTCTCTGTTCTCTCCTTCTCTCTCTGTCGTTTTCCAGCAACGGCTTTCTTGCCTGGTAATCTCGATTCCCTTCTCTCTGTCTTCGTGCCTCCTCTCGTACTCGATGAGCTACGATAATTATCGCGATTCCATTGTTTAAATAACGCTGTTCTCCGGACGTGTCGATCTTATTGCAATCAATCATTCGGAAATTTAGAGAGATGCTAACTTGTTGAAAGTATGATCACGATTTTAATTCTGGAACGGTTGAAGTCATTCGGTTTTGTATTTTATTTTGTATAATTTGATGAGTTGGGTTTTATTGACTGGATAATTTTCGTACTTATAGATACTTTTATTTTAGTTTGTGGTTAATTGTTATTTGTTTGGTTTATGCAAACTAGTTTTTTCACTTTGAAAGATGTTTTCAAGATGTTTGAGTATTTTTGAACAAATTTTTGAGTAACTATGTTACTAAAGTTCTGAATTTTTTGGTAACCATATGACAATATTAGATAAGTGTCCAGTTTACAAGTATTTTTTTAAGAAGTTTTTTAATCTTCTGTACTTTTAGACTTCTAAGTTTTCAAAGTTTGATGTCTTCTCTCAAATTTTTTTCTTAAATTTTTTCACAAATTTCCAAATCTTTAAATTCTCAAGCTCTAAATTCCCAGATCTTAAAATTATCAAACTCTTAAATTTTTGAATTTTGAAATTCTCAAATTTTTCAATTCCTAAATCTTAAAATTATCAAATTTCCGATTTTCTATATTTTCAAATTTCTAAACTTCTATGTTCTAAAATTCTAAATTTTCAAATTATATAATGTAAACTCGAAATTTATAAATTCATAAATTCTCTAAAATCTCAAATTTAGAAATTCCTAATTTTTTTCAAATTTCAAATTTTCTGATTACAAAATTTTCAAGTCTTGAAATTTGGAAAATTTGAATTTAGAAATTTAGAAATTTAGCAATTTGAGAATTTGGGAATTTGGAAATTTAGAAATTCAGAAATTCAGAAATTTAGAAATTTAGCAATTTAGGAATTTAGAAATTTAGAAATCTAGCAATTTCGAAATTTCGAAATTTGGGAATTTGGGAATTTAGCAATTTGAGAATTTGGGAATTTCGGAATTTAGAAATTTAGAAATTTAGAAATTTAGAAATTTAGAAATTTAGTAATTTCGAAATTTGTGAATTTGGGAATTTAGAAATTTAACAATTTGAGAATTTGGGAATTTCGGAATTTAGAAATTTAGAAATTTAGAATTTAGAAATTTGGAAATAGAAATTGGATAAGTTAGGAATTTGAAAATGTAAAAATTGAGCAATTTGATAGTTTGGTAATTCAGAAATTTAGAAATGTAGAAATGTAGAAATTAGAGAATGCAGAAATTGGCAAATTTAGAAATGTAGAAACTTAGAAATTTAGAGATGTGAAAATATAAAAATTGGGAAATTTAGAAATCTGTCAATGTAAAAGTTTGCAAATCGAAAGTGTAAAATTTCAAAATTGGCGAATTAATTACATTAATTACAAAATATCTATACCAGTTTTATTCCCTCAAATAAAGTTAGAAAATACAAAATTACTTTGTTCAAGTGTAACAAAGCCCACTCACTGTATATAAAAATTTCAATCAAAAGTTTCTCCATCACCAGTACATAAAAACAGTAAACAGCGTCCACCAGTAAGAAACCCATGAAACTGAAGAGACGCAGGAGACCGACGCGTCCAGATAGGATTTTTATCGGATCCTCCGATCAGAGTACCGTTTTCATCGATCTATCTCTATAATTCGTGATTAAAGATCACGAAGGAGGTGACGAGTAGAGCAGGTTAACCATGCTGGAGATTCGCCAGCGAATGAGATCGTTAAGTCTCGGGGGTTCGAACGAGAGACAGAGAGCATCCACAGAAACAAGGTACATGGAAGGTTAACAGAGGTTGACAGCCACGACGATCCGAACGGATCGTTCTCCTCTATCTTTTCTTTCATCCACGGTGCTGGTATTTTTAGATGCAGCCTCGATGCCGATGACATTTGGTCCACAGTGATCGATCAACTTTCCGTTCGTCAGATCGAATGATAAACGGCAACGAAACAGATTTATCTCTCCTGACGTTCGCGCTAACTGTATTATCTTCTAACGTTTTGTTTGCCACCTTAGAATTTGTTGGCTGATGAATGTGTCAGATAAATGTTCTCGAACGAGTCTCGATAATTAACAGTTCACCTGGGAATTTTAATATTTCTGTTAGCTTTACATAGAAATAATTATACTGCTGTATCTGTTTCCCTCTGAAGGGAAATGAAAAATCAGTGAAATATTTCAGGAAAATCTTGCGGTGCTAGAACGAGCTCCGATAATTCATAATTTAGTGAGAATTTTGTTAATAATATTCCTAATTATTTTGAACGTTTAAACTAATCGAAATACCTTTAAGTTTCTATAATTCAATAGATAACCTGTTATGAAAGCCTTTTACATTGTCAAACACGAACGAACTGAAATGAATAATTCATATGGATTCACGAATGAATTTGTCGATTTATAACCTTGTGATCAACGATACTTAACAATATTATATTAATAATATTCATTGAAAGAATCCTAAAATATTGACTGATCTCCCTAAACTGTCTCACTACCCCTTTACCCATACAAATTACTGACTCTAAAATATTGATATTATTCAGGGTGTCTCATTTGAGTGTGAACCAAATATCTTTCATAACAATGCAAATGCAAATTCATATGTATCTTTATTAGTTAAGTATCTAACACTGATCAGATATTGTCCACTTAATACTATTAAAATTATATACAAAGCAGTTTCATTGTCATAATTAAGTAACACCTAAACGATAGCGAGTGTATATTCATCCTCCAAGGATCTCTTAATGGCCCATGACCTCTGTTACACTAGAAAACTGACTTTAGAAAGTCAGATAGAAATTTAGAGGCATCAACACGGAATGATCAATATTGTATGTAAAATTCTGTAGATATTGATTAAAAAATGAAAAGTTGAAATTTGGGGATTTGGAGATTTTCAAATTCGGTGAAATGAATATTTGGAAATTTGAGAATTTGGAACTTTGGGTTTTTCGAAATTTGGAAATGCGTGAATTAGTGGAATATGCTAGTATAATTTGAAGATTTGGGAATTTGAAAATGTAGAATTTTGAAAATTTAGAAAATTGAGAAGCTCGGGATTTGTGAATTTGGAAAATTTAAAAATTTTGGAATCTGTAGATTTGAAAAATTTAAATATTTGAGAATTTGAGAATTTGAAGAATTCAGAAATTTGAAACTTGAAGATTGGAAAATTAGAGTTCAAGAAGATGGAAATTTGAAAACTTAAATGTTTCGATAATTTTGCTTTTGAAATATTTATACATTTTGGTCATTTCATAATTTCAAAGATTTAGGAATTTTGAATATTTGTATAATTAAGAATTTAGAAAATTTGAAGATTTAAAAATTTGGAAAGTTGGGAATTTGAGAATGTGGGGAATTAAAAATGTGATATGATAGTTTGGAAATCTGAGAATTCGTGAAATTTGGAATTTGTAGATATAAAAATTTGGGTTTTTGCAAACTTGTAAGTTTCTGAATTTAGATAATTGAAAATTTGTAGAAACCGAATTGTAGAACCGAAAATTTGCGGATTTGGAGAACTGAAAATTTGAGGATTTGGAAAAGTGAACATTTGTAAACTTTGAAAATTGAAAATTTGTTAATGTCTGTAATTAAAAATTCCTCAATTTTTCAAATTGAGAATTTATAAATGCTCAAAATTTTCAAATTTAGAGAAATAAGTATTTGTGAATCCTAAAAATTTCATAAATTTGGAATCTCAAAAATTCAAAAATTCTTTAAACTTTGAAGTAAAATTCTCCACATTGAAGTGGTGAAAATAACCATTAAATTTGGGGTTGAAAAAGCTATTTTTACAAATATCTCGGGAACTATTAGCCCTAGATAAAAAATCCAGTATGCAAATTGTTTGGAAGGCTAATAATATGGTGCAAGTGTATTTTTGAAAAATTTGTTTATTTAAAGAATATGTTAAAAATTAACATCATTTGGCAAATTTTTTAAATAAAACGTTGAACTATTTTGATCAAATTCCACATACGTGAACTATGGATCCAAAGAAAAAATACGCATAAATTCGAATATTTAATTTCTCTCGTATAAAAAATACTATGGTTGGAGTTATACGCACATTTTATACATTTCATTCGGTGCACGACTGATTTCTATACATAATATTCTGGAAATTGTATTATATTACATTTTTTATACTAATTTATTTAAAAAGAGAACTTGAAGCTCCATAGGTGTTCCTACAAAACATGGAGGCTGAGACAGGTATCTGTCCCGTGTTACGAGCGCGTACTAATGGTAGTATTCGATGTAGGAAGATTTAAAAGCGTGGATGAAATGCAATTGTGCTCGTATGAAATATCTTCATGATTAACACTGGGTTTACGGACGTTTGATGATCACTTATATTTAAATTTGAACTAAAGTAGAAAAATAAAGAAATGAAGAATATGTGAGCTGCCTAAGATTCTTTAGCTTCACGAGAGTTGACATACATTTTTCCAAAAATTTCTTAATAAGTTTTGTCATTTAAAGTAAGAGATCTATCCGTCATTTTGACGGGTTCCGTAACTCTAGTGTTAATAGTGGATTATGTAACAATTAAAGTAGTTGTGCCTGTTCATTGAGAACTGTTTTACATTTGTAAAAAATATAGTAACTCTGAAAAGAGTTAGTTTTGCTAAAGCTCTGAAAAGAGCTGGTTTTGCTGTTTGGGTGATGTCCCTTGTCAGAAGGGAAATGAAAGTTGTTTGAGAACCTCTGGATGCACCACGAGGTGACTGGTGTTCTGGTGGGGGTCAAATGTCATACGGTGACTCACCATCGGTTTCAAGTATACTTACTGCACTTCTACTTGTGCGTGTGCATTTGCTCATCTGCATTCGCGCCGCGCCTCAAACAAAGGTAATCAACTTCAAATTTAGCGGCCATAAATGGCGATGAAAAAATTCGCGATAAAGCCGGGCAATCTTCATCTGCAACCGTATACCCCTTGAGTGTGTAATAAACGAAATTTTATTCGCAAAATGAAATAGTACACGCAAGTACTTGTTATACGTTACCTTTTATATTAACTCTTTACAAGAAGAATAATTGATAATTATCTAGATACTTTCTGCGGGGATTAACAATATGTTCCTAGTTCAGATTTACTTACGGAGTGAGTTGTATTCTGCAAAAAATATAGCGTGGGACAGGATTTAACGTGTTTCAGTTTTTAAGATAATTAAAGTTTAACACTCGGATTTTTGGTGATGCTAGATCAGGGGTCGGCAACCTGCGGATCAGTAGAATCATACTTGTGGCTCTTGAGTAGTTTAATACGTTGACTTATATGTTCTGTTACTACGCAAAATAGAATGTTTTGATTTCATAATCAATACATGTTTCACAGCAGATAATGGTTATATTATTTGTTCTAATACATATTACCGATGTACACAGTATGTCTGAAAAGTAACGGAACTTTTTAAATAAAAAAAAAGTATTAGTTATTTTGCCAAAATTAATTTTTTTTATTCAAAATACATCCCTTCCGCATCAATACACCGCTGGGCACGCTCAGGCAATGTTAACATAGATTTTTTTATGTCGTTTTGCGGAATCGCTTCAATCACCCTTGTCACAGCTGCTTGGACTTGTGTAACAGTGTCATGAAACGTTCCTTTCATGGCTAATTTCAATTTTGGAAAAAGGAAGTAATCGCATGGAGATAAGTCAGGCGAATATGGAGGATGTTGGAGCACACAGACTTGTTTTTTCGCCAAAAATTCACGAACTGCGACAGTTCTGTGACTTGGTACATTATCATGCAACAGAAACCAACTTCCCGACGCTCGATATTCGGGCCTCACACGAACAATTATTTTCCACGAACGTTCCATAACACCCAGATAATATTCGCCATTAACATTTTGTCCCTGTGGAACGAATTCCCGAAGTATAATACCTTTAGAATCGTTTAGAATTTAGAAAAACCCAAAACCTGGCTTTGGGTCGTCTTCCAAAGTATCACGACCATCCTGGAATCGCTTATACCACTCGAACACACGTGTACGGGATAAACAATCGTCGCCATAAACATTTTTCATTAATTCAAATGTTTCTGTAAAAGTTTTACCGAGCTTTACCGAGCAGAATTTAATATTCGCTCTTTGCTCCATCGTGATTTTGTGACACGGTGACGAAAGGTTCTGTCGCTTTAAACACTACAAGTTTACAATTCGTTGCTCGATTCCAGTAACAATTGGTTTGTTTTGTAGGGGAGGAATACTGTTTTCAAATAGCATATTGTTTTTATAGATGTCTAAACACGACTAAATGACCCAGTTCGAACAAGTAGTTTCCGAGAAAAAATTAGTAAGTGAAGGCTGTTTTTTCCAAAATGAGCAAAAATTGCAAACTTTGAAGGCTTGTTATTAAATTCGAAACCGTCAAAATGATGACTTAAACCCCCTTTAATTTCACATGGACTATAACATACTTCGATTAAAAGAAAATCGCAGCTGGTGAGATCAAAAAGTGTTCGATTTGGTGCAGAATAATAACCCTTATGTAGTTTTGGTTAGAAAAGACAAAGACCTAGTAATCGTAGTATTTTTAAGTCAAAAAACAATATTTTGTTATATTTTTTCAGAGATATTCTTTAGACTGTACTTCAGATTCGTATAGAGCCGGATTTTGCACTTGAAAAAACTTTTTAAAAAACGTTTCTATATGCTTTCGTTTGTTATGAAGTTTTTATATATAGGTTTGTATATATAGGTTAGCAAAAATTGTATCGTTAATTTTTAAACAAAAAAAAATGAAATGAAAATTATGAAAATCTGTTCTTTCGAATTATGTATTTCTCAATCACTTGAGGCGTAAGAGGATAAAATTCGATGCAACGGTGAGTATTATGTAATCGTATTAAGCACGATGTCGAATCCCTCTCAAATAGAAGAAGAGGAGGAGGAGGATTATAAACGAAAAGAGGAGGCCTCTGATACCGTTTCCACGAAGCGAATTCTAATTACGACCGACGATAATACACGCTTTCCTCTGCATTCACTCGACTCAACTTCTTTCAATCTTCTTCAATCTGAAACTTATTTCAACCAAAAGTTATCTGACATTCATCTAATGGCATTCATCGTCAAATTTCTCAAATTTAAAAGTGATACTTCGCATTTAAAATTTTCAAAACTCGAATCTGTATAATTTTTTAAACAATAGTCGGATTTTAAAATAAATCTCTAAATTTTCAGATTTCAATCTCGAAATTTTCAGATTTTTAAATCTTGAATCTATTAAATTTTCAAAGCAAATACTTGGATTTTAAAATGACCCGAATCCTTAAATTTCTAAATTTCCATATCTCCAAATTTGTAAATTCCAAAGTGTCATTTCTATCAAAATCAACTTCGTACTTTCGAATTCGGAAATTCTCTAATGCTCAAATCTAATCGTATATTTCTCTCAAATCGACAAAATTTATTGGCCAACTCAATATATCTGAATATTCAAAATTTAGAAATAAATATAAGAAAATTACTTTTATTAAAGATGTTTTGTTCTTGAAAGGGTTGAGTTGTCTAGAAAATAATTTCTTACGTTTGGACTCTAAACTGTATGGCTTATTTATAAATATAGCAGCAGAATCATCCTAGGTTACTCAGACACACTGTCACATCCAAAACATCTGTTGAATAAATTCATAGTTATAAGTAGCCAACAGATATTTATGCAAATATACGTTTTCTTGTTAGATGCCGCTCAAAAATTGCGGTTGACACATCATACTGCTAATAGAAGTATGATGAGTCTAAAATCTAACAGTGTATCATGATCACAAGCATCATATATGGACATCGAAATAATTTCTATTCACTTCACTTGCATTTTCTAATTTAACGCTTTGATTATTGCTTTATTTATTATATAGTTGATAACTAAATTTTTATACGAATCTGTCACCTACATTGTTATATTACTAGAATTTATACCTAATTGTTAATTATACCTGAATCGTATTAATCAATTTGAGCTACATACAATAAATATAACAAAATATTAAGAAAATATTTGGTAAAATTTGTTAAAAATAAAAATAATAAAAATTTTCAACTACAATGTGTCAATCGACGTATTAAAAATTATGATGTTTGGATATTGGTAATAGAGTTGAGTTAGATCTACAATGATCTAGATATTTTTTACTACAGGCAGAAATTAATGTCTGATCTAGATGATTTAAAATATTAACTAGGTAAGTTGGGCCTTGATACTACATTGACAAAAGATTGATTGACCTAGATAATTTTGAGTATTAACGAAGGAGATAGTTTAAATCGAATCAACTAATTGCATTAAGTGCATTTATTTTACTGTTTCAAACTCAAGGAGACACATCCATTCTCATGACCATGATCCATTCATCTGCATGACACGTTTATTCGAATGACCCATCCATCGTATGATACATCTACTACAGGTTCTATCCATCTACATAACCCATCTACTATATGATCCATTTATTGCATGACCCATTTGCTGTATGACCCATTTACCACATGACCCATTTGCTATATGACCCATGTGCTATATGACCCATTCACATACTCATCTGCCATATAACCGATCTACTACGACCTACCCATCCACGCGACCCATCTACCATATGATTCATGCATACACACAGTAATAAAAATGACACAATATCTATGAGAAACACTATGTAATACATCTATAACAGATATCACTCGTTCAACCTCAAAGATAGCAACTTTGAGGTTTTCAAACTACGTCATCACAGTCTTCGAATCTTATCCAAGAGCACTCTCCAAGATCACTCCCTGAGCCATATAATCTACATAATTCATCTATCCATACACCTTATGCATCTACATAACTCATCCATCCATATGACCTATCCATCCACTTGACCCATCCATTCACATGATCCATCTATCCACATGATTCGTTCTTCCACATGACATATCCATCCACATGACCCATTCATCCACATGACCCATTCAACCACATAACCCATCCATCTACATATCCTATCCATCCACATGACCTATTCATCCACATGACCCATTCATCCACATGACCCATTCAACCACATAACCCATCCATCTACATATCCTATCCATCCACATGACCCATTCAACCACATAACCCATTCATCTACATATCCTATCCATCCACATGATCCATTCAACCACATGACCCATCCGCCTACATGACCTATCCATCCACATGACACATCCTGTCACATGACCCATCCACATTAGCCATCTCTCCACATAATCCACCCATCACATAATAACTCAAAATAGCACAATATCCATAACAAACACAAAACCTCCTCAAACTCTAAAATCAGTAGCATCAAGTTAGTAAAAACCAAAATAACCCTCCACTTTCCCAAAACCGTATGACCCATCAACATAGTCACCCAAAGTGACAGTATCTATAACAAATACCATACAATACATCCACAAACCCTTCACGCTTTAAAACCACAGCACCATCAAGTTATTAAAAGCCTTCTGTTCTTCCAAAACCGTCTGCAATCATAGTCCACGAATGTTGGCCAACAGCATGCCCCAAGACTCCTCCCCGTGCCACATCAGCTAACCCAAACCAGATCCAAGCTTCCAACATGGTATGACACATTCTTCGGGGGTTCCCATGGCACTCAAACTGTTAAGTGCTTATCAAACGGTCCGTTCGAGTATCCTGGGAGTAATAGCTGGGTAGAATCCAATTTATTTTCGGTTCGTATTTTAGAGCACGGTCAGAAAATAGGAATATGGGACGGCCGTGAGGGTAGCAACAGACTTGAGAGATTTATTCGCAAGTTTGTCCGTTTTCGCTTCGAGGTGAAGACTAGAAACAAGAGAACGGGCAGGGGGCTGAGGGGGATGGAGGATACGTGGAAAGGCGCGGGGGTGCTTGTAAGTTGAACGTCCGCTGCATCGAATATAAATAGCAGACGGCGACGTTCGTCCACCTCGTCTTTCTCTGCTTACCCCCTCTTCATCTTCGTCTTCTTCTTTTTTGCTTCTGCTTTTGCTTGGTCCCGCCACTTTTCACTTGGCACGAACCGATCGTATCGATTCACGCAAGTGACGTCCGGGTAATTTCATTAACGATGGGCAGTTAGGATTATTGGACCTCGTTTGGTGAGGAGTTAGGATCATCTGATTTCGCGAGTTGGAAATTTCTAAATTTTGGTATTTGGTTGTTTGGGGATGTAGGCATTTGGAATTATGAGAGGTTGGAGATATGAAGGTTTGAGTATTTGCAGATTTGGAATTGTGGAAATTTAGGGATTTTGGGACTTTGGTATTTGGAGATTTTAGATTTGAGAACTGGAAATGCTATTTGGTAATTGGGATTATGGCAGTTTCAAGATCTGAAGGTTTGAGTATTTGGAGATTTGAAATTGTGGAAATTTAGGAATTTTGTGACTTAGGTATTTGGAGATTTTTAGATCTGAGAGTTTGGAAATGTAGGTATTTGGTAATTTGGTGATTTGAAGATTTACAATTATGGGAATTTAGGGATTTTAGGACTTAGGAACTTGGTACTTCAGGAGTTTTGTGATGTGGGTTGTAGGAGTTTGGGAATTTAAAGATTTTCAGATTTGGAATTGTGGAAGAAGTATGGAAATTTTTAGGACTTCGTGACTTAGGTATTTGGAGAGTTTAGGATTTGGCAGTTTGGGAAGTTACATATTTGATAATTTTGATCTTTGAAGATTTGGAAATCTGGGAATTTGATGATTTGAAACATTGAGTGTTTGAAAATTTGAAATTGTGGAAATTTAGCGATTTTGGGACTTAGAAATTTGACAATTGGGGGATTTAGAAATTTAGAGACGTAGGGCAATTTGAGGTTTTCAAGATTTAAGATTACGGGATGTTTTTATTTGGTGGATTTTAGATTTGGAGAAGTGGAAATTTGAAAATTTAATTATTTGATAATTTAGAGATTTTGTGATGTATGAATTTGATAATGTGATAATTTGAAAATTTAATAGGTTTGGAATTGTAAGAATTTGGGAACGTAGACATTTATAATTTGCAGATCAAAGATCTGGAATTATATGAATTTTGCATTTGATTGATGCTAAAGTAACCTAATAAAATTTCATTAACTATAGAAAGTTCGTAGTATTCACAAATCTAGTGACTATTTCCACAGCTAGGTGGTATAGAGAGTCAGAATCCATACAGTAACTATTTTAGTGGAAAAGCACCCATATAGTAGTCTAGTAACTATTTTGATGCAGATTTGAGATCACATATATAGTATTCTGGTAACTATTATATTAGCAAGGAATAGTTAGAATCATCCAAACAGTAACTTTAATGGACAGTGATAATCATCTATATAATCCATCAATAACTATTATATGTGTCCGATAAATCAGCCTCATGTAGTGAATTATTTTAGTAATTAGTAGGGTTTAGTAATTATTTTGATAAGAAATAAATATCATCCACATACTACCAATATCTACTCAGATCTTTACAAGATGTATCTGGTTGAAACTTGAAACCTATAGACCTAATTTCTGTCACTCTGACAGTATTTCAACAACAAAATCTCTCTAGATGTTCTGTTACACATGTATGAGTTAATAAAAAACTACGAAAGATGACAAGGCTCCTTCTACAAATTTTGTACTCATCGAAATGCCTGTTGAAATTAAAATTTTACAAAATTTTCTGATTTCTGCTGACATACCCAAACTACCAAATGATAGCTAATCTAACATTCTAACAGCTGTCATAGATAGCTGATCAAGCTAGCTATCTAGTATTAGGTACGTTGTACATAGAGATCATGAGGACGTTCCTTCTATAAATTTTGTACTTATCGAAATGCCTGTTGAAATTAAAATTTTACAAAATTTTCTGATTTCTGCTGACATACCCAAACTACCAAATGATAGCTAATGTAATATTCTAACAGCTGTCATAGATAGCTGATCAAACTAGCTATCTAGTATTAGATATGTTGTACATAGAGATCATGAGGAGGTTCCTTCCATAAATTTTGTACTTATCGAAATGCCTGTTGAAATTAAAATTTTAGAAAATTTACTGTTTTCTGCTGACATACCCAAACTACCAAATGATAGCTAATCTAACATTCTAACAGCTGTCATAGATAGCTTGATCAAACTAGCTATCTAGTATTAGGTACGTTGTACATAGAGATCATGAGGAGGTTCCTTCCATAAATTTTGTACTTATCGAAATGCCTGTTGAAATTAAAATTTTACAAAATTTTCTGATTTCTGCTGCCATACCCAAACTACCAAATGATAGCTAATCTAACATTCTAACAGCTGTCATAGATAGCTGATCAAACTAGCTATCTAGTATTAGGTACGTTGTACATAGAGATCATGAGGACGTTCCTTCTATAAATTTTGTACTTATCGAAATGCCTGTTGAAATTAAAATTTTACAAAATTTACTGTTTTCTGCTGACATACCCAAACTACCAAATGGCAGCTAATCTAACAATCTAACAGCTGCCATAGATAGCTGATCAGACTAGGTATCTAGCATTTGCTATCAAGCTTATCTGACCTGGTTTTTGAAGCGCGTTTACAATTTTTCCAACGAAATGTTCTCCAATCGGGACATCGTGGACGAAAGTTCGGCAGCTGCATCGTCGTGTCGATGAAGTTTGCAAGTGGGCGATTTAAGCCGCGCCAGCCAGCGGATTATCGCTGCGAGAGCAGAAGCAGCTTGTCTGGTATGCCGAAATCGATAAAGTACATCTACCTACCTCTCGTAGCCCCTCATCCACCGTGGAAATTCGTTTGACGTGAAACAGAGACGAAGACGAGCACCAGCCTTCTCGTACCGCGGTTTTCCTGCGCGACTTGTATTTCTCTTCGCAACTCGCTACGGCTATGGAGCTCTAACGCCGGTAAAATTCCGTTCACTGCGTCGACAACTATGCTGAAGCATGTAGATAGCTGCGCAACAATCACTATTTGTTCGTCAACGATATTTTCCATTATGTAGCTATTTATTGTTAAGCTTGTTTTGTTGATTAATAGCAACTTTTCGTATTTGACCAAGGAACAGCGATATTTTAACAGTTCCTATAGGGATTTTAGGGACTTGTGGGGTATTTAGGGGCAGTTTGTGGACTTAGGAAATTTAAAGAACTTAGGAAGCTGAAGGAAATTAAAAAGTATAAGCTACTTATACAAGACATCTGTGGAACTTGTGGGACCTAGGAAGTTTTGAGCTACCTATGAATCTTACAGGACTTATGACACTGTGAAAGATTTATAAAGAACTTACGGACTTAGGGAGGTCTAGAACTTCGGAGACCTAGGGAAAGTTTACAGATCCAGAGTTAAGTTCAATGTACTTAAGAAGCTGGGACCCATGAAGCTATCTATGAAGTTTAAGCTACCTATGAAGCTTGAGAGGCTTACAAAACTGTGATAGACCTATGATGAAATTAAAGAATTAGAGAGATTCTACATGGACTTCAGAAACGTATAGAGACTCTAGGGATCAAGGGAGAGCTTAGGAACCTAAGGAAATCATAGGAGCTTAAGAATCAAAGAGTCCACAAATGTAGGGAGTGTTTAGGTTGATTCTGGAACTTAGGGAGATTTATGTCTATTGCAGGGAAATTTTAGAGATCTCTAGAGAGTTTAGAGAAAGCTTAGTCCAGAGATGTATGAAATTTAGGAAGTGGATGAAGCAGAAGTCTATCAAGTTTAAGTTACTTATGGAGCTGAGGTATCTATGGAGCTTACGAAACCTATGAAATATAAGGATCTATGAAGAAACGTATCTAGGGAGATTTTATGGTGAACTTTAGAACTTAGACGTGGAGTAGGAACCTATGGAGGCTTCAGAAGATGCTAAAGGATCTAAAGGGAGTGCGTAAACCTAGAGAACTTAGGTAGAACTTAGGGCCTAGAAGAGTTTAAGTATCTGACATAACATAATATTCATAATCTGTCTACACATAACATAACATAATCTGACATAAGTTTCTATGTTCTTAGGGAAATTCTAAGAACCTAGAAAGACCCTATGGATGTAAAATAAACCTGAGAAGAATTTACGAACTTAATTATACGTAGTTATTTTGTTTTTAGAACTTGAGTAGAACTTTGGACCTAGAAGAGTCTAGGTATCTGGGAAGATCCTAAGTAGATTTCATAAATCTAGGAACGTAGAAAGATTTTATGAATCATATATTTATATTTATCATATTTATAGACATAGCCTAACTTATTGACCTTACCACATATAGCTATCTAGTTTTGAAAGCTTAGAGCTTAGGACTTAGAGGTATTTAACTATTTGGAACAATTTGATGCGATCTTCATGAAAATAGAGATATCCTAAGAACCTAGAAAGTCCCTATAGTCCCAAAAAAAATCTACAGAGAGATTACAGACCTAGCTACATGTAGTTATCTTGCTTTGACAGTTCTATGAAGATTCCAGACTTTCTACTTCAGACTACTTCAAAGAAATTATTAGTTTCCATGTCATAAGCATGAGAATTTTTTGAAGTTTCTCTAGATAGCTCGGTATAGTTATTTTTTCGAGCCCATTAGAACAGAATACCCTGTTAAGGACGAGGTTTCAGCACGAAAGGTCGCGTGCGTGTATCCCCGAGGCGGAGAACTGGGTTAGCCGGCACGAATCGACGTAATGACTCGCAATTAAAACGAAATCAAAAGCGAATTTAGCCGATGTTAGATTCTCTCACTCGCGTGTTTCTCATTCTCCTGTATACTTTTCAAGAGAACTTATGACGAACTACAATTTCTACAAAATTCAATTTGAACCCTCCAACGTATCGATAAGCGCACGTCGATTTTGGAAAAAAGAAATATCAAAATCCAAGAAAACTTCGTACACTCATAAGTTCACCGGAAGTTATATATTTATTTATGAGAAAATTTGAGTATTCAAGATTAAGTGAGGAAATAGGTAGAACACATGTAAATTTGAAACTTGTTAACTCTAAAAATTTCTAAATGCTCAAGTTTTCGAATTTTCATGTCTCCAAAATTTTAAATTGTGAAATTTCTAAATTTCTAAGTTTATTGAATTATTTCAGCAAAATTGCAGGGACAAAACAGCCTGTATGTGTTATCGAACAACAAAGAAAATTTGAGTATTCAAGATTAAGTGAGGAAATAGGTAGAACACATGTAAACTTGAAACTTGTTAACTCTAAAAATTTCTAAATGCTCAAGTTTTCGAATTTTCATGTCTCCAAAATTTAAATTGTCAAATTTCTAAATTTCTAAGTTTATTGAATTATTTCAGCAAAATTACAGGGACAAAACAGCCTGTATGTGTTATCGAACAACAAAGAAAATTTGAGTATTCAAGATTAAGTGAGGAAATAGGTAGAACACATGTAAACTTGAAACTTGTTAACTCTAAAAATTTCTAAATGCTCAAGTTTTCGAATTTTCATGTCTCCAAAATTTAAATTGTCAAATTTCTAAATTTCTAAGTTTACTGAATTATTTCAGCAAAATTGCAGGGACAAAACACCCTGTATGTGTTATCGAACAACAAAGAAAATTTGAGTATTCCAGATTAAGTGAGGAAATAGGTAGAACACATGTAAATTTGAAACTTGTTAACTCTAAAAATTTCTAAATGCTCAAGTTTTCGAATTTTCATGTCTCCAAAATTTAAATTGTCAAATTTCTAAATTTCTAAGTTTATTGAATTATTTCAGCAAAATTGCAGGGACAAAACACCCTGTATGTGTTATCGAACAACAAAGAAAATTTGAGTATTCAAGATTAAGTGAGGAAATAGGTAGAACACATGTAAATTTGAAACTTGTTAACTCTAAAAATTTCTAAATGCTCAAGTTTTCGAATTTTCATGTCTCCAAAATTTTAAATTGCCAAATTTCTAAATTTCTAAGTTTATTAAATTATTTCAGCAAAATTGCAGGGACAAAACAGCCTGTATGTGTTATCGAACAACAAAGAAAATTTGAGTATTCAAGATTAAGTGAGGAAATAGGTAGAACACATGTAAATTTGAAACTTGTTAACTCTAAAAATTTCTAAATGCTCAAGTTTTTGAATTTTCATGTCTCCAAAATTTTAAATGATCAAATTTCTAAATTTATTAAATTATTCCGGCAAAATTACATAGACAAAGCACCCTGTATGTGTCATCGAACAACAAAGCAGTCCATTGTCATTTCGTATTTCTGTTATAAATGTTTTTGCTAATGTTGAAACCTTACATAACATTCTGCTTTTACTTCTACGAATAAACTACGTTAATGAATTTCGTCGGTAAAAACCCGGAACACCGTGTGCAAATAATTAATCTAAATGTACATACGGTTCTAACGAGCAGGAATTTCTGGGAAATCCTGTTTGAAGACTCAAAGGTTGGCATTCAAATTCGAGATAGGACAAGGGAATTAGCGAGTTTCTTCTTGGTGGAGGTTGTACATAGAAGTTGAAGGAAATCGAAGCAGAGAAGTCGAAGCAATCACGAGATTCTCGAAAGGTAGATACCAAGCAGAGGGAAGGATCAGGTCTTTCATTCTTCTCTGTCTAACGCAGTGAAGAGTCGATTCTCAAGGGGCACGTAGGTAGCAACGAAGAAGGATCGTTTTCAGCTCCGATCCTCTCCTTTCGTCTTTTCTCCCTTTGATTCGACTCCGCCTTACTTGACGGCGAACGCAACAGATCGTGGTTCTCAAACACAAATACTTCTCGGCATCTGTCGTTCAGGCAAATGTATACGAGTCATTTCTTTCTTCCGTTTCTTATTCAGCTTGGAACTCTTCAAGATCAACGATCTGCATTATGAAGTTGAAACTACGGACAGCCTGAAAATGTTTATTTGAAATACCGTAGATTATAACCCCTTGCATTATGATTTATATTTCCGTCAGTCAGAACTAATCATTGCATTAACACTTTAGTGGCCGCTCACACGTGTGTGTGATGATTGAACGTAGGTGATTGCTTCAATAACTATTATACAAACGTAAAATATTAAATTCGTTGTGTTAAATGTATTGTTGCTGTTTTTGTTTGTTTTACGTGTATGTCTACACATGTTGAATTATTTCGTGAATTTACATAAAGTTTCTTTAAATTAATTCTTAAAAAATATTACCGGTTCCTGGCGACATTTGACTGCGTAGACGTGCGGCCATTAAAGTTAACCCTTTGTACTCGAAGGTATTTTTACTGCAAACAGCAACTTTAAAACTTAGTAGTTAAAAAGTTAAATAAATTCTTTTGAGGTTATTTCTCTACTAATAATTTCCACTATTGCCCGTTTCACTATGTTCATCAGATGTGTAATATGATAGAATTAGTTGAAAAAGGCTTATTTCTAATTATTAGCCTGAGAGTCGCCTGAGAGTACAAAGGGTTAATGCAAAGAAAGTTGAACTGTTATGTCAATTTGGTATTATGCAATCGACTATGCAAATTGTAATTGTACTTGAACTTCAAATTGAGTGTAAAATTTGAGTAAAATTGACCATAGCTGAAGTGCGTCGTGACGCACTCGTCAGTCGGACTCGTCAAAATATGCAAGGGGTTAAGATGTTACGCGCTATACTGAATTTGTGTTATAGAAAAAGCTGTACTGAAATTTTCATCGCATAACACGTTTAATCTAATGTAACATGTTTGAAAATACTATTGGTATGGCAATTTTTATTTTCTATAGTGTAATTTAACGATATAGGAATTTGTACGTCTAAGGATCTGGAGACCTAGATATTTGAGGATAACTTTTGGATTTAGGGATTTGAGGATGTAGGAATTTGTGGATTTAGGGATTTAAGGACGTAGGAATTTGGGAACTTAGGGATTTAAGGACGTAGGAATTTGTGGACCAAGGGATTTAAGGACATAGGAATTTGTGAACTTAGGGATTCAAGGATGCAGGAATATGTGGACCTAGGGATTTGAGGAGATAGGAGTTTGAAGTCGTAGGAATTTGGAGACATTCTGCCATAAATAAATTTGGAAATATAGAAATTTAAAAATATACGAATTTGGGGATTTATAAATCTAAGAAATATAGAATTGTTAAATGTGGGAGTTGGTGGATCCAAGGATTTGTAAATCTAGGATTGTAGGATCTCAAATATCAGAAACTTTAAGTTTCTAAATTTTTCAATTTGTAGAATTCTCAAAATTCTAAATTTCCAACATTCTCAAGTTGCCGTATTTCTAAATCCTCAAATACCTGTAATACCAACTTCTCAATCATTAATTTCCAAATTCCTAATACTCGCACTCCAAATCTTCAGATCTCTATATTCCCAAATCTCTGATTTCTCAAACTCCGGAAGATCTTACGAAATTCTCAAATACCAAAATCCCCAAATTTCCAAATACTCAAAATTTCTCAAAATTCTCATAATCGTAAATCTTCAAATTACTAAAGTCTACATTTCCAAACTCCCAATTCCCAAAAACCCTAAATTCCCATAATTCCAAGTTTCCAAATGCCCAAAACTTCAAATTTACAAATTCTCATAACCGCAGGCCTTCAAAACCATAAATTACCAAAGTCTAAATTCCCAAGCTCCCAATGCCCAAAATCCCTAAATTCCCATAATTCCAAGCTTCCAAATACCCAAAACTTCAAATTTACAAATTGTTATAATACCAGGCCTTCAAATCTATAAATTACCAAAGTCTAAATTTGCAAATTCCCAAAACCCAATTTCCATAATTCTAAATCTCCAAATTTCCCAGTTTCCAAACCCCCAATTTACATCTAAACCTTAGAATACTCTTACACCGCCAAATCCCAGCAACCTACTCATCACGCCATCATCTGCCAATAACCATACAAAGTGGCTGCTTCTGAAAACGCGGTACAAAAACGATGGATAATGCATCACGTAAACGCGACGTTATTCAATGAGAAGGGAGCAGAATGGTCTGATCGTGATCGCGTTTAATCTCATCGGCCGCTAATTGACAGATCATCTTTGAAATCCGCTGGACGACAAGTGCAGGAGCGTTTGGCTGGAGGCTTCGAATCAGCCCAGGTTGCGTGTACATCGTCGAAGAGCTCGCTGCTATATACGAAGAATGGAATGGCGAAGAAAGGAGAGGGAGAAAGAGATCGAGAGAGAGGGAAACAAGAAGAGGAACGAGAGGCTGCCGGTTCAGCTGCATTAATTATACTAGCGGAGGACAATGAGCCTGTCTGCCGGCTCGCTTGCCTCGCTGTGTAATTCACGCCTCTCATGGGAGAGGCACCCCTTCAACTTTGCTTTCCAGTTTGAACCTTCCTATGGATAATTACCTACGCCCTCCGTCTCGTCTCCCTTTTCTACCGCTACTCGCATTTTCTTCCTTTTTCACCGGCTTCCTCGTTCTTCTGCGACACGCGTCGCGCTTTCGAGCGTGCTACTGCACCACGATGAGCTCGTCGCTTTGGTTAATTTAATAGATACCGACCGGGAACATGCGAGACCTCTCTTTGCTCCTCGAACGGCGACTACTTTTCTCGAGTGTCTGCCTTTTCTTTGGGACGCAGCCTCGCGATCGTTCGGTGAATAGGTTTGTTCGAGATTTTGGATTTCTTCGAACATGGATATGGTGAATATGTACTCGAGTGTAACGCGCGCTCGCTTCGGATGAAAGGACGCGTGTAAACTTGGAAATGCTTGAATTCACGAAGTCCCACGTTGCAAAATGTTTTATCTCGAATATTCAGTTTCAAATTTTCAAATCTAAAAATTTCTAGATCCTAAATAGAGAATTTCTAGATTTCTTGTTGCCCAAATCCCTAGATATCTAAACTTTTCAATTGCAAATTCATAGATACACAACTGCATACACAAACAAATTCATCGACGCACAAATCCTTAAATTCTAAAATCTCTAGATCCCAAATTTCTAGATTCTCGTACCCCAAGATCACAAATCCCTAGATTACAAAGTTCCGAGATCCCAAAGTCCGCGGATACAGCACCCAAATAAAAAATCCCCAGACACGGACAAAAACAAAAATCCCTAGATTCAAAAATTCCCTAGATTCCAAATTCCAAATCCCTAAGCACTAGATTTCCAAATCCCTCGACTGAAAAATCACTAGAGCCAAATTCCCCAGATGCAAAAATCCCTAGATTCAAAAATCCCCTAGGCTCCAAATTCCCGTCTGCAATAATCATTAGATTCCCAAATCCCTAGATTGAAAAATCACTAGAGCCCAATTCCCTAGACGAAAATCCCTAGATGAAAAAT
Organism: Megachile lagopoda; assembly: GCA_036983795.1. Taxonomy (NCBI): domain Eukaryota; kingdom Metazoa; phylum Arthropoda; class Insecta; order Hymenoptera; family Megachilidae; genus Megachile; species Megachile lagopoda. The sequence continues at coordinate 1,258,291 of CM072792.1, forward strand.
CACTAGATCCGCAAATTCCCAGGTTTAGTACAAAATTCCATAAATCAACATATCCTCTGGATCTCCAAATCCCAGATATAAAAATCCCTATGTCTCGAATCTCCCGATCTCAAATCCCTAGATTCTCAAATAGATAACAAAATTTCTATATACCCAATTTTTACATCCCAAATTGGATCTAAATATTCCCATATTTTTAAATTCCTAAATCTAAAAATCCCTAGATTTCTAATTATAAAATTGACTAGTTTCTAGGTTCCCAAATATCAAAATCTCCGAATTTCTAGATTTCCATATCTCGATATAGCAAAATATATTGGTAAAATCAATAATTTTTTAGAAGTCAATACAGTTTGTTAAAATTAACAAGGAATATATAAGTAACAGAATCGCAAATTTCCTATATTGCCAAGTTTTTTCACTATGAAACTATCAACCAGTTAAAATAACATTAGGTTCCACGTTTCGTGTTATAAAATTTTGTTGCTATACTTCCAACGAAATTTCCGTCATGTTTTATTGAAATAAATAATATTTATTACATCAATATTTATTTATTTGGTTAACGCTTCAATATTTATTTACTTTCAATTTAAAAATAAATATGCATTCAACCCCGATTGTTAATTTCAAATTTTCAGAATTCCCAAATTATAGGTGCGACTGTAAATACTGAAAAATCTCCACTATCTTAAAGTGATTGGTATCTAAAAAATATATCAACCGATGAAAAACCGAAGGGATAGTATCGTAACATTATGCAGGAGACAGTCTCCATCGTGTTTCTGTTAGTTTAGTTGTATTGGTTGTATCCAGCAGCCGCGTCTCACGAGGATCATTTAACCAAGATAATTGCCAAACATTGTTTACCTTGTTAGCCGTTAGAAGCTGGCTCGTAAACTTGCGCGAGTTAATAAGCAGAAGCAAGCGAGCGAGCTAGGCGGAGGAGCGAAGCAAGCTCGAGTGCGAAACCGTGTGTAAATTAGCGTCTTCAATTTGTAACCATTCGCCTGACTTTACGCCTCAGTTGCGAGTGGCTTCGCGAAAGACCAGCACCGGAATAACGAGATGAAAAAACGACTCTGCCATTTCCATGAGCCGACATTTTCGAATCCACAAATTTCCACCTTTCTAAATCTTTGTATTTCTTGAACTCACAAATTTCCTAATAGGTTGATTTCCAAATTTATAAATTTCTCGAATTTCTGACGAAATGTTCAAATGTGAAATTCCTTTCTCAAATTTCACATTTCGAAAATTAAAAAATTCCGAAGTTTTTGATTTTCGATATTTTCAAAATTGCTACAGTTTTTAATTTTTCAAATCTCCCTTCTTTAATTATTAAAGAAATTATTTATTATTAATTTAAATTATTTAATTTAATTTTTTAAATTACCGAATTCACAATTTTCTATATTTCCGAAGACCTTATTCCTAAATTGAAAAATGATGGTGTTTGTGTATTTGAAGGATTAAGAATTTTGAGGATAATAAAATTTGAGAATCGGAATTTGAAAATTTGGGGATGTAGATGTCTAATATTTAGGGATTTAATTTTTTAATATTGTCGTTTTGGGATTGGGAAAATTAATTTAGGGGTTTGTGAATTTGTTTTTGCTGACTTGGTGATTGAGAAATTTGGTAAATGTGAAAAATTGTGAAAATTTAGTAATCAAATTTGGAAATTTTTCATCAATATCCGAATAAAATGTATCACAGAAATTTCCAAATAAAATCACAGTCCACAAAAATTATTAAATTCTATTCTGTCATGTAACATCTTTATCTTGCTCCACAAAATTTAATTATCATATACACTGTATTCTAGGAACTAGTTACTGCTGCTTTTTTAAAACAATAGGAAAAAATGATTGAGGAAAAGGTAATATAATACGTCCTAACTGTCTATGACATTTTTTACACGAATGCACCGATGCATCAAGTACAATTGCACTATTCTTTATGCAGCCCAATTTTTTTTTAAATCAATCAATTTTACTCTCCTGCGCATGAAAGCTCTAATTCGAGATCATTGGAATGTCTGTATTCCACGAAATATCTGACATTTTGTATGTGAAACGAATTTTATTGCAGTGTGTTCGAATATTCCACCATTTAAACATTTTCCAATGCATTTTGTATATTTTTCATTACAGTGGATTTGCATTGATATTTGAACAATGCATTTATCTTCTTTTAAATTATCGTCCAATGTAAAGAGACGTAAATTCGCTTTATCTTGCAGAAATTAAATTCATAGTAAATTCATTTTATCAACCAAGTACAATGCATTCAAATAGTTCTAATGTCAATGCAAATGAACTGAGACATAAAAAATGTTTAAATGGCGGAACATTTGAAAACTTATTATAATAAACACTACGTCGTTTCTGGCATAAAATGTCAAATATCGCGTGAAGTGTTGACATTTCGATGATCCTGGCTTAACATTTGTATGCAGGATCATAAAAGATTGGTTCGACCCAGAAATTTTATTGCATTGAAGAATAAAGTGCAGTTGCAGGTGACGCATGTTCGTGTGACAACTCAATCATATTTGCAGAAAGGTCGAGTTTTTAGTATGATACCACTTGCAGTTTACATAAAGATTGCTAAATCCAAAATATACCTAACATTTCAACTTTCTTTATTTATTTTAACGCTGCAGTAATTAGGCAACTCTAACGCACTTCTAGGCTAAGGGGATAAGAACCTGTATCAAGTTAGAACATCACCTCATAACATTTTCTGTTTTCACTTAAAAAAGAATAGTAACTGTCCCAGCAACTGTACACCATAAATCTATTGAAGCTTGCTCTCTCGATAGAGCTACATACTTCAAAGATTACTTTGATTTTTGAATCTGGAGCATGGACTTCGTATAAACATGCTCTCATTACTTTTACATCAGAGCACGTACATACTATGGTTAGCCATCGATATACGCGTTTCCTGATTGCTTTACTGAATTGCTCGCGTAATTACATGAATTATACCTCGAGGAGCAGTTCTCCTATCCTCGATCACTCTTTCTCCCTTCTTTTCATCCAGCTATCTGCTTCCTCGTTCGAGCACACGCACACCATCTCGAAAGTCGACTCTCATCTTATGCAAATCGATTAACGGTGCATCCACGAGGGCGTACTCTCTCTCTCTCTTCTTCTTCTGTCTCTATTTTACCGTCGATATTGGCTGATAAATATTCAGTGTACGTTCTGGCTGATTATCCTCGATGATTTTCCAAATTAATGCCACTTTAGCGGCGATTTAGCGAACCAACCTGTGACTCTTATATCATCGATATATACAACGACGGGTCTAGTTCTCATTGATTTTAATCGGGCCTTAAAATTAATATCTTATTGATTTATGAGACAATTAATTGTGTAATTGTTGACACGCAGGGAGCTCAAGATCTTCAGCTTGACATATATTATTAAGAATATGTTCCTGAGTAACGTGTTCCTATAACTTCATCGTTGTTTATTTAAAAATTATTAACCATGAAAGATTTGAAAAAATCAAGATTTGTGACAATAAAAAACTTGACGATTTTGAGAGCAGTTTTGAGGCCATGTCTACAGGGGGCTATATAACGAGTGAATTTATAAATCAAACTAAAGATTTCGATCATTCTGAATTGCAGGTCGTGTAACCTGAGGAATACTGTTCTAACCTAACCCAACTTAACATGTTTTATAATATAATTAAAAATTCAGAGAGAAATGGTCAGAGAATGAATACCATGAATTATAAAACATGCTATGTCGGGTTAGGTTAGTTGAGATGAATATTTTTCCAAAAACTTTTCTGTTAATAACTTTGTAATAAACAAAGATTAAGTTACAAGGAAAAGTAACTCAGGTCGACATATGTGAGGGTCCAAGGTCATTAGGGCTAGATTTTATCAATATTTTGCGTTAATTAATCGTACTTTTGTAATGAATAGCATCTTCAAATTGATAGTTAATAATATATCAGTATATTAATACTGCATATTAATATTATAATTGAATTGTATTCGACATACTTTCTAATCAAACCTGTTGTTTCAAAAGTAATAAAATTGTTAGCTGGTCGAGTGATATTTTGAGATCGAGTTTTTACGATGATCGATAATGCAATGAGATTGAATGGTACTTCGCATATTTTATAAACAAACCTGTTGTTCCAAGAGTGATAAAATTGTTAGCTAGTGAAGTGATATTTTGAGATCGAATTTTTAATATGATCGATAATTCAATGAGATCGATATGTATTTTGCATTTTTATAAGCAAATCTGTTTTTTAATAGTGATACAATTGTTAGCTGGTTAAGTGATATTTTCAGATTAAATTTTGAGGATAATCGATCATTCGATAAAAAAAGACGCGTTGTTGAGTATATTTTTGTGGCAACAATAATTTTTATCGTCAACTAGATTCATCGCATTGTACATTAGTACCTACATTAATAGTATTATTAAGAATGATAGGGAAAATTTTTACTGATATTAATGACGTGATTTAATTATTTAATAATATTTATTAATTCTTACAACAATTCAAAGATTATTACATTTGATATTTTTGTGCTATGAACAAACTTTTTTACAAATATTTCGAAACTGTTCAATTCAAGTTTTTTAAGAAAAATTGAAATGGTAATTAAAATAATTTTAACTCGCAACTTTTAAACAATAAATCGCTGTACTTATTATTTTTAGTAAAATTAAATAAATAGTTGATAAAAGATGGATACAGATAAGAACAAATCTGACTTTTGCTACGAAAAATATTGCAACGAAGGGTAAAAAATCAACTACTTATAATTTTAGGGATATTTGAGGATTTGACAATTTTGGAATCTTGATATTGACAAGTCCTGTAATTTGGTCTAGGGATTTTTGGATCTAGATATTTTCTTATCTGCGTATTTGGATGTGTTGGGTGTGTGTAAAATTTAGTTTTTATAAATTTCTGTATATAGAGATTTTTGGACCTAGGGATTTTTTATTGTATGAATTTATAGTCTACGAATTTGGGGTATAGGACTTGTTGAATCTAGGGATTTGACAGTTAAGAAAATTGCAAATCTAGGAATTTGGGATTTGTGAACATGAAGACCTAGGTATTTGAGGGTTCAAATATTTGTGATCTAAAAACTTTTGGGTATGCAATTTTTTTATCTAGAGATTTATGGATTTGGTTTTTTAGAAGTTTGGAAATCTAGGGATTTTTTGATGAAGGAGTCTGTGGTCTACGAATTTGGGGTATAGGACTTGTTGAATCTAGGGATTTGACAGTTAAGAAAATTGCAAATCTAGGAATTTGGGATTTGTGAACATGAAGACCTAGGTATTTGAAGGTTCAAATATTTGTGATCTAGAAACTTTTGGGTATACAATTTTTTTTATCTAGAGATTTATGATTTTGTCGTTTAGGGATTTGAACATCTAGGGATTTAGAAGCTTGTATACCTTCGGATTTGAGATTTAAGAATTTGGAAAAGTCGTTTGCGAATCTAGAAATTGGGGCGTCTGAATCAATAAGTTAATCCTGAACAACCTAATAAATATTCCCCGTTTTGATGTAGATTGATGAGCCGATTGTTGTATAACATTAACGATTTAGGGAACATCGATCAATTTCGCGTGTAATTCGACAGGTGATCGGCCGGTTCGTCGAACAGCTGATTCCTCTTAGCCAGGGAGAAACGTAATCCAAGGTGTCGGCTTACGGGTAACACGGTAGAACACACCGCAGAAAGCTACACGAGCGCAATAAAACGCGAGACGGAGTCGGAGGCCGGTTAAAGAGAGGAGGAACGAGCGAAGAAACTAAACCGTGGGGCTCCCCGTTTTCAGCAACGATCGAGCTTCGAGCCGTTTCTTCCCTACGGTCGGTCGATCTTTTTCGAGTCGAGGCTCAGAAGACAGCTGCTGGAAAGGCAACCAACCGGTTTCTCGTTTCTTCCTTTCTTTCTTTCCTTAACCTTTTCCTTTTTCTCCTTTTATCCGTCCTCCTCTTCCCTGCCTGTTTTCTTGCGTCTGGTGTCTGCTTCTCCGGTGTCGAGGCATCCGCGGTAAAAACGCCCGAACAAAAGCGACTGGCTGACACCTATCGCCGTTTAGTCGCTCCAGAGTGATCGATCATCGATTTTTCGGTCATCTTCAACGACCTATGTATCTTCTTCGGGAGCTTTTTCTTCTTTTCCGTATCTAGTACGCGTTTTATGTTTAATTTTAGTTTTGATGGTCGTTTCAAGGTTATCGATGGTCACTTTACGATTGATCAATCTTCAGAACAGAATAGTATTCATGTATGCACGTAATAGGAAATCTGAGACGTTAAATGCATGTTTGGATTTTCAAGGTGACCAGTCACTGATTTTATCGTGTTTAGCGACCTATGTGCATATTAATATTATACAGACATATCTATGTTCTTTATCAGCTTCTACTTTCACTTTTATATCCAGTGCAAGTTTTGTAGCAAACATTTGATTTTAATTCTGGGATAACTCCACTAGGTACATGAACACAAATCTAACTCTATGTGGACACATGTATAACTTCACATGAGGACAGGTCTAATATCAGTGTAAAGCAAATTTAATGTGATCACGGGTACAACTCTATACGAATACGAATCACGTATGATCACAGATGTAACTTTATATGAGTACTTGTTTAATCCTTATATGAACATAAGTGTAACTTCAGGTGAGCACAAGTCTAACTGTACATGATCACTAGTCTACACATGTAGGTGCAACTCTATATGAATACCAGTCTAGCCACATATGGTCACATACATAACTTCATAGAAGCACGTACCTAATCTCCATGTGAACATAAGTGTATCTTCATATGATCGCACGTCATATAAATGTAGATAATTCTATATAAATACAGATCTAACCACATATGGTCACAGATGTAACTCGATATGAGTATATATGTAATCTCTCTATGAATATGAGTAAAACTTCATATGAGCTCAAGCCTTATTTCATATCAACATTGTTCGCCTCTCCATATGAACACAGGTTTAACTTCATATGAATATATATCTAACTGCGTATGAATACAGATCTCATCTGCATATGAATGCAGCTTCTGGAGTTCATCTTCATATGAATATGAATGTTACTCCATCTGGCCATAATTCTAACTTCACATGAACGTAGGATTAACTCTATATGAACGTGGATCTCATCTCCATATGAATGCAGCTTCACAAGTCCAACTTCATATATATGGATGATATTCGACCTAACTTTATACGAATGTAGGTCTAACTCCATATGAACACAAAACTCATTTCCATATGACTGCAACTTTAATTTCATACAAGTACAGGTGTCCATATGAACGCAAGTCTATACAAATATAAGTCTAACTTCACCACAAGTCTAACTTTACATGATCACAAGTCTTACTTCATATAAATATCTATTTAGTCCCCATATGAACGTACGTACAGTTACGTATGAACACAAGTCTTCACATAAAGATTGATCTAATCTCCATATGAACAGATCTAACTACATGATGATAGATGTAACTCCATATAAGTACATATCTAATTCAGATAAACATAAGCCACATACAAGTCTTACTTTGTATGAAGATTGATTTAATGCCCATATGAATACAGGTGCAACTTCATATAAATATACACCAATCTTCATATGAATGTAGGACCAATTCTGTATGAATACAGGTCTAACTACATGTGATGATAGATGTAACTCCATATAAGCACATGTCTAATGAATATGAACATAATTATAGCGACATACAAGTACAAGTCTTCGTATGAAAATTGATCTAATCTCCATATGAATATACGTCTATGTTTATATGAATGTAAGTTTAACTTTGTATGAATACAGGTCTAACTACTATGATAGATGTAACTCCATATAAGTACATGTCTAATGAATATGAACATAATTATAGCTACATACAAGTACAAGTCTTCGTATGAAAATTGATCTAATCTCCATATGAATATACGTCTGTGTTTATATGAATGTAAGTCCAACTTTGTATGAATACAGGTCTAACTACTATGATAGATGTAACTCCATATAAGTACATGTCTAATCAATATGAACATAAGTATAGCTACATACAAGTACAAGTCTTCGTATGAAAATTGATCTAATCTCCATATGAATATACGTCTATGTTTATATGAATGTAAGTCCAACTTTGTATGAATACAGGTCTAACTACTATGATAGATGTAACTCCATATAAGTACATGTCTAATGAATATGAACATAATTATAGCTACATACAAGTACAAGTCTTCGTATGAAAATTGATCTAATCTCCATATGAATATACGTCTGTGTTTATATGAATGTAAGTCCAACTTTGTATGAATACAGGTCTAACTACTATGATAGATGTAACTCCATATAAGTACATGTCTAATCCATATGAAAATAAGTATAGCTACATACAAGTACAAGTCTTACTTCGTATGAAGCTCGGTCTAATCTCCATATGAACAGGTCTAATCTCTACATGAGCATGTCTACCTCCACATGAATATAGATCTAACTCCGTATGAATACAGGTCCCGGCAATTACCCTCCAGCAACGAGGTAGCTCCACAAGTAGACTCCAGTGAAACTCCAGTGAAATGTAAGAACGCATGTTCTTACATTTTCGACTGATCATTTGTTGCATGTAACAGCAATGACGCAACACCCTGTATAACATGGTTAATACTCGTTAGTTTGGCGGCTAGGGGTTCAAGCGGCTCTTTCCTTATTCTCGAGGAGCATTCAATTATAGACTTTAATCCAAAGGAGGCCGCATTAGCATACGCTGAATAATTTATGACCCCGAACGGTTAATCCGGCAATATGTAAATTAATCCTTTTAATTGCAACCGACAATACGAATCGTCGACCGATTTATGTACATATTTACTAGGCTACAATTTCGCCGATTCGAGGGTTGATCGAAAATGAGAACGGCCGATGAGAGAAAGAAAGCAAGAGGGAGAAGGGGGAGAAGGGAGCAAAAACCACGTTTTGTCGCGAATTATTTTATCTGGTAATTGCTCCGCGAATCATTTACGAAGCGTCGCGTACGCTCGAGTACCCATCGATCCACTTTCATGATTTTTTTATGCAATGCACTGTCGACGATGGATCTGACGAAGCGTAAATGATTATTTGAAGAACCACACGATTGTAGGTAAAGATGCACCCGTAATTAACACTTGGGACGTAGTATATCCGGATCCAGCAGTTTTGCCGCTGAAGAATTGATGAAATTCGGAAAATTTGGGATTTGGATATTTCAAACTCATCGGAGGTCGGGAATTTAGGTATTTGGGGAAGTTTAGGGAATTCGGTGAATTTGACGGTTCGGGAAATCTGGGATTACGGGATTTAAGATTGTCGGAAATTGCGGAGTTAGGAAATTTGGGGAATTTGGAGATTTAGTGATTTAGGGAGTCAGAGATTTTGGGATTTTGGGATTTTGGGATTTTGGGATTTAGAGATTTAGGGTTTAGGGATTTGTAGATTTGAGAAATTGTGGACTTCGAGACTTAGAGTTTAGGGATTTCGAAAGTTAGAGACTTGTGGAATTTCAAGATTTGAGAAATTAAGGGACTTAGTAATTTAGGTAATCAGAGATTTGAGGATTTTGAGATTTATGGATTTAGGGGCTTGGGGTTTAGGGATTTATAGAATTTCGAGATTTGGGGATTTGAGGATTTAGGGATTTAGGGGCTTAGAGTTTAGGGATTTGTAGAATTTCGAGATTTGAGAAATTGTGGATTTCGAGACTTAGAGTTTAGGGATTTAGAAAGTTAGAGACTTGTGAAATTTCAAGATTTGAGAAATTAAGGGATTTAGTAATTTAGGTAATCAGAGATTTGGGGATTTTGAGATTTAAGGAGTTAGAGATCTAGGGACTTAGGGATTTAGGGTTTAGGGTTTAGAGATTATGGATTTCTAGAATTTTGAGATTTGAGAAATTTGTGGATTTCGAGACTTAGAGTTTGGGGATTTAGGAATTTGGAGGCTTGTGGAATTTCAGGATTTGACAAATTTAGGGATTTGAGAATTTAGAGATTTAGGAACTTAGGGACTTAGGATTTAGGGATTTGTAGAATTTTGAGATTTGAGAAATTTATGAATTTCAAGACTTAACGTTTAGGGATTTAGGAATTTGGAGGATTGAGGAATTTCAGGATTTGAGAAATTTAGGGATTTAGTGATTTAGGTAATCAGAGATTTGAGAATTTAGAGATTTCGGAACTTAGAGACTTAGGATTTAGGGATTCAGGATTTAGGGATTTGTAGAATTTCGAGATTTAAGAAATTTGTGCATTTCAAGACTTAAAGTTTAGGAATGTAGAAAATGGGAGTCTTGAGAAATTTAGGGATTTAATGATTCAGGGAATCAGAAATTTGAACATTTAGGAACTTGAGGTTTATGGACTTAAGGAATTTCAAGATTTCACAAATTTGGGGATTTAGTGATTGGGGATTCGGAAATTTAGGGATTTCAGTACTTAAGGTTCAAGAATTTAGGGATTTTAGGAATTTAAAGATTCAGTGATTAAGTGATATACAATTTAGAGATTTAGAAAATAGAGAATTTAAACATAATTATTATGAAATACAATCAATGTGAATTCTCTAGTAGTTAATAAATCTAAAACAATTTTATTATTCGAAAAATGACATAATGAAAGAAGTTTAAAAACGTCGAATCTTGGAGTGTTGTACAATAATATTTTTACTTGATATAAGTATCGAATTATGAAAACATGATTACATCTCTGTAAAGCTAATACATTCTGATTAGTTTAAACGTTCAAAATAAGTATAAATATTACTATTACCAAAATTCCCACTCAGTCGTTAATTACCAGGTTCGAGCACTGGAACATTTATCTGAAATTTTCCGTATCTATAAATGGTATATTTATATCATATCGTACATAGTGTATTTATATCATGAAATACTTACCGATCAGATAAGATGACGCTCCACAAAATAATACGATACATTTAGGGATAAAAATCGTGATAGAGAAACAGATAGCAAAGTAATCGTGAAAGTATTGGTAGACGAAAAGAAAGTTCCAGGCGCGGTACTCGAGTGGTCATAATTAATTCTCCGTTAATACTAGCTTGATCCTTTTCATCGTAAATTGCTTCAACAAATTGCTCGAACAAATTATTTCGTTCTAATTTAGTCGGAACGTTAGCGTAACGAACTAGCGGCACTCGCAAATTGCTTTGGCGTTCAAAAGAGCGAGTGTGTCGTTGCATCGTCTCACCTGGCGATATATCCACCCACACGAGACACTCGTTCTTTTCTCATTCACGCAACGGAAACGCTATTCAGCCGGTCATTAACGGTAAAAGGAGCCAGCTCATGGAATAAGAGTATCAAGAGCGAAGAGAGCATGTTGGGGATCCGCTAATTGAAGAGCTTCCAACGACAGCCAGCCGGGTTACCATTCGACTCGCGACTTCCCTTTTTCTCTCGTCAAATTGCAATTAAGAATTGAACAAAAATACGTGTGAACATCGCGGACGAGAAACCGCTGGAAAAAGGGGAACAGAAATGGGAAGAATCGTTTGCTGCTCGACGGCTCTCTCGTTTTCCCTCCATTTTACTTCGAGGGATACAACACTGACTATAACCGTTCCCCGGGATGGCTCTACCTTTGCTCGAGGTTTTTTGTTCCGTGAATTTAATTCGTAACACCTGACTCCGTCGATTGCGATACACTGGCGAGGTTAGTTAGTGTGGGGTGACTGAGGTGGGAGAAAGAATGTGTTGGGGACCGTATTTAGTCTTATAAGGTTAATTGGCGATACTCTGCTGGAGAAGTAATTGGATTCGAGATATGGGAAAGGAGATTGATCTTTCACGCGTTTGTTGCGAGGAGATGATCTTGGCAACTTTAAGGACTTCGCATTATAGGGATTTACGTATTTGTGGATGTAAAGTATTTTGGGATTTATGAAGTAATTTGGGAATTTCGGTATTTGATAATTTAGACATTTTGGAGCTTAATTTGGAGGATTTGGGACATGAGAATTTGAAGATTTCGGTGATTGAAGACTTGGACTTACGGGATTTTCGGGGTTTGGACATTTGAATATGTAACAATTCGGTGTTTTAACGATTTGGGGATTTGAAAATTTTGGAATTTGTGAATTTTGAGCATTGGAAAATTTGAGAATTTTGAATTTTGAGAATTTCGAATATTGAGACCTTCGAGAACCTTGAATTTTGAGATTTTGAGAATTTTGAGACTTTTGCGAATTTTGAATATTGAGAATTTTGAAAATTTTGAATTTTGAAAATTTTGAGAATTTTGCATTTTTCGAATTTTGAATTTGGAGAATTTGGAGAATTTTGAGAATTTTGAATTTTGAGAATTTTGAATTTTGAGAATTTTGAATTTTGAGAATTTTGAATTTTGAGAATTTTGAATTTTGAGAATTTTGAATTTTGAGAATTTTGAATTTTGAGAATTTTGAATTTCAAGAATTTTTCATTTTGAGAACATTGAGAACTGCGAATTTTGAATTTTGAGGATTTTGAAAATTTTGAATTTTTAGAATTTCGAACTTTGAGCATTTCGAATTTTGAGACTTTCAAATTTTGAAAATTTTGAAATTTGAGAATTTTTGATTTTGAGAATTATAAATTTCGAAATTTGAATTTTGGGTTTGAGAATTTTAAGAATTTTGAGAACATTGACAATTTTGCGAATTTTGAGGATTTTGAAAATTTTGAATTTTTAGAATTTCGAACTTTGAGCATTTCGAATTTTGAGACTTTCAAATTTTGAAAATTTTGAAATTTGAGAATTTTTGATTTTGAGAAATATAAATTTCGAAATTTGAATTTTGGGTTTGAGAATTTTAAGAATTTTGAGAACATTGAAAATTTTGCGAATTTTTCGAATTTTGAATTTTGAGAATTTCGAACTTTGAGCATTTCGAATTTTGAGACTTTCAAATTTTGAAAATTTTGAGTTTTGAGATTTTTTGATTTTGAGAATTATAAATTTCGAAATTTGAATTTTGGGTTTGAGAATTTTAAGAATTTTGAGAACATTGAAAATTTTGCGAATTTTTCGAATTTTGAATTTGGAGAATTTTGAATTTTGAGAATTTTGATTTCTGAGAATTTTGAGAATTTTGATAATTTCAAAAATTTTTCATTTTGAGAACATTGAGAACTTTGCGAATTTTGAATTTTGGGAAATTTAAGAATTTTGAATTTGGATATTTGGAAATTTTGAGAATTTGAAAGTTTTTGACAATTTTGAAATTTCAGAATTTGAAAATTTGTGAGTTTGGGACTTTAAAAATCTGTGAATTTTGAGAATTTAGGCATTTCAATGTTTGAGAATTTACAATTGAGTATTTGGAAATTTAGTAGTCTATGAACTTTGTTTTTTGAAAGTTGAATTTTTGGGATTTGGGGAATTTCAAGAGTTCAAAATTTCGAAATTTGAGAACTTTTTAATCCGAAGATTGAATAATTCAGAAATTAAGAAATTTCAAGTTTTGAAAATTTTTGTATTTTGAACTCTGAAACCCTCGTAATTTAATGATTTTAAAAATTGGCGTGTCTAAATTTGAAAACCAATAGCGATTTCGAAAGTAATATTGATTATTGAATGATTTGATACGTTTAAAATTTGCAAAACAAAAGAAATTAATTTCCTATTAAATCAACTATCTATTATTTCCCATCTAAAAATAAATCCGATACCCTTTAATGACATCCGAAAATTCACCTTAAAACCATTCTAATTCATACAAAGCAGCACAAATACAAAACCCTCTACCGTATTAAAATCGCGATTATTATGCACTTTCTTCACACCCTATTTAAAACATTACGAATAATAAAGTAAATATACAAAAGTCTGATTGTTTGTTTTGAATAGGGGTAAATCTTAGCCTGTCTCGACCTAGCTGACTCTCGACGCGTATTCTCATGGAAACATTCAAGTGCATTTATTATTCTCCTACCTTCTCTCTGGTCTCCTTCTTTCGCGGTGAATCACGGTTGAAGCTGACGTATAAGTGTGGGTAAACGAGGCGCGAATTGGGCTTGATTTTTTTCCAGAGGGCGAGAAACAGAAGGGATGAACGAGAACCCGTGGATAGGTGGAGAAAAAAGGGGGTGAGAGAGATTAATTACTGTCATGCACTGAATGGATGCACCTGTGGCCTCGAAGCAAGCTTCATCTTTTTTTTTTATCGGGGTGCTCCAGGAAATTAACCTTCCCTGCTTGCCGTTTGAATTCTCCAGTTTTTACGGCTCTTTATACGTCGCTTTCCCCCCTTTTTCTCTCTCTACATAAACGTGTATGTACATGTGTACGTAAAATAAAAAAACGATTCAAATAGACGTTCACTGTTTGATATTCTTCTAATTGCAGTCTTGTTCTGTTTGTTGCTTTATTCAATGATAGGACGGTCTTGCGAATAGGGGCAAAAAATTGATTTTTCTAGATCGAGTTGGGTTTTGTACTTTCTCCAAAAAGTAGATCGCGTGTGGATACTTATGGACGCGTTCCGTTGTGTAGAGTGCCACGTTTGAATTTCGCGCCAAATTATTTCGTGTATTGTAACCTGCTCTGGTTTAGATATTACAATTTGGAGTTTCTTAGTTTTAGAGTCTTACAATTTTGAAATTTGAATGTTTTAAAATTACGGAATTCTTTAATTTTTGAGTTTTGGGATTTCGAAATTTTTGAGTTTTTGACTTCCTTAGTGTTTCCTAGATTTTTAGATTTTTTCAAGATTTACAGTTCTAGAGTTTTCGAGTTTTAGAATTTTAGGGATCTAGGGTTTTAGAGATCTAAAGTTTTAGACTTCTAGAGTTTTAGAGTTTTAGAATTTTAAAGTTTTAGAGCTTTTGAGTTTTAGAGTTTTAGAGTTTTAAACATTTAGGGTTTTAGAGTTCTAGAATTTTAGAGATCTAGGGTTTTAGAGATCTAGAATTTTAGAGATCTAACGTTTTAGAGATCTAGAGTTTTAGAGTTTTAGAGTTCTAGAATTTTAGAATTTTAGAGTTTTAGAGCTTTAGAGTTTTAGAGTTTTAAGGATTCAGGGTTTTAGAATTTTAGAGTTTTAGAGTTTTAAACATTCAGGGTTTTAGAGTTTTAGAGTTTTAGTGTTCTAGAATTTTAGAGATCTAGGGTTTTAGAGATCTAGAATTTTAGAGATCTAACGTTTTAGAGATCTAGAGTTTTAGAGTTCTAGAATTGTAGAGTTTTAGAGTTTTAGAGTTTTAGAGTTTTAGAGTTTTAGGGTTTTAGAATTTTAGAGTTTTAGAGTTTTAAACATTCAGGGTTTTAGAGTTTTAGAGTTTTAGAGTTCTAGAATTTTAGAGATCTAGGGTTTTAGAGATCTAGAATTTTAGAGATCTAACGTTTTAGAGATCTAGAGTTTTAGAGTTCTAGAATTGTAGAGTTTTAGAGTTTTAGAGTTTTAGAGTTTTAGAATTTTAGAGTTTTAGAGTTTTAGAGTTTTAGAACTTTAGAGTTTTAGAGTTTTAAGGATTCAGGGTTTTAGAATTTTAGAGTTTTAGAGTTTTAAACATTCAGGGTTTTAGAGTTTTAGAGTTTTAGAGTTCTAGAATTTTAGAGATCTAGGGTTTTAGAGATCTAGAATTTTAGAGATCTAACGTTTTAGAGATCTAGAGTTTTAGAGTTCTAGAATTGTAGAGTTTTAGAGTTTTAGAGTTTTAGAGTTTTAGAGTTTTAGAATTTTAGAGTTTTAGAGTTTTAGAGACCTAGAGTTTTAGAGTTTTAGAGTTTTAAAGATTGAAGGTTTTAGAGTTTTAGAGTTTTAGAGTTTTAAAGTTCTTGAAAGTTTTAGACATTTTAACATATTAAAAATTTTTGGAAATTTTCAAGATTTCGCCTTTTTTAAAGTTTTTGAGAATTTTAAAGTTTGTGAGAGTTTTAGACTTGTTAGAAATTGTAGAGTTTTTCAGCGTTTTAGAGTTTTTCCAAATTTTTGTAGATACACAATTTTCGAGAATTTTATAATTTTAGAGTTTATACATTATATACAATAATACACTAAAAATATTAGTGCTAAGATTATGTAATTATCTGCGGTAGATTTCAAAGTTAAAATCAGTTCGATATTTTGTAGCACTCTTACCCCCAAATTATGTCGGTCTTTCAAAACTCGCCGTTTCGTATTTTATTAAAATGTAAGGTCGGAAAAAATGTTAGAGGACTATTAAAACCGCGGAAGAAGTTGCTCTTGAGGGTGAAGGAGTTTACCATAGAAATGTTGGATTACGTCTTAGTGTAATTAACACTTCTGCAATCAATGATGCAGTAGTCAGTGCATCCTTCATCTAATGAACTCAAGAATCCTCGTCTTCGCAGAATTTCATACGTCTTTTCATCGAATTAAGAGCCTCTGACTTAGCGGCATATCTTATTTCAAAAGATGAAGATTGACAGTACTTGGTATACGAATGACATTAAACATCGTTAAAAAAGAACTTCACTGTTATCGTATCATATTTTATTATTATGATTATTTGTAGAATATTTAGGTATATTTCATACACTAATAATATAGTTATGAGAATGGACATTTTGGGCTATTTAAAACAAAACTTGAAATAAGT
This sequence comes from Megachile lagopoda, assembly GCA_036983795.1. Taxonomy (NCBI): domain Eukaryota; kingdom Metazoa; phylum Arthropoda; class Insecta; order Hymenoptera; family Megachilidae; genus Megachile; species Megachile lagopoda. Next base: position 1,274,952 of record CM072792.1, read on the forward strand.
GCAAATTTTAACGCAGTGGCGGTTAAAGTTAATTAATAACAGTAATTATGATTGTATAATCATGTATGAAATTGTATGGAAAATTATTATTACTCAGATGTTCAAATTGTAGGATACTAGAATTAAAATTTTTCAATTTTTTATATTTTCAAATCCTGAAACTGCCAGACTAAATTTAACCTAACCTAAATTCATCAAAATTTTCAAATTTCCAAATCTCTAATTTTTCGTAATTGTTAAATTATGTAAATATTTTGGCATCCAAATATTCAGATCCAAAACTTTTCAAATTTTTAATCCTCTATTTCCTAAATTCGGATTTTTGAAATTCTAAAATATTGATTTTTAAATTTACTATTACTTATAATTTTAAATCACCAAATTTTCAAATTCAAAAATCCCTTGATTTTCATACTTTAAAATTCCTAAATTTTAAAAAATATAAATTTTTCTAATTCTTCAATTCCAAAATTCCCCAAATTCTCCAAAGTTACGAATTCCTCAAATTTTATCAATCCTCCAAATTTTCCAAATTCTCTGAATTCTTCAAGTTCTACAAATTTCCCAATTATTAAGATTATAAATTTCCAAATATCCGAATTTCCAAATTTCCAAATTTCCAAATATTCACATTTCCAAATTTTCAAATTTCCAAATTTCCAAGTTTCCAAATTTCCAAAATTCCAAATATCCAAATTTCCAAGTATCCGAATTTCCAAGTATCTAAATTTCCAAATATCCAAATTTCCAAGTATCCGAATTTCCAAATATCCAAATGTCCAAATATCCAAATATCCAAATATCCAAATATCCAAATTTCGAAATATCCAAATTTCCAAATATCCAAATTTCCAAGTATCCAAATTTCCAAATTTTCAATAATCCAAATTTCCAAATATCCAAATATCCAAATATCCAAATTTCCAAATATCCAAATTTCGAAATACCCAAATTTCCAAATATCCAAATATCCAAATTTCCAAGTATCCAAATTTCCAAATATCCAAATATCCAAATATCCAAATATCCAAATATCCAAATTTCCAAGTATCCAAATTTCCAAATATCCAAATTTCCAAATATCCAAATATCCAAATTTCCAAATTTCCAAATATCCAAATTTCCAAATATCCAAATTTCCAAATATCCAAATTTCCAAATATCCAAATTTCCAAATATCCAAATTTCCAAATATCCAAATTTTCAATTATCCAAATTTCCAAATATCCAAATTTCCAAGTATCCAAATTTCCAAATATCCAAATTTCCAAGTATCGAAATTTCCAAGTATCGAAATTTCTAAGTATCCAAATTTCCAAGTATCCAAATTTCCAAATTTCCAAATTTCCAAATATCCAAATTTCCAAGTATCCAAATTTCCAAATATCCAAATTTTCAATTATCCAAATTTCCAAATATCCAAATTTCCAAGTATCCAAATTTCCAAGTATCCAAATTTCCAAGTATCCAAATTTCCAAGTATCCAAATTTCCAAATTTCCAAATATCCAAATTTCCAAGTATCCAAATCACTAACTGTTACATATTTTCAAATTTCCAAATTTCCAAATCGTTAAATTTTACAAATTTTTCAAATTTCTTACAACTTTCCAAACTCTGAATTCCTAAAACAAAAAATTTCAAAAACAAAACCAGCAAATTTCGAAAATATCTAAATTACGTGAATCCAAAAATTATAAACTGTTCTGAAATTATAACACGTTTGAAAGATACGTATAATTTGCTAATAAGGTCTGAGATATAAAGCATAAGTGCCGTTAATAACATAGAGGAGGTAGCAACAGGAAATGGATATTAATATTTTTCTTTGAGCAAAAAGGGCTGATCGTGAACCCTTTTTACGCGAGGCTGAACAACTCAAGGAGTTATAACAACGCTTATCTTTGAATTATTGAAGAGTGATAAGGTGTTGTGCCGAAGGTACACGATTTACGGCTCACGTCACACACAAGCGGAAGAATGTTCTCCGCTTTGACAAGAAAAGAAGGCAACGAAGGGTACGACTTGTACCGTACATCGTTCAACAGACTGCACAAAGTGGATGGTTTTTCTTAGGAACGCGTAAGCCATGAATCTTTATCATCCACCTGTTATTTTTTTCAAGCTAAGTCGTTCAGATTATATCCAGTTAATATTAAAGCGCATAGGTACGGAGATATTGGTTTTATTCATTGTGTTTGCGATTTCTTTAATTTTCGAATTTCGTCGCTTGTGGTAGACCTTTTTATCATTTTTCAATTTTCAAGTTTTCAAATTTGCGAGTTTTCAGATTTTTACATTTTCATGTTTCAGGTTCTTTAGTTTCCACGATTTTTAATTTTCAATTTTAAAGTTCAATATTTTTACATTTTTAAATTTTTACATTATCTAAATTCGAATTTTTAATGTTTCCACCTTTTTAAGTATTCGAATTTTCAAATTCCCGCATTTTCGTAGTTTTCAATTTTAACATCCGTTAATTTTCCGGATTTCTAGGTTTTAATTTTTAAATTTTCACAATTTTCAAGTTTTCAAGTTACAAATTTTCAGTTTTCAAGTTTTCAATCTTCAAGGTTTCAATTTTCAAGTTTTCAGGTTTTCAATTTTCAAGTTTTGAAGTTTTTAAAATTCAAGTTTTCAAGTTTTCAAGTTACAAATTTTCAGTTTTCAAGTTTTTAATTTTTAAGTTTTCAATTTTCAAGTTTTCAATTTTCAAGTTTTCAGGTTTTCAATTTTCAAGTTTTGAAGTTTTTAAAATTCAAGTTTTCAAGTTTTCAAGTTACAAATTTTCAGTCTTCAAGTTTTTAATTTTTAAGTTTTCAGGTTTTCAATTTTCAAGTTTTCAGGTTTTCAATTTTCAAGTTTTTAAGTTTTTAAAATTCAAGTTTTCAAGTTTTCAAGTTTTCAAGTTTTCAAGTTTTCAAGTTACAAATTTTCAGTTTTCAAGTTTTTAATTTTCAAGTTTTCTGGTTTTCAATTTTCAAGTTTTCAAGTTTTCAATTTTCAAGTTTTCAGGTTTTCAATTTTCAAGTTTTCAAGTTTTCAATTTCCAAGTTTTTAAAATTCAAGTTTTCAATTTTCAAATATTCTAATTTCAAATTTGCAATTTTCGGTATTTAAACGTTAAATTTTCAAGCATTTTAATTTTTACATTTCCAAACATGATTTTCAAGTTTCCCGATTTACATAACCTTATGGTTTCATATTTTTAAATTTTCACATTTTCCAACTTTCCAATTTTTATATTTTCAAGAACCGAATTGTTCTTCGAAAGTTCCATTTTTCTAAACATTAGAATCGTGTACTTCCTAAATTTCTTAATTCCCCTTTTTCAAAACATTCGCATTCAATAATTCCAAAGACACGTTTAATCAACAGCGGTCAACAACCACAATCAACCGAATCGTATAATTTTAAAGAACGATTTCCAATGATCACCAGAGCTCACTGATAATTGCACATATTTCAAGTATATAAAATTTTAATGAAATCAGAAATTAATAAACTTTGATTATATCTCACGTTTTTCCGTGAATCAGAATAATTAGATATGCACGGTACTGTTCATTGGTCGCTGCGAGTTAAATGAACGTATGACGATAAAATTACATCGAACCGGTCCTTTAATTAACGTTCAGATCGCAGAGAAAATATAACCAGATATTTTTGTCAACGAAGCCGGCGAGCAAACGCAATTGCTCGTTGTCAAAGGTTCTGGAGGAGGGGGTGAGAAAGCGCAGGGGGTTGCACGGGTACAGCATGAATGGATATTATAACTTTCATACCTTTGTGAGAGAAATTAAATTACCATTCACAGGATATCATGGGCGACGATATTAAAGGTATATAGTAGTTTTAATATAATATAATTAAATCTACGTTTAACCCACATAAAGGGATATCCTCGTTGGAAAATACGCCGGAGAAATTAATTATTATCTTGACTCGCCGCGCAAGTTTCCGTGTCGTAAAATTTATTAAGGGGATGTTCTAGTCAGCCTCTGCCTGGTTTCAGGCCATTTTTGACCGTCGCAAAAGGAAGAATAAATAAACCTACAACGCTCCATAGTTTTCCACATATTTCAAATGCTTCTGACGAACATTTAATTAATTAAACGTTAATCTGCCGCCTATTATCTCGAATACTAGGTTGTTGCGAATTAAACGAAACGATTTTAATAACTTTTAATGGCGGCAACTTCGTTTGATATAATACCGTTTTTCGGAACGTGTTTCGAATATCACACTGACAATTAAATACCTTTTTTATTTTTCTCTTATTACATTCACTTCTCGTACTCTGTAATTAATAATATGTAATACCTTTTACTTTTTCTATCCTTTTTAGGTTAGGGTAAGTTTCCAATTATTTTGTAAATTATTTGTTGGGACTCTATTGATAATAATTTGCAATATCTGTCGATTATTCATCCTTTTGGTGTTAGGTTAAGTATGCTTTGGTTAGGTTAGGATATGTCTGATTTGATTGCATTGACAATAAAATATGTAATTTCCTATTTTTCTTTTATAAAAATATTTTGTTACTCTATGTATATTAATTTTCGATATCTGTGATATTTTAAATTCCTTTGATGTTAATTAGGTTGGGTTGTATTATATATTTATTTCTTATACTTGCAGTATGTGCATATTTATCTTGCAATATAATTTTCCCATCCCCAATGTGATCATCTACTACATTTCTGAACAGTTTATTTGATTTTATAATGTAAGAAAATTGCTAATACTATAAAATACTAGGTTATGTTGATATTATGACGAGTTTATGAATAAGCGAAATATTTCTGCATAGTTAAGTCAATATTTCAGGATTTTTTCAACGAATATACCTTGCTAATAAAATATTTGCAAGTATCGTTGGTCACAAAGTTCCCTAAATTCTCTATATGAGTTAAGGTAAGAGCACCAGTAGTTGACACTGTACCAGTACTTGACACTTTTTAAAAAAAAAGTAAATAAATAAGGAAATCACAAGTTGGAATACATCAAACCTTATTAATCTGTATACTGTCGCATTTCAGCTGCTTAATTGCGAACTACTGCGCATATCTGCCATTCAAAAGTGTCATATCAACCGATTAATCAAACTTGCGCACGGCTCTTACGATTTTTCAGTGTTTTCTTATATAAATCGCTAAGGTTTGGTTAAAATGTAAGTATTGCAAGTTTGTATTATTTAATCATTGTGAATAAAAAAGACATTCGTTTATGTTGTTTGAAACTCAAAAAGAGGTTTATTTATTAAAATTGGCAACAAACAGTGCTAAATTGTTTAAATTCACTCCGTGTCAACTATTGAAACTTGTAATCGTCTATTATTCAGTAGTTGACATGGGGTGTCAACTATTAAATTACTACGTGTCAACTACTGACTTTGTTCCTCTGTCATTTTTGAGTGCCTTCTACGAAGGATAACTTCATAAATTATACAGAAGTGACTATATTTTTGTATTTTCCTACGAAAAAGTGTTGTTCCCTGGAGTTATAATTCCTGTGTCTGAAACGACTGCAACCATTTCAGCAATGCCAAAGTGTGGTAGACTGTGAAAGTGGCCAGGAAGAATGGATAAGCTAGATTATGAATAGGAAACAGTGCTGTTTCGTATCAACGAACCCATTAAAATGAGTAGAACCAGAAATGTGTATTCAGTTAACAAACTAAGTTAGATTTTTTGTGAAAGTAACTTCTAATTATTGAATATTTTTTTGTAAACTTACTCAAGAATAATATTTTTTAAACGTTCAATAAAATTCTGTATTCATACATTATCATGATTAGTTCATTAATTGGATTTTCTCCCTATGTCAACTACTGACACAAAAGGATGTCAACTACTAAATTTTTTGTTTTCGCTGGGTGTCAACTATTGAATCAAATTTTATGTTTAGAAAAAAAAAGAACAAAAATTTACAACCGCCGTCAGGAATCAATACTTGTTGCAATATAATAAAAGAATAGTTTGTGCAGCGACTGCTAATCATAAATTTTCCATAAAGTGAACTTAGCCTGAGCTATGTGAACAAATAGACAAAAAATTCCTTAAAGTGTCAACTACTGGTACCTTTACCTTAATTGTGTACGACTACTATCGTATATAAACTATCATAACAGCGTAATAGAATAATTATAGTAACAGTATATATGATAATAATGTACTAATTTGATTTTAATGCAAATTTTCCAAATATTTCCACGCGCATAATTAAAGGTATGATCCACGATAGTCAGAGCGACACAAAGTAAATTTGCAAGTAGACCTCTAATCTATCAGGTACGGAATTTTAAAATTAACGAAAGGAACCATCAATTTCAAGGGACGTAACACACGCCTTTTCATTATTTCTCGTAATCGCCTACGCCTGGCTGTACACCAAGCTTCGAGACCCTGGTTTCCCGAGAATCGAAAATAATCACGTCTTCCTCTTCCTCGCGATCATTCTCAATCGTTAGGGCAGCAAAGAAGCTAATTTAATTAAGCCAATCTTCTCACTTAACGCTTCCGTCTGCCCCCTCGATCAATCATTAATTTATTATCTCGTTTTTTTTCTACGGACGTTTTAAGTCGCCTGATAATTCAACAGATTATCGATGGTATTATAAAGATTAATATACACGCATGCGTCATTATTTTTACCGGGTTAAACGAGTTGAAATTCATTAACATATTTTGCATTTAAGACATGAAATTTGCAATTATGTTGTTCTGAAGTAAATAGGAAAGCAATAGTATTGTAAAATTTATTGACTGTAGGAAAATATGAGGAAATAGTAGAATAGTAATATAGTTCTATAGTAAAATTAATAGTTTTATGATGATGTATTACATAGGTTCTTAAACTGTGGTCTTAAAAGTTCACAAAAAAAAATTCCTTAAAGTGTCAACTACTGGTACCTTTACCTTATTCATTTTTCGTTCGTGTTCGACAATGTAAAATATTTTCAGAACAGATTATCTACTGAATTATAGAAACTTACAGTTATATTTATATAAAGCGATTAGTTTAAAACGAACAGAAGTATTAACAATATTCTCTTAACTACCGAGAGTCGTTCGAGCATCAGGACATTTACCTTATGGTAGATTTGCATTTGACCACAATTTTCGTGGGTGACAAACAACGGAACGTAGGTGGCGTTCGACGGACACCCTATACGCGTTGTATTCACGATATGTAACTATGGAAAAGGAGTCAATGTCGCGAAAGGATCGTAGGTGAATCGTGGGTGTGTTTGTACGCGTTATAGTGTACGGTACGGGCAACGTAGGGACAAGAGAGGCGATATATAATGTTCCGCGATATTAAACGGGACGCATTCCACCGAAGCCACCCTATGGTCTCTGCTATGAATGCTTCTACGACCCCCGTCTCCTGTCTCACCCTTCCGCCCCCCTGTCCCCGTCCGACGCGACCACCCACCGAAGCTGGCAGACCTGGCCTACTCGACCAGGGCTACCCCCCGAATGGTTATACGCCAAATTTACAGCTCAGCCAGAACCACCACTACCCACAAACGCGCCATTTACCGTGCCCCAGGACCTCTGGGAACCGGATACGACGCTCTGTGGATACGTTTGCTCAAGGATAAAGCTGCGACCAACGATTTATGAATCCCGTCGATAAAGTTCCGAACCGTCATTCGAGTATTTGCATTTTTAACACTTGCGTGTTCAACCGTTACACTGTACGCTAGGGTGAGGTTTCATATTCAACATTTGTAATATTTCAGATACATTGTACCTTCACGTTTCCATATCTTTAAATTTCTCAACTTACAAATTTCCGAAAATTCGAAATCTTCGAATCCCAAATTTCGGTATTATTTTTAAAATCTTCATTTTCTAGAACCATTGAAGGTTATCCTACTCGAGGCTGAGGAATATAAAAATTATCAACTTTATTCGTTCATAAGGGGTGTAGGGATTTGGGATTTTGGATCTTAGGGATTTAGGGATATAGGAATATAGGAGAATAGGATCTAGGAAAATCTATGTAAATAGAATGTGGGAAAACAGGGTGCGAGGTATTAAGAATCAAGATCTGAAGAATAGGATCTAGTAAAATAAAATATAGGGAATAGGATGTAGGTAAGGGGAGTTTAGGGAAGCGATCTATGGGGAAATGGAATTTGAGGAAACCAGAATAGGGCAAACCTGGGGATAAAAATAACCAGGGACGAAAATAAGGATATAGAAGAATCTAGGAAAAAAGAGAAACATTGATCCAGGGGAATAAAAATCTAGGAAACTAGAGAAATAATAATCTAAGGAAAGAGGGAAACAGGTATAGGAAATAAGAAAATAGGGAAATAAAGATCTAGTGAAATAAAAAAGTAGAGCTTTAGAGAAATAAGGAAATAGAGAAGTGAGAAAATTGAAATATAGAAAAATAGCAAAGAGATCTAGGAAAACAGAAATTTGAGGAAATATAGATGCAGAGATCTAGGGAAATAATGAAGTATTTAGGAGAATAGTGAAGTAATCTAAGAAAATACTGAAATGGAATATTAGAAAAATGAGGAAGTAAGTACATAGAGATCTAGAGGAATAGAAAAATGGAGAAGTAAAAATCTAGGAAAATAAGAAAGTAGAGATGTAGGGAAAATGGTGAATTCTAGAGAAATAGGAAAGGATTTCGAAAAATAGTGAGACAAATCAGAGCAAATAAGGATATATAGAGAAATATTGAAGCAGGAGAGTAGAAATCTAGTTGAAGTGATGTCCTTTAGATTTTATTTGAAGTAGTGTCACAAGCCATTACGTACTTCGCCGTTCCGTGTGCATTGACGTAACGGACACCATGTATATACGCGCCCTTAGCTTTGATCGGTGCAGACGCGTCCGGAATCGTCGCAGACGAAGCGAAAAGGAGGCAAGAAATTTAGTTATGTAGGGGGGCACGAGCCGTGTGTCGGCGGGCAAGGACTCGTCCCGAGTCCCGAGTACCGAGTCCCGGGGTCGCCGGTGACCGGGAGTAGCCACGACATTCCAAAATGCTTTCCACCCTCTTCCTCCCTCTGCTCGAGTTCCTGCGCCGTATCACGGCTGACCCGGCCATTCCCTATCCTTCATCCGCGCATTTCCATCCCTCTACTGGGCAACCCCCGTCGAGCAGCAGCGGGTACACACCGAATGCAACCATGCGTCATCCGCCATGATCTATGCTTTCTGCCGCGCTGGCATTACGCTCGCCGTGCACACGCGATCGCGCGCGTTACCTATGTGCACGCACGCGTTTACATAAGGACGTACACATCGGCCCTGTCATACAGTCGCGGCCAAAAGTGAGTTGTTACCAGATCATTTCTGTGCGGATCTATGGGGAAACGGGGCATAAGGGTACAGAGGTCGGGGAAAGTTGGTATCTAGGGAGAAATCGTAGGGTGTACAGAAATAGGGAAGTGAAGAAGGTGGGACTTTGGAAAATAGGGAAAGATGGAGAAAAGAGAACTAGAAAACTGGAAAGTTGCAAACTGGGAGATATTGGAAAATATATAGAACACAAAAAAGTGGAATTTAAGAAGGTAGGAGACTGGGATAAGGTCAATTTATAGAAACAGAAATATAAGGAACTAGAGATCTAGGAAAATGAGATAGTCAAAGATCTAGGGAAAAGGAGACTAGGGAAATAAAAATCTGATGGAATGGTGAAATAATAAAATGAAGAGTCTAGTAAAATAGGAAAACTGAAATCTGGGGAAATGAACTGGAGAAATGGAAGATAGGGAAAAAGGGTAATATAACATAATATATGCATGCAATATCATATGTGTAATATACTTGTATAATTACAGATTAGTGAGAAGTAGAATAGTATGTTCATTTTTATCTCTGAAACTCGTGTAAAATAATATACATCAAATTTTACGATAAATATTGATAAAAAAATCATTATAAAATCTATAAAACTTTTGTTGAATTTGAACCCGTGATTGTTAGATTTGCAGACAAATACTCTACTACCATAGTTATCGCATTTTTTTAAATATAGATGCGTAACATTATACATACGTATAAACTTGAAAATAAAAATATTTCAGAAAGTATGCCTCGTTCTGAAAATAATTTATTTCATAACACTACATGAGCAGTACAAATACAAGTACTATTGTTGCAAAAGCGATTTATACCCTCATTACTCTTACGAGTTAAACATCTTTTATATACCTATAAAGGTGTGCTAGTATATGTGTTTGTATATGATACTTCATGTGATATTTCAAAAACCACTTGATGAATGCAGCAGTTACGATAGTGTCCATTCGAGTTCAGGGTAGTAAATATAGCGTGTTTCAACTACCTTGATCACCTTGATTAACTAGTATAAACAGTACACCATATAGAAACTGTAATGTATAAAATTGAAGTCACTCTAAAAAAGGAAAAAGTGTGATTGATTATCCCACCTTTCCCCTATGATATGCAACAGCCGTAAAATATAGGCAGAGGAATTTTTGTCGGCGACTGTATATGAATCCAGTGATTATACACGCATCGACAGAGATATATCGCATTCGTGTGCGTACTTTCATCTTTCTCTGTCTCTGTTGCTGGCTGGACTCGCGTCTCTATTAAAGCTACGCTCATTTTCAGCAGTCTGCATATTGTGTCCGCGCACAACCCCTACTACTGACAGCACGAATATTCAGTGAGCGGTCCACCACTGAACAGCCATTTCCGCGTTAACCCTTTTGTCAGTTATATCTGATCATTTGAAAAGTTTTAGCATATGTATCTTTTCATTATTAGGTCACTTACAATAAAACTTGATAGGCGATGAAATGTGTACTCTGAATTTTGGCGCCAAATTTGAATTTTATGTTATTCGATTTGTTAGGTTAGGTAAATTTAGGTTAAGTTAGTTGGATTAGGTAAATTAGGTTAGTTATGTTTGTTGTGTTAGGCTAATTATGTAAAGTTAGTTAAGCTAGGTTAGTTGAGTTACGTTAGTTGGATTGCGTCAGTTAGGTTATGTTAGTTAGGTCACTTAGATCAGTCAGGTTATGTTAGTTAGGTTACTTAAATTAGTTAGATCAGTTAAGTTAGTTAAATCAGTTAGGTTAATTACGTTAATTATATTTGTTATATTAGGTTAGGTTAAGTTTGATTAAATTACATTTGGTTAGATCAAACTAGATTAAATTATATTATCTTATATTATTTGTTCATATTCCAAATTTGCAAATTTTTAACTTACAAAATTTCCATATGCACAATTCCCTAAAGTCTTCAAATTCCTAAACTTAAAAATTCTCAAATTCCCGAATTATTTCATAATCCTCTGATCTCCAGATTCCCAAATTGTCCAAACTTTCAGATTCCCAAATTTCCTACATCCCTAGATTTTCAAGTCCCTAGATACGTATATTCCTTACTCCCCTAATTTTCAAATCTCCAGATTTCCATATCCTTCGAATCCCGAAATTCCGAAATTCCTAAATTCCAAAATTCCGAATTCCAAAATTTTCCAATTTCTCGAACTCCCATTTGCTCCAAATTGTCCGAATCCTGCAAATTGTCAAATTTCCAGATTTCCATAATGAAAAATCGACAAATGCTGATATCAAAACCCTAGTCTTTAAATACCGAAATTCACAAATACTTAAATCCCCACATCCCTGATTCACCAAATCCTCCAAATTCCCAAATTTCCATATTAAGAAATCCCCAAACGCCCATATCTCCAAAGTTCCATAATCCTTAAATTCCGACATTCGCAAATACTTAAATCCCCAAATGACTCTCCCTATGACCAGATGCCCAATCATTCAAACTCTCAAATACTCCAAATTCCCATGTTCGCAGATTTCAAAATCCTCATATTCCCAAATTCACGTATCTCAGAATTCCCAAACCTTCCATGTTCCCCAAATCCGCGGAAAAAGTCATCAACTCGATAGGCCTTTATAAATCCGTACGGGTCATCTCGTGGTACGCGTGCACGATAAGGGTTCGAACGTTCCAAGTGGCTAATTGACACGTATCCGTATTAACAAGCGTGTCGTTGGTCGATCAATCCAGCATCCGTTGGATAGCCAGTGTTTTCGGAGATTAGAGGATCGCGTGGAACGCGACAGGATGCAGAGTTTCTCCTGCATTCGGCGGTATCCGGTATTGCGGTCGGAAGCCGCGGGGCTAGGGGGTTCATCCGGGGGCTTAAACGTACACACTCCACCCCCGGTAGGCGGAGTGTACCGCCTACGAGCGACCCCCACCGCTAGCTACGGCACTGATACGCGATATCAGCCGAACACTTGTTGCTCCTACGTGTGTACAGAGATTCTCCGAGTTGGCCGCGCCAACGAGCGTTGCCCGTGACGCGGTTTTAGCCCACGATTTTTCATCCGCTGATTTTTCCACCTCTTCCTCGTCACTCATCACCAACCCCCTACGGTCCCACCTCCCCGCGTCATCTTCTACCGCTATGAATTTTCGCGCGCCCCTATAACGCCTGTCTGGCGGCGGCAACGATATTCCAGGCTCGAAAACGAGCCCGCCGCGGATTCCATCGCGTGGACCAGTTCCGAGTCGGAGAAATGCAGCCGCGCCGCTGTAAATCCTCGCTTCCGCTGTTTCTCGAATTCTTCGACGCGAGGCTGAAACGTCTTCATTGATTGTTACGTTCTTCCATTCTGAGCGATCAGATACGGGAGACAGGTGATTTATGCTAACTGAGGATCTCTTTGATTGTTACAGGCAGTGCGGTGGCTGCAGCCGACACCATTTCCGCGCCGTGGACTCCAGCGAGTTCCGGGCCGCCGCCCGACGCGAACGGCTCCGGCTCGGATACCAAGAACCTCGACGTTGGCGAAATTAGCGATGTAAGTTTATTCCTTTTTCATGTAAGTTACCTTTTGCGACACATTGCGATTTCACGCGCTTTTAAATTGGCGGAGTCAATAAGCTTCCGACTGCCAACTTACCGGACGTGCATAGTACTGTGCAGAGCTAGGGAGATTACATGTGGCTCCTCCTATTCCCACCTTCGACGCCCTCCCCTCACACGAACGGTTAGTATAATAGTTATGACCTGTTCGACCAATAACCCTATACCAACAATTGTGTACCCTCGTGGTCGCTGTAGTGGCTGTGACCAATCAGATCCACGTGCATTCTTTATAGCTCTGTATGGTACTCGAGGGACATCGGATGTTAGCATTTATACGAGATGTAATGGAAGCTTGTGAAAAATGAGTGCAAATACGAAAAAGTGACAACTACTGGACTTGCGCGTTATGAGGGTTGCAATTTGGGGTCATTGATTTTAATGCAATTTTTTAAAAATGTTTTGGACATATCTTTGTAAATCGACATACGGGTTAATATTCAACAGTTTTTTTGGTTGCTTTATAAGTTATTTTGTGAATATATATAATTTGTTTTAATTAATTTAAAATAAATGTTTGTAGCATTGGTGCTTAATTTATAATATGGTCAAGGTTCGAATCCCAATTTAGTCAAATATTTTTTTGTTTGGTTTTCATTTATTTTATATTTATTTATGAGATTATATGAAGAGATAAATTTTGAAGCATGAATTTGTTGAAGAAAATGAGTTTTAAAATGACTGGATATTTTAAAGGTAGAAGTGTTGAAGTATTTCTTTACCGTTTTCTTATTATTACTAGTGATAATTCAGAAATATATTTTTTAGCTCCTCATTTTAATTTCAGACTGACACAAACCTATATTTCAAAATATAACTTTGTGCTGTCAAGTATGTCATAAATTTGTATTGTTAATTATTAAGCAAAAATTTAGTTGTGCAATATTCGAAACATCATAAGGAGTAAAAATTTATAAGGCCATTTTATAATTTAAGGTACAGATTTATAGTTTAATGCATTATATTTATAATCTGAGATAAATTTATATTATAAATTTACACTACAAGTTATACTTTAATATTATATGCTTTTCTTTCGTCAAATTTTGCTAAATACAAAATACTTCGTTATCATTATTTTGTCAGTATGAATAATTAAAAAAAAAAATATTTCATTCAAGCCCTGTAACAAATATAAAATTTGTTAGTGCCATATATGAAACATGGCGCAGAAAGGAGTTGATAAACAAAAATTCGGTGAAGATTCTAGTTTGTTAACAGGAATTTTTATATCGTCGTAAGAGCTTGAAAAGATGTTACTGTACGTCTTCATATTTTGCAGGACGAAAAAGACTTATCGGCAGCAGACGCGGAGGGTGTATGGTCACCGGATATCGAGCAGAGCTTCCAGGAAGCTCTCACTATATACCCACCATGTGGTCGACGCAAAATCATCCTGTCCGACGAGGGGAAGATGTACGGTGAGTCGAGTAATTTCCTGACAAATCTCCTTTCCGTGTTTTTAGTCAAAACAGAGATAAAGGAACTGGAAATTGAAATTATTCAAATAAGTCATCATTCTATTTGATCAGTAAATATTGTATGGTATAAATATCACACTATGTACTTCGTTATTAGGTTCTCATGAAAACCATTTATATTGAAAATATACGGTAAATGTCCTAATTGCATAAACGAGTCTCGGTAATTGCTCAACATGGTGAGACTCCTAGGACCACTCGATCTGCATTTGTTTGTTTGTCTGTACGCTACAGGCCGCAATTTTGGATTTTACGATTTGAAATTTTGAAGACTCGTGACATCTTAAATTTGCTGTATAGATTTTGGCGGTAATCTGACGAATCGATCGCCGTCGAATCGATAAAAAACCGTGGTTATAGAATCGACTGAAACCACGATGAAAGCTCTGTAATTCATCATTGACGATAATACGTGATTACCATTGACATTAGTTATCGTGAAATTAAGAATAATCTTGTTAGGTATCATTTTCTATAGTTTCAGACATGTTTAGTTGTTTAGTATTAAATTCTCATATGAATCTATAAACTGCATTATTAAGAATGCATTCATCTATCATAATTGGAAATACTCGTATTAACCACTTGGAACTGTGTATAGTAAATATAACAAAATATTAAGAACACATTTGGTAAGATTTGTTAAAAATCAAAATATTATCTAACACAATTTTCTACTGCTTCAGTGTAGCAGTCAACATTTTAATAACATAGCCAATAGTAATAACTACATTGTACGTTTAATTTATCAAAACGTAATATAATAGAGCCTAACCTTATAATCAACTTAACTCTAGATTTACAGGTCTTTAATGCACATATTTCAAGGTAAACTAAATTATAAAAATAAATAATGTAAAATGCATAAATTTTATTTCTTGATAAAGGTTAACATTTTGTCAAACGCTTCTTAATAATTTCCTTGATTGAAAATAAATCTAAAATCCGTCATTTTGACGAATAAATTTAGTGTTACAGTAAGGGATATAGCACTGCAAAACTACCAAACTTTAACAACATATAGTTATTGAACCTGTGGATTTCAACATTCAGAATCATTATATTTATCGAGTACTATCAGATTATGCGAAAGATGTTCAAAAGAAATTGATGTCTCAAATTTAACCTAAAAATGTTGCGCTACAACGTCGCACAGTGGGCGGAAACGATCGGAATTCTACCGACACCTCAAAAATGAATCAAATCGAATAAAACTTGCTCTTAAATCTGAAATTTTGATACAACAAACGGGAAATAACAAAACTCTGCAGAATTTTTTAGTAATAAAACTTAACTATAATCCTCGAATTTAAAATCCTAAACCTCTAAAATCTTAAAATCATTAAACATAACCTATAAAACCAGAAATTCTAGACTATAACACCTTAAATTACAAACACGGAAACAATAGAACCAGTAAAGAATTTCAAAGTAAACTTTATTCAATTTGACACATTTTGAATTTTCCACAGAATTTCGATCGCTTCCACCCACTGCGCGTCGGTGGCAATATAACGGGAGTCTACTGTAAATACAATGAAGAGCGGTAAGGAAAGAATGCAGTGCTTCTTATTCAGTATGGGACACGGTTGAAAAGCGGTTTGTGTTCTCTCCGAAGGAGCTTTTTCGTTCTCAAATAATATCCTTGTGAAGGGAAAAAGGTCCCTTCGTGTACCCCGATGGTAGAAATGTCCGGACGGTCGTCGTTATTGCTCGATGCTGAGGTCAGTCTACGTGACCGAGCAGATATTGCCTGGCCACGACCACCGGTACCACCGTAGTCACCACCATTAACCACCATGAGTTCTCTACACTCCGGCAATAATGCCACGCCTCGAAAGATACCCCATTTACCAGTATCTTTCTTCCAATATACTTCTACCGTTTTCCTACCATTTCCGCTTTTTTTTATCGCCTCCCCAACTCGTTAACCCCTTTTTCGAGGCTGTCGACGGGGTTGAAGACGCGAGGGCGAGGATTTTTGTATGGGGTGCTGCTCCATCGTGGGAGAGGTTCTTTGGCTCCATCGATGGTGTTAATATACTTTGGTTTTGGGAATAAAGGGAACTTTGGGATTTTGGTAATTATTTTGGAACTTGGATTTTCGAGGATTTAGGGGTTTTGAAGATGGGGAATTTGAAAATTTGTAGTATGTGAATTGAGAGATTTAGAAACTTGAATATTTTGGAATTTGGATATTTGAGGAATTGGAAATGTAGAATTTTTAATATTTCTAAATTTGGGATTTGGGGATATGGAGATTTGGGAATTTGAGGATTTTAGAATTTGGATGATTGAGAGTTTTAAAATTTAGAATTATTAATATTTCAAAATTTGTGGTTGGTCAATTGGGAGATGTAGAGACTTGAATATTTTGGAATTTGGATATATGAAGATTTTGAGACTTGGAACTTTAATATTTCAAAATTTGTGGTTTATGAATTTAGAGATTTAGAAACTTGAATATTTTAGAATTTGGATGTTTGAAGATTTTGAGACTTGGAAATTTCATATTTTTAAATTTATGGTTTATGAATTTGGAGATTTGGAAATTTGAGTATTTTGGAATTTGGACGTTAGAGGAGTTTAAAATTTAGAATTTTTAATATTTCAAAATTTATAGTTTGGGAATTTTGAGTTTTAGAAATTTGAATATTTTAGAATTTGGATGTTTGAAGATTTTGAGACTTGGAAATTTCATATTTTTAAATTTATGGTTTATGAATTTGGAGATTTGGAAATTTGAGTATTTTGGAATTTGGATGTTAGAGGAGTTAAAAATTTAGAATTTTTAATATTTCAAAATTTATAGTTTGGGAATTTTGAGTTTTAGAAATTTGAATATTTCAAACTTTGTGGTTTGTGAATTTAGAGATTTGGAAATTTGAATATTCTGGAATTTGGATGTTTGAAGATTTGTAGATTTAGAAACTTGAAATTTTATTGTTTCCAAATTTGGAGATTTAAAAATGTGAATATTTTGAATTTCGATATTTTTGAATTTGAAGATTTAAAAATTTGAATATTTCAAACTTTGTGGTTTGTGAATTTAGAGATTTGGAAATTTGAATATTCTGGAATTTGGATGTTTGAAGATTTGTAGATTTAGAAACTTGAAATTTTATTGTTTCCAAATTTGGAGATTTAAAAATGTGAATATTTTGAATTTCGATATTTTTGAATTTGAAGATTTAAAAATTTGAATATTTGAAAATGTGTAGTTTTCTGAATTTGAGAACTTGAAAATTTTAATATTTTAGAATTTGGATGTTTGAAGATTTGGAGATTTACACATTTATAGTTTGTAAATTTTGAAATTTGGAATCTTTATAATTGTAGAATTTGTAATTTAAGAATTTGAAAATTTGTAAATGAACTTTAGAAATTTGGAAATTCTGTGATTTCGGAGCTTAAAAATTCGAAAATTGTAAAATATGGATATTTAAATTGAAAAATTTTATGGAGAAATTTTGGGAAATTTGGAAACTTGATAATTTGAGAATTTTAGAATTCTGTAATTTGGAATATTAAAACATGAATTGGAAATTTGAGAAATTTGAAAGCTTGATAATGTAAGAATATAGGAATTTACAAGTTCAAAAATTTGCACATTTACAAAATTTGGAAATTTCAAAATATGAAAACTAAAAATTCGAAAATATGGGACATTTAAAAATTTGTTAATTTAGATATCTAAAAATTTGACAATTTGCAGATTTAGAAACTTAAAAATTTGAAATTGTAGTAATCTGTGCTTTTAGTATAACAATTTGTAATTTTATAATGGTATACTAGAAAGATTTTTGTTGCAACAGTAATTTTATGAATATAACTTCATAATTTTCCTAATTTCATTACCTACATCTGTACTTCAAAATAAAAAGAGATAAGCGCGTATACCGAAGTGTTTGTTAAGCAAAGAAAAAAGAAGTGGAATACGAATTGCAATATAAAGACGAGTAAAGATTGTATTTACGTCTGTTCGTATGAAAAGAACAATTATGAAATTCGAAGTTTTCATGATTCTTGGATGTTCCATGTTTTTCAGTCGGATGTAGGCTTGAATCCCTATTCGTTAGGTCACAATGTCGCTTAATTTTCGAAAGCACACGGGAAAAGCTGTCCTGTCTGGGTGGCAATTCAATCTTGACCCATGAAAACGAAGCTTAATTCGAATCTGCCTCGCTGTCGACGAGATCGCGAATGAAAACAATAAGGGCGACAATCGACAATACCAGTATCTCTTTTTCAGCTACACTTCTTTATTTTATCGACAACTGAAAAATGTGAAAATTTTTAAGCTTGGATATGAAAAAATTAAAAATTTGAAAGACATGAAATTGAATAATTAAAAGAATATAAAGATTTGTATATTTAAAAATTAAAATATTTACCGTACAGAAATTTGCAAATTTCAAATTAAGTAATTAAAAAATATGAGAATTTGAAAGTTCGGAAATTATAGCACTTACATATGAATATATGAAATTTGGTAATTTGATTGGAAATAACTGAAAAATTTAAGGATGTAAAAGTTTAAAAGTAATAATATTTGAGTTATAAGAGTTTAAAACTTGGGAAATCAGAACTCAGGAAAATTACAAAATTAAAAAATTGAAAGATCTAAAACTCTTGAATATCAAAAAATTGAAATTGCTTATTTTGACACTTTACTGCAACCTCCATCATTTTGATCGCGTCTATGATTTCGACTGTTACATATATCACGTGGTTATCCGAATAACACCGAAGAGAAACGAAACTACCCGATGTGTCATTACTCGTCCGTTTACCGCAAATTTTACTACATCAAAGCGTCGATGTAACCGAAACGTTTGAAATTACAAGTAAATATGTTTCAAATTACGTCATGTTTGATCTCATTTTATTCAGGAAAATGTCAATATATGTTGGTAAAAGTTTCATAAGAAAAAATCAAAAGTAAAAGTTTTATTCTTGTATTAAGATTGTCACACCGATATGTTTACTCTTTGTTTACGTTCGGTCATTCGGACGTTTCCTTCGCTCGCTTTTCTACGTTCCATAATCTTCAATCAGTGCATTAACTACATGATATAAGTGAAAGTTCAAACTCGAGAAATTTTCTTATACCGACACTTTACTACAATCTCTATCATTCTTTTCGATCGCATTTAGACATTTCAGACATGGAAGACAACGATTTCGTTATACGCATCACGTGATATCCGAATAACACCGAAGAGAAACGAAGTTATCCGATATGTCAGTACTCGTCCGTTTATGTTATTTTCGTAAAAAAGAAGAGCGATAATTAACATATTAAGAGAGAACAAAGAAAAAAAGATGTCCAGCAAAATAATGAAGGGAAAAATACATATTCAGTTAGTTGAAAATCGCGGTTTATTTAATTTTAATATTCCTGTCAGCATTTATATGATGACGGATTCTTTTTGTAAGATCGATTTGGCGGTATCTATGGGGACGACAGAACGTTGACGTCCGTTGAACGGATGGAAACAAAGGATAACGAGGCGCGAAAATCGCTTAACGCGATTGGCCATCGATCCTATGGGAAACTTATCTTGCCCGTTGTTCACTCGCCAAGCCAATAAAGGATCCCTCGGCTTTTCCACGGGATTAAATATCTCGGGGCAATTTACCTCCTTCGACCTTCTCGCCCCCTCTCAGCCTTTCTCGCCCACTCTTCTTTGCTCTTCTTTTTCCATCAAGATCGACGACTCCCACACTGAGATTTCTCCACAAAAGAGCAATCGTTTTCATGCCGTGAGAGAAACGTTCCGAGCAAAAAAATACACTTGAATCGTAATCAGTTTCCACTGTTTCTTCATTTTCGAATCTATCGATTTATAATATCGTTATTTGATGAGACTTTTGGGTGATCTCTACTTTGTTTCGAGGATCGTACTGGGACGTTGCAAATTTGATAACTTGGAAATTTTAGTTTTAGAAAATTTAGAAAATTAAAAATTTACAAATTTACAAATTTGCAAATTTAGAAAATTAGAAAATTAGAAAATTAGGAATTGAACACTTAGAAATTTTATACTATAGAAATTTTAATATTTGGGAACTTATGAATAGATATGGAAAATTAAGTATTTCAAAGACATGGATATTAAAGTTTTTTAATCTTTAACTTTCAAATGTACAAACCCGTTATTTACTTAATTAATTTTGGTAAATTAGCAATTTAGTAATTTATCAATTTTGCAACTGATAAATATAACAATTTCAAATTTTCAGATCTAGGATATTTGGAAATTTAGAAACTTGAAAATTTGAACATTCAAATGTTTACTAATTAAAAAATTTATGAATTGAAAAATATAACGATTCCAAGTAATCAAAACAAGGAAATTGGTGATCTAGAAACTCAAAAATTTGGACAATTCAGAAATTGCAGAATTGTAAAATATAACAATCTCAAATTTTCAAAACTGGAAAATTGATGATTTGGTAATTTGATAATGTACTAATTTTATAACTTGGAAGTTGGTTAATATGAAAATTTGGAAACAATAAATTTAGAAATTTAAATATATACAAATTTAGTTAAATAACTAAGTAAATATAATAAATATATAAGTATAAATTACTAAGTAACTTAGTAATTCATAAATTAAAAAATTTGCAAATATAAATATCTGAAAGTGTTGAAATCTAAAAATATAAAATTTCAAATTTTCAAATCAAACCATCGAGTAATTTATAAACTTGAAAACTTTGAAATTTTGAAACCTGGAAATATAAAAATTTCAAATTTTCAAATCAATCAATTTAGCAATCTCCAAACTTAATTTGTAAATATAAGAATTATAAAATTATTATAATTAATTATAAAATCATCTCCTGAACTGTAAAAAAAATTGATTATCGATACACTACATTCCTCTTCATAATTATAACCATCACCGTTCCACGTTTTCAAATTCTCCATTCGATTATGCAACATCCTGATATCTCTATAAATTTGTATAAACATTTGCCACGTAGATTTCCCAACCCGATGTCGGATCATTTTTCAGTGAGGTTTTTAGTGCCCTTTCGACAAAGCGTTTCGAAAAGAAACGGTTCTTCTTCGTCGCAGGGTTCAGCATCCAATAAACTGGTAAAAATAAAAGGATGTACGTCCTCTGGAGCATGGCAGAACGTTTACTAGAAGAGAAAAAGTCTGTAGCTGCGGTCTAAGAACGTTTCCAAGCTCCAGCACCGACGTGTAACTTCTTTCACCCGGGTCAATGTTCTGCAACGAACCCTGTAACTATCGTTTCTTGCAAATTTTCTTATTTCCATCCCGCATTTGTTCTAAACTAACCCCGACTTTTGAAAAGCAAAGGATATCGAATAAACAATGAAAAATAAGTTAATCGTGCACAATATAACTTTTTATCACTGAACCTACGTATACACACATAATATACATAATACGCATATAATTTAAAATTAAAAATAAACAAACGATAGAACATAAATTCATTTTTTGAAACCCAACGCTTCAAAATATTTTAATAAATTTTTTAATTTAAAAAAGAAAACTCGTGAATGTTTGATAGACGTTGATGTATTTTCAAAATAATTATATTACATATTTCTTTACGAAATGACGTTGTTTATATAACAGTTTGAAGTTTAGGAAAAACACATGTGAATGTGTCTGTAGTAAAAATTAGCTATAATAATTGTACGAATTTTATTTCATTTGAAATACAGTTGAGATCGATATTATGTGACAGAATGAGGACAATGAATTTTCGATGAATTTATTGATAACGAAAATTACCAGCAATTATGTGCTCGTACGTAGAAGTGATATTATTGAATAAGGTGCCTTCGAAATCATGTGTCGACACGTAGCGTTCAAAGTACAGGCAGGAAATGATTTCACGGCAACTTTATTTGAAACTTTCACGCGCAGGCGAGAGGAAGTGAGCGAACGGCGAAAGATCAGGTAGCTTACCGCCTCGGGACGTATATAAACATATAAATCGTGAACTCACCTGATCTTTCCCGTAGGCTATCAGTATCTCTTATATAGTGTGTTCAGTTCACGCTGCAATCGATTGATTCTCGATTGAAATCAATGGAACAATTATTAAAAAAACGATTATCAAATGTCGTGTTATGAAATTTACTTGAGAAACACTTACGACCTTTACAGTTATGATGTATCTTGTTGCGTAGGATGTTTTCTGGAATATAATACTTGATATAATACTTCATATTCTCTGCAATATACTGCTTTATACGATACTTTATATTCTCTACAATATACTACTTGATACAATACTTCATATTCTCTGAAATATACTACTTGATACCATACTTTATATTCTCTAAAATATACTGCTTTATATAATATTTCATATTCTCTGTAATATACTGCATTATACAATACTTTATATTCTCTATAATATACTATTTGATATAATACTTCATATTCTCTAAAATATACTACTTAATACGATACTTCATATTCTCCAAATTCTAGCTTCTAGAAATAAGTACAATAATTTCAAATGGCACATTAGTTGAGTACAAATTTTTCGAATAGTAAGTAGGGGTTGATTTACTGATTTTTTAAATGGGACTATATTCTTTTCTACATTTGTATATTCTTTTAAGCCTTCTATTTCTAAACATTTTATATCCTTCTATTTTATACCTGGCAGGATTATAATATTTATTTTTAATACAAGCATCGTAGATTTTAATAATAGAGGTTTTTGATGAAAGTAATTTTATAAACTTTCTATTAATATTTTTCATTCTCTGAGAACTGCCATTTTGTGAAGTCTTAAACGGCTGAACTTTCAATTTTTTTTATTTTCGAATCTAAGACTCCAAACATCTATTACCAAAAGTACATATGTACCCAGATTTCTAATTAAGTATCTAGATTTGCAAATTTGCAAATTTTTTAATTTAATATTTTTTATATTTCTACAACCCCAAATTTCTAGAATTTTGAGTATTTACATTTTCAAATTTTTCCATGTTCGAATTCCTGTCCAAGTTCCTAGGTCCATGAATCATTAAATTCTGGATCTAAATCATTAAATTAAATTAAATAAATCTCAATATCCCTATATTCCTGCCTCCATAACACCTCAAATCCCTAGATCCAGAAATTCCCTGGGCGATAAATTCCTACGCCTCTAAGTTCCTAGTTACTTCTCAAATTACTATATTCACAAATTCTTACATCTTCAAAATCCACTAATTCTTACGTCCCTAAATCCACTAATTCACAATTTCTAAATCTACAAGTTCCTAGATATACCAATTCCCACATTTAAAAATTCTGCATTTCTCAAATTTCGAAGTCCTTAAATTTCCATATTTTTAATACCTAAATTTTCAAGTTGTCTCTAGACATCTCTATGTCTTCAAATTCTTACGCGTCCCTAGATTTATAAACTCCTGTATCCTCTAACCTTTAAATCCTCAAATTCATGTGTCCTCAAATTTTTGTGGGTTCCAAAATTCCTAGACCTACAAATTCCCAAATTTAGCAATTCTGTATTTCTCACCTTTCTAAATCCCCACATTCCTAGATTGGTAAATACCTAAATTTTCCAATTTCTTCATGTTCAAATCTTCGTATCCCCAAATTTCCACGCCTCCAAATCCCTAAATTACTGCGTCGTCAAATCCACGATTCACAAATTCGTGTGTGCTCAAATATCGATATCCTCGGATCCACAAACCAAGTCCCCGAATTTCCTTATTCCTAGATATTCAAATTCCAAAATCCCCATATTCCTATAACTTCCCAAGTTCAAATCCTCAAAAGTCCCCACAAGGAATAGAAGATCTTTTCCTTCTTGGTTACCATATTTTCTGTAAGAGAATCAGATTTACTCTCCACTGAACATATTAGTTTACAATGAATTGCAATTCTACTATTATACTTTCCTCTAGAGCAGCTGGTAAATTCATGTTCAAAAACACGCACGAATATTGAGGGTTTATCTGATCGCCAATAACGCGCAGAGACGTCTGTTACGAGCACGCTCGCCCTCTGAAATCTGATGTATCCTGGTTTATGGGTCATCGAGTTGATCCACTCCACGGAATCGTAACACATCGGATGCTGTGAACCGATTTCTAGTGTATTCCGATTCGATAGGATCATTTCTAAACGACGATCAACCGATTACGAGTCCTTTGATATCAGATAGCCTTGTTATTGAATATTTGGATGTCATTTTATGAACGACGGCAAAAGTTCGGTGGGATACTCTTTGATATCGTTGTAACGATATTGTTGTAACACATTACTTTCGCAAATTTTAATAAAAATCTACAAATGCAAGTTATTGCTATAGGGACAAAATATAGTATGATGAAAAATGAAAATATATGATTAAAAAGTTAATGAAATTGTGTTTGTAACTGTAATAGGTTGTATATACAAAGCATTTAAAATAAAATATATTATAAAATAAATTATGTTCTTAACCTGTTGGCATACGATTTACGTATCAAATGCGTCAATACTAATTAACCATTCAAGACATAACCACACAATATTAGAGTAAATGGAGAAATTTGAAATGATATATCATTTTTGTATTCATTTGACTATACAAATAATAGCTGGTCTTAGACATCAAACAGAAACGTATTAAAAATTTAAGCATTTGAACCACGAGTCAGACTCGTTGAAATATGGCAAATTTAAGCAATAATTATAAACATTGACGTAGAGTGTATTCATGAATAATATATTTTTTATAATCCATGAATAATGTTTGTAAAAATGTTTGTTAGTGGAAGGCTTATTTTTCCTGACTGTAAAATAAATGTATCAGCAACCAGTACGAGGACAAATATCAGTACACAGTCAGTCAGGGATACATTTTCAAACTTAATTATAATTTTAGTGTGTGGAATTCTTTATGAGTAATAAATTCTTAGTACACGGTCAGTAACTGGTACAGGGCCAACTATGAGTACACGGACAATTACAAGTATACAGTCAACTATCCATACATGGTCAGACATACGTTCATTTTCAATGCTACTTATGATTTCAATGTGTAGAATTCTCTATACGGATGAATAATCTATAAGGTATTAGTTCACGGTCAGTTACGGGGACACGGTCAACTATCGGTACATGGTCAGCTGTACACGATCATTTTTAAACCTAATTGTACTGTGTGCAATTATGTATATTAATGAATAGACTATAAACTATCACATATGATCATTACATGTTAACTACCAATACAGTCAGTTACAGGTACAAGAACAACTATCAGTATTCGATGATGCTTTACATTTTCAGACCTAATTTTAATTTTCGTGTGTGGAATTTATATATGTGAATAATACATGTACCATAAGTATGTGTGTGAGGATATGGTGAGCTACCAATACTCATTTTCAAGCTAAATTTTACAATACGAATTTATCTTCACAGATAAATAATTTATAAACTATCAGTACATGATCAACTAGCAATTATTAGAACGTGGTCAGCTACCGATACACGGTTATTTTTTACCTAAATTGCAACTTCACTGTGTGAACTTATTTGTACAAACAAATAATCTATAAACTATCGGTGCTCAGCCAACTATCAATTCAAGATCACTAGACAGTCGATCAAGACAGGTATCCAAACTGTCCCGTTCTCTTTCACCTTCGACATTTGAACAAAGATTAATTTCCATGAAATAAAAATAATTTTGAAATGTATTCATTTATTGCTTAACCCAGTTTGAAATGGAAACGCAAGCGATTGTTGGTAAAATGAAAAGTGTAAAGTCTTCTTTGGAGACAAAATCCAATTCCATTTGCGTTTCCCTTGAAGGCAGAGGAGACAAGCAGACAATGAGAAAGAGGAAGGGATGGAAATAAGACAGAGAGGGAACAAGGGAGCACGAATGTGGTATGGAACAAGGTTGTGTCGAGGGTGGAGGAGGCAGTGTCCAGTTATTGACCGGCGGAAGGAGAGTGTCTCAGCCGTCTCCAACGCTTTCCCTCGCAATTCTGAAACCATCCACTGGACAAACGAACCTTCACAATCTCAAAAACTGTATCTTGATCGTCGTTCTTTTCAAAAATTTCCATATCACTGTTGTAAGAAAGGGATTATTATTGTTCGTTGAAAAAAGTTCATCCCCGTTGCATATTCATAATTTGCATTAGCAAATTATGAAAGAAGAGCAGGGAGGTGAAGAAGGTGGACAAAACTGAACTCGATAGATTTCTTAGATTTTTAGATTTAAAAAATTTTTAGTCTTTTAGATTTCTTTAATTCCAAATTTTGAAATCTTCCCAATACCAAAATTCTTAAATTATAAAATTCATAAATTATCAAATTCTCCGAATTTAGTGAATTTTTCACATCCCTTAAATTCTTGGATTCCCAAAGGTCTAAGTTTCCCAAACTCATTAAACAAATTTCCAAAGCAGAAAATGGTCAAAATCTCACAATTGTTAAATTCCTTAAATTCTAAAA
Organism: Megachile lagopoda; assembly: GCA_036983795.1. Taxonomy (NCBI): domain Eukaryota; kingdom Metazoa; phylum Arthropoda; class Insecta; order Hymenoptera; family Megachilidae; genus Megachile; species Megachile lagopoda. The sequence goes on from CM072792.1 coordinate 1,301,813, forward strand.
ATTTCTAAATTAATTTTTAAATTTTCTCAATTTCTTTGAAATTAAATTTTCTCAATTCTTTGAAATTAAATTTTCCAACCCCTCAGTGCTAAAATCCCTAAATTGTCAAATTTTCTGACATCTAGATTTCTCAGATTTCAATATTAATTTCTAAATTCTCAGATTCTTAAAATTCCTAATTTTGTACATTTCCCAAGTTTTCATATTTTTCAAATTCCTGAATTCTCAGACTCCCAGAATCCCTCAAATTCTCAAAATGCCTATATTTTCCTTTAGTCTCACTAAAGTTTTCTAAAAAATTCTTTCCAGCTTCTTCAAATATACGAATCCCTAAATATAAAATATTTCTAAATTCTTCAGATAGTTTTTTCAAATATAAAAATCCGCGACTGCTCCAGTTCTTAATATTTGGAAATTTCCAAGTATTCAAACCTTTAAGAAGTAAAAACTTTTCAATTTCGAAAATTAAAAAATTCTCAAATTCTCATATTTGCCAAATGCCTAAATTTCCAAATATAAAAATTCCTAATTTTCCCAATTCCCAAAATTCTCCAATTCTCAAAATTCAAAAATTTCCAAAACTTCCGAATGAAATATTCCCCAAATTCTCGATTTACAAAATCTTCAAATTTCAAAATTGAGCAACGTCATTTAACGAGAATCCATTGCGTAAATGGTAAAAAAATTCAGCATTTTGCGACGAATTTGAAAGGTTAAAGATTTGAAAGTGTTTGGTTGGCAATTTCGATCGGTCTTTCATCTTTTCAAGAGACGATGGACACCCTTGGATCCCCTAGGGTTTTCGTCCTGTCGTAAGGACGTCCACTCTACTCTTTTTCGGTGCAGGACAACGATCGACGAGACTCTTCCTTCCTCGATATCCGATCCAATAATCCGATGCCGAGACGTCGTTGAAGCGTGAAATTATGGCCATTGACACGGTACCATGGATTCTTCTCTCGGGAGATCCGCACTGAGGTTGAAAAGACTCGAAACAAGTCACAAAAAGATGAAACTGCCTCTCGAATCGGTCCTACCTAACGATACTATCGATTTATTTTGGTATTTTCAGATTTATAATGTTAAAAATTAAATTACTAGTGTTGGCATTAACTAGACTTTACTGGATTTCATTTGTTTACTAAATTTTACTAGATTATCTAATCAAATTTCAAATTTCTAAATTTCTAGAATCACAAATTTTCAGTTTTCTAAGTTTTCAATTAAAGTTTGCCTTAATCTATTCTCTTTGAATATACTTTGAACTTACCTTAGAAACTACATTTTAATTCACACTGAACATCATTCAACTAATTACTTTTATTTCAGTCGCATAAATCGAGTCGGAAATTATATTAACTCAGTTCATCAGAATATTCGTATATTCAGAAACTGCATGTTATTTTTAAGACATTCTTCTTACAACTAATCTTCTTTAATTCTTAATTATATTACATTTTCATGTTAATATACGACTTGTAAGTTTTATATTTTATATCCTATATTATATCGGTATTATTATATCATATCGTTAGACGTACAAGTCTACGATTTTGACTGTTACATGTATCACGTGATTATCCGAATAACACCGAAGAGAAACGAAGTTACCCGATATATTAGTACTCATCCGTTTACCGCAAATCTTGCTATAGTAATGCGTCGATCAAAACGTTTAAAATTACAAGTAAATATCTTCGAAATTACATCATGTTTGGTTTCATTTCAATTAGGAATGTGTCAATATACATTGGTAGAAGCTTCATAATAAAAAGATAAAAAGTGAAGTGATTATCCTTGCATTAGGATTGTCCCACTGATATGTTACTGTTTGTTTACGTTCTGTCATTCGGACATTTCCTTCGATCGCTTTTCTACGTTCAATAATCTTCAATCAATGTAGGAACTACATGACATAAATGAAAGTTCAAGCTTGAAAAATTTTCAAATACACTTTACTATAATCTTTATCATTCTTTTCAATCGCATTTAGGCATTTTAGACATGGAAGTCTACGATTCTGTCGTACGTATCACGTGATATCCGAATAGCACCGAAGGAAAACGAAGTTACCCGATATGTCAGTACTAATCTGTTTATCGCAAATCTTGCTACAGTAAAGCGTCGATCAAAACGCTTAAAATTACAAGTAAATATCTTCCGAATTACATCATGTTTGGTTTCATTTTAATTAGGAAAATGTCAATATATGGTGGTAGAAGCTTCATAATAAAAAAATAAAAAGTGCATTAGGATTGTCCCACCGATATCTTACTGTTTGTTTACGTTGTGTCATACGTTTCCATCACTCACTTTTTTGCGTTCAAGAGATTCTCCTATATCAAGACTTCCCTATATTATGTTACATTGTATTTCTTCTCATCGTTCTTTCTTTATTCAAACTTAAATTTGTGTCCCATTTGCTGTGATTGTAAGACTATAAACATACTAAATCTTCTAGAGTACATATTTCTCCCGTATAAATTTACCCGTAAATAAATTTAATATATATTAAGTAATAAATAATTGACCTGCAGTCAAATTTTCGTGACCCTGATAAGCTTCAAATGTCCATCGGAAAGACTCGAAAATATAATTGTCCAGCGGTTCCTTCCCCGTATCACTAAATTGTATAACAAAGAAATGGAGAGCGAATGTCGCGAAAGAGGGCAGGAGAGAAAAAGCGAACGCGTAGAGGGCCACACGCGGAGGACAAGGATATAAGAGGACGAGGGATGTAATAATCTGCGTCCGCATTGTCCGTCTTGCCAGCATGGCCGAGTCCTTTGACATCTCGTGGAGTTTAATTAAACTTGAGCGTATAATAGCTCCCCGTCGAGAAGGCGAGTCGAGGTCCAACGTTGTCGTTGTCCGACGCCTGCTACCGAAGCGTCTCGTCTAACATTTCGACGCCACCACTACCATCCTCCTAGACGACGTCGTCGTTGTTTTGTCCTCTTGCCAAACACGTCACATCCGTCCTATACGAAAACCACTTTGACGCTGTTATTGTATCATCCCCCAGACTGCGTGTTCAACCTTTGAACCTTAGGTTACGAGTTTGACGTGCTGCCGCTGGATAATTCCCTTCTCAAATATTGCTGATAAACGTTTACACCTAACTGTGGCAGCTACCGAAATTTCGGTACTACAGTCGAAAGCTGGTCCGGAGAAAACACTACAAGAGACCTCTTGATATCGTTCATTTTTATGACTTTTGGGACTGCAATATTTGGGGATGAGTTGGATATTAGGATTTTGGTAGAGGGTTTTGAGAATCCAGGAATTTAGAGATGTGGAACGTGGGAGTTTATGGATTTTTTAGAAATTTGGGGATTAAGGGATTTGAGGATGTGAAAGGTTGATAATCTGAATATTTAGAAATGTAGGGATTTAAGAGTTTGAGAATGTAGAGTTTCGAAATTTGGCAGCTAGAAAGATTCAGAAATATAGTAACTTAGTACCATAGAAAGTTGGGAATATGGAGAAACAGATGTTTAGGAATTTGGGATATTTAGAACTGTGGTGATTTGAACATTTAAATTACGAATTTAGGACATTGGGATTTGGAAATCAAGGGATGTGAAAATCTAGGGATTTAGAGACGTAGGAATTTGTAGACTTCGGAAATATGGGACTTAGAAGTATGAGAATTTGGGGTATTTTGTTTGTTTAGAAATTTGGGGATGTAGGGATACGGGGATGGAGAAATTGGACAGTTTGCGTATTTAAAAATCTAGGAATTTGGGAATTTCGAAATTTGTAAATTCAGGAAATCTGAGAAATTGAAAATTTCGAGATTCAGAAAGTAGACAAATTTAGAAATGTGGATTTTTCTTCTAGAATTTTGGAATTTGCAGGAACATATGTTTGGGAGTTTGGAAAACTGTGAACTTTGGAGGATTTGGAAATTTGGGGATATTGAAATTTAGACGTAGAATTATATAAGAATCTAGGGATTTGATCACCTAGGAGTATGGGAATTTATAAGTTCAGAAATTTAACGATGTGTAAATTCTGGAATTCAAATGTTCAAATTAAATTTGGCTAGAAAAATTTGAAAATATGAAATTTTAGTATTCTAGAAGTTTTGTAATTCGGAATCACAAAATTAAGAATTAGACGTTTGGGATTTGAAGAATCAAATTTTTGCGAATTTGAAAAGCTTAGAAACGATTCTTATTTAACACTGTACCAAAACAGGACTCATATTTATTAGCGCAATTTCTGAATCCTTGCATATGTAAATACTTCTCGATGTTATTCGAGTAAAGCAAGCACTGAAAACATACAAGAACGAAATGAAACACCCGGAACCTTAGCGTTGCTTGATAGAAACGTTTTAGCGAAGAATTTTTTCTGGACCGGACATCAGAAATGAAAGAAATAGGGGATGCTACGGGTCTCGTTCGGCCAAGAAAGCAACCAAGTATTTTAATTAGCGCAACTACGTCGTTTCATATTTGTACGAGCACCGAAGCAGCCGCTTTACCATTCCGGGAAGTAATGAATATTAATTCGTAGCAGTTACACCGAGGTATCTTCTTTCGAAGGCAAACTGAGCTTTTCTTCTTTCGGTCCTCTTTGAACTCGACCCTCTTTCCCTTCATCATCCCTTACAGCGTATCCTAATTTCACTCGGTACGTTTTACACCCACAATCTTTCGCTGTATCTGTTTTCCTCTGAAGGGAAATGAAAAATCAGTGAAATATTTCAGGAAAATCTTGTGGTGCTCGAACGAGCTCCGATAATTCATAATTTAGTGAGAATTTTGTTAATAATATTCCTAATTATTTTGAACGTTTAAACTAATCGAAATACCTTTAAGTTTCTATAATTCAATAGATAACCTGTTATGAAAGCCTTTTACATTGTCAAACACGAACGAACTGAAATGAATAATTCATATGGATTCACGGATGAATTTGTCGATTTATAACCGTGTGATCAACGATACTTAACAATATTATATTAATAATATTCATCGAAAGAATCCTAAAATATTGACTGATCCCCTTAAACTGTCTCACTACCCCTTTACCCATACAAATTACTGACTCTAAAATATTGATATTATTCAGGGTGTCTCATTTGAATGTGGACCAAATATCTTTCATAACAATGCAAATGCAAATTCATATGTATCTTTATTAGTTAAGTATCTAATACTGATCAGATATTGTCCACTTAATACTATTAAAATTATTTAGAAGGTATTTTTTTCATAATTCAGTGTAATACCTAAATGATAGAGATTATATTCATCCTCTAAGGACTTCTTAATGTATCCCAAATTCTTAAATTCTCAAACTGTCAAATTTATAAACCCTTAACCCCCAAATTCTCAAATTACCAAACTTTGAAATCCTCGATCCCCAAGTTCAATAATCTCCAAATACTTTCACGCAAATTGCACATTTCATTTCATAATAGTAGCGACTATTGCTCCACTGCGCCACTTCCTCTCCCTATATCGCCTTTTCCCAAATCACTCGACTCTCCCACATCTCACAGTCCATACACGAAGAAATCAACTGCAGCATTTCCTTTCTTTTACACCGCTACGTACAAAATATCCGTTATTCAATCTTGCAAATTGCCAAGAATTCTGAAAGACCCTCATCCCCTTTCATCGCCATGGAACTGGTATTTTGAAATAAATGAAAAAACGAACTAGCAGATAATGAAGGCACGCGAGCGTCGGGTTTTGAAAAGAAAATTGATGAAAGAAATCAGATGTTGAGAGTTAAAAGCAAGGTGGAAATAAAAAAATGGCGTTCGAGAGGAAGGTTTGAAAGGGAATCAAAGGCGATAGAAGGTGGAGGGAACACAGCAGTCTTGTGCAAACTATGCGCTTACTCGAAAGATCGTTTCAAGGTTTACGGAAGGCGTATAATTCCGTTTATCGTCCTCGTAAATCCGTGGATATACACTGGTTGGTTTTCGCCCTTCCTTTACCTTCGCCTCGCCCGGCTATGCTGCCTTTAATCCCTTTTCATTTTACGACCACCTTTTACGAGCCGTCTTACTCGAATCTCTTGCATCAATCTGCAGATTTTGGCTCGGAGAACATCGAAAAAACGACTACGCACCAGCATCAAACATGTAACAGCATTTCTTACAAATTTTCATGTAATTCAATTACTCTATTCGAAAGATATACTTGTAATTTGTAGAATGGACGTAAACCTGTTTTCGAGGAACCATTTTGTTTAAGCGCGGGAATTTTGAACAGGTTTGACGAATTAAAAGTGTTCTTGTAAAAGGGAAATAGAATATGATGTGAGCAGTTTATGTCTACTTTTTAGTAGTGGATTTTGGAGTTTTGAAGGTGTATTGAATTTTATTAGTACGGGTTTGTGCTGTTTGAGTGAGAATTATAAGGGTATTTGACATGGGGGTGGCATGATTGGACGTTAAATCATGAAAAGTACAAGGCACTATGTTAGGTTTTAAATTTTCAAGCTTCCAAATTCTCAAAATTTCAGAATTCTGAGTTTTCACATTTTCGAATTTCCAAATCCCCAAATATTGAAATTTCTAAGTTTCACATTAACTAAATTCCCTAATTTCTCAAGTTTTAATTCGACGAATTACCAAATTCGCAAGCTTTACAATTCCCAAATTCTTACTTTTGCAAATTTCCGAATTTTCAAATCACAAATTAATAATATCCAAACTCAGGATTCCACAATTTCCAAATTCCTCGATTCCCAAATTTTTAAATTTCTCGATTCCTAAATTTTGTAATTTGCCAATTTCCAAATTTTCAAATTCGCACGTCCCCAAACACCAAAATTTCCAAATTCCAAAATTTCCTAAATTCCCCAACTACATATTCCTCAAATTCGACAATAACCGAATCCCGAAATTGCCTGATCACAAAATTCCGATATTCCCAAATTTTCAAATCCTCGATTTCCTCAATTTTCAAATTTCTATAATTACAAGTTTTTAAATATACGAGTTTGGGATCTGAAAATTCTGGAATTTTCAGAAGCTGGTAAAAATTGTATCAAGTAGCCCCGTTTATCAAGGAACATTGTCAGTTTAATTCAAGAAAACAGCGAAGGTTCCAAGTCGGTGATCAGAAATTGAATGGAGGGTGCTGAAAAGGTGAAGGCGCACGGATAAGTTGTGGTTGTAACCGGAAAATAAATTTTCTATCGGTAAAGCTTGCTCACGCGAGGGAAAACACGTTTTCTTCTCATAAAATCTGCACGCTTTTCTCCAGCGCAATTCTTTCAAGGTTTTTACTCGAATTTGTTGACGATACATGTCTCCAAATTTTCAATTTCGCAAACTTTTACATTTAAATATTTACAAGCTTCGAATTTGTAGTTTTTCAAACTTTTAAATTTCTGAATTTTCAGATTCTCAAACTTTTAAATTTATAAATTTACAAATTCAGAAATGTATAAATTTACAAATTTTCAAGTTTTTAATTTTTCTAATTTTCAGGTTTTTAGATTTTCATATTCTCAAATTTTCAAGTTTTTCAATTGTCAAACTATCAAACGATAAAATTATCAAGTTACCAAACTTTTGAATTTCCCACATGTGTAATCGATGTCACATATCTTGTCAAAGTCCTCGAATTCCAACATTTCCAATTTTTCAAATTTTTCACACCCCAATTTCCAAATTCCTAATCTTTTATATTAAAAAATTGCCTAATTCCAATATTTCCAAATTCACAAATTCCTAAATTTCTAAATTTTTCAAATACCAAATTCAAAAATTTTCAAACCCGCATTTTCGAATTTGAACAGCATTTTTACCTCCTTAAAAATGATGTAATATATTGCCAAAATCAGTCTAAGTATCTTTCGTTTTTAATCATTTAAACACATGAAAAACTACAAATTACTACATTAAACTACAAATTACATTAAACTAGTAAATTACATCATTTTTGATAATAATTGAACATTATTTGAATAAGTTATTAAGTAAGTTTGTAACGTTTATATTTATTTTTCTTCTAGGTATCTTGAATTAAAAAATTTCGATATTTGGAGATTTGGACAACTAGGGATTTTCAAATTTAGGGATTTCGAAATTTGACAATTTGACAATTTAGTGATTTAAAAATTTTTTAATTTAGATCTGAAAGTTCTGGAATTTGAGAGTTACAAATTTGCCAAATTACATATTTGGTAATTTTTTAATTTATGAACTTAATTTGAGATTTTCGGAATTTTCGAATTTGGAAACTTAGGTATTGAAAATTTGAGAATTTGGGTATTTAACAGTTTGAGAGTTCGTAAATTTAGAAATTCCAGAATTTGAAAACCTAAATATACGAAAATTGTATAACCAAGAAATTTCAGAATTTGTAAACTTACATATTACAAATTCCAAAATTTATAAATTACAGAATTTCTAAATTTTCGAATTCTGAAATTCCTGAATTTAATTTGAGAATTAAGAATATACTTTCCGAAACTTATAAATCCATTATTAATAATCTCTCCTAAACCGTCTTTAACCCCTTGCACTATGACCTATTTGTCAGGTGCGTCAGTCAGAACTAACTAAACACAGCTACAATATTAAAACAGACAAAGAATGTTGAAATGTTATGACAACATGGTATTATGCAATCGTTAACTATGCAAATTATAATTGGACGAACTCCAAATTGAAGCATATTCAAAATTCGAGTACAATTGATCCCAACTGAAGTACCAGTGCGTCACGAGTCAGACTCGTCAAAATAGTGCAAGGGGTTAAAAGCTGCATGTCTTCAGAAAGAAGCAAAACCGAAATATTGGCAAATGCATCGAATAAAAATCATGCACCCTGAAAAACACCGTAATCTTTTGGCGAAGTCAATACATTTTCTAACTAGAAATCATCGTTGTATTCTCGATGGCGTGTTTTCCGCCGCACCCTGTAGGAGGAACACACTAGGGATGCGTGATAAGAAGGAAAGAGACAGCGTGGGTTATGGCGAGGGTGTTGCAGGGGCTGCCGGGGTGTTCGTGTGTCGAGGGCTCACGATACCCCTTCCGTCGTTCGTCCTTGCCGTGGATAGGGGTTGCCACGGGCGGAGGGTGGCGAAACTATGCGAAGAATGTGCAATTAGTGAACAGAGAGAGCACGGGGGTGGAGGCACGGGTTTCGAAGGATAGGGAGGGCGCACGGGTCCCGGAAAGGGAGCGAGCCTGGCTCTGGTATGGTGTACCATGACGCCGGTTCGTCGTTGTGTTGGTGATGATGTCGCTGGTGGTGGTACCGTAGCAGCGAAGAAAATGGAAAGAAAGGAAGATGGATGGAATGGCGGCCAGGGATGATAAGAAGAAGAGAGGAGTCGGTGTGGGGGGTTTGTGTCAGGGATACAGGGTGGGGGTCACCGTGTCAAGACGCGAGAGGATCCTCCTCCTAGCGCAAGGACACTTATCGACTTCTATCTTCTCTCCCCCTTCCTCCTCTCTTTCCCTCTGGCGCACTCGTCGAAAAGAGAGGAGGGCAACTTTTGGTGTATCAAAGCTTGAAAAGCTTTGTGTTAGTCGCACCGGGATTTCTTGCTGAATGGTTTTACCGGATCAGCTGGGTGACGACTCACTCCATGCAACAACGCTTTTGTCTCGAATTTCCGAATGTAAATGCGGTAACTTCCGCCGTTTTTCGGATGTTGCCGAATTGATTAGGTACGGTGTGGGGTAGGTTATTTTGGACGAGGATGAATGTTCGGGGAGGAATACGAGGAAATTTATGGGCGTATAAAATGAGACCGTCTGTAAATCATTGACGTATAGCTTCATCTCTCTCTTCACTAAGTTCTTCCTGTAGTATCAGGACTTCGTCTATTCACTAGATTCCTCCTTTAGTCCCAAAACTTCATCTATTCCCTAGATTAGGAAATCATTTTACCTTGTTATTCCCTAAATTAGAAATTCTTCTTATAGTCGCCAAACTCTCACTATTTACTAGATTCTTTCTGTAATCCCTTTATTCCCGAGATTCTTCGTATAGCCCTAAGATTCTGGTTATTCCCTACATTCTCTCGATAGTCTTTAGATATTCCCTACGGTTCATAGAACCCAGTTTTCCCCTATATTCTCCTAATTGTCTCGAAACTGTCTCTATGCTGCATAGATCCCAGGTTTTCTCCCAATAGTCTCTAGATTGTCCAATGGTCAATAGACTCTACTTATTCCCTATATTCTTATAATAGTTTTTAGAATCTCCCTATGGTTCTCAAACTTCGATTATACTCTACATTCTTAAAATAATCGCTAAACTCTTCCTTTAGTGTCTAAAGCCCGAAATCTCTATACTTTCTTTATGATGTCCAGACTTTGCTTATTGCCTATACTCTACCAGTACTCTCTAGATCCTTCCTATATTATCTAGATCCTGCCTAGAAACCCTAGATTCCCCTTACAGACCTTAGATTTTTACCAGTACTTGCCTGTAATGTTATGAGATTTTTGGAGGTTTGAAAATATTCAGACAGATGCATTTTGTTCCACACTTCTGAAAATATTAAATTTTCCTTCATTTCAGTCTCATCGAATGTCCAAATTTCTACTTTTGTAGAAGATCAAATTTTCAGATGTCTCAATTTTCGAATTTTCAAATTTTCAGGATGTCTAATTTCAAAATCCTCAAATTCTCCAATTTTCAAATCCCCAGATCTCCAAGTTCTGAAATCCGAAAATTCATAAATTCCACATCACCAATTGCCGAAATCTCTAAATTCTCAAATATTCAAATCTTTAAATCCCCAAGTTCCCAAATTCCAAAATGTCCATCCACATTAAACATTTTACGGATCGAAATAAATAATCTGCCCATCCAAACAATAATGAAACGCCTCGAACCATATCTAATATATCTTAAGAAACATTAAGATTAAGATTACGTGACCGTTACATTATGCGTTAAATGGTTAATTTGCAAACGGGCAGTGTTCCGTTGGGAAATCATGAAATGCACATAGACCGTGTAGAGTGGCGTTAGAGACGCTGGTAAAGGTATCAAGGATCTTGGTACTTGGCCAACGTTGACGGAAGGGATTGCTTTTGACATGTCGAGGATTCAGCGTAACAGTGGTCCTCGGGGTATTCTGGACTTTACCGCCAAGTGCCGTCATTAATCGATGCTTCGCAAACAGTGCCCTATGCCGGGGCCCTCCAAGTGGCGAAGTGCGTTTAAGCTCGTTTAGTCAATTAGTAATCGTCGAGCAATCCGATCGAGTCGAGGGATACTCGAAAACCGAGGATTAGATCTCCTTTCACACTGCTTCCACTCTCGAGGATATACCTTGCTGCCATGTTGCTTTTCTTAGGGAGCGTCCACATTATGCCAGTAACTGGTGCCAGCACCTTTGATGTAGGTAGTCGAATTTTTGCGTTTCTTCATTTGCCTGTACCAGGTCTGTTGGAAAAGAAGGCAAAAGAAGGGACCATTTTTTTTTTAAAGAATTTTTGAGGATTTTAGAGTTTGGCGGTGTGGAAATCTAGGCATTTGGGGATGTAGGAAGGTGGCAATCCAGCAAATTTGGGGATGTGAGGATTTCAGGATTTAGGAATTTGGGAATTTAACGATTTGGAGGTGTAAAGATTTGGAAAGGTAGGGTTTTGGGAATGTAGGAATTTGGGGACGTGGGGATTTGAGGATGTAGAGATTTCAGAATTTAGGAATTTGGAAATTTAGAGATTTGGGAGTCTAGAGATTTGGAAAGGTAGGGTTTTGGGAATGTAGGAATTTGGGGATGTAGGGAGTTGAGGATGTAGGGATTTCAGGATTTCGAAATTTGGCAATTTAGCGACTTGGAGGTCTAGAAATTTGAGGAGATAGGGACTTGGGGATGTAGGAATTTGGGGATGTAGGAATTTGGAGATGTAGGGATTTGGGGATGTAGGTATTCGGGGATGTAGGAATTTGGAGATGTAGGGATTTGGGGATGTAGGTATTCGGGGATGTAGGAATTTGGAGATGTAGATATTTGGGCATTTGGGGATTTGGGGATGTAGAGATTTGGGCATGTGGGGATTTGGGGATGTAGAGATTTGGGGATGTAGAGATTTGGGGATGTAGGGATTTGTGGATGTAGGGATTTGTGGATGTAGGGATTTAAAGATGTAGGAATTTTGGGACGTAGGCATTTGTACATGTAGGGATTTGGGGATGTAGAGATTTGGGGATGTAGGAATTTGGAGATTTTGGAAAGAAGTCATTTTCGTTTTCCAACGACAGTCCTACACACGCAAATCAAGAAATACAAAAATTCGTCGGCCTACTATTAAGGCATTAGCACCTGTTACTGGCATAATATAGACGCGCCCTCATGAAGACGCTTCCGTATTGCGAACACGCCTTTACCCATCGACGCGACTACGATACGGTCGTCACTATACAAACAGTCGGTTAACGTTTCAAACGAATGATATTCGAGTTGGTGCAAATCACATTTGATGAATCGATTTTGAAAATAGAGGACTAAATACAGTGGTGTATTTGGAGAGAAGGCTAAAGTGTCCTTCGGTCCCGGAGGAGACTTCGCTAGTCGTCCATTTTGATAAAACCGTTTCCGATGAAACTAGAATGAAAATAAGGTGATCCATATTTGGCCATTTTTGTCATTACTCGTTGAGGAAATTTTTAATAATTAATGCTTTTAATTCTAGAAATATTATATCACTGAAGAACATCGGAGTAACTGTGGTCTGAAAGTGGTATAATGATTGAGGTTTGAACTAGCTTTGGTGCGAGTTCAAATCTTTTATTCGTGGTTCATTTTTTCTAATTTTATATTGTTCTTTTCTTTTTTTTAGTTGTCTATTGAAATAGAATTTATATAAAAATAAGTTTGATAGGAATTATTACTCATGTGATTTATTAATATTTTGTGATTATATGATTAATATTTTTCGTAAACAGTGTAAATAGTGAACAAGGAAACGTGTTAAGATTTGTTAATTATTTGAACGTTAGTAAATTATAGATTTTCAAAAGGAATTTTTAGATTTGAGGATTTGGAAATTTAATTTCATAATGTAGATATTTTAGCATTTGGAAATTTGGATACTTGAATATTTTTGAATTTAGAAGTTTAAGAATTTGAAAATTAAGGTATTTGGAAATTTTGAACTTGGAATTCATGGAATTTAAGAATATGTAAATATGAGAATTTCAAATTTTGATAATTTGATAGTTTAAGAATTTTTTTAATTTTTGAGTTTGAGAATTTGGGAATATGCAGGTTTGGAAATTTTTTAATTTCAAGATCATAAAATTTGGGAATTTGAGACTTTGAGAATTTGGAAATTTTCTGAGAACTTTTGAATTTGGAGGTTCGAGGATTTGAAAATTTGGAAATTTGAAGATTTAAGAATTTGAGAATTACAAATTTGAAGATTTAGATATTTAAAAATAATTTAATTTTGAAATTCAAATTTTTCACAACTTGTAAATCTCTCTTATTAAACAAACAACAAATTGGTTACAAAATAGAATATCAGTATATGTGAATTCTCCATTCAAAATTGAAATACGTAATAAAGTCATTTGTTTTAAGTGCACATCTCATTCTATACAAGTTATTACTCTCAGTTTATTAAATATATGGCGTAACAATGTACGTAATACTATTTCCCCGTCAGTTCGGTGCCAACAGATATTTACGCATCTTTCTAACTTCGCCAGTATCACGATTGTTCCCAAAACTTCCAAACCGACTTGCTGTATTCGCAAAGCTTGATTCACACTCCTGAATCATCCTGCAACAAGATTCTCACAAATTATTTCGATACAGACGAAACATACGTTTCATCGCAACAGGTCTTCATACAATAAACCATGCTTTTTATTAATATTCCCAGTGAATGTCTGCCAGCAAACAACGAGAAATGGAGGAAATAGACATAGAAAGCGTTGTTCATGCTCGTTACTTGGCGAATCGCGATCATAATGACCCTTCTTGTTAAATTGAGCATCAGCCAAGTGATTTACGTTGATTGCTTGTCACGTCATGCGTTCTACTCTCTCTTTCTCTCTCTCCTCTCTCTCCCTCTTCTACTCTTCGTGTACGCCTTAACTATAATTTTCCTTCCGGAAACCATACATTTACAATACAAGGTGGAGCAATAACTTTCCACTATAACCGTCTGAATCATTTACATTATTTAATTGATTAGACCTTTTGAAAAACTTTCTCACTGTGCGTGCCTGGTAAGTTGAGTAACCACACAGTGTTTGAATGAAATCGGCGTTATAAAGATCGCGTGGTCCCTTTACGAGACCATAAATTTAAACGTTAATTTCTGACTTATTTCAGAAAGTTGCGCGATACGATTTTGCAAAATGATTTCTTTTGATATCTTCTATGATTGTACAATGTTGGAATGAAATTGGTGGTGCAGAGATCGTATAGTCCCGTTGTAAGATACAATTTTAAACATTAATTTCTCGTGTATTTTGGTGAGTTGCGCACTATGATTTTGCAAAATAATTTTTTCCACTATATTTTGTGATTGTACAATGTTTGAGTGAAATCGGGGTTCCAAAGATTGCGTAGCCTCCTTATAAGGTGTTAGTTAAACTTTAATTTCATTGGTATCTTCAAGAGTTGCGAACTACAACTTTGCAAAATGATTTTATTTAGTGTCTTTTGTGGTTATACAACGTTTGAATTGAATCGGCGTTGCAAGGTTCGCGTGGTCACCATACAAGATACAAGTTTCAACGTTAATTTTTCCCTTATTTTTGAGAGTTGTGTGCTGCGGTTTTGCAAAATACTTTCTATCGGTGTCTTCTCTAATTGCACAACGTTTGAATTGAATCGGTGTTACAAAGATCGAGTGGTTCCCTTACAAGATGAAGGTTTAAAATTTTATTTCTCCCATATTTTGGAGAGTTGCGCACTATGGTTTTACAAAATCATTTCTTTTGATGTCTTTTGTGATTATACAACGTTTGAATTGAATCGGCGTTGCAAAGGTCGAGTGGTCTCCTTCCAAAATGTAGGTTTAAACGTTTATTTCTCCCATATTTTGGAGAGTTGCGCGCTATGGTTTTGCAAAATCATTTCTTTTGATGTCTTTTATGATTATACAAGGTTTGAATTGAATCGGCGTTGCGAAGATCGAGTGGTCTCCTTCCAAAATGTAGGTTTAACGTTTATTTCTCCCATATTTTGGAGAGTTGCGCGCTATGGTTTTGCAAAATCATTTCTTTTGATGTCTTTCATGATTATACAACGTTTGAATTGAATCGGCGTTGCCAAGATCGTGTAGTCCCTTTGCAAGTCTGACGGCTACAGCTCCCGTTCGAAGAATGTTCGACCTTCAAAAACGGAGAAGGAACGCAAGCAGTAGTGGCGCGTGGTTCATAGCGGGCTATTTAACGGTCTTTGCGAAATTGAGTCATCACGCGGTTCGCCTGGAATCTCGAATATTTTCCTCCCGATGCTTCAGAGTTCTCCGTAAACCCTCCCTCCTGCTTTCTCCCCAGTCACACCAGCCTCCTTCTCTTTCCCTAGTTTACCGTTTACCCCTCGTCTCCTTTGCTACTTGTGCATCAGGAAACCCTCGAAAAGTCTTGAGAAGCTGATCAACGATGAAACCATAGTGTCTCCATGTAGTTTGAGGCACGGCGAATTCTGTACCGCTTCATAGGTAGTCATGATGGATGGTGGTTGCGAAAAAATGTGGACCCCTGCAGGAGTATGAAGCTTAAACAAAAATTTGAGAGTGGTATACTGCGATATAACTAGTCCACGAGTGTAGTAGACTGTCTATTGCCGTAGATAAAAAATCTTAAATTAGTGTGTTTACAATGCTGCAGAGGAGTTTGGTGCGTGTAATTAAAATTACATACCACGCAAAAAAAATGTACTTTATACGAGGGGTTAAAGTTATTTAATCGCAGATATACGCGTGGAGGGTGCAACATGCATTCTTTCGACGTACTGTATGGTCCGATAAACCACAATAACTGGATTTATGTATGAATATTGAGGAGTAGGGTGCCAAATGGCGCACGAATCGATCGATTTCCATTATGAAAAACAGCGACGAGAAAAAAGAAGGAAAGAGATAGAGAAAACGACATTCGGTGGTAAAAATCTGTCGAGCATGCAAATGGAACATACTCATTGTCGACGAAAGACCCTCGTGGGTTTTCATCGACCCTCGAAAACTGAATGCACTCGATTAATTCGAGTTCACGTTCGTTTCTCACCCTTCTCGCGATCTCTTCTGCCCTCTTTAAATTTCCGATTGCTCGTTGTCAGGCTCGTGTAATCGCCACTGCATCGTACGCAATTATTAAATGAAATCCACTCTTTTCTTTTGTATAATAAACTAGTACCAATAACAACCGAGATTAATAGTAGTTTTACCAATTTTTGCACGAAGCAAACATTTTGAAAATTCTAAACATTCAAGATGATTTAAATAGAATTTGAGGGGTAAAATATCTACGTTTTAATAATATTATTAACTAGTAAATAATGTAAGTGGTTGTTTATGAAAATTTGAAAGTTTGAAAGTTCTATCAAACGTTCGGAAGAGTTGAATTTGTTGAACTTGAAATGGCGGCTGCGGCGTCCATTTTGTATTCGAAGACGTTAATGTAATTTCTGTCCAGTAACTTTGAACTTGAAGCTTTAAATTGATAGAAAATTACTGTCATTTTAGGATACTTTCACGTTATTTAATTTTGCCAAGCATTACATGTTTATTAACGTGAAATACTTATATTTATTATTATTATTGATATATTTATGGGACAAGTCCCTTGTATTTATTATATAATTGAATTCGAATTTGTTATTAATTGAATATTAAAATTTTTGTAATTTAAATTAATTGAATATGAATTTATTATATAGTTGAAGTTGAATTTATGAAATAATTGAATTTTGTATGTTTGTTGTTGCAGGACGTAACGAGTTGATCGCCCGTTATATCAAATTGAGAACAGGCAAAACGAGAACGCGAAAACAAGTCTCTTCACACATACAAGTACTCGCCAGGCGAAAACTGCGTGAAATTCAAGCAAAACTCAAAGTGGTAAGTATCTGTTTACTTCCTGTTTCCTTTGCTTATCTTATAGTTTCATATTTTCTGTATTTTTTTTTCTTCTTTTTGTCGTTTACCTTTTCATCTATAGATATCTAAGAGAAACTGCAGACTACGCCTACTTGAAATTGCATAAACGTTCTAACGTCAGAAGTGCAACCCCTAAAGCATAAAAGTCCCTAGAAAATGATTTACTTGCAGATTGCAAGTAGTTGTCGTATAATACGCAAACATATGCTATTATTTATACAACCTTTTTTCTCGTTGAACCTTAATCTTTAAATTGCTGTCACATGTACTATTTTATTGTACTTTTGTGTCAGATTTCCTAAAATTTAACACCATTGCAACTGTATCGATTGACAATGTTAAATCGTTAACCACCGGCTGATAATTAATTAAATATTTCAGTTACAATCGTTAATCATTTGTCCAATTAAATACTGCCTAACACTGATACGACTCAATGATACTGTATGGTCCCAAATTTGCTTAAATTCGATTTAATAGTAATTGTACATCGATTGAAAAGTAATATGTAATCGATAAGTGATAATTGATAATTAACCATTTTAATTATAATTATCAGTTATTAATTAAATTAAATATTGGTCCACACTGAAACAACCTAATAATTCCACATGGTCTTAGATATCAAAGTTGTTTAAATCTTACTTGATTACAATTATACGTCGATTGAAAAGCAATATATAATCGATAAGTGATAATTGATGATTAAGCATTTTAATTATAATTGTCAGTCATTAATTAAATTAAATATTGATCAACACTGAAACAACCTAATAATTCCACATGGTCTTAGATATCGAAGTAGTTTAAATTCGAATTGATTGCAATTATACATCGATTGAAAAGCAATACATAATCGATAATTGATAATTTATGTATAAACATATTGATTATAATTGTCAGTAATTAATTAAATTAAATATTATTCGATACTTATACAACCAAATAATTCTACATGCTTTTACATATCAAATATGTTTAACTTTGACTGGGTGCAATATCAATTGAAAAGCAATATGTAATCGATAATTGATAGCTGATCATTAAGCATATTATAAATGTCAATCACCAACCAAATTAAATGTTGCTTAACTATAACTACAATAAATAAAACTGTCAAGTACTGTCATCACTTCATACTGCCCATAAATTCTCCATAAAAATAAACTTAATCGATAGTTAACCCCAATCATGCTCTCATCCCGAAAGTACCATCAGACTGCCCGAATTTCGAACGTGATTGTTCAAAGGATAAAGAATAACGGTACAAAATTTTTGGTAAAAAACCGACTATTCAAAAAATTCCCCCATTCATCTGATTTTTAATATATTTTTTTTTTAATTTATACCGGTCGATTCGAATGGAGCAAGAATTAATCGTTAGCAGAGAGAATTCGTTCGATCAAGAGCGACGCTGGATGGTTTGTAGCCGAATAAATCACGCGTAAAAATGAACCCGGCCCGTTTAATCAACAGCTGAATTATTAAAGCGATTTGGGAACAATTGCACGGCTGTTAATAAATCACAGCAGGCTGCATTCGACGATGAGAGCCGATACACAGAGAGCGAAGAGGAGAGAGAACGAAGCTCCGCTCGGATGTGTGCGTTGTTTATACGAAGCACGGTCAATAGTCCGGCAACGGAAATAAAAAGAGAACAAAACGAACGTGTAAATTAAGCAATCCGAGCGTGTTTGTACGCAGTTAATCAATGTTAACGCGTTGCATAGCACACTGCACTGGGCCAGTTTATTTTTCATTTTAACAGTCAAATGAAAACCACGAAACTGGAAGGAAGGAAAATTAATTGGTGTTAGAAACTGTGACGTTCGAGGCGGTTTAAAGTAGATGTGCGATATTTGACACGCGAGTTTTTGCCCAATAGAGACTGTGGAATTGGCAGAAAAATTAGCTTGATAGAAAATGACGTGGCAAGTGGATGATTGATTTCGTGCAAATCGTCGCTTAATCTACCAGCGTACACTTTAGTTAAAATTAATAAGGAAATTGAAAAATAAATAAGCAAACGACAAAACATAAATTCTTTGTTTCGAGAATCAGGACAATTTTTAAGATAATCATCTTGACAAGTTATTATAATTATAATAAATTTGTGAACTGGTCAGTTGACTGCTTTGATAGTTTTTGTCAAATTTTTATTTTAATTTTACCGCAGGAATTGTAAACATGTCACTTTTATAAGGTAATATTGAAACAAAATAATTTTGAAAACTAGAATGTACACGTTTAACGAATACATATTTTATTTAATATAATCTTGTTGCAAATGATAAAAAAAAATAAACATATATATTCACATCCTTGTTTGAGGATCGCGGTAGCAAATGGGTTAATGAAATTTTTATTACAATTTTTAATTTGGAGGGTTTGATATTTAAACGAGAAAATATATGTTTTTAGATATGAATTTAAATATTTGGGAATGTAGAAATTTACGGTTTGATAATTTTACATTTTGAAAAGAAGAGATTTCCACAAATTTTAATTAAGAATTTGGGAATTTAAAAAATATTAAAATATAAAATTTGATTTTCTTAGTTTAATAAAATTTTAAAATGTAGAAATTTATAAATGTAAAAATTTCAAAATATTAAACTTTAAGACATTGAAATTTATAAATTTAAGAATCAAAAATTATGAAATTCTTAAACGGAGAAATTTATAGATTTAAAAATCTAAAATTATAAAATTTTGAAACATGAAAATTTATAAATTTAAAAATCTAAAGTTATGAAATTTTGAAACATGAAAATTTAGAAATTTACAAATCTGAAATTATCAAATTTTAAAACATACAAATCTGAAAACTGTTAGATCTGAAATCATCAAATTTTGAATCATAGAAATTTAAGTATTCAAAATTGTCAAATTTTGAAACAGAAATGTAGAAACTTAAAGATCTAAAATTAACAAATCTAAATAAATATAAATTTGGAAACGTGGAAAATATTAATTAATTTGGAAATTTAGGAATTTTTGAATATAATAATATAATAATGAATTTAAAAATTTACAAGTTTAAAAATATGTAAACATAAAAATGAGTTTCTAAATTTACTTATAACCTAAAAATTTGAAATATACAGAAATGTCACATTTACAATTATAAAGATTTAAAACCTGACAATTTAAAATTTGATTTAGTAACCTACTAGTTTAATACACAAACTTTTACATCCCCATAAATCATTTCAACCCCCATTCCAATTCCTGCAAAAGTGCAGTATTTAAACCAAAATCTAAAATCAATATTTCAACCTAAATCGTCCGCTACGCAGATATCCATCGCGATCAATTAGTTTGTAAAGCGACCTCTCAAAAATCGTTTCCCAAAATCGCAGTATCCCATCGCGGTTCCGTTTGTATATTTAATAGAGTCTCATAAATTCCCCCATAAATACGCGGCAGCGTACCATGCAGGTTCAACGATACGCGAAATAAAAAATGGACCTCGAAATGTGTTGTTCTCTCTGAAACCCCCTTTTATATTTCACCTATCATGATTTATTAAAACGACTGTCGAGTTTTCGAATTAAAAATAAAACAAAACAAAAAAAGAGAACGATTGTAAAATCGAGCGTGGATTGCACACGAGAATTCATTTCATTCCGCGGGGCGGTTGTGAATCTACAGTGGAAAATCAATTCGGTTAATTGAGAGGGTGGCTACCCTCGTGCTATTTTTTTTTCTGTTTTCCATCTCTCTCGTTCTTGTTTCTTTTTTTGCGAGAGGGGTGGGGTGGATCTCGGTGTCTCTTTCGCTCTCTCTATTTGTTTTTGTCGTTTCCGATATTGCCATCCCTGTCTAAAGCAACCCCTCGTCGCGCGAATACACGCGAGGAATGTGTAGGATTGGCCGTGGTAACAGGCTGGACATGTTTATCGACATTCTGAAATGCCGCTTGACCGTTTTTCGGTATATCATCAGTTATCGGGCCAACGTTTTACACCGCAACAATCAATTACACTGTAGTGCTCGATGTAGGATTATTCTCGAAATAGATGGCGCTGCTTCCACCTCCTCCCCCTCCGCACCCAAGAATCTGTTTTAACGAAAAAAATTAACCCTAGATTTACGGACATTTAATGGCCGCTCATATTTAAATCGAAACTAAATTATAAAAGTAAGTAAATAATGAATAGTACGTAAATTAATTTTTACAATGTTTCTGGACGTTTCATACCACTCATGTTTCAATTGAAAGTAAATTATAAAAGTAAATAAATAATGAATAGTACGTAAATTAATTTTTACAATGTTTCTGGACGTTTCATACCACTCATGTTTCAATTGAAAGTAAATTATAAAAGTAAATAAATAATGAATAGTACGTAAATTAATTTTTACAATGTTTCTGGATGTTTCATACCACTCATGTTTCAATTGAAACTAAATTATAAAAGTAAATAAATAATGAATAGTACGTAAATTAGTTTTTACAATGTTTCTGGACGTTTCATACCACTCATGTTTCAATTGAAACTAAATTATAAAAGTAAATAAATAATGAATAGTACGTAAATTAATTTTTACAATGTTTCTGGATGTTTCATACCACTCATGTTTCAATTGAAACTAAATTATAAAAGTAAATAAATAATGAATAGTACGTAAATTAGTTTTTACAATGTTTCTGGACGTTTCATACCACTCATGTTTCAATTGAAACTAAATTATAAAAGTAAATAAATAATGAATAGTACGTAAATTAGTTTTTACAATGTTTCTGGACGTTTCATACCACTCATGTTTCAATTGAAACTAAATTATAAAAGTAAATAAATAATGAATAGTACGTAAATTAGTTTTTACAATGTTTCTGAACGTTTCATACCACTCATGTTTCAATTGAAACTAAATTATAAAAGTAAATAAATAATGAATAGTCCGTAAATTAGTTTTTACGTTTGTGGACGTTTAATGGCCACTTATGTTTAAACTGAAACTAAGGTATAAAAATAAATAAATAATGAATAGTACGTAAATTAGTTTTTACGTTTGTGGACGTTTAATGACCACTTATGTTTAAACTGAAACTAAGGTATAAAAATAAATAAATAATGAATAGTACGTAAATTAGTTTTTACAATGTCTCTGGACGTTTAATAACCACACATGTTTAAATTGGAACTAAATTATAAAAACACGTAAATAATGGATAATAAAATTAGCTTATAGTTTCTGAGCAATTGATGACCACACATACTTAATTTGAAACTAAATTGTAAAAATAAATAAATTATGGATAATTTATGAAATCCTCAAGCTACGAAATCCCTCAACTTGAAAAACCCTAGTTGTCCAAATCTCCAAATATTCCAATTTTGAAATTAGAGATACTTGAAAGAAAAATAAATAGAAATGTTACAAACTTAGTTAAAAAGTTAATCGAATAATGTTCAATTATTATTACATTGTTACTTATATTTTGGGGTAGATTTGCAGACCAGTTACTTTTCAACTGAAAGTATAGTGCTAGAATAAATAAATGATGATATGTAAACTAGCTTATACATTCTTTATCTCCTTGAAGATTTTGACAAAAGCTTCTTAATTTTTGAAAACAAGTAATCTAACAAGTAATCAACGCGTCAATTTGACGAGTTCCGTAAATCTAGACAACTTTATACACGTTTGCATCGTTTAAATTTACTTAAATAATTGATACTGTACGTGACATAATTTATGCGTACATAAATTACTTATATTGTTTATACACGGTTGTGTATGATCAAACTGTTCGTGCGTTTGTTTATATTAATTCTGATCAGCCATTACGGGAAGCACCTCATTCGAATTCAGTTTTAACAAAATTATTATTACATGTAAATGTTTCTATAGTGATTTCCTATGGGACAGGTTGATACATCTTGATTTCATCAAATAAACCATCCCAAATTTATTTTCTTTACATTTTCTCATATTTTCATTCACCGTACATACACGGAGAAATCCGAACTAAATTTCAGAATATTTTTTATTAAACAATTAATTCGAAAAACAATTACAAAGGTTAAAAACGACAAAATGTATAAACTTGCCCTGCAGTCGATGTTAACGTGTATCGGTTTCATCAAATAAACATTCTACAATTTATTTCCTTTATATTTTCTCACGCTTTCATTTACCAAACATGCACAGAAAACTCCAAAATATATTTTGACATATCTATTATTAAATAATTAACTCGGAGAATCATTGCAAAAATCACAAACTGCAAATTATATCACCTTAACAGTATAGTAAGTTAATACACCTCAATTTCATCAGATACACATTCTCCAATGTATTTCTCACATTATCATTTACCGCACATGCAAAGAAACCTCCAACCTACATTTTATCACACTTAACCCCTTGCCCTACAATATCGTCTCCCACACGTGACGTACTCATGCTTCACCGTGCCAAATCTTACACGAATTTTTAATACTCTTCAATTTGGACATTAAGTCCAACTATAATTTGCATAGAATTACTGAACACAAAATTGACATAACATTTCAACGTCTTTTCCCTGTTTTAACCCCTTAACTTGTGATTTATTCAACAAGTGCGTCACAGCGATTATTGTTGCCATATTAAGTCAGAAAAAGAATATTCAAGTGTTACGACTATTTTAAATATGGCGATCATTGGCAGATGAAATTAAAATCAAACTCAAAATTCCATCAAGGTCAAAATAAAAACCAGATCTGTTCAACAGTTACATGCGTCACGTGTCGCACACGATATTATAAGCCAAAGGGTTAATATTGTAATTAGTTCCAACTAACGCACCTGACAAAGAAATCACAAGATTAATTCGAGGAAATATTGCAACAGTTAAAAGCTGCAAAACGTGTTGACTTGCCTCGGTCTTTCCCGCGTCCGTTTCCAGGCGCGAAATAGGGTACGAATTTCGGCGGAAAAAAAGGACACGGTGACAATACGGTTCGCCACGAATGGTCTTTAATGGTCAGGCAACCGTGTAGAAATTAAATAAGGCGTGACCGCAGGAAACGTAAACAGCGGGGGTAAAAAATTCTTTTCTCGCGGAATAAATCGTGAAGCTCGGGGCCTCCCCGGTGCAAGCACAGCCGCCGGACAATGTCCACCCCGTGTTGTGAAGCGCAGAAACCAGAAAATTACGTCACATCCGTGGTGCACCGGCTGCTTCTCTGAATAATGCACGCGGTATGCGGCCACTGCAGTACCAGATGCAGTCGCTGCAATTGCAGTCGGCGATGCCTAAAAGCATGGCTTTCGTGCGGCGAACAACTTCGCGGATAAGTGGCGTTAAACCTCTTGTTTTTTGCAAGTCTCGTTGTACCGCAGTCATCGATCAGTATACCTAGATAAATTAATTGAAAGTTGCCGAGAAAGTTACTCTCTTTCGTAGACAGAATATACCCGTGGTTTGACCGTCGAATAGCAAATTTCAGAAATCTGTATGAGATTGAGAGATTACGGCCACATATTTGTATTTTGAAAGAAGTGGCGGGATATGGAGAAGCGGGGTTTTTACAGGAATTTTAGAATTTTTGGAACTGCGGAATTTTCTAATTTTGAAATTTTGAAATTTTGGACTTTAAGATTTTGGGATATCGGGACTTAGGAAGGTAGACGATTTGGAACTTTAGAATATTAGAATTTTAGTAATTTGGAATTTTGGGACTTTGGAAGTTTGAATTTTAGGACTTTGAGACTTTTGGATATTTATAACTTTAAGAGTTTGGCACTTTGGAAATGTAAAATAGTGGGATTTTAAAATTTTTTAATTTTTGCACTTTAGCACTTTGGAATTTAAAAATTTTTTAATTATTAGAATTAGAAAATTTACAATTTTATGAGTTTGGTGCTTTGGAAATGTAGAATATTGTACGTTTAGAATTTTTTAACTTTAGTACTTTAGCACTTTGGAGTTTGTAAATTTTAAAATTATTAGAATTTGGAAATTTACAGCTTTAGGAGTTTGATCATTTGAAAATGTAGAATATTGGGATTTTAGATTTTTCAATTTTAGTACTTTGGAACTTCGAAATTTTCAAATCTTGTAAATTTACCAATTTAGAAGTTTGAAACCTTGAAAATGTAAAATTTTGAGACATCACAATTTTAACACATAGGGAATTCAAGACTTTAGAATTTCGAAACTGAAATTCTTTGAAACTTTGGAACTTTGGAATTTTACAATTTTGGTAGTTTGAAACCTTTGGGACTGCAACTTTGAGACATCCGAATGTATGGATTTTTGAATTTTTTAATTTGACCTCATAACTTTGAGATTTAGAGATTTACAAATTTTACAATTTTAAAGTTTTAAAATTTTACAAGACTTTGAAGAATTTTAAACTTTGAAAGTTAAAAATTTTGGGATTAGAACTTCAGAACTTTGGAATTTGTTAAGAAACTACATCATAAATTTTTAATAATGCCTTCTTTAAGAATAATACAACAAATAGAAAAATTTGAGGACCAAAGCAGGGTAAATATTTAGAATAAGGGAGCCACCTACGATTTCGATCACCTTGAAATATGTTGTCAAGGTCATCATTCTGAACAACTTTTTGCTATACATATAATAGTTGAACTCTTTTAGTTTTAGAGATATTTGAGAAAATAGTTAAGGCTACATAAATTTTGAACAGCATTTTGTGTTCAATAGAGTGCCTTGTGTGCACATCTGTATACATAAATCTTGTTTCTTACTAAAGTCGCTGACTCATTGTCTAAAGTTATCACTAAACTTGACATTTCTTGTATTTCACGAACAGTATACGACTAATCATTGTAACGTACAGTTAAATATCAATTTTCTGAAACGAAATTCTACGAGTTTCTAGCTGTAACCACAAAACGAGACGAATTATTGAATTATTTGTATTCTAAAAATGTTATTCGTCAAACAATAAAATGTCCACAATAATATTTTAGAAATGAAGTGTTAACCTTCACAATATATTTCAAGGTGATCGAAATCGGAAATGGCTCCCTTATTCTAAACCAGGGGTCGGCAACCTTTGAAAGAACGCACGTAGCGTCTGACATTGACCAAAATGTAAACACATGCTTGTTTACATAGAATTGCCCTAGTTTCGTCATAAGCGTATAAACAATGGAAGATTAGGTGTCCTCATTATTGATATATACTACCCAATGTACCAATGAGTTTTCTGATCGACCAAAATGTTCGAAAGAAAGTTGACCGATTATTGGGAAAAAAAAGTAATATTCATTTACGAACAATAACGGAGAGGAACGATAGAAAGGATGACAAAGGTTCACACTTTTTCGATGCAGACAAAACCTTTTTTTTTATCGCCGGTATTGTTACGCGGCATGGTTCATTCCAAACGGCAGAACGTGTAATGGCTATTCCATTACGGATTTATGAACGAAATTGAAAAGCCTTGTAGCCGTGAGGAGGGGGGAGGGGAAGTGAGGGTGAGGGAGAAAAGGGTGGAGGACATGCCAATTTTCCGGATATCATGGGAACAACGAAGCTTTCATTTGCTTCGTCAGCGATTTTCAGCCGGGGTAGGGGAGGCTCTGATTAAAACGACGGCTTTCCGATAAAAGCACAAAATTTCGGTGAATTTCGTCGAAAACCAGAGCCTTGTTTCTGCAATCAACTGCATTGCCGTTTTATCGATAACGATCGATGACATCGACCGCCGGCACAGCTGAAAACAGCGACGGTATAATGAGAGAGGAAATCGAATGGCGATAACAATATTATGCAAACAACGAAGAGGATTTCTCTATCGATTTAATTCCAGCGGCTTGATTCAATGAGATTTGCTTAAGGGTACTTGTTTGCACGTGTTTGTGATACGTGATTTTTAGATGATAAAATTAAATAAATGTCCTAATGCTCGAACGAATCCCGGTAATTAACAATTCAGTAGTAATTTTGATAATAATAATATTTCTAATTATTTTGAAAGTTTAAGCTAATCAAAATAGCTTTACGTATAATTATAATTTTATGATTCTATTATGACTCTTTGAACTCGACCCTCTTTCCCTTCATCATCCCTTACAGCGTGTCCTTATTTCACTCGGTACGTTTTATACCCACAATCTTTCGCTGTATCTGTTTTCCTCTGAAGGGAAATGAAAAATCAGTGAAATATTTCAGGAAAATCTTGTGGTGCTCGAACGAGCTCCGATAATTCATAATTAAGTGGGAATTTTGTTAATAATATTCCTAATTATTTTGAACGTTTAAACTAATCGAAATACCTTTAAGTTTCTATAATTCAATAGATAACCTGTTATGAAAGCCTTTTACATTGTCAAACATGAGCGTACTGAAATGAATAATTCATATGGATTCACGGATGAATTTGTCGATTTATAACCGTGTGATCAACGATACTTAACAATATTATATTAATAATATTCATTGAAAGAATCCTAAAATATTGACTGATCACCTTAAACTGTCTCACTACCCCTTTACCCATACAAATTACTGACTCTAAAATATTGATATTATTCAGGGTGTCTCATTTGAATGTGGACCAAATATCTTTCATAACAATGCAAATGCAAATTCATATGTATCTTTATTAGTTAAGTATCTAACACTGATCAGATATTGTCCACTTAATACTATTAAAATTATATACAAAGCAGTTTCATTGTCATAATTAAGTAACACCTAAACGATAGCGAGGATATATTCATCCTCCAAGGACCTCTTAATGGCCCATGACCTCTGTTACACTAGAAAACTGACTTTAGAAAGTCAGATAGAAACTTAGGGGCATCAACACGGAATGATCAATATTGTATGTAAAATTCTGTAGATATTGATTAAAAAATGAAAAGTTGAAATTTGGAGATTTGGAGATTTTCAAATTCGGTGAAATGAATATTTGGAAATTTGAGAATTTGGAACTTTGGATTTTTCGAAATTTGGAAATGCGTGAATTAGTGGAATATGCTAGTATAATTTGAAGATTTGGGAATTTGAAAATATAGAATTTTGAGAATTTAGGAAATTGAGAAGCTCGGGGATTTGTGAATTTGGAAAATTTAGAAATTTTTGAATCTGTAGATTTGAAAAATTTAAATATTTGGGAATCTGTAGATTTGAAAAATTTAAATATTTGAGAATTTGTGGATTTGAAGAATTCAGAAATTTGAAACTTGAGGATTGGGAAATTTGAGTTCAAGAAGATAGAAATTTGAAAACTTAAATGTTTTGATAATTTTATTTTTGAAATATTTATACATTTTGGTCATTTCATAATTTAAAAGATTTAGGAATTTTGAATATTTGTATAATTGAGAATTTAGAAAATTTGAAGATTTAAAAAATGGAAAATTGGGAATTTGAGAATGTGGGGAATTAGAAATGTTTATTGCGTTATTAATATTTATTTTATTAAAGAATTTTGTATTTTTTACATTTATGTTAATAATAACCCTACAAAAATATAATTCTGCTTATTTTTAAAGTCGCCATAATGTCAACATATCCTAAAATTCCATAATATACTTTTAATCATTTCTCTTTTACACTATAAAGTTACATAAATTCTTCAGAACGTCAAAGAAAAAGAAAAAGAAAAAAGATTATGCAGAAAAGCATGTCTGTGCAGCAGTAAACGCTTTTAAAACAGAAGCTTCGTTACAAGTTACCAGTGAAAAGTTTCATATGCAAAAATTAATTCAGGAGAAAAAAACCATTATAATTAATTAAATAAATTTATTATAAATAAAATGTTTTCACTCCACAAAATTTTGATTTGTTTTATTAAATGATGAAACAAATTAATACGTGTTTAATATTTGAAACAGTAATATTTAATGATTAACACATTCATAAATATGGATTCTTATTATTTTATTCGAAAGTAAAAATTTTACACATATTAAACATATAAATATTAAATTATAATTGAACATATTTTATTATAATTTTACATTATCCAAGTATTAAAGAAATTATGATTCATCGTAATTGCTTCTTTAATCGTTTGACCATTGAGATATTTATCTTATTTATTTGGGTATGCATCGATGATGGATAGATTTGGCGCCCGCAGAAATAAAGAACGATTTAATAAACTTAAAAAGTACAATTTTGCAAAGAAAACTACACAGAAATGTATTTTTCTTTTTCCTAAGAACAACACTAAATTCTTCCAAATGTACTGAGATCATTTACCTGTTTACCCCAAATGCGTTAACCATGTCAAAAATTTAAGCATGATCCAAGTAAAATGATGTAATCGACATAAAAATTCTTATTTGCCAATAAAAATCATTAAGAAATATATTATTGTTTGTATAAAATAGTGTAGTGGTCTCAAGAAACCATAACAAACCCTTGACATTTTTAATCAACCCCTTACAAACTTAACTAAACCCTAATAAACACAATCAATCCATTTTCTACAGCAAATCTATTTTTAGTTAAGTATATATAACCAAAAGATGTGTTTTCCCCTTTCTAGCAGTGTTGCAGTTCCAATAAACCATTACAAACCTAATCAAACCTTCAGAAACTTGATTAAATCCTTGTAAGCTTAATCGTACCACTTTCCACAGTCAACTTATTCTTAATTGCCATGAATCAACAAATATACATTTTTCAAGATACGACAACTTAATCAAATTTATATCTTCACAGTTTACAAGAATTCATAAATAATTCATCATAAAACTCATAAAGACGGGGGTAAAAATTCGTATTTTCCAAAGGAAATGATTAAAAACCATAAAAACCCTCTTACAAACATTATCAAACCATACAGTACCAACCTACTTAAAAATTTACGAAAGCTCATAAATTATTCGTCCGAAGTCTCCAGTGACAGAATAATGCTCGAAAGCAAATAAGTTAACAAATGAGATTCCATCCATTCACAATTCACAAGAATTCATCAAATTCATAAATTTGACAGGGGTAAAAATTCGTATTTTCCAAAGGAAATGATTAAAAACCATAAAAACCCTCTTACAAACATCAAACCATACAGTACCAACCTACTTAAAAATTTACGAAAGCTCATAAATTATTCGTCCGAAGTCTCCAGTGACAGAATAATGCTCGAAAGCAAATAAGTTTGAGATTCCATCCATTCACAAGAATTCATCAAACTCATTTTGACAGTATAATTCTTATTTTCCAAAGGAAACCAAAAACTATAATAAAAAACCCTTGCAAACATAAACAAACCATGCAGTACCTATGTCTTAAAATTCATAAAAGTTTATAAATAATTCGTTCGAATGCCCCAGTGACATGGGATAACATTCGAAAGTTAGCCAATAAGATTCTACTTGCGTTAGATTCCCTAATTATCCCAAAATCGCAACGCGTTGTAATCGGTTTGACGATTTGTTAGGATCATGCCGCCAAGGAGAAGGCGCTCCAGACAATGTCGAGCATGTCGAGCGCCCAGATAGTATCAGCTGGGAGTGCGATACACAACAAGATGCCCCCCGCCCTCGTGGGGCCCCTTGCCCTACACGCTTCCACCCCTGTCTCCTATCCCGGAGCGGTAAGTCCCGATCACGAGGAACCCCTTGGATAGAACAACTTTTTGTTTTTTTTTAGCGACCTATTTTTTTCTCTATCTCGAAAGGAGCCACGAGCTTTTGGGCTGAGACGACGAGACACGCCACTCGACGTTTAACACGCGTCAAGAGAGAAAGATACCATTCGACCATATGCTTTTCTCGACGATACATCCATTTGATCGATTCAAAAATTAGGCATCTCTTAGGGAAGCTCTTTTTTCGTGCAATTGCTACCTTCTGGAACGTAGTTTCCCAACATGGACGCTGAGGAGGGCGCTCGGGGGATCTAGAGAGCGTTGCTGATCCTAGGGATATAATTAAACAATAAAAATATTTACGGACAATATGAATAGCTGGATTTTTTAAACAAGTAACGTAAATTCTAGCTTCGTTATACGAATTAAATATACATTTCACTAAGGGTTAATATAAACTTAAATACGTATTTATTAATTTTGTACATTTAATATGAAATTGTATATTTACTTTATTATACGTACATAGATATGTATTTAAGTATTCACTTGATTATACATACATTATTATGAAATTTTATATTTGCCTTATTATACATGTGTTAATATATGCTTAAATATTTACTTAATTATGTAAACATTAATATAATCTTAAACATACATGTAATTATACAATAACGTATATTTATTAGATTATGCAAACATTAATATAAATTTAAATATTCGTTTCATTATACAAACATTTACTGGAGTATACAAATAGTGTTGCAATGTACAAAAATTTTTAATATTCAAAACTTGACAAAAATTGCACTCAGAAATTTATTATATAAACGTAGTGCAGAAAAAATTTGAAGAAAGTACAGTGAATCATGAAAATTTGGGAAACTATGGTCTAGAAGTATGACTCGAACGCATGTTCTTGTATCACATGTTAATTTCTCTAAATACTTGACCATTAAGACACGTCACGCCAAAGGTGGCAATATAGCGAGAGTTTACTTACACGGTTGAGGATTTATCCTACATGTTTATATTTGCAATACTTTTGAAATTTTTTAATATGGAGAGAATATGTACGTAGATTTTTAGGCAGGTATCGAAATGGACGAACGATCGGTGTCTCGTCGTCTTGAGGATGTGTACCGGTTTGCCTTCTTCTCTGACACTCGTATCTGTTTTTTTCTAACCGCTTCGCCCTCTGTAACCAACGTTTTAATCCGCTTGCAATAGGCCAATCACAATCGCGTGGTTTGTCGAAACTGACTCAACGCTACATATACATAGTTTTCGAAATGATCGATAGTCTATCGCTTTTAGAGTTTCGAGTTTGTCGACTAATGCGACAGCCTTTCTGCGAAGCCCGAGAACACGCTACTACTACCTGGCCGATGAAGATTTTTGGTATTATCAACCCTTTGTGTTGGTATCATGTCTCAAAAATTATTTTTTGTATTTAATATTTGAAGATCTCTAGATTGATCTTCATTGCAATTTTATTTTTTCAGTTTAAAATTATATGAATTATTCAGAATATTAAAAGATATTTTTTTAATTTTAGTTATTTATATTCGTTATTTTATTTCATTTATTCTCACGTTATTTAAATTATTTATATGTTATTTTAACCGAACTAATATACTAAAAAAAGCACACTAAAATCCTTTGTACCACTGTGTTGCCAATATACTACATAAAATAATATACAGTAAAATTCTTTTTTATCAAATTTAAATAAATAGCAGATTTTATAATAATTGAACTACTATTAATTAATGTAATATCAATTTTTGTCGCGTATTCAAAAATGTTGCAAATTTACGATTCAAATATAATGTTCAAAATGTAATGTAAATTTATATAGCTTGTACATAATTTTAATTATTTATAATTCATATAATTTCAATTATGCAAATATAATTAATATTATACAATTATTAAATAAGTAAACATTCTTTTAATCGAACAACTTTTAATTCTACCAAACCAATATATAAATGAATGAACTGAATATCAACGCAAAGGGTTAACAGTCCATCTTAAACTTCTTGATACAATTCTCTCTTTTCCTTCATCCTTTCATTCTTATATTTTCTCTCCAAAATTTGAATTCTTTCTATCATTGTTGAAAAAAGAAAAGCGTTTCTGAGGCTTCGATTTAGGATCTTGACATATTTCTTTTTCTTTTAGACACACGTGACAAGAACTAACCATCCTGACAAAAATGAGATCCCCTTGCTCTCTGCTGCTACGCCCCTGGGGGCCCTTGTTGTGTATTGTTCGATTTGTTTGTCGCTCTATCTTTTTTTATATATGTATCACCTGGTCGTACATATAGACACGGGTTTTTTTTGCATATTGTATATACGTCATTTATTTTTCTTTTTTTTGTACACATAATCACACACGTCGTGGAGCGTCGTTGTGGCTTACCAAAACTGTCTTTCTCTCTTCACGTAATACGACTACTATTATTTTCCTTTTTTACTTGTTGTTCGTACATGTTTTTGTTTCGTTCATTCATATTTATTCGTTTTATTATTTTCGTTGGTTTTTTAATTTTCTTTCGCTACGGTCGTTCCTCGCCCGAGGGCTCGCTGGCTCACGGAGAAAACTGAGATCTTTTCCTGTTTTCGAATGTTTCCGAATCATTTTCATTCACACTGTCAATAGAAGAAATGAACAAACAGGAAGACATCTCGTTTCTTCTTTGGAAATCAATAACTAACACGTTTAATAAACTCTTGGCTTGTTTTCACGAATCCGACAGTTCCTAGGAATATGTTTCAGGCGTGTACGAAAATAATGGCCGCCATATTTCATTTCGTACTGTTTACAAACCATTTTGCTGCTGTTAATATCGCGGTTTAACTTACATCCAGAGAAATACATATACGTTCGTTGTTGTTATGTTGGCGCAAAAATAATTGCGGTTTTTGTTGTTTCAAACTCTGATGCTTGGTTCTGAATGAACTTTTAGTTAACTACAGTGTAAATTATACTGTTCCAGTATTTCGCTTCCAAATACGAAATTTACTGTACTAGTTTATATTGACTATACCGATTTGTGTTTCATTTAAATCCTGTCAATTTAATAATATGAAGAAGTGTTTGTCTTAAAAGTGGAAAAACAAAGAATTTGATCAAATTTTTAATTAATACATCGTTATGTTAATATAAATAATTGATCTTCCTAATTTCCAGATTTCAAAAAACAACAAACTTTGCTCCATCATTTAATTGCAAATTTACTTGATAAATTTCCAAATTTAATATTTGTTTTTCTATTCATCGAAAAGAATAATAAAATTCGTTAACAACAATTTATGGAAATTAATTTATTATAGATACATCTTACAATTTTTATTGTATATATCTTGCTTCATTGTCACAATGATTAAAGTTCCATGGAATGTCGGATTTCTTGAAAAGTTCTTACAATCAGTAGCCAACAGGGTTACCAGATGAAAGCTTCAAATGTGACGTCATATAGAACATATACGATACTAATACATAGAACTTATACACATGATGTGAAAATATGCCTAGTTACAATCAAGCTCACATCGTCTAACGCAAACTTCCTGGGAACCCTCAAGTAGCGTGCACGTGTCTCACGAGAAGTCTCGCGGAAGAAATGCTTGTTTGTTAGATCGGATTACGTCCACCAATAATCATATAAATTTAAATATGTTTAAAAATCGCACACTGTGCCCCGAGTGACTTCTCGCGGGACGCGCGTACAATCTTCGCGCGGAAAAGCTATGAAACGTTGCAAAAAGAAAACAGATATCGATTTTCCAGCAATTCTGGCAGCCGGGTCTGCAACCAGGAACGTCTCAGGATGTCAAGCCGTTCTCGCAACCGGCGTACACCGGGAAACCAGCGACGGCGGTGTCGAGCGGCGACATGGTGCAGGCTCAGCCACCCCCGCCATGGGAAGGACGTGCCATCGCGACCCATAAACTCAGGCTTGTCGAGTTCTCGGCCTATATGGAACAACAAAGAGATCAGGATATTGTAAGTATCCCGGCGAAACGCGGTGTAAACACGAGTACCACGATCTCGACACCGTCATGAATCTTACTCGCTGTATCGGATCTAGGTGTTACGTTTCAATAAAACTCTTCTGAAATTGTTGTGTGAATAATGAATCATCTTATTTCGATAGAAAATGACTGCGGTTCCGTTGCCAAGTCTTCCAGATACTTATACAAAACTATACGGGAGACACGATCGATATTAGGTCGAAGGTGTATGTCGTGAAAACTGAAGATTTTTGTGGGAAAGCGATTTCGAACATATTTTACTTTGGACATTTTTGAAAAATTTGAGGACTTTGGGATTTGGAGATTTCTAGATTTTGAAATTTGGGAATTTGACAATTTGAAGACTTTGGGATTTGGGGATTTTGGAATTTTAAGCTTTGGGAATTTGACAATTTGGGAACTTTGGGATTTGGGGGTTTAAGGATATACAGATTTGGAGATTTCAAGATTTAGGTATTTGCGAATTTAGCAATTTGAGAAAAATAGGAATTTAGATATTTAGGATGTAAGGATTTATGGGTCTGGGGATATTGGAATTTTAGCATTTAGAGAACTAAGAATGTAGGAATTCGGGAATCTAGGGATCTGGTGATCTGACAATCTAGAGATCTGAAAATTTGGATATTAAGAAATCAAGATATCTGGGGATTTAAGGGTGCAGGTATCTAGGGATATAGGGTCTTGAGATATAGAGTTTAGGGTCTACCGTTTAGCATCTAGAGTCTAAAGTCCAGAATCTAGGAATGTAGAATAAAATATAGGGTCTAAGGATCTATGGATCTCAGAAGATAAGGACAATGAATCCAGAGATTTAGGGGTATAGGGATTTAGATGTACTCTAGGAATTTCAGAGTCTAATTTTTTAGAGCATATGAATGTAAGAATTAGTGATCAAAGAATGTAGGAATTAAAATATCAAAAAAGCTATGAATCTAAGAATGTAGGGTTTTTAAAATCTAGGGACTTAGGGATCTAGAAAAATTTAAAGATTTGAAAAATATTAAATTAAAAATTTTAACCTCGACGAATTTTAAAAATTAACTTGCTAATTGGAAATTTATGAACTCATAACTTGAACGTTTGCAGATTAAAAAATTTAGCAACTTGAAAACTTAAAAATGTGAATACTTGAAACTTGTAAACTTGAAAATTTGAATACTTGAGACGTGCAAACTTGAAAACTTGAAAATTAATATCTACAAATGGACTTTCAATGTTTAGCCATATATTAATAAGAAACAGAGCCCCAAATTGTAAAATGGTGGAACGTTATTCTGTCTCTAGTGACCCAGAAAAATTCCTAAAAACAGTTTTCACGATGTACATCTTTTTAAAGACCTGTTATATTTTGAAAATGATTACTAGGCCAACACCGCACTTCATAACATCCGCAATGGTGACGAGTAGAAGATATTTACGAAGACGTTTGCAAGAGCTCCTGACAGTGTATTTTTTTGCACTTAACTCATAACAAATGAGAAACTGACATTAAACAAAGAAATAACTTTCGAAATTTTTCATTGCACCCTAGAAAAACGAAATAAGCAAATAAATACTAGCCTAGTGATATAATATAAAATATTAACAAAACGTGATTATCTTAATGATATATAAAAATCAATTACCTTTAATAATTAAACAATAGAAGCTATTTTTTGATTATTATTTGTACAAAATGCACATGCAACAGGTGAAGACATGTTTACGAAAAATTCTAATAAATTGTTTCTCATGCTATTGATTATGTTACAACTATAATAGTTGTAGCAATATAGTTTCAGCAAATGTACAAATTTTCATTATTTCCAGTACCACAAACACTTGTTCGTCCACATAGGAGGATCCGCGACATACGCGGATCCGTTGCTAGAGGCTGTTGATGTCAGGCAAATATATGATAAATTCCCGGAGAAAAAAGGTGGCCTGAAGGAACTTTACGACAAGGGACCACAGGCAGCCTTCTTCCTCGTTAAATTCTGGGCTGATCTCAATACGAACATCCAGGACGAAGCTGGAGCCTTTTACGGCGTAACAAGCCAGTAAGTAATAAAACCGTTCATTAACATTCTATTCCTTCGAAAAATCAAATTATTAGTAAACGGTCTAAAATCCTAATCTTGATTAATATTTCCTTTTCTTTCTGGCTCTAAATATGCAAATTTAAGGAGTATCTTCCGTGAACCCTATTAGTCTATATTATTATTGTCTATGGCAAGCCTCTATCTATTTGTTTATTCATGGTTGTACCGCGTTGCACTCCTGTAGCGACAAACTTCATTTAGTTCATTACGTTATTAACGTCTTCCCGCGCTACCGCGAAGACACGCGTCTTTTATACCAGTGTTATTCAAATAAACTTATTATCCGTAACATCTTGTCGGATCCACTGTAACAAAACCATTTATTTCCAAAATGTTTTAATACTTGAAGTAATTGTGTAATAAAAAAACAATTCTGTATGTTTTAATATAAATAATTGTTTTTTAGGTACGAGAGCAATGAGAACATGACGATAACGTGTTCGACCAAAGTCTGTTCGTTCGGGAAACAGGTGGTAGAAAAAGTGGAGACAGAATACGCTAGGTTTGAAAATGGCAGGTTCGTCTATCGTATTAGCCGTTCGCCCATGTGCGAGTATATGATCAATTTTATACACAAATTGAAGCACCTGCCAGAAAAGTACATGATGAACAGCGTTCTTGAGAATTTCACCATTCTCCAGGTTTGTAACTTTGTATATTTCGAAAATTTGCTAGGGAAAGCAGAGGCGTTAGAGTACAGAGAATATTCTCGAATACTCTAGTTTCCAAATATTTAAATTTTCACATTTCTAAGTTACCAAATTCACAATTTCCCACATCACTACATCTTCCAATCTCGAAATTTCCGAATTCTTGAATTCCAAAATTATCAAATTCTTAAATCATTAAATTCTCAAATTTTCAAATACCTGAACAAAGTCCGAAAATTTCAAACCCCCAAATTTCCAACTCTTTAAATATCTAAATCCCCATCTCCCAAAATTCCAAAGTTTCCAAAATTCTAAACTTTCAAATTTCAAAATTAATACATTTACCAAATTCTTAAGTTCCTAATTATTGAAGATCTGAAAATTCCAAATCTCATGTCCCCAAATTAAAAAAATGTATAATTCATCAAACTCTGAATTTCCCAAGTACCTAATCTTCAAAATCCGCAAATTCCAAATCCTTAATTTTCCAAAATTCTATCTCCTCAAATCTCTAAATTTCAAAATATATAAATTCCAAATCCCAAGTTTTCCAAATTTCCAAAATTCTAAAATTCACCTACATCGACATTTCCCTAGAAAATATTACCATACACATTACTGTACCTAATCCAATAATATCTGGGCCATAACTAGTTATACAAAGAACCTACAACTCCATTTGATATATCAATAAGATTATACTGCCTATGAGCCTCACAGTAGTAAATATAGTTAAATATTATATAATGAATGTTTTGGAGAAAAAAATAAAATTATTTCGTGTAATTGCAGGTTGTTACGAACAGGGATACGCAGGAGACGTTATTGTGCACAGCATACGTGTTCGAGGTGTCGACGTCCGAACACGGTGCACAACATCACATATACAGATTGATCAAGGATTAACCTGCTTGAACCTGCTCGCCATGCAGCCATCCACCCCCATCAGTGCCTACCATCACATAAAGAAATCATCCATACGCGCACATACACGATTACACAAATTGATATTAACCTTTTGAAGTGCCGTGCGGTAGTTTTTAAAATTTCTCTTATTCTGTTTTATCACCGTTCACGTCGACATAAATATTAGGAGTAATGTTTATGAGCAATCGGATGTAATACTTGTATAGAATATACAAAAATTCTGATTTTAATTGATTTGCATGTTACTTGGAAGATGTACCTTTTTATACAATTTGATTTTGCTTTCGTTTTAACTTGATCTGTCTTAGTTACGTGTACTCTTCAAGGGGTTAAACGTGAATACATTGTAATTGTAAACACGTTCACACTTTACTCGTACATCTCGCGTCTACATTGAATAGGGTTTCCGTTGAAAATGTTCTACCACAGATCAAACATGTTTGTCAGATGTTCATTTAGGACGTAAATTCGGATACATATATATTTGACAATCATTGTATAAACTAGATATGCGTTTAACTGTATTCATTTATTTCAACCGATCAAATTACATGTTTCATTCAGTATTTGCGAACATTTTCTACGAAACTCCTTAAAGAGAACTTAAAATTTACACGTGAACGCGCGCGCGAATACACACGTACACACATACAGACATACAACACACGTAAACACATACTCGCGTTTACAAGTTAGAAGTACTGGCCAGCCCGAGCTTGAGTTTGATTCATTTGAAATGAAAAAAAAAGATTGTAGTAAAGATACATAATTGGTACGCGTGCTTTGATGTACCATGAAGAAAAAGATTTCCTGCGTGGAACACTGCAGGAACCGCGTTCCAGATATGACGGAATTGTAAATTTTATATCGAAACAAATGTAATCGTACATATATTTTATGAATATTCCGTCATTCGCATACAAATGTTTCTAATTCGTCGAAGTTTTAATAAAGAGATATAATAAAAGTTAAGTTAAAAAAAATTGACGACAATAAATTTGGTATGAAACATTGTAAAGTCGAGGATAATGTATGTACCAAAATAGAGAAAACAAAAAATAGGGGAAAAAATCATAAAAAAAGATAATAAGAAACAGACTCTGATCTCGGCAGGGCGTGGTACCAACATAATTTAGTATTATAGTTTTATTATTAAATTAGGAAATAGATCAGACAGGACATCCACACACAGATATACATATATTACATATAAGAATATATATGTTAAATATTAATGCAATGATTACAATTTACATTGTTATAAATGATCGTGTATAAAGTTATCTAAGTGATTTCTAAGTTTTAAACGAAATGGAAGTTGAATAGAGAGGTATGCCATTATGATTTCTTAAGTCTCCTTGGTTACATTATTACAGTTTCGTTTTTTTTTCTTTTTTAACTATCCAAATCGAGCAAGGTCAAAAATCGACGTGTAAAGACCTTCCCTTAAGCTTTTTTGTTGTAGAACTGTTTTCTTTTTTTTTAGCTGTATTACAACTAACGATAAGAATTTCTCGCTGCAGAGCTTTTTATTAATTCTCAATGATCAGATAAAAGAAAGACTAACGAGAACGTTGACCATTTTTATGTACTTTTTAAAAAGTGATCTTCGAATTGCACTTGCAATTGTGCAAACCCACCCGTTGTTAGGCAGCGACACTTAGATTAAAGGGATGTGTTTGTATTTCTTGTAATCATTTTATTTCTTACTCTAAGATCTTTCTTTTTTTCTATAGCTCTTACACGAATGACTTTCTTACTTAGCGTACTTCGTTTGTTTTTATCTTTCTACTATATTTACAGCAAGTACATCAGAATTACATCCATCGTTCACGCTAGATTATAAATAGTGTTTATCAAAGAGATTTTTTCCTCCAACTTGGTAACATGATCTTACCAATTTTCAACTAAACGTTCAAGAATGCAAATTACATTCGATTTTTAATGTAAAAATTAAAATAGCGCGATTTCGGATCTGAGCTCTCTAAATTCGAGCAAGCTTTCGTAATGTTTATGGAAAATCTTACTTCACAACATAATTTCGTACTTAAATATCGTTTTGACGTTTCAATGTATACGGACCAAAAATGTTTCATACTGATATTGTTTTACCATTTGCAATGATGATTATTTAAGAGAGTAGAGGACCATTGAATCCTGCGATTAATTTTTATTTAGTCACACCTCTCGCAGAGACTATACGCGTGCAATTGCACAGAAAACTTTTTACGTATTCTTTAATCTGATCAATTGCGTGTTCTGAAACAGGACTTGCCTATAGAGCAGTGAATACTGAGGTATCGCAGAAATGAATCATGTATACTTTAAGAAAATAATTAATATTTACCGTATTCTTTACTTTAATTAACTTTTACGCAACAAGTGGCAATGTATTTTGATCTCTCTTTTTAGTCAGAAATATGTCGCTTTTTATTTGGGGTGAGAATTGAATTTGCTAAGTGATTGACTGAATAATGAAGAAACTTGTGTATTTAAATGATAATGTACATGGCTTTCATTCAACAACTGGCAGCTGTCACGATTTTTACTTATTGTTACCTTTCTTTTTGTAATAATTGATCTTAAGTCTTGTTTTTACATAGTATATATATACATATATATAATATTATATATATACATATAGTATTATATATATACATATACGTATATATATATATATATATATTGTAACTTTGCTAAATTGTGTACATGTTAAGGTGGAATTGGAACCATCCGGATGTGATGTCGTTTATAGATTCCGTTATTTTAACTAATAATACTTGTTAGATCTTAAAAGAAAAAAAGAAAATATTTTTCTGTAGTTAAAAATAAATCTTGATAAAGAAAATACCTATGTGAAATAATAAAAGTCATTTTAATTTAGTCTAATTTAATTGAAGGCACACATGGTGGTTTCAAATCAACCTGAATTAAAGCGTTATTTTTTGAGAAGAAAAAAAAAAACAAAAAATTATGCAATATACAATTATATGAATTTTTATTTCAACGAAAAATTGCGAGGGAAAATGGGAGGAGTATGAAATCGAAAGAAAAGAATATCGTCACTAATATTATTAACATTAACGAATAATGATTTTAAAGTAAGCGAATTACATTTATAAGGAAAGATTATGAAAATATATATTTATCTATGTCTTCTGTGAAGATAGAAAATAGCACTCTCTCACTCTATATTGATGATATCAGAAAAAAAAATTGAAATCCAATAAAGATGCAAGCGCAGAAGTAGATTAGGAAACGAAAAGTGGAGAAAAATTTGCACTGTACACAATACATGATAAAATTGACGATAAACTGAAATTTGTTAAATATCTTTGTACATATTTACATAAATATCATCAAGAAAAAAAGGAAAAGTTCCAGTGACTAAATTTTGTGTATTGTATGAAGTACTCTTGCAACAACAAAATTTGATTTACTTGTAACTGGTGATTCTGATCTTGTATTTTAAAATTGAAAGCGTCAAAATTGATTGTCTTTATTTTCATGGAGATTGATATACTACAAATTAAATTGCATGATTTAAAAACATTTTATTATATATGGAATTGAAGTTATAACAACTTGTCGTATGGAATTGAAGTAACAGGATGTATAATTTATATACAACAATTGGCTGTCACTTTATAAATATTCCAAAATCATTATCTCTATGAAAATATTGACTGTGATTTTTGCAACGTCTTGCTAAATTACTCTTGTAATTGTAAAGTCGCGTCTATTTGCAATTTATATTTCTTCATATCCTGGAATTGCCATATCAAAGAATTGAGCTTGATTGTAAAATGGTTAAATGGAATATTGATCGGAAAAAATGGGATCTACTTGTATATTATCATAAATAAAACGAAATGAGGATCAAAGTAGTTGATTTAACAAGTAAATGAAGATCGAAATGATATATCATTAAATTAGAGGTTTAAAAATATAATAGAATTCAGTATATGTACAGTATTTGAAAAACATGTTTATAATTTGTATGGAAAATAAATAATTGATATAAAAAGAAATTGCATTCCATTGTTTTAATTTTATCTTATTCGTTTTCCTAATAGAATAATAAAATAAAATAAAATAAAATTCCTAATAAATAAAATAATAATTTCAATTTTCTCACTCCGACACGAATCAATTCAATGCTTTTAATTTTGGCGCGTTTCAGTTCGATGCGATTCAATTCAACATTCGAATCGATTCAGTATATTTCAGTTCCACATGATCAATTCGGCGCGATTTAATTTCACGTGATACAGTACCATACGTTTAAATTCAACGCGATTCAATTTTGTAAACATATGTAACTGTATTACTTATTATTTCTTTTAATATATTGCAAATACATTCTTTCGTTGAACTTCTAACCTGCCTATGTCGGTGTTCGGATTTTTAAAATCCACGTGTACTATTTTTGTATATATAGTTGTCAAACATTTAATATAATGTCTACGCCAGATCTCGAAAGTTTTCAAAAAAGAGCGGATTTAGCGGTAAAGTATTTCACTATTGTATATTTGACATTTACAAATTCATTTATTAAAATATAGTTTTTAAAGTTGTCAAGTACCGTTTATAGGTTGTAATTCTCATTTCCATACATTGCAGGAAAAAGAAATAGCTTTTCTAAAAAAAGAAATCGAATATTTACGACAACATATTACAACTAATAACTCGAAAATACATGTTGTTCCTAAAGATGAATACATAAAATTGGAACAAGAGAATATAAAATTAAAACATAGGATAGCCATCCTGAAAAGGGTATATTTATTTTCTATAGCTTTCAGATTTAATCCTCATATGCATCTTAAAATTAAGTTTAAAACCTGAATTGTTATTCTACTGTTTAAGTTACTTTTATCATAATTTATATTTAATTTAAACAGACTATCGAAGCTGAAAGGGCAAAAGCACAGGATAACATGCAGATGACGGCAGAAAATACTGTAATCGGTATATGTGACACTTTATGTGATTTGTTTAAAAATGCAATTACTGCTGCATATCCAGATGTTTGTGATCCTCCAGTAATAATAACAACTAGTAATAATCTCAAATTTGGAGATTATCAATGTAATAGTGCTATGCCTCTTAGCAAACAACTTAATAGTAATGGTAAGAAATAATAGTAATATATGAAGTTTTAATATGAACATATCGTATCTAACAAAGCATGTATTTTATACATCCATACAGGGACTAAAACAAATCCTCGAGATGTTGCAAATAATATCCTATCAAAAGTACAGGAATCACCTTTAATTTCTAAATTAGAAGTTGCTGGTGCAGGTTTTATAAATATATATTTAAAAAAAGAATTTGCACAGACAACATTGAGTAACTTAGTAAAAAGTGGGAAAGTATTTCCACCACATGTAAAGAAACAAAGGGTTCTTGTAGACTTTTCTAGTCCCAATATTGCTAAAGAAATGCATGTTGGACACCTGAGATCTACTATAATTGGTGACAGTATTGCAACACTGTTAGAGTTTTTAGGACATGATGTACTAAGAATAAATCATGTTGGTGACTGGGGCACTCAATTTGGAATGTTGATAGCTCATCTTCAAGATAGATTTCCTGACTATTTAACAGTATCTCCACCTATTACTGATCTTCAAGTAATTTCCTTTTTTTACAACATACTTTAACTATAAAGAAATATGTTGATACATTTTTATGAAAATTTGCAGAGCTTTTATAAAGAATCAAAAGTAAGATTTGACACGGATGAAGACTTTAAAAAACGTGCTTATAGCTGTGTTGTTAAACTGCAGGCATTCGATCCTGATATGATAAAAGCTTGGGAATTGATCTGTGATGTTTCTAGGAAAGGTCAATTTTTTTATATTTATAAAATTGAGAAATAAAAGTTACTATTCTAATGTATTAATAAATTATATATGCATTATAGAATTTCAAAAGGTCTATAATCGTTTGGGTATACGTTTGATAGAGAGAGGAGAATCTTTCTATCAGAAACGTATGGAAAGTATAGTTAAAGAGTTAGAATCAAACGGTCTGTTAGAAGAAGATGAGGGACGTAAAGTAATGTGGGGTAAACGTGATGGTGAAATACCTCTGACCATTATAAAATCTGATGGTGGATTTACATATGATACATCGGATATGGCAGCTATTAAACAACGTCTAGAAGAAGAAAAAGCTGACTGGGTAATATATCCCAATCTTTGAATTCTGTGTTACTCTAAAGTATTCAATTTTTTAATTATGTTATAGGTAATATATGTAACAGATGCTGGACAGGCTACACATTTTAAAATCTTAAGAAGCTGTGCCGAACGAGCAGGAATTATAAAAAGTTGTCACAGAATAGACCACGTTGGATTCGGCGTGGTCCTAGGTAATGATAAAAAGAAATTTAAAACCAGATCTGGTGATACAGTGAAACTAACTGATCTGTTGGATGAAGGTAATTATTAAATATTACGATGCAATTAATCTAATATTTTGTTCTAAATGTATTTTTCTTTTATCTAAGGTTTGAAGAGAGCACTTGAGAAGTTAATAGAGAAAGGACGTGACAAAGTACTCACTGAAGAAGAATTAAAAGCTGCTCAGGAATCCATTGCTTATGGATGTATAAAGTATGCAGACTTATCGCATAATAGAA
This sequence comes from Megachile lagopoda, assembly GCA_036983795.1. Taxonomy (NCBI): domain Eukaryota; kingdom Metazoa; phylum Arthropoda; class Insecta; order Hymenoptera; family Megachilidae; genus Megachile; species Megachile lagopoda. Next base: position 1,346,756 of record CM072792.1, read on the forward strand.
ATCACGAATACATATTTTCTTTCGACAAAATGCTTGAAGATAAAGGCAATACAGCGGTGTACTTGTTATACGCTTTAACAAGGATACGCTCTATCGCAAGGGCGGCTAATATCTCGCCAGAAAAATTACGAGAAATGGCAGAAAGTACTCCAATTTCATTAGAACACGATAAAGAGTGGAAATTGGCAAAAGTATTACTTAAATTCCCCGATGTATTAATTAAAATTACAAAAGATTTGTATGTACATCAATTGTGCGAGTTTGTTTACGAAATTTCATGCGCATTTACGGAATTTTACGATAACTGCTATTGCGTTGAAAAGAACGAACTAGGAGAAATAACAAAGATAAATATTGGACGTTTGTTATTAACAGAAGCTACTGCGATTATAATGGAAACGTGTTTTTCAATACTCGGTTTAAAACCTGTCGCACGCATGTAACGATATTTATGTAAACGCATTATATAAAACAAATATAAAATTATAGAATAAAAGTACGATTTGCATGCAAATTTTCAAACTCTTGAATTTTTCAATCTCAGAAAATCCAAATATTCAAATTTGAAAATTTTTCAGACCCCTAGGTATGTAAAATGAAATTCATAAAATTTAAATATCGCCAAAAACATTGTTTTTGATAGCTGGTATTTTTTTTAAACATTTTTTTTGTAAAACAGCACCACTTACCCCATCTAATAATTAAGTTTAATTTTGTGGAACTGTATAAACGAAAATTGTGGTTTTTTTCGTAAAATATGACATGAGTATATTTTTCAATGAATGCAATTACTACAAAGTGAGAAAAATCGTTTTACAGTACACTCGTAGCTTCATATTCAGAAATTTAAATATAATATTTGTATTAATTTTGTTGACCTGTTAATACTTGTAAAACATTCTCATACCAGTTAATGTTACCATTTAGAACATATTGTTGTCTATTAAGTCAAAGTATTGTAAAGAATTAATATTAATTGAATCAGAATATACTTACCATGATTTTCATATCATTTCATGGTATATCAGTTGGGACTGATGCATTTCAACGTTTTTCGTGATAGAAGTTAGAATTAAAAATGTTTATTTCAAATAATTAAAAATACAATATATGAAGCTTATAAAAAATAATAAATTTTAATAATTACAATAGTATTTCAGTTAATAAATAATTATATAATTAGGTCTCGGGAATATTTTTTATTAGAATAATATACATATCCTCTTATATGTTAAGTAAATATATGGAAAAGTGGTTCCAGATTTATTTCATTAATATAGGAAGCAATTAGTTCTGGTATTTATTTCTTTATTTAAACAGCAAGCTGAAACAAATCAATTATTTCTTCCTAAGACACAAAACATAATATTTAGCAGACAATGAAAAGATAAAGTTCATTAATATATTCATTTAAGGGTCATGTAATATGTATTACAGAAGCAAATATCATTATGAATATACTAATATATTCCAACCCGACAGTTATACATTATTAGTTATAAGTACAGCTTTAATATAAATTTTCATACCTGTATGGATATCCTTGAGCTTTGTTCCTAAATATTGATAATAAAAGGCTGAAGAAGATGACAACTAAGCCCGCACCTAAGGCAGCAAATATCCGCCTCTTTTTCACATCGCCTTTACGCGATGCGGATTCAGTCATTAAAATCATACCTAACACTACTGCTCCATCTAATTTCATGTTGTTAAGGAAAATTTCGATATTACTGATCATCATTTAATATAATGTTTAATGTATATAATAATTATCAATTTTTATGAAAAGGATACTCAAAATCATAACAATATATGTTTCTAAAATAAATTGTCCTTGAGAAGAAGCATGAATATAAGCTACACTTCCACCATAAGATTTATGTATAAATGGTGGTCCTCTGATATGATTCCACATTTGTCCAGAAATCATTGTTAATGTGAAAAACTATAAATGAAATCATTTTGTAACAAATTACATAAACAAAAAATCAGAATTGCTACTAAATAAATAAATATTACCAATGCACAAAGTCCCCACATAGTTTTATTGTAAATAAAGTCCAAGTTGTTACGTCTTAGATACAAGAATCCTCCAATAAGTATCAACAACATTATTATTGCTACTGTACCAGAGTAGTTTGGAGGTCTAAATACTCTAATCTATAATGTATATTAAAAATATTATTAAGACTTTAGTGTTTCTATTATAAAGCATTTTTAAAAAGAAATACCTGAATATCAGTACGTTCAAATATCCACTTTGCAACAGCTTCTGCTCCAAATCCTACTCTTTCAATATCCATAGTATCTGCAGGCTTTGGTTTCCCTTTTGGTGGGAAATGCATGTATACTGGTGCACTATTTATTTTCATCTATATAACAAGTCCTAATTATATTTATATGTATTATATGGCTAAATAGTTAAAGTAGTATATACCAAGTATGTATATAAATAGTAATATAAGTAGTAATAGTAGTATGTACCATGTTAAACACATCTGATCCTTCATCAAAATCCACAGATGCAAAGAATAATTTCTTTGAATGAGCTTGCAAATATCTGAATGAATTTGCTACTATCACGAATTCATCATTTGCATGTCTAATAAAATACAAATATATACCAATTATATCTTGATATAGAGAAATACTAAGATAGGTCAAAATCAAATTTACCTGCATATCTGACAATGTCTTTGAGGTGCCATTGCAGTAAACATTACAATAACAGAATAATTTCTTGGCGTGGTTTTAACATATTCTCTAAACCTTGCGCCATTGAATTTAATTACAGGTCTCGTAAGAGTTAGTTCTGTTAACTGTTGCACCCGATCAGATAGAGATGAACCTTGCATCTAAAATGTGTCATTATTATTTTATGTTATGTGTATTAAATTAAAAATATGTAATTCAATTCAGGAAAAAATGTATGAATCCTTACGTTTTTTAACCTGTACTGACAGCAAACATAATTTAAACTTAAAATAAATGCCAAGCATAAAACATAGCTTTTACAATCCATGTTGTATAGATTGTTACTGCAAAATATTATATTACAACTACTTTTCTAACAAGAATTTGTCACAAACCCAACCATACGGCAAGCGATAATTTATTTCGTTCATACACGTTACATATGATACGAAAACATTTAGATGTGAAAATCGACCTAAAATATTTAAACGTTAATTCAATATCTCGAGCTAATTTTTTTTGTATAATATTTAAACTTTTTTCTTAATTAATTAAAATCAGTTTTTGATATCAAACATATTTTTGTTTTATGTTACCAATCGCTGCCGATTATCGATAAGTTATCGATACGCTGTTCATATGTAAGGAAGAGATTCCATTTATTATAAAAATTTATTATTTAAACCTGTTTATATATCTATGTTTGAACTTTATACTCAACCTAATATAATTTATTTAACCTTATTTTTAGTTTTGTTGCGACAAAGTTCCAATTTAAAATTCAAACAAGAACAAATTGCTTTATTAAAGTTCAAACAAGAAAACGTTGATTTGAATAATCAAATTACATTTCGATTCATCAATATTTATCGATAGCATTATCGATAGTTGCAATATTTCCAGGTACATATCAAGTTGTTTAGTTTTTGTGTATTATAATACAAAATTCCAATATGTATAAAATATATAATTACGATACAATTTTTGAAATGTTGTATCTATGTCTGAGTATTCCTTTTTGATGATTTCTCATGATGTGTTATTATGAAAGTTTTATGAAATAAATTTTTCAATGCGCACACACCACACAATTGAGGCTCTTGTTACGCTACTGGTATCTGGGCAAGAATTTATCTGTCAGCGGATTGGTTCGTTGCGCAATTCTCAGTCGCTGATTCGTTGTCACGCTAATGTTTTTCTAACCGTCATTTTAAATCTTGAAAACGAACGAGTATTCTAACGGAAGAAAAGTTTGGATGCGAATGCGAAGTAGACGTAGTGTGACCTTCCTTTCGTTAAGACAGTGATCGAAGGGAAACGTAGTTCAACGTGTTTTTATAGTTAACTGAGTTTACGATTAAGTTATCAAAGATTTTATTTTAAAGTACGTTAAAACTGTTTTACTATGTCATTCTCAAAAGCTAGAATTCAAAGGTTTAACGAACAGGAAAGTAAGTAAACATATCGTTCGTTATGTTCTTTTAGCGCATGTTTCATAATATCTTAAATGAATGTATTCTTCGTTGTATAATAATAAGTTGGAAACAATTTTTTATTGTATTTGTGTCAAAATTGTATAACAACGCGTAATGTTTTGGCGGACATGTAACATGTAATGTTCCAGAAGGTACTTGTGTTTTTAAAAAAGTACTTGATTTAAATCTATTTCGTTGAATATAAAGTTAATTATTAAAAATACTGGCATTATCGTTTTTTAAAATTAGTTATCTATGATTAGTGTACAATTGCTGAAGATGACATGTATATTAATAACACACGTTTACATTATTTTATTGTTTATTTACATTATTTATTTTACATGACGGCATCGTTAAAATTATATTAAAGATTAAATCTGAATTGTTGGAAAATACGTAAGACGTGCCAAAAATAATCTGCTAGACCATTTAATTTTTAAATGCGATCGAAAAGAAAAGAGAGGAGGACAAAAGACAGTGACAATCGATTCCGTTACGGACCCGTGAAAAAAAGTGCGGTCATTGTATTCTGAGGATACACCTGGGACACATATTTCTATTGCAGTAAACACCCCTTACCTTTAGAAACAGATGTCTGCACTTTTGCCTGCTCTTTGCGCAAATCTGTATCCGCCGAAATTATCATTTATTTTAATATTACATGCTTTCTGATTCCAATTTTTGGATGTATTAAATAAGGATGATCTTTTACTTTGATTTCAATAATAGACTATTTACAAAAAACTTATAATACTTGATCTGCTTTTATTATAATTAAAAAGACATTTATTTGAACTTGCAATATTATTTTATTGACAATAAATAATCTTAATCGCTAACAGTTCATTCTAAACAACAGTAAAGTAAAATTAACAATAATTCTTAAAAATAATTTCAAATTTTCTAATCAGTACTATGCTAGTAAAATCAGTCAAATAATCATTTTATATTAAAGCTAAAAATAATGATTACATGAACAAGTGAAACATTAATTAATTATTAATATAATTCATAAGAACAATACTTATAGAATGATGATTATAAAAATGGTCTTAATCATATATACTTTTATCAAAATATAGTAAGACTTTGTTTACTATATTTATAATAGATAAGGAATCAGAATTTTACGGCATTTTGGATAATTCTGAAATGTTTGTATATACCATTTATGTGTTAACACTGCAGTAGATACCTGAAAAAAATAAATATATTTTATTAATATATGGTATGCATTGCATTTTAAAGTACAATTCAGTCTTATATGTTATAAAATATTTATACCTGATTTATCAAGACCCAAATTGTAACAAAATGAAATGTAGAACTCTGCCATAGAATTATAGACATTGCCAAATAAATAATTATTTCTGTAATTTGTAGTGCACCTGATACATATTCAAAAAGGCCACCATGTGGTATTTTATATATTGTAGAATTAATTTCATTACTTTTATCCCTTCGTAAGTTTCGAAGAATAAAATTGGCTTTAAGTTGAGTATATGAGGATATTAAGAAAATCACTGCACATATTAGCTGAGGATATGTGATTCTTTTCCAAGAAAAAGTTACGTTCATATCTAAATCAAAAGTTCAGTGAGTTGTAGCAGTAGTTGAGAAACATTTAATCAAACATTGTGTTATTACCTTCAAAAAAGCCCTCAGATTCACCAATAATGCATATTAAAGTTCCTATGTAATGATAATATCCAATTGCGTAATGAGAAATATTCATCATCTTGTTACTAAAGATGTTTACAAAATGTGATTCGTAAAATCGTTTCCAACAATGCAAAGTAATAAGTAAAGCAGCAATAAATGTACTTTCTGCTGATACTGAAAAGAAGACGGTTAAATAAGAATTGAAATACTACTATCATACTTGTGATTATAAAATTTGATGTACCTAATGGTTTTCTATGATATCCTAAACATATGTTTAGCATCCATATTAAATTTTTGGGGACATCAAAACTCCAGAAATATTTGCAAATAACTAAATACAACACACAACTAGAAGCTGGTGCAGCAAAGGCGTAGAAATGTTTAAACCACCTAAAATTTTATGAACATGTATTATTTTTTATATAGACTTTTGTAATAATATTTTCATTAATTAATATAGATCACTATTATTAATTATACTCACCTTTTAGGTACTTCTATTTTTGAAACTAATGGTTGATACACTTTTGTAGAATATTTACCATAACGATAGGTACGAATTATTAAAGTAGGCAGGTAACATTCCACATAATTCATTAATAATCCAATAATACCAGTTAATAAAGCAGTAAGAATAAATATAACACGTATAAAATTTATGTGCATTTTGAATTTGTTTTTGTTAGAATTTCGTGTGTATAACTGATCCACACTCAGAACAGAGCTTTACAGTTAATCTGTATCAAACAACGGTACTGCCGTCCTATTTTCACATAAGCGCGATTATTGTATAGTTGATATAATGTGATTACATACTGTTGCATTTTAAAACTTTTAAACTTTACTTTTGTACTAAATTGGACTCTGATACATTTATATTACGGAAATGTGATTTGAACTCTTGAAATTCTAAAGAATCCCGCCATTATCGAATCCCGAAATATAATTTTCGAGATATATATTTTGATATTTTTGAATTTTCGTGCATTTCTAATCGCAATACCATTGGAAATTTTTATAGATGATGTTCCCGCACCTGGAGCGTATGACCCAAAATTCGATTCAAAAGTAAAAGGTATAGTTTTGATCGAAAAATCAGAAAGATTTCACGATGACAAAAGCGTCGCCAGTGCCGAATGCAGTTTGTCACTTTGTACTAGAAGCACGAGAACTATAAAGCCCACTTTTAGGACGGTGAGAAATCAAAATTACTTTTGTAACAAAAATGTTACCCGTTGGAACAAAAATTAACCCTTTACGGATGAAGTATTTCTAACCTCAAATGTATGTATATGGAGCAGTATTGCCATTAGAGTCGGGCAAACTGAGTATTTGTTCCGAGGCAAATTAAATGACTTAGACGTTGACCAGACGAAAACTATACCAAAAGATTATTCTAAAATGACATTAAATGACCTTCATTTGCTCTCTATATATCTATTGATAAAAAATGAATCTTATCAAATTATGTGACCCGCGAAACCGGTCAAATTTTGTTTGAAATACTTTTCAATGTAACTGATTTTTATTATTTCTCAGTTCAATTGTTCTGAAAGGGTTAATAAATTGTTGAAATAATAATATTTTTTAAAAAGTATTTCAATATCCAAAATGTGTTATTTGTAGCCTCAATTACCACGGAAGAAATCAAAGCCGCGATCACTTATTCCGGTTCAAGATCAAAAATTCAAATACGAGTCGCAGCATCAGTTAGCGGATCTTCAAGTAGAATGTTCCAACAAAGACAAAACCATACAAGAACAAGAGAAACACATCGAAGATATGAAAGGAGAAGTACAAAAATTACAGTTACAACTTGAGGAACTATTTAAAAAGCAGACGCAAATGGAAGAACAACACAAGAAGGATATGGAAGCGATGGTAGTAAAACCTTTCTCCGCGATCGAAATTTGAATTATTATATTTATTGTTGTGTAATTTACAGTTTTTGATTGCAGGCTGAATTACAGCAAGAAATATTGAACGGTCACGACGAAAAGTATCAAGGTGAAGTAGAAAATCTTCGACGAAAATTATTAGAAGCTTCGGAAGAAAAAGGCCGCGAAATTAAAGCGCGGAAAATAATCGAAAGTGATCTTAAGGATCGTATTGCAGAGTTTTCGAGAAGAGTATCTGTGTTAGAAAAACAGGTTGATGATCTAAAATATAAACATAATGACGAGATGGAGCAATTAAAAGTGTCTTTTGAAAATGAGAGAACAATTCTTTTAAATGAGTATAAATTAGAAACAGCTCAGAAGCTGGAAGCTGAAGTTAAAGCAAAAGATGTCGACGAGTTAAATAATTTTCTTAAAGAAGAGTTACAAAATATCCAAAGACTGTATAAAGATGTAAGGATTTAAATTCATCGTTTTTTGTTTATTTAATATTTTACCTAATACATTTTATAATACAGGTTAGTAATCGTTTACAAGAGGCACATCATCAACTGGAGGAATCCGATAAAAAATATAATCTTGTCATAAAGAAACATACAGAAGAGGTAGCTGATATGATGAAACTTCACGAGGAAGAAAAATACCAGTTGAATCACCAGTTGGAACATACAAAACGAGATTATATAAAAGAAATAGAAAATGTATGCGAATTAATTTGTTATATAATGTTCGTTTTTATTTTTCGCGTAGAAGATTATATTTCATTACATACTTGTGCTATTTAAATTCTAATGTAGTTAACAATGGCAAGGGATAGAGAAATTGCAGAATTAAAAGGACTCACTGCTAAAAAGATCGAAGAAGAAACGAAACGGGTAAAGCAACATGCTGACAGGATGGTTGAAAATGCAGAGACGGTGACGAGGGAAACATTAGCAGCTTGCCGTGCCGAATGCAATGAAAGAGTTAAAAAAATAATCGCCGAGAACGACGCGAAAGTAAGCGGGTCACACGTGCGTAAAATAAAAAACATCACTGACTGAGTGCTTTTTCTAATATTGCAATAAACATTCTGTTTAGAGTATCAAAGCAGTTATTAGATAACTTCTGATATAATAAAAGGATCTTTATTGCTAACAACGGGTGTTTCTCTTTTGGTGTTCTCAAATTTCTATTTTCCAGTTGGTGTGATGTTTGCTAATTAATTTGTGCTCTCGTTTAGGGGCACCTGTGTGCAATTTTTATTAACTTTAATATACTGGTGTAGGTAAACGCTATGATTAGGGAAGCAAAGGCTGCAGTAGAAGAAGAAATGCGAATGACTGCAGAGAGATATAAAGCATGTTTGGTACGAGTGGAAACGGAACGTGCAGCGTTAGATGAAAAGTTATCACAGAAGGACGCTGAAATTACTAGGCTTTCTATAACACTTGAACAGTTAAAGTCCTCTGCAGAAACACAGGTAAGCGTTCTAATAAACAATAATTTATTGATTTTATTTTGAAATAATTATTCTTCTAAATTTAGGAAAGTTTCGGTCAGAGTTTACAAATGGAATTGGACCGGGCAGAAACCGAATTAGCAGAGAAAAAAGAAGAACTAAGAGCCTTGAAGGATCAAATTCGAGCAGAAGCAGCAGAAATGGTGGCTAGAAGAAAGCGGTACATAATTATTTTCTTTTAAATTAGACGAAAATGTGAATTATATATTTTCATATAAAAAGGGGTGACTTTTTTTCAGGTTTGAAATTGTAATGGCTGAAAATCAAGCATCGGTTGCTGCTTTGACCAAACGTTTGGCTCAAAGTAACGCTGAAGTGGAAAGATTACAACACGAATTGAAACGTGGTGAAGATTGTATCAGTGAACATCGTGATTTATTAACCATTATGCGTAATAATTCGCAAATGGTTCATGAACAAGTACACACCTTGATGGAACAGTTGGATGTTAAGAAAGGATTAGTTGATCAACTCGAAGCTGAAAGTTTGAGCGAAGTAGAATCATTAAAATCTCTGTTCGAAGCTAAAATCGATGATTTAAAACAGTTGGCAACGAAAGAAGTCGCAAAATTGCAAGCTGAATGTGCTGCAAAAACTGCTGAAAATGCTGAAGTAAGTTATCTTTTTTAAATACATTTAAAACGTTGTTTATTAGTAAAAGAATTCAACTGATTTATTTTATCTAAAATAAGATAAAAGCTCAGCTTCATGAAATGGCTGATCATCTCAAAGAAGCACGAAATATGTTGCTTAAATTGGAAGAAACACATGACGCTCAACAGATCGAAATTTCTCGGGTGGATTTGCTCAATACTAAGCTTAGTGAACAATTAAAAGAACGCGAAAAAATTGTGAAAGAACATGATAAATTATTGAAGGAGCAATCGGAAAAATATGAAGAGGAATTAAACGAGGTGTATTTTCAAAATAGTTATGTCGTGTATCTTTTTAGTATATTCAAAAGCAAGGAATGTACTAACTTTTTTTATATTTACAGGCGAAATCGAAAATTCAAAGCCTTTATGATAAAATTAAAAGTCTTGAAGAAAGAAATAAGGAGTTGGAGGTAATTAATAATTTAAATATATAAAATTTTATGATAAGTTATAGGTTACCAAAGTATTATTTATGTTCAGGATAAAGCTGGATCATTTAAAGAAGAACAACATAAGTTGGAAACTTTCGAGAAAACAATTATGCGAGAGTTAGAAGAAGAAAGAGCTCGGCGAGAATTCCTTGAAGTGTGAGTTGCAAATTCATATAACTCGTAATAAAATTCTGAAAAATTAAGAGTATTAAATCTATTCTTTACAATTTAGGGAAAACAAAAAGCTTACTGAATATAATGAACATATCATGAAAAATTATGGAGAACTTAATGAAAAGTATGCCGAACTAGTTGGCCATCATAATCACAGACAAAGAATTAAGCATCTATCTCAACTAAAGGATAAAATCAGCCAATTGGAACAGGTATGTCTCCACTGTCTTTGTAATATCTGCGATCTGTTGGACATAACTTCCTCTTACGTAACATATCAATACATGTTTTTAGGATTTAAGCATAAAAATGAGGACAATAGAACATCAGCAGAAAATTATAGACAAATTAAAAGCAGAAGACAAGCGTATGCATATTAGAGGGAAGGAAAACATGCTAAGTATTCCAAAGAGTGCTACCTCAACTCCACTTCCCTCACCACATAAACCATTGACACCTCTGAAAAATCGGAAAGATTAATCGTAGGTAGTTGAAATCTAGCATGCTGAAAATAGTATATTAACGCGAATTTTAAATAGACGACTCGCATAACAATTGAATTCGTTGCGGATTTTGATGAGCAATCAGATGTTTTTCAAATAGTATACAAAACGTGTATACATTTAGCTATCTATCTACATTAATCCATGAATAAAACTAGAATAGTTTAAAGCAATATTTTAAGTCATTGTTCTATAATTCAGCTAATTGAAATATAAAGAAGATGAAACATACATTTTACATGTAAATTAAATTATTTTACGGTTATATATTAAACGTTACAAAAGCTGTTTATAAAATTATCACAACTATACTATATTATTTTTAAAACAGGTAAGAAATCAGAATATTTCGGACATTTTGATAATTCTGAAATGTTTGTATGTACCATGTATGAATTAGTACTGCACTAGATGTCTAAAAATATAAATATAAATTATTAACATACGATATAAATTATATTTTAAAATATGATGGAGGTCTTATATATTGTAAAATATTTGTACCTGATTTATCAAGACCCAAATTGTAACGTAATGAAAGGTAGAATTTTATAAAATCAAAGATATTGCTATATAAGTAATTATTTCTGTAATTTGTAGTGCACCTGATATATATTCAAAAAGGCCATCATGTGGTACTTTATATATTGTAGAACCAATTTTATCATTTTTATTCTTTCGTACATTCCAAAGAATAAAATTGTTATTAAGTTAATTGTGAGGACCTCAGATCAACAATAATGCATGTTAATGACAAACATTCATCATCTTACTATTCAAAATATTTACAAAATGCGTACAACCGTTTGCAGTAATGCGAGAAAAAAATAAACCAGTCATAAGTGTATTTTCTGTTGGTACTAAAAAGATGATGGTTAAATAAAGACTGAAGTGTTAATATAATACTTATAATAACTGTCAAATATTTCATTTACCTAATAGTTTTCTAAGTGGTCCAAAATAGATATTTAGCATATATATTACATTTTTAGAAACATCAGTATCCCAAAGCTATTTGTAAATAACTAAATACAATATATATCTGGAAACTAGTTCAGCAAAAACATTTGTACCATCTAAAATTTATCAATATGTGTATACATTTTTTGAATAATTAATATTTAGCCAATCGCGTGTGCCAAATTCTGACCGTAAAACGAGGAGATCCTTCAATTTCATTAGCTAAATGCTAAATAGGACATTCTAAAAATCATACGTGTATTTTAGTATCTAATAAGTCATATTATTTTACATAAATATTTACAGTTGCATTAAACAACAATATTCATATTAAAAATTTGTCAATTATCACATTAAGATTGGACGGAATTTTTTTATATTTAATACATAAGTTTCGTGTAAAAGAGTTAAAATCGTATTACAAATAAAATATCTGGCAATTCTGAAAATTGGTTAATATTATATAATGTTTGGTGTTTGAAATCTATCATAAACGCGAACTTCTATTCTAAAAATCAAAGTGTCGTTTTGTACGAAATCTGGTAAATCTCTAATTCGTACGAATTCAGTGTAACCAAAACTACGTTTATTCAGTTCACACACTGGTTTTCTGAATGCTTCTAGATTTGGCCTAGACGAAGTTATTTCTCGTATATCTTTTTCCCAATCATGTGGATGTACCAAAATAAAGCACATTGTTCCATGAAATGGCCAATCCAATCCGTCATCGTTTTCTGATTTCATTATATGTAAAAGCAGTGATAAAAATTCAGGATCTTTAGAAGATACGTTAATTCTAGCACAAATTTTGTAACCATGAAGACTGGTATAAAAACCAGGACTGTAAAACATTTTTAGTGGGTCATTCATCATACTGTGAAGTTTTTCTTGGAAGGAATGTAATCTCCAAATATAAACACCATTGCAGCTACGTAAAAACACTTCCTCTTGGTTAAATCGTAAAGAAGTTTGTAAAGTTGTAAGTTGAGTTTTCTGATTAGAAACAGTTATAGACAATTCTCTATTCTGTTGTTCCAACAGTACTATTCGTTCATACAAATTTCTGCAAAAAAATGAATTATCATTAGAGTGATCTATAATGATATAAACATTTCATTATGTGAATGTAGAATTTACTTTAACAATTGTTGCCATTCTAATGATGGTTCTGTTTTTTCTAAAGAATTTGCATTTTTAGATGGTGGATCCCACAGTTTAGATTCAGCAACTAGCGCGCTAACATTATGTCGCGAAGTAGATTCTTGGGGCAATGCTTTTACAACCATCTGAGGAAATAAATGAGAATTAAACTGATAACATGATAAGTAATTATGTCTGCATCAACTAAAAATAAACTAACAGTTAAATGTTGATTTATATTTCTCTCTAAATGTGTATGTAAATCTTCTTCTGTACAAAAGGTTTCTGTGCATCCAACACTTTTGAAGTGACAGTGCATAGTTTCTGAATCTGAAAGTCGTCCTTTAAACATGCACTGACTTATATGTGATTCCATGTCCACTGGAGATAACTTAACTTCACAACCAAACTGTTGATAAGGACAATGCATGCGTTGTTGTGATATTTCCCTGCTCGTATACAGATCTCTGAACAAATCACTTTCAGATTTTAATGGTTTGCTATCAACTGGACAACATGCACCTTCCTTTCTAGAAAACGAAATTTCAATTAGGAAATATGAATTGTAAATGTAATGGGTTATATGTATTTGTTAACTTGTTACTATGAAATATAACTTACTGAAGCCAAGTGTATATACATTGCGAACAGAATTTATGACCACAAGATGTTAAAACCGGATCACGTAGCCAAGTTAAACAAATAGGACACTCGAATCTAGGCTCAAGGTATTCTTTTACACTATCACCACACTGCATGTAACAGTTAAGTTACCAATGCAAAATGAAAAATAACATGTGTTAACACAAAATGTTAAGCAAAACTTTGGAAAATATACTGTACACGTAAGGCAATTATACTCATTTTCATATTAAATACAAAGCAATATTTATTTAATTGTAATTAAGCAATAATTACAGTATTGCTACTATTTGCAACTGCAAATTTAATACAGTAGTTGATATACGTACAAGAACATTTTCTTCTGCAACTTTAACGCATTCTTTAGGATTACTCGAATTGGCCATTATCTGAGACAATATTTACAAATGCGATTTATTCACTTTATTGATTCCGTTACAATACTGTATATTTTATACAAATAAATGAAAGTTAAAGCATACAGTAAAATCTTTTTTTGAGATGATATCTTAGTAATTTTAAGTTGTAGAAGTCTGTAACTTACTTGTATATGATTATAAATAAGAGATATTCATGCAGAACTCTTATTTATATATGTTCCAGGCTTAAATATTATTAAAAGCTGAATAAACATAAATTACTGCATGAAAGAATGGTTTACTTTTACTCTGCTTTAATACAATTTAAACATTTAATATATAGATGACAAGCAATAAAACCTGTATTGCAATTACAACTTTATAAGCCATTTTATGCTTACTGTATGTTTAAAGATACACATTTATATTTCCGGATTGTTGCATACGATAAAGTCCGAAGATTTTCTTAGATAACTCTTTCACCATAAATATATTTCAAATGGAGCAATTATTTTGTTCGCCTCAGTTATTTTTAATCTTATTAAAGATCCATAGAAGCTTTATGTATCACAATTGCACAATGTTTAACAAGAGAAACATAACAATACTGATTCTTTTCTAGGCGGAGGCGCAGAAAAGACATAGAGGTTAACTTTGTTATTTTAATACCTTCACTGCGGCTCACACGCCAGGTGCGTACGGTTCCGTTAGTGGGTGCATTTCGCGCCATTAAGAATTCATAAACTTGAATATTTTCGCGCTGACGTTGATTTTGACGTTCGTTGTTAGATGGTATCAGCAGTATTATTCAAAGCGCGCTACAATATGAAATTAATTAATTTAATTTAGAATTAATTCATGTAATTTAGTTTTAATTTATAAAACTTGTTCATAATATCAAAAACTAAAAGTACATAGATGCGGCTAATTAAAACTGAGCACACAATTAGAAATTCAAGGCTTGAACAATGTTTTCAGCTTATTAAGTTAATTATATACTTTACAATAATATGCTGTGTATTATTATTATTCATTTATTTAACGAGATAATTCTTTTAAATTATAAAAATTTTACAACAGAGAAAATCCGAGAAAAATGGTTACTATTTTACGGATTAAACATTGAATATCTTGAAAGAGTAAACTGTAGGAGAAAAGGTCATGTAATCAAAGCAGCAATTCTATCGCGAAGGGGTGATAATTTATGCTAATTTTAAGTGCTAATGGATTGACTCTTCAAAACTAAATATTCTCTTAAATGTATTTCTCTTGTATTATAAGATGTATTTCAAATTCTTTGAAATATGATAAATGTGATATTTTTATCTCTAAATACAAGCAAACATTACAATTTAATTAATCGAAGCTTAAATCTTGTGACAAAAATGCATTGCGTAAATGCGTTTTTTAATCATTTTTGTAAGTATTTGTTGTGAAAAAAAATGTATTCAAAAAAAAATTATGTAGTATTATTTTGCAACATTTTAAGAAAACATATTTTATCCTCGTACAACATCTGAAACAAACAGAAAGTCTTCATGTACCTTGATTCAAAATAGAAGTGATTTAAGCACATGTGTAAGAAAATTATGATCGAATCTCGTACAAAGTTGTTAAGTAATCACGGTGATTAGTTTGGACAAGATAGCCTAAACCGTTAGGTAAAAACAGCGAAACGATAGAAAGGAGAGTAGCTCTCTCCGTTCTCCAGAACAATCTATACCTGAAGCGACGCTACGCTTTGCCAGCAGATCATCAACAATTTTATTAAGAAACTATCTACTTTTACTAGTTCACACTAAAGGACTACTTTGCGCCATGAACAACCTGATACGTCTCGATAAACCGGAGCAGTGAGTATCAAATATGCCACTTCATAACTAATCGGGTCACTGTTGTCCTAAGAATGGGAACACGTGTCTTTCAATTAAAAACGTGAACAAAACAAACAAATTCCTTCGTATATCGATCGAATTTTTCAAATACCAGTTCACAATTTTCTACAGAAATGCCGAAGTATATTTTTCATTTATGAGAGATTTTTTTATTGGTAAAGTAAATCATTTAGAGATGTGACTACATATTCTTAGTTTAATTACTTTATCGTAAAAATTTAACATGGTTCATTTTACAAAATGACTTTGGGTCAAGAATGTAAAAACCTTTTTTTAATATTCAACAGTGAATTTTGTTGCTTTACTACATAAAGTAAATTAATATTGATATAAGTAACATTTGTCTGTCTCTTTAAAACATTGCAAGTTTGCAACATTATATCATTTTTTATTAACATTATTTTAAAACAGAAGGTGTTAAATAAAGATCTTAAATTTTATTTGTGAAGTTAACATGAATGGCGTATAAAAGTATCAATATTTAAATTTTAAAAACGAGTTTACAAATATCTTCGAATATATTTTCGCCCGAAGTCTAATTATTTCCGAGCATCTTTTCTTCTTGAGAATTTGAATTTGAATATTATTAAAATAATGGCGACCGTGCGTAACAAAATGAAAAGATTAGAAAGAATCGATGTCAACTATCAGGAAGCCGTCGAAGTTTGTATGTTGTTGATTGTCTGATAATGAAAATGATAATCTCTCAGGTTATCAGAAGCCGTCAAGCTTTCAGATAATTACAATGGACAATGATATAGTCCAAGCAACTGGAAGACCGACATTCTTCAGCTACGGGGTCACGCGTGTTCATTCCATTTGCACAATCATCGGTGGAAATTAAGCGAAGGAAGAGACTAGCCAATTACGACGATTAATTGATATAAGGTTAGTGACTGTGTAAAAGAAAATTACTCGGGTCATCGTAAACTCCATTTAGAGATTTTTACCGCCATATTGGACACAGTCGTGCGTAACTGGCCACGGAATATTATAAATTATTAAAAAGGTCTATCAGAGCTTGCATTTGTTTTCAGTTAACGATAAAGCCTTCATTTTTAAGATTTTATTGATAATAACATCTTAATTTTATTCATAATAAAAAGTTGTATATTAGTATTAAAATAGTTTTATTCAGAATAAAAAACCTTTGTTTTCTCTTAAACATAAGGTATTGATAATCATTAGTGATTTTTAGTAACTAGACGACTACTAGTGTCGAATAATTATTAGGTAATGATTACTAGTAACTAGTAGTAACTACATGATGAGTACTAGTAACTAGCAGTAGTTATATGACGATTACTAGTGACTAGTAGTAGTTATATGATGATTACTAGTAACTAGTGATAGTTATATGTTTATTACTAGTAACTAGTAACTTAAGTAACTAGTAGTTATTATTACTAGTGGCTAGTAATTATTACATAACTGTTAGTAACTAGTAGTAACTATATGATGAGTACTAGTAACTAGTGATAGCTATATGTTTATTACTAGTAACTAGTAACTTAAGTAACTAATAGTTATTATTACTAGTGGCTAGTAATTATTACATAACTGCTAATAACTAGTAGTAACTATATGATAAGTACTAGTAACTAGTGATAGCTATATGTTTATTACTAGTAACTAGTAATTTAAGTAACTAGTAGTTATTATTATTAGTGGCTAGTAATTATTACATAACTGCTAATAACTAGTAGTAACTATATGATGAGTACTAGTAACTAGTGATAGCTATATGTTTATTACTAGTAACTAGTAACTTAAGTAACTAATAGTTATTATTACTAGTGGCTAGTAATTATTACATAACTGCTAATAACTAGTAGTAACTATATGATAAGTACTAGTAACTAGTGATAGCTATATGTTTATTACTAGTAACTAGTAATTTAAGTAACTAGTAGTTATTATTACTAGTGGCTAGTAATTATTACATAACTGCTAGTAACTAGTAGTAACTACATGATGAGTACTAGTAACTAGCAGTAGTTATATGACGATTACTAGTGACTAGTAGTAGTTATATGATGATTACTAGTAACTAGTGATAGCTATATGTTTATTACTAGTAACTAGTAACTTAAGTAACTAGTAGTTATTATTACTAGTGGCTAGTAATTATTACATAACTGTTAGTAACTAGTAGTAACTATATGATGAGTACTAGTAACTAGTGATAGCTATATGTTTATTACTAGTAACTAGTAACTTAAGTAACTAATAGTTATTATTACTAGTGGCTAGTAATTATTACATAACTGCTAATAACTAGTAGTAACTATATGATAAGTACTAGTAACTAGTGATAGCTATATGTTTATTACTAGTAACTAGTAATTTAAGTAACTAGTAGTTATTATTATTAGTGGCTAGTAATTATTACATAACTGCTAATAACTAGTAGTAACTATATGATGAGTACTAGTAACTAGTGATAGCTATATGTTTATTACTAGTAACTAGTAACTTAAGTAACTAATAGTTATTATTACTAGTGGCTAGTAATTATTACATAACTGCTAATAACTAGTAGTAACTATATGATAAGTACTAGTAACTAGTGATAGCTATATGTTTATTACTAGTAACTAGTAATTTAAGTAACTAGTAGTTATTATTACTAGTGGCTAGTAATTATTACATAACTGCTAGTAACTAGTAGTAACTACATGATGAGTACTAGTAACTAGCAGTAGTTATATGACGATTACTAGTGACTAGTAGTAGTTATATGATGATTACTAGTAACTAGTGATAGCTATATGTTTATTACTAGTAACTAGTAACTTAAGTAACTAGTAGTTATTATTACTAGTGGCTAGTAATTATTACATAACTGTTAGTAACTAGTAGTAACTATATGATGAGTACTAGTAACTAGTGATAGCTATATGTTTATTACTAGTAACTAGTAACTTAAGTAACTAATAGTTATTATTACTAGTGGCTAGTAATTATTACATAACTGCTAATAACTAGTAGTAACTATATGATAAGTACTAGTAACTAGTGATAGCTATATGTTTATTACTAGTAACTAGTAATTTAAGTAACTAGTAGTTATTATTATTAGTGGCTAGTAATTATTACATAACTGCTAATAACTAGTAGTAACTATATGATGAGTACTAGTAACTAGTGATAGCTATATGTTTATTACTAGTAACTAGTAACTTAAGTAACTAATAGTTATTATTACTAGTGGCTAGTAATTATTACATAACTGCTAATAACTAGTAGTAACTATATGATAAGTACTAGTAACTAGTGATAGCTATATGTTTATTACTAGTAACTAGTAATTTAAGTAACTAGTAGTTATTATTACTAGTGGCTAGTAATTATTACATAACTGCTAGTAACTAGTAGTAACTATATGATGAGTACTAGTAACTAGTGACAGCTATATGTTTATTACTAGTAACTAGTAACTTAAGTAACTAGTAGTTATTATTACTAGTGGCTAGTAATTATTACATAACTGCTAGTAACTAGTAGTAACTATATGATGAGTACTAGTAACTAGTGATAGCTATATGTTTATTACTAGTAACTAGTAACTTAAGTAACTAGTAGTTATTATAACTAGTGGCTAGTAATTATTACATAACCGCTAGTAAACTAGCTAAATGATGATCATTAATGAGTAGTAAATAATTAGATGACTAGAAGTAATTAGATGATGATTTCCAGTAACCAGTAACAATAAGGATGTTTTAACAAAGTGGTTTCAAGACGACAATAATGATCGTCGAAGCGGACATTTGAAAGTTCAAAGGCTATTATGGTGACCGGATGTTCGCAACTAACTCTCTGATGGCCCCCACATTTAATACACCTATCCTCGATACATACACGTATATAACTTTAAAGTGTGTCACTAACTTGTATGCGATTCTGTAGTTGATGATGAATGACACGTCTGATGGACCGTGTGAATATTTGCGACTTTTCATTGCACCTGTTGGTACATACCTATTTTATGTGTGCAACGGTTTCTTTGGAAAAAACACTGCGGATTTTTTCAAACAAATGCTGAGTAGGAATAAACTTTAACTTCCATCACGTGAATTAACACTTTGATGGTCTCTTACTACTTTCTATTTATTCTTTTAATTCTTTATTATTCTTTTTATTTATTTGTTTATTTTTTACTACCTTTATTTCTTCAGATGCTAATTACAATATAAAAATTAATAATTAAATGATTCTCAGTAATCTCTAATAAGTACAACCTATACGTAAAATTGCAAGGATTAAATTTCACAAAATACGCACATAACATGTATACAGTGTTAAAATTGAACTAGGGACCTCGTATATTATATCTTTCTGTAAAAAAGTTGAAATAGTATTAATACAGTGTATAATAAAATTAATAATGCTCCAGAAGAAAACTTAACTGACTGTTTGACCAATATATTACGAAATTTCAGAAATTCATGACGTCGTATAATATTTTTTAAAACAAAGAACGATAAGATGCACGAGCAACGTGATAAAGTTGATCAAGGACATGTATCTTAAGTAAAAGATTGTAAGAAAAATCATGAAAATTTATTCGCGACACAAATTTCGGCGAGAAAATATTATCGTGCCATTTTGCACTCGAAAGATGTTCCGATAAAAAAAACCTATTTGCTTAGATTAAATATAATCATTGATAAATCTCCGATAAGGTAGCAATTACAATTATCATTCTAATGAAATTATTTCGGACGTTTGTAGAATTGTACTAGAAATATGATTTATATAATAAATCCAACGAGCGTAGTAAATCAAAGAGATTGTAGAATTATAGTGAGAATACAGTTGATATAACAAATAAAAAGATTGAACTAATATATTGGGGATTCAGAGCTATTGGAATTTAGAGATACGACAATCTCTGAATTTAGGGATTTATGGAGATTTGGAGATGTAGAGATTTGTGTGCGTAGAGATTTAGAGATGTAACGAATTAGGTGTGTAGAGATTTGGGGATATAGGGAATTCGGGGAGTAGAAATTTGGGAATATAGAAATTTGGGGATAGAAGGATTTGTGTACGTAGAGATTTAGGTATATAGGGATTTTCGTTCGTAGAAATTTGGGATATGGGGAATTTGTGGTGTAGAGATTTGGGGATATAGTGATTTTGATTTGTAGAGATTTGGGGATATAGGGATTTGGATATGTAAAGATTTGGGGATATAGGGATTTGGGTTTGTAGAGATTTGAGAATATAGGGATTTCGGGGCATAGAAATTCGGGAATGTAGAAATTTGGGGTATAGGGATTTGGTTGTGTGGAGATTTGAGAATATAGGGATTTCGGGGTGTAGAAATTTGGGAATGTAGAAATTTGGGGATAGAAGGATTTGTGTACGTAGAGATTTAGGTATATAGGGATTTTCGTTCGTAGAAATTCGGGATATGGGGAATTTGTGGTGTAGAGATTTGGGGATATAGTGATTTTGATTTGTAGAGATTTGGGGATATAGTGATTTTGATTTGTAGAGATTTGGGGATATAGGGATTTGGATATGTAAAGATTTGGGGATATAGGGATTTGGGTTTGTAGAGATTTGAGAATATAGGGATTTCGGGGTGTAGAAATTCGGGAATGTAGAAATTTGGGGTATAGGGATTTGGTGGTGTAGAGATTTGAGAATATAGGGATTTCGGGGTGTAGAAATTTGGGAATGTAGAAATTTGGGCATAGAAGGATTTGTGTACGTAGAGATTTAGGTATATAGGGATTTTCGTTCGTAGAAATTCGGGATATGGAGAATTTGTGGTGTAGAGATTTGGGGATATAGTGATTTTGATTTGCAGAGATTTGGGGATATAGGGATTTGGATATGTAAAGAATTGGGGATATAGGGATTTGGGTTTGTAGAGATTTGAGAATATAGGGATTTCGGGGCGTAGAAATTCAGGAATGTAAAAACTTGGGGTATAGGGATTTGGCGGTGTAGAAATTTGGGGATATAGGGATTTAAGTATGTAGAGATTTGTAAATATAGGGATTTCGGGACATATAAATTCGGGAATGTAGAAACTTGGGTATAGGGATTTGGTGGTGTAGAAATTTGGGGATATAAGGATTTAGGTTTGTAGAGATTTGAAGATATAAGGATTTAGGAATATAGGGGTTTATATATGTAGAGATTTGAGAATATAGGGATTTCGGGACATATAAATTCGGGAATGTAGAAACTTGGGTATAGGGATTTGGTGGTGTAGAAATTTAGGGATATAGGGATTTATATATGTAGAGATTTGAGAATATAGGGATTTGGGAGCATAGAAATTCAGGAATGTAGAAATTTGGGGTATATGGATTTGTTGGTGTAGAAATTTAGGGATATAGGAATTTATATATGTAGAGATTTGAGAATATAGGGATTTGGGAGCATAGAAATTCGGAAATGTAAAAATTCGGGATATAGGGTTTTGGTGATGTATAAATTTAGGGATATAAGGATTTGAATTTGCAGAGATTTGAGGATATAAGGATTTGGGAATATAGGGATTGTGATATGTAGAAAATTGGGAATATATGGATCTCAAAGGAAAGAGTTTTAGGAATATAGAGATGTGGAGATATAAGGATTTATATGTATAGAGATTTGGGGACATAGGAATTTAGGTGCGTTAAAATTCCGGAATATAGACGGAACCTAATCTATTAATACAGAAATTTTCCAAAAATAAATAAATATATAGAGAATATAAAAAAATACTCTCAAACACCCATATTTTGTTTTCGTACCATAAAAAGTTCCACATAACTATTTATAAATGAGTGATGAAGAGTTTTGCATATCATATTATTTACTGATAAGCAGATAATATGATGAATGAAATATGAATAAGGCTGTTTGACCAGTTGTCACACAGGTATAAAAGGAACAACGGAATACATAATTCATTCAAATTGAACTGTACAGATTAGTTCTCGGGACACGTCAGTGAAAGTTAACAAAGAAATGACTGGCAGGGATGACTGGCCAGAACAAATTTTGACAAACAATGTTTCGCTCGAGGAAATGGAAATCTAACATAATAAACTTCTTATCTTGTCATTGTGGTTCTAAACTTTTGGTTTGATAATTCGAATAAATACATGCATTGTCGATACACGCATATATGCAATATATTTAAGTTCATTTACAATCTGTAATTAACAATTACGTATAATTTAACGAAGCAATGTATGTTTGTTAGTCATTTGTAACTAAATGTTTCTTAAGTAATCAATTAACTTATAAATTGATTATTATCAACGCTGTAATTTTTTCCGAATTTCTATTTCAAATTCAAATTCAAACAAGAATGTAGACACAGTTATTTATAGAGATAACGTGAAACATTTAATCTGTTTTCAACAAGTTTCTGTGCAAATGCTACGAAGGAGATTACTACTAGTTTTGCTGATAAGATTGCATTATTCCTTGAATTTTGCAATAATTTTTAATAATATGTTTGATGTGATTTATGTTTAATATAATTTTGACGATCGTTTTTTTTTTTTAAGACGATGAGGGAAGTCAATTTCGTAATTTTATTATTTTCTAATTTTATAGTGTTTGATTCTGTGGTTTCTAGTTTTCTAGTTTCAGTTAAAAAAATTTTTTTTTCTAGTCTTTTTTTCCAGTTTTCTAGTTTTCTAAATTTTTCAATTTTTCCAATTTTCATTATCCATTGTTCATATTTTCTAATTCCCATTGCTCCAAATTTCCAATTTTCTATTTTCTAAATCCCAAATTTCCAAATCCTCAGTTTTTCAAATACCTACATTTTCAAAATCTCAAACTTCAAATCCCTACATTCCCGATCTTTCAAATCCTCGAATTTCAAAATTTCCAATTCTCAAAATTTTCAAATTTCTCTAAGTACCAAATTCCTAAATCCTCCACTTTCCAAATTCTAAACTATACAAACCAACAAATTTGTAAATTTTCAAATGTACAAACTAACACGTTTCTAATTTCGAAAAAATAAAATATTCGTAAATTCTTAAAATAAAAAATGTACCAATCAAAAATTGACCTCCAACACCGTCGCTGTTCAACCATACCCGTTATTTTTCGGTAACTCTAAAAATACTATGAGTCTAATTGTTTTGCTTGTTATGGTGATTCATAGATGGTCAAAGACGAGTCCGAAAGAACAATAGATCGTTGAATTTTATGGAGTAACAAGGTAGCGCTAGTCTGGAAAGGACTTATCGAGATACTTTGTGAGTGAATACTGTATATATGCTATATATCATGTTGACGAGCAATCCGAGTTCACGAGCTTGCTGTTAGTAGCATCCTCGTCAATATAGTTTTGTCTGTTGAACCGTTTCGTTCGCGTTGTCTCCTCTTCGCCTCGTGACGCCACGTTATCCAACCTTCTACTAAAAACACACATTGTAACTCTCTGTTATATCATTTAATTCAAACATATACAAGTTTCACAGACAAAAAAAAATGTATAGAAAAGGAGATTGAAATTTGAAGATGGAAGTGTCAAGTTCATTTGTGACTGTCTCTGCAACGAAGTGACAATCCTGCAGGTGCGCTAATCTCTTCAAGTATACTAAACTACTAAAATGTCATAGGATATCTATATTTTTTGTTTGATAATGTATTTGTAAATATGTATTATAGTGTACATATATGTTTTGATCATTCGAACATGTGCAGTGTTGTGAAAGTGGTATGGATGTGGAAATTTGGGAATGTGAGAGGTTGGGATGTTGTAATTTGGGAGTAGTATTTTATTTATTATGATTTAGGGATGTAGTAATTTAGGAACATAATTTTGGGATATGACAATTACGTTATAATTTTGGGGATGTAGTAATTTAGGAATATAACAGTTTGAGGATCTAGTAATTTGAGGATATGGCAATTTGGATTTGAGGAAGTAATAATTTAGGGATATGACAATTTGGGGAAGTAGTAATTTAGGGATATGACAATATACATTAATATTAATTTGGGGATGTAGTGATTTGGGGATATGTCAATTTTGGAATGTAGTAATTTAGAGACATAACAATTTAGGGATATGACAATGTACATTAATATGAATTTGGGGATATGTCAGTTTTGGAATGTAGTAATTTAGGGACACAACAATTTAGGGATATGACAATATAGATTAGTCCTAATTTAGGGATATGACAATTTGGGGAAATAGTAATTTAGGGATATGACAATTTGGGGAAATAGTAATTTAGGGATATGACAATTTGGGGATATGCCAATTTAGGATTGCAGTAATTTGGAGACATGACAATTTAGGGACATAACAATTTAGGGATATGACAATATACATTAATATTAATTTGGGGATGTAGTGATTTGGGGATATGTCAATTTTGGAATGTAGTAATTTAGAGACATAACAATTTAGGGATATGACAATATACATTAATATTAATTTGGGGATATGTCAATTTTGGAATGTAGTAATTTAGGGACATAACAATTTAAGGATATGACAATATAGATTAGTACTAATTTAGGGATATGACAATTTGGGGAAGTAGTAAATTAGGGATATGACAGTTTGGGGATATGACAATTTAGGATTGCAGTAATTTGGAGTCATGACAATTTAGGGATATGACAATATACATTAATATTAATTTGGGGATGTAGTGGTTTGGGGATATGTCAATTTTGGAATGTAGTAATTTAGGGACATAACAATTTTGGGATATGACAATATAGATTAGTACTAATTTAGGGATATGACAATATAGATTAGTCCTAATTTAGGGATATGACAATATACATTAATATTAATTTGGGGATGTAGTGATTTGGGGATATGTCAATTTTGGAATGTAGTAATTTAGAGACATAACAATTTAGGGATATGACAATATACATTAATATTAATTTGGGGATATGTCAATTTTGGAATGTAGTAATTTAGGGACATAACAATTTAGGAATATGACAATATAGATTAGTCCTAATTTAGGAATATGTCAATTTGGGGAAGTAGTAAATTAGGGATATGACAATTTGGGGATATGCCAATTTAGGATTGCAGTAATTTGGAGACATGACAATTTAGGGATATGACAATATACATTAATATTAATTTGGGGATGTAGTGATTTGGGGATATGTCAATTTTGGAATGTAGTAATTTAGGCACATAACAATTTAGGGATATGACAATATAGATTAGTACTAATTTAGGGATATGCCAATTTGGGGAAGTAGTAAATTAGGGATATGACAATTTGGGGATATGCCAATTTAGGATTGCAGTAATTTGGAGACATGACAATTTAGGGATATGACAATATACATTAATATTAATTTGGGGATGTAGTGATTTGGGGATATGTCAATTTTGGAATGTAGTAATTTAGGGACATAACAATTTAGGGATATGACAATATAGATTAGTACTAATTTAGGGATATGACAATTTGGGGAAATAGTAATTTAGGGATATGACAATTTGGGGATATGCCAATTTAGGATTGCAGTAATTTGGAGACATGACAATTTAGGGACATAACAATTTAGGGATATGACAATATACATTAATATTAATTTGGGGATATGTCAATTTTGGAATGTAGTAATTTAGGGACATAACAATTTAGGAATATGACAATATAGATTAGTCCTAATTTAGGAATATGTCAATTTGGGGAAGTAGTAAATTAGGGATATGACAATTTGGGGATATGCCAATTTAGGATTGCAGTAATTTGGAGACATGACAATTTAGGGATATGACAATATACATTAATATTAATTTGGGGATGTAGTGATTTGGGGATATGTCAATTTTGGAATCTAGTAATTTAGGGACATAACAATTTAGGGATATGACAATATAGATTAGTACTAATTTAGGGATATGACAATTTGGGGAAATAGTAAATTAGGGATATGACAATTTGGGGATATGCCAATTTAGGATTGCAGTAATTTGGAGACATGACAATTTAGGGATATGACAATATACATTAATATTAATTTGGGGATGTAGTGATTTGGGGATATGTCAATTTTGGAATGTAGTAATTTAGGGACATAACAATTTAGGGATATGACAATATAGATTAGTACTAATTTAGGGATATGACAATTTGGGGAAATAGTAATTTAGGGATATGACAATTTGGGGATATGCCAATTTAGGATTGCAGTAATTTGGAGACATGACAATTTAGGGACATAACAATTTAGGGATATGACAATATACATTAATATTAATTTGGGGATATGTCAATTTTGGAATGTAGTAATTTAGGGACATAACAATTTAGGAATATGACAATATAGATTAGTCCTAATTTAGGAATATGTCAATTTGGGGAAGTAGTAAATTAGGGATATGACAATTTGGGGATATGCCAATTTAGGATTGCAGTAATTTGGAGACATGACAATTTAGGGATATGACAATATACATTAATATTAATTTGGGGATGTAGTGATTTGGGGATATGTCAATTTTGGAATCTAGTAATTTAGGGACATAACAATTTAGGGATATGACAATATAGATTAGTACTAATTTAGGGATATGACAATTTGGGGAAATAGTAAATTAGGGATATGCCAATTTGGGGATATGCCAATTTAGGATTGCAGTAATTTGGAGACATGACAATTTAGGGACATAACAATTTAGGGATATGACAATATACATTAATATTAATTTGGGGATATGTCAATTTTGGAATGTAGTAATTTAGGGACACAACAATTTAGGGATATGACAATATAGATTAGTATTAATTTAGGGATGTAGTGATTTGGGGAAGTAGTAAATTAGGGATATGACAGTTTGGGGATATGACAATTTAGGATTGCAGTAATTTGGAGACATGACAATTTAGGGATATGACAATATACATTAATATTAATTTGGGGATGTAGTGATTTGGGGATATGTCAATTTTGAAATGTAGTAATTTAGGGACACAACAATTTAGGGATATGACAATATAGATTAGTACTAATTTAGGGATGTAGTGATTTGGGGATATACTGATTTTGGAATATAGTAATTTAGGGACATAACAATCTAGGGATATGCCAATTAGGATACATGACATTTTGGGGATATAGTAATTTGAGAATATAACAGTTTGAGGATCTAGTAATTTGAGGATATGACAATTTGGATTAATAGTAATTTAGGGATATGACAATTTGGATTAGTAGTGATTCGGGGATATGCCAATTTTGGGTAGTAGTAATTTAGGGATATAATAATTTGGGAATATGACAATGTAGAAATATAGTAATTTGAGTATATAGCAATTTAGGATAGTAGTCATTTTGCGATATACCAATATAGGGTTATAACAATTTAAAAATATAACAACTTGGGGATTTAAGAATTTGTGATCTAGAAAACTTTGAAACTCTAAAATTGGAAATATTGGAGATTTATATAATTTTGAAATTTTAAATCTTTTGAATAATTTAAAGAATATTTAAAAATTTGTGAATGCAGGAATTTCAGGAATTGAAAAATTATTAAATTTGACAACTTTCCCAAGTTCCTACAAGTCAATAAATTAAAAAAGTAGCGATGGTCGTCGAATGTGACCCACAAATCACCACTTATCATTCATTATTAAATATTATATAGTTAATTCTATATCATTTTCTTTAAACTCATTCATAGAAGTATCAGTTAGAGAATCAGGTAGAGGGCGTAAAAAATAGATTCGGCTGGTATCATATAGATTATCAATCCGGTCTTGGTTTATGATTTATGGTCCACCCAAGCATGGATTAAGGGGGGCAAGGGGGGCTACGGAGACTACAACCCCGTGATTCACCTTCTAGGGGCCCTCGTTATTCAATTCTCATTTTACATATTTTTATTATTAGACAGAAAATATTCTTCACCTATTATTATTTTAACTTTGTGGTTATTCTAGCTATTATGCAACGATTGTTATTAAAATATAGCTGAAACAGAAAAAGTTCCTGTTGGAAATTTTTAAATTGATTATATTGCAATTTATTCCATTATGTTTATAGACGTTTTACGTCTTCATTTAATATTTTACATTGTTATGCTGTAGTCATACCCAAACATTTCTAAATTCCTAAGTTTCGAATTTTTTAATTTTCAACTTCCTAAAATTATAGAATTTTCAAATCCCCAAATTCTTTAATCTCCATTCGTAAATTCGTAGATTCCTAAATTCCTAAATTCATAAGTTCCTAAGTTCGTAAATTCGTAAATTCGTAAATTCGTAAATTCGTAAATTCGTAAATTCGTAAATTCGTAAATTCGTAAATTCTTAAATTCCTAAATTTCTAAATTCCAATGTTCCTACATTCCTAAGTTCCTAAATTCTTAAATTCCTAAATTCCTAAATTCCTAAATTTCTAAATTCCGAAATTCCGAAATTCCAAAATTCCTAAATTTCTAAATTCGTAAGTTCCTAAATTTCTAAATTCCTAAATTCCTAAATTTCTAAATTTCTGATTCCCTAAATTTCTAAATTTCTAAATTCTTAAATTCCTAAATTCCCAAATCCCTAAATTCCTAAGTTCCTAAATTCCTAAGTTCCTAAATTCCCAAGTTCCTAAATTCCCAAGTTCCTAAATTCATAAGTTTCTAATTTCTTAAATTCCTATATTCCAAAATTCCAATATTCCAAATTTCCTAAATTCTTACACCACAAAATTCCTAAATTCCTTAACCCCTAAATTTCCAAAACTCCAAATTCCACTTCCTCAAATTCTCACATCCCTAAATTCCCGAACCCATAAACCTAAGTGCACCTACCAATACACCATACGCTCACATACTTACGCAATCCACACACAAGTATCGACACGTTTGCTACCGGCAGTCAATTTAGAAATTCGTCCACAATCAATCACTTTCTCTATTACAAATTAACATGTGATGAAACCATATAATTTTATACTACTTCTACTTGACCTACACAAAATTGTTTTTATAATTACATAATAGAATCTGATTTTCACGCGTACTATCGTCTATAAAACGATTAATTATTTTACCATGTGACATATCAAGGTTAAATTAGATTTTCACGCATTATATCACCTACAGAATGATTAATTATTTTCCCACCTGGCAAAATAACAGTCAAATTTGATTGCTACAAATTTACCTATAAAACGATTAATTATTTTCCCACGTGACAAATTAACAATGTTAATTTCGATCTTCATACATTATATCACTTACAAAACGATTAATTATTTTTCCACCTGGCAAAATAACAGTCAAATTTGATTCTTACAAATTTACCTATAAAACGATTAATTATTTTCCCATGTGACAAATCAAGGTTAAATTAGATTTTCATGCATTGTATCACCTACAAAATGATTAATTATTTTCCGACATGGCAAAATAACAGTGTCAAATTTTATTACCTATAAAACGATTAATTATTTTCCCACGTGACAAATTAATTTCGATTTCCATACATTATATCACTTACAAAACGATTAATTATTTTTCCACATGGCAAAATAACAGGGTAAAATTTGATTGTTACGCATTCTATCACCTATAAAACGATTAATTATTGTCCCACGTGGAAAATGAACAAGGTTAAATTAAATTTTCATGCATTACATCACCTACAAAACGATTAATTATTTTTCCACATGGCAAAATAACAGGGTAAAATTTGATTGTTACGCATTCTATCACCTATAAAACGATTAATTATTTTCCCATGTGACATATCAAGGTTAAATTAGATTTTCACGCATTATATCACCTACAGAATGATTAATTATTTTCCCAGATGGTACAATAACAGTGTAAAATTTAATTGTTACACATTCTACTATTCACATCTATTATTCACATTCTATATTAATTATTTAACGCTAGTATCGAACGCGTTATCCAGGGTCCCAAAAAATTGAATACGGTCGTGTGTCCACCCCATACCTGCATCCGGTCTCCAAATACCGCATCTCTAACATGTTTTATTCGACTTCGGAAACGTCGTATCGTTGCCTAGATGTTCATCCCTGGTTCCACAAACTGTGTCAATCGAATATGAACATATTTATTTCCATCGTTGGCGATAATAGTGCGGTACACGTTGTTGTTCGTTTTCTGTATCGCTCGAGCGACAGCCACATCCGCCAGCTGAATCGCGTTTCTTCTGCCATTTCGATAGTGTCACTCGGCTGTTACATCTTGTCGAGGTTGTCGGGGATGCCTTATCAAGTAAACAACGTTCATATTTATATCAACCTGTTTCTATGGTAAGATGAAAAGTGTTACGAAGTACAGTGCGTGATGTTACGGTGACTGACATTAGCTTGGTGTTCGTGCGTGTGAAGTAATTTTCGGTCAGATGCAATGTGATCATCTAAGTGTACAGATTCTCGATTCAATATTCATTTTTTAATATCGGGGTAATTGTAAAGTGAATTGGATTGGATTTGTCATTAAATTCGAGACCTTTTGTGCTGTTTGTTTTAACGCTGGAACTATCAAATGTTTTATAAATTTTATACTTCGAATTATAAAATTTGTTAACGCGGCTTTTTTCAAATATGTGTTGATTTTTATCAAGATAAAGAATTAACCTGTATATTGGTTTATCGTTTGTTTATTTATGACTTCATTTTTCATTTTGAAGTATACATGCGATAAGTTTAGCGTTAAATATCCTTGGATTCTAGCCTAGAGATAGACACCGGTGTAGCTGTGGTAGGGATTGACCCCACCATTGCAGAAATCATTGTCATATTGATATTTCCAGATTTCAAGATTTGGAAATTTGGGAATTTAGGAATTAGACAATTTTTTCATTTGGAGATTTGGGAAATTGGGAATTATGACTTTTAAATTTGTAAACTAAGGATTTGAAAATGTTGAAAGGTTAAAATTTGAGCGTTTGTAAGTTTCTGAGGTTAGAAATTTGACGATTTGAGAACTTGAAAATCTTAGAATTTGGAAGCTTGAGAGTTTAAGCTGTGAGACTTTGAGAATTTGAAAATTTTAAAGTCTATAAAGTTGTAAATTTGCACATTATAGAACTTGAAAATGTGAAAATTAGCAATTTAAAAAATGTTTAAAAATAAGAATCAGAGATTTTAAGAATGTGGTGGAAAATTTGAAAATTTCGATGTATGAATATTTCAGAAATTAGAATTTCTAGAATTTTTTAGTAAGGAAATTTGATAGTTTGGAAACTTGAGCAATTGAAAGTTTCAATATTTTGAAATTTTATCACTCGAAAAATTCTTCAAATTGATTAACTGGTCAATTAATTAATTGAAAATTAAAAAGATTGATTAATTGATTAATCACTTAACTAAAAATGTAAAAAATTGTTTAATTAACTAATTGAAAATTATAAAAAAATTGATCAATTAATTATTTGAAAATTACGAAAATGGATTAATTCCTTAATTAACTAATTCAGAATTAACAGAAAGGACTAATCGGTTAATCACTTAACTGCAAACATAAAAAATTGATTAATTAACCAATAAAGTGATACAAAATTGATTAATTGACTAACTCAAAAATACAAAATATAGATTAATTCTTAATTAACTAATTAAAAATTAGAAGAATTGATTAATTATTTAAGTAATGAATTGTGTATACAAAAAATTGAAATTCAGCGAGTCAAAAAATTGAAAAATTGAAAATCAAAACATTAAAAATTTATATACCTTAAAACAAAAAAGTGTATTGTTTCCCCAAAACCGCAATCGATTAGAATTCGATCAACAAAATCATTTTTCGGTGTTGTAATTTTTGTCGTATCGACTGTTTGATGGAAATGTAGTTTGTAGCGGAGTTACGTGGTGTTTCATGCTTGTGACGAGACCCATTATGATGAATTCATGCTTCACGCTTCGTAAATTTGTGATAGGCCATTTGAACAACGATGAAAACGTTGATTATGGTATATTATTGTAACCGTGGGTGATGTTCTCAAACGTAAACGAAGTTACGTCAACGTACGTTGCTTAACATTGATCCTATTTGTACTCTCATAATTCAACGAACAAATAAGATGGCTTTGTTTAAATTCTCTCATTATTACAGTACTCATTTTATTTTAATTAATATATTTGTTATTTTATAATAATTTTGTATTGGATTTGCCAAAAAGTTATTTCTTTTTTATCAGTAGATGACATTTATTCAATTTTTGTATTATACTTTCATTTTTCATTTTATACTTTCGTTACTTTCAAATTCTTGTAGATGTTGCAGTACTTATAATAAATATTGCAACTGATCCTCGTTTTTAGATAAACATGTATTCAATTTTTCTATCAATACGGCCTCTGCCGTATCTTCATCCTGATTTGTGAATTTTAAATGAAAGTTGTAAGAATTGTCAAGAAATATTGAATCGTTTGTAAGTTGTTAATGATACGGCGGAGGAGTAGCATTGATAGAAGAATTGAACAAATTTTTAACTAAAAACGAGGATCAGTTGCAATTCGTTCCTTTCATGGCTAATTTCAATTTTGGAAAAAGCAAGTAATCGCAAGGAGATAAGTCAGGCGAATATGGAGGATGTTGGAGCACACAGACTTGTTTTTTCGCCAAAAATTCACGAACTGCGACAGTTCTGTGACATGGTGCATTATCATGCAACAGAAACCAACTCCCTGGCGCTCGATATTCGGGCCTCACACGAACGATTCTTTTCCACAAACGTTCCATAACACCCAGATAATATTCGCCATTAACATTTTGTCCCTGTGGAACGAATTCCCGAAGTATAATACCTTTAGAATCGTTTAGAATTTAGAAAAACCCAAAACCTGGCTTTGGGTCGTCTTCCAAAGTATCACGACCATCCTGGAATCGCTTATACCACTCGAACACACGTGTACGGGATAAATAATCGTCGCCATAAACATTTTTCATTAATTCAAATGTTTCTGTAAAAGTTTTACCGAGCTTTACCGAGCAGAATTTAATATTCGCTTTTTGCTCCATCGTGATTTTGTAACACGGTGACAAAAGGTTCTGTCGCTTTAACCGCTATAAGTTTGCAATTCGTTGATCGATTCTAATAATGATTGTTTTGTTTTGTAGGGGAGGAATACTGTTTTCAGATAGCATATTGTTTTAATAGATGGTGCTAGTAGTTTTCCTTGAATTTAAAAAGTTCCGTTACTTTTCAGACATACTGTGTACATTTGTTGCAGGGTCATGGCTGTGAAAGAGTGGTTCAGAAGATTGCAGCCGGTCCAGTTGTACCTAGTCCTGTTCTTTACAACTGCTTTCTTCGTTGTGGAGATCGTTGCCAGCCATGTCACTCACTCGCTGACATTACTTCTCAATGCCTATCACATGCTGTGTAATATCATTGCACTTGCCGGCTGCATCGCGTCGATCAAGGTAAGTTCTACTATTTTTATTATGAATCTTGCTGAATTAATTCTAAAAACCAGTGATTTTACTTCTTTACAACGAAATTGACCTTTATTCTTTAGAAATAGTAATAATAGTAATAGTATTAACAGTAATAGGAGTCCTTAATAATAGTAATAATAATTACTATTAACACTTCAATAGCTGCCTACGCAGTAAAATGTCGCCAAGGGTTGGCAATATTTTTGAAGAATTAATTTAAAAAAACTTTATGTAAATTCACGAAATAATTCAACATGTGCGAACAAACGAAAACAGCAACAATTACGACACATTTAATACAACAAATTTAATATTTTCCTTTGTGTGATAATTATTAAAGCAACTACCTATGTTCATCAATCGTCACACACATGTGTGAGCGGCTATTACAGTATTAATATTAATAATAATAATAATTACTATTAATTGTAATAATAGTATAATAATACTAATAATAACAATAATACTACTTCTAAAAAATAAAGGTCAACCTCGTTTAAAATCAGTAAAATCACTGGTTTTTAGTACAGATCTTTAACAATAGTAATAATAGTAATATTGATCTTCGATAATAGTAGCAATAATAATCGTAATAATACTAACACGTATCTCTGATAATAGTAATAGAAATCTTTAATAATAGAGACTGATAATCGAGTGCTAGTTAAGTTAAACAAATAAATTCTTCAAATAAGAAGAATCGATCTTCCCATTTCAAATTAATTACTGTAACCAATTTATAAAAATTGAACAAGTTTATAAAAATTTACAAGTTCCAAAATTGTAATTAATTTCAAATTTCGCAGTTTAGAAATGTCCGAGTTTTCTGATTTTCAAATTGTGCAATTTAGAAATTTGGAAATGAAATAATTTGTTAATTTAAGAAGCTTAGAAATTGTAGAATTTTAAGAATTATTGAAGCTACAAACTTTGACCTATTGCACGAAAGGATCTCTATATTACCAAGTATAATAATGTTCTACTGCTGCAACCTTGTTTGTGGCAATATAACAACGGTCTACTGCAGTGGTCGGCAACCTTCTTGGAGTTATGAGCCATTTTACACCCGATAAATATTTGTGATAAATTATTTTTTAAGAGAGCCAAATATAAGTACATACATCGGTATGTATTAGAAAAAATAATATAATATCTGCTGTGAAACATGTATTGATTGTGGAATCAAAACATTCTATTTTGCGTAGTAACAGAACATATAAGTCAACGTATTAAAGGAAACGGAAACACTTTTTGGTTTTGAGTGTGGCGTCGGTGAGTGTGGAGAGCAAGGTTAGCTAAAGCTAGGTTTACATGAATGCGATCTGCCACGCATTTTGATGTGTGCGCAGGATTATTATATTTGTTTGGCAATTGTAATATTGCAGTTAATTTTTCAATATGTACTATTAAACTACTCAAGAGCCACAAGTATGAATCTACTGAGCCGCAGGTTGCCGACACCTGGTCTACTGCATTGATTTGTAAAAATTCGAAGTCGCAAATTGAAATATGAAATTTACATAGGAATCTCCTAATATGTATTCTAAATACCTATGTAATCTGTAAAAGATACTTTAAGTGCTACATCTTTGTTGCAATGATTAGAATTCAACAATACATACTAGTCGTGTATTTTTTTAGTATAGCCGTCGTCAAAGTGGAAGCATTTACAGTGGAAACAGTATTTGTAGTTCTGTACATAATTCCTCCATTTGTATAAATGGCGAAGAACGAGGTTCCTCGACATCTTTGTCGACGAAGACTAAGGTAAGAATCAGTTTATTAAAAATATAAATTAATCTTTTAATAATTCTTTTGGAATTATCTCATCATATAGTACTCATAAATTTTTTCAATGTATAATTTATTAATCTCAAGCTTATTAATTTTACATCCTAAAATTACTGTTTACAATTTATTAATTAGTTTGATTTATAAATCCTTAAATTTTCAACTTTTGAATTCCTAAATTTCCAAATCCTTAAGTTTATAAATTTTCAAATTGAAAAGTTACTTAATTCCCATAATTCTAGTATTCTAAATTATTGAATTCTCATAACTGAAAATTTGAAGATTCTCAAATTCCCAAATTTCTGGATTTCTAAATTTTCAAACCCCAATTTTCTGAGTTCTCTACTTTCTAAATTTCTAGGTCTCCAAGTCTCTAAATCCCCAAATTCTAAAATTCTCAAAATCCTAAATTAAGTATATAAAAAATTCCTAAATGTCCACATTCTCAAACTCCAAATTACTAAATATTCAATTCCTATATCTCCATATTCCTAAATATCCAAATTCTAAAATATCAAAATCTCTAAATCTGTAAATTCCTATATATCCAAATCCCTAGATCTCCAAATTCTAAAATATCAAAATTTCTAAATCTCTAAATTCTTAAATATCCAAATACCTAAATCTCCAAATTCTTAAATATCATAATCTCTAAATCTCCAAATTCCTAAATATCCAAATCTCTAAATCACTAAATTCCTAAATACCCAAATCTCCACCTTCAAAAATATCCAAATCCATAAATCCCCTAATTTTTAAATATCCAAATCTCTATATCTCCAAATTCGCAAATTCCTGTATCTTCAGTACCTAAATCATCAAACCCAAAATACCTTTCAAAGCAACATAAATAATGCATGTTCTCACTGCTCAACACAAATAATCCATATCCAAAGAATGATATATATCAAACGAATATTATTTATTTAATTTAACTGATTAGCAATCACGATCGGATAGAAGAATGAAGAATACTTTTGGCTGGGCCAGGATAGATATTGTTACGATGTTAGTCTGCTGCGTTTTGCTGGCGTCATTTTGTTTTTCGTTGCTGGTGGAAGCTTTGCAGACTCTGGTACACATTGATCATCTCGACGAAATGCATCATCCGATGCCGGTTTTAGCGATCGGTGCATCTGGCATTCTTTTGAACGCCTTTTGTTACATACTCATCGGAGGATACACCTTTAATCAGGGAATTGTTTTACACGTTACCATGAACGGAGACGTCATTCTACGGAGGTAATTTTATAAACTTTCAATAAATATTTCAAATTTAAATCATAACAAGGTTCTTTTATAGTTATTATAGAATCATAACAAGTTTCTTTTATAATTATTATAGAAACATAACAAGGTTCTTCTATAGTTATTATAGAATCATAACAAGGTCCTTTTATAGTTATTATAGAATCATAACAAGTTTCTTTTATAATTATTATAGAATTATAACAAGGTTCTTTTATAGTTATTATAGAAACATAACAAGGTTCTTTTATAGTTATTATAGAATCATAACAAGGTTCTTTTATAATTATTATAGAAACATAACAAGGTCCTTTTATAGTTATTATAGAATCATAACAAGTTTCTTTTATAATTATTATAGAAACATAACAAGGTTCTTTTATAGTTATTATAGAATCATAACAAGTTTCTTTTATAATTATTATAGAATCATAACAAGTTTCTTTTATAATTATTATAGAAACATAACAAGTTTCTTTTATAGTTATTATAGAATCATAACAAGTTTCTTTTATAATTATTATAGAAACATAACAAGGTTCTTCTATAGTTATTATAGAATCATAACAAGGTTCTTTTATAGTTATTATAGAAACATAACAAGGTTCTTTTATAGTTATTATAGAATCATAACAAGGTTCTTTTATAATTATTATAGAAACATAACAAGGTCCTTTTATAGTTATTATAGAATCATAACAAGTTTCTTTTATAATTATTATAGAAACATAACAAGGTTCTTTTATAGTTATTATAGAATCATAACAAGTTTCTTTTATAATTATTATAGAAACATAACAAGGTTCTTTTATAGTTATTATAGAATCATAACAAGTTTCTTTTATAATTATTATAGAAACATAACAAGGTTCTTTTATAGTTATTATAGAATCATAACAAGTTTCTTTTATAATTATTATAGAAACATAACAAGGTTCTTTTATAGTTATTGTAGAATCATAACAAGTTTCTTTTATAATTATTATAGAAACATAACAAGGTCCTTTTATAGTTATTATAGAATCATAACAAGGTTCTTTTATAGTTATTATAGAATCATAACAAGGTTCTTTTATAGTTATTATAGAATCATAACAAGTTTCTTTTATAATTATTATAGAAACATAACAAGGTTCTTTTATAGTTATTATAGAATCATAACAAGTTTCTTTTATAATTATTATAGAAACATAACAAGGTTCTTTTATAGTTATTATAGAATCATAACAAGTTTCTTTTATAATTATTATAGAAACATAACAAGGTCCTTTTATAGTTATTATAGAATCATAACAAGTTTCTTTTATAGTTATTATAGAAGCATAACAAGTTTCTTTTATAATTATTATAGAATCATAACAAGTTTCTTTTATAATTATTATAGAAACATAATAAATTTCTTTTATAGTTATTATAGAATCATAACAAGGTTCTTTTATAGTTATTATAGAATCATAACAAGGTTCTTTTATAGTTATTATAGAATCATAACAAGTTTCTTTTATAGTTATTATAGAAACATAACAAGGTTCTTTTATAGTTATTATAGAATCATAACAAGTTTCTTTTATAATTATTATAGAAACATAACAAGGTTCTTTTATAGTTATTATAGAATCATAACAAGTTTCTTTTATAATTATTATAGAAACATAACAAGGTTCTTTTATAGTTATTGTAGAATCATAACAAGTTTCTTTTATAATTATTATAGAAACATAACAAGTTTCATTGTTTAGTTTCTTTACCTTCATCTCCTTTTTTCATTTCACAATTTGTAGTTATGGCGGAAGCACATGTTTACGTATAAGTAATTTTCAGATATATTAAATATCTTAAAACATTTTAAAACAATATGATATTTATACGTATATATTATTTTCAAACATACTAAATAATTTTCAAAGCAGTATGCAATGTACATAAGTAATTTTGAAATATATACTGACTAATTTTCAAAACAATATGAAATGTACATAAATAATTTTTAAACATAGATTAAACAATTTTTGAACATATAAAATGGATACAATAATGAATATATGCTCTAAAGAAATTTATAGTATTAAATAAAACTAATTTTCAGATACTTCATACTTGTTAGTTACATAACTAACTACTTTATAATTGGTTATATCTTTATCTTTGAATCACATGACGAATAAACAATATATATAATAATTATGTAATTTATACAATATCTATGTATTAATATTGCATTAACGAAAAATTACATTACTATAAAAATTCAATTACAACTCTAAAGCTATTAATCTTTAAATCGTAATTAGTATTTGATACAATGCATAAATAAGATTAAAACACCTGCATTAAACGTGTTAATTACGAATAAGAACGTGACAGCTGCAACCAGACAGTTAAAATGTAAATTACATTTAATCTGTATACATTTCGAACAACTTTTACCAGCTACTCAAACAATCTCAGAACAGAAATTCGCTTCTTCTAACCATATCTAAGACGCGTATTATCTATTTTCAGAAATGTTAGCTCGCAGCAAACAAAGGAAGGTGAACAGCAGTTATCAACGCAAACCAGAAGAAGTCCATTGGGAATACCGAAGAGTCAGGGTTTTCGGGAAACTTGTCGTGACGTACTAGGCTGCATTTTCGTAATTCTGGTGTCCATTTTGGTGTATTTCACTGACTCGAATGTGGCCAAGTACATAGATCCTCTTTTCGCCATTATTTCTTCGATTTCTCTCTTCGTCCTCAGCTATCCATACAGTAAGTATTTCGATTGAACAGCAAAAATAAAAATGGCGGTAAATATTGACAAAGGAGGACCATGAC
This sequence comes from Megachile lagopoda, assembly GCA_036983795.1. Classification (NCBI taxonomy): domain Eukaryota; kingdom Metazoa; phylum Arthropoda; class Insecta; order Hymenoptera; family Megachilidae; genus Megachile; species Megachile lagopoda. The sequence goes on from CM072792.1 coordinate 1,386,992, forward strand.
CTTGACCAAGGTCATCCTGAGTTATAACTTAATCGTCGCTTGTTGTTTCTTACAAAGTTATTAAAGAAAAAATATTCTAAACTGACCTAACCCAACCTAACATGTTTCATAATTATTCTTTGACATTCATTTTTAATTATATTATGAAACATGTGAAGTTGGGTTAGATTAGTATTCCTCAGATTACACGATTTGAAATCAAAAATGATTGAAATCTGTTTAGCTTGATTTATAAATTCACCCGTTATATTCCTCCTGATAGGTGTGGCATGAAATACTAAACCGTTGCCAAAATCGTTAAATTTTTCCTCGTCAGATTACGTACATATTTTATGGTTAATAACTTTCCAACGAACAATGAAACGATTAAGTTATACAGAAAAGTAATTTAGCATAGAAAGTTTCTTATGTCCATAATAATATGTCAAGGTCAAAGTCATTGAGCCCCTTTTTGTTAATATTTACCAAAATGACTGTATCACTTTTTCAAAAGTCCATTTCTATTTATGAAAACTGTATTTACATGATGGTCAATGTCGGTAAAAATAAATGGAAATGTTGTTACAATTAACTTTTTGAAATAAAGAGTTTTGATATACATTATGAATAAATAATATTTTAATAAACAAAAAGTTATTTTACGAATTCTAGTACTTACAGTCTTATTTATTTTTGCTGTTAAACTACAAATTCAATTATCTTGAATTGTCATAGTTAAGTTAAATTATCATAAGTTGTATTAAATACTTTGGGGAAAGATAATTAACTCCATTTTGTTCTAACAGTGAAGGAATCTGGCTTAATACTCCTTCAAACGATACCAAATCACATAAACATCGATTCTCTAAAAAGGGAATTATTGGAGGCATTCCCGGGCATAGTAAACGTTCACGATTTGCACGTATGGCAGTTAACGGGACAGAAGATAATATCTACGGTGCACATAATATTTTTGGACCCAATGGTAAACCAACTCTTACTTATCCAGATTAACTTTATAGGTTAATTAACGTAGTTGATAATAAAATTTTCTTGTTACAGGTTTATGCTAGTATTACTGATCAGGTGACTGCTTTCTTTATAGAGATGGGTATAACTCAAGTTACTATACAACCAGAGTTCCATAAAGTACGTACATTAATTGATTAATTATAACTAGATTAGATTGTGGACTTGGAAGATATGACTAGGGAGTAGGGACTGTTGCCTAGGGATAGGGGTGTAGATGGTAATAGTGATTAGTAAGGACTAGTAGAGACTGGGCGCTAGGGACTAGGAACTAGGGATTAGTGGGGAGTAGCAGCTGGTAAAAACTAGGAAAGAATTAGAGACTAGTAGGAACGAGAGGTTAGGAATTAGTAGATACTAGGATTTAGGGACTAGGGAGTAGAAACTAGTAGAGACTTGGAATTAACAGAAACTAGGGACTAGTAGGTACTGTGAATTAATAGGAACTAGAGACTAGTAGAACCTAGGAACTAGGGACTAGTAATTAGTAGTTATTAGGAACTGAGGACTAGGGTCTAATAAATACTAGGAATTAATGACTAGAGATTAGTAGATACCAGGAACTAAGGACTAAGATCTAGTAGATACTAGGAAGTCATAGATACAAGAAACTAGAGACTAGGAACTAGGGATTAGAGGGGAGTAGCAGCTGGTAAAAACTAGGAAAGAATTAGAGACTAGTAGGAACGAGAGGTTAGGAATTAGTAGATACTAGGATTTAGAGACTAGGGTGTAGAAACTAGTTGAGACTTGGAATTAACAGAAACTAGGGACTAGTAGGTACTGTGAATTAATAGGGACTAGGGACTAGTAGAACCTAGGAACCAGGGACTAGGAATTAGTAGTTATTAGGAACTAGGAACTAGTAATTAGTAGTTATTAGGAACTGAGGACTAGGGTCTAATAAATACTAGGAATTAATGACTAGAGATTAGTAGATACCAGGAACTAAGGACTAAGATCTAGTAGATACTAGGAAGTCATAGATACAAGAAACTAGCGACTAGGAACTAGGGATTAGTGGGAAGTAGCAGCTATTAAAAACTAGGAAAGAATTAGAGACTAGTAGGAACTAGGGGTTAGGAATTAGTAGATACTAGGATTTAGGGACTAGGGAGTAGAAACTAGTACAGACTTGGAACTAATAGAAACTAGGGACTAGTAGGTACTGTGAATTAATAGGAACTAGAGACTAGTAGAACCTAGGAACTAGGGACTAGGAATTAGTAGTTATTAGGAACTAGGAACTAGGAATTAGTAGTTATTAGGAACTGAGGACTAGGGTCTAATAAATACTAGGAATTAATGACTAGAGATTAGTAGAACCTAGGAACTAGGGACTAGGAATTAGTAATTATTAGGAACTGGGAACTAGGGTTTACTAAATACTAAGAATTAGTAAATACTAGGAACAGATAAATACTAGGAACCAGTGTCTAGAGATTAGTAGATATCAGGAACTAAGGACTAGGGTTTAATAGATACTAGTAACTAGGGACTAGGGACTCGCAGATACTAGGAACAGGTAAAAACTAGGAACTAGTGACTAGGGATCAGTAGATGCCAGAAACTAAGGACTAGGCACTAGCTGAGACTAGGAACTAGGAACCAATACGGACTGAGAATTAGTAGAAATTGAATAAACGAAAATTGCAGACTAGTAGATACTAGGAATTAATAAGGACTAGAGATTAGTAAAAACTAGGGACTAGTAATTATATTCGACAAAATACAAAAATTTCATAACATACATATTATTTTATTTATCGCATTTGGAACAGACTATGTAACGAATCGTAAATAATTCAAGCAATTATGTGTATAAATGAGTTAATAGGTCATTTAGTCGATTTTGTAGAAAGGAAAAAATTGATTATAACATGTATAAGATATATCAATTATTCATTAAACAGATAAAGCCAAACACGACAAGAACCGGTTGCCTGATTCGGTGTCACGGCGAACGCTGCAGCTCCTCACAATGTTGTTCCAAAGAGAAATTCATCGAGGACTCTGATGTCACCATTAAAATGCAAGGACAATCTATAAACAAAAAGCTCGAGAAGAAAGAAATCGTACCTTCTTCATCGTCGATCGACTTGAAGAAATTCATCGTTCACGATAAAGAGTACATTTCGCAACCCCATTCGCCTATGGACATTTCGACCCGCAATCGAACGAACGACGGTCGAACACAGAATATCAACGATGTTACTGACGATAGTTCCTGTACGATAAATATAGATATCAGTGATAGACAATCTAGTGGAATTCCCATACAGAACACGGCATCTTAACATTTGTTTTAAATAATTTGTGACTAGCTTTTTACTCGCGAACGAAATATTTTTTAATTGTTTGAAGCAATACGTGGTGCTGTTGAGAAGACTGGGAATTTTCGTTTAGGGAGAATGACGATGTTTGTTGGGAAATTTAGGAATTGGAGAATTTGGGAAATGGAGAAATAGGGAATTGAGGAATTTGGGAAAAATGGGGAATTGAAGAAACAAGGAATTGGAGAAATGGGGAATTTGAGAATTGGGGAATTTAGTAATTGGGGAATTAGGGAATTTGAGAAATAGACAATTGAGAAATTTGGAAATTGGAGAAATAGGGAATTGAGGAATTTGGGAGAAATGGGGAATTGGGAAAATAAGGAATTGGAGACATGGGGAATTTGGGAATTTAGGAATTGGGAAATTGGGGAATTGGGGAATTGGGGAATTAGGGAATTGGAGAAATAGACAATTGAGAAATTTGGAAATTGGAAAAATAGGGAATTGAGGAATTTGGGAGAAATGGGGAATTGGGGAAATAAGGAATTGGAAAGATAAGTAATTGGAGAAATGGGGAATTTGGGAATATGGGAATTGAGGAAATGGAGAATTTGGGGATTGGGGAGGAAATAAGGAATTGGAGAAATAGGGAATTGTGGAATTTGGGAATTGGAGAAATGGAGAATTGGGAAAATAAGGAATTGGAAAAATAGGGAATTGGGGAAGTAAGGAATTGGAAAAATAGGGAATTGGAGAAATGGGGAATTGGGAAAATAAGGAATTGGAAAAATAGGGAATTGGGGAAGTAAGGAATTGGAGAAATGGGGAATTTGGGGATTGAAAAAATAAGGAATTGCAGAAATAGGAATTGAGAAATTTGGGAATTGGAGAAATGGGGAATTGAGGAATTTGGGAATTGGAGAAATGGAGAATTGGGGAAATAAGGAATTGGAAAAATAGGGAATTGGGGAAATAAGGAATTGGAAAAATAGAGAATTGGGGAAATAAGGAATTGGAAAAATAGAGAATTGGGGAAATAAGGAATTGGAAAAATAGGAAATTGAAGAAATGGGGAATTTGGGAATTTGGGGATTGAAAAAATAAGGAATTGCAGAAATAGGAATTGGCAAATTTAGGAATTGGAAAAATAGGGAATTGAGGAATTTGGGAATTGGAAAAATAGAGAATTGGGGAAATAAGGAATTTTAAAAATAGGGAATTGGGGAAATAAGGAATTGGAAAAATAGGAAATTGAAGAAATGGGGAATTTGGGGATTGAAAAAATAAGGAATTGCAGAAATAGGAATTGGGAAATTTAGGAATTGGAGAAATGGGGAATTGAGGAATTTGGGAATTGGAAAAATAGAGAATTGGGGAAATAAGGAATTGGATAAATAGGGAATTGGGGAAATAAGGAATTGGAAAAATAGGAAATTGAAGAAATGGGGAATTTGGGAATTTGGGGATTGAAAAAATAAGGAATTGCAGAAATAGGAATTGAGAAATTCGGGAATTGGAGAAATGGGGAATTGAGGAATTTGGGAATTGGAGAAATGGAGAATTGGAGACATAAGGAATTAGAAAAGTAGGGAATTGGATAAATGGAGAATTTGGGAATTTGGCGATTGAAAAAATAAAGAATTTCAGAAATAGGAATTGAGAAATTGAGGAATTGGAGAAATGGGGAATTGAGAAATTAGGGAATTTGGGAATTGGGCAGTTGGGGAATGGGGGAAATAGGGAATTGGGAAATGTGGGAATTTAATGAGTGTACAAATTCAGAAAATTGAGATTTGAGAAATTGAAAATTGGGGTATTTCGAAACTAAGACATTTAGGTATTAAGGATTTTATATGAATTTAGGAATTGAAAAATGTATAAATTTGATTATTGGGAAATGTGAGAAGTTGGAAATATCAGCACTAAGAAATTTGACAACTTGGAAATTTGGAAATGTAAAAGCTTGAAAACTAATTATAGAAATCCTGAATTTTTACCATGAGGCATATTTTAGACATCAGTATTATAGTGGCGCCATCTTCTCCCACATCGTCATTTTCCCTAAAGAAATCTACCATACTCGACACTGTTCCTATAAAAGTGCTAAAAAAAATCTAATAAAAACTATATGACTCGAAATTAAAATATTCAATACTTTAACCATAATAGTTTTTGTGGGACCAATGACTGCTGTAGTTTTATATTTATAGGAAAGTTATTTTTAGAATTATAAAAAATGCCATTTTTGAAATTATAATTAGTAAATGTACATATCGTTAAAGATAATAGTATAAAAAGCTGTTTACACTCATATCTGTTACAACGCAGGGTCATTTTGACCCACATTAAAAATGCTAATATACACAGGTACAAAGGCTGACTTGTAATTGTATTATACATCTGTAAATATATTTATGTACAATGAAATATGTACACACAAGAAAAACTATAGATGGGTCACAATGACCTTTCATCCGTTGTATGAGGATTGCAAATCATTTGAACGTTAATACAATTCTTTTAGCATGGATTTTTTTTTAGCAAGTTTTTCATTTTATTAAATACTATTAATATCGAAAAAAAATTGATCGAAGTTTATATTTGTTGAAAGAAATACTTTAATTGAAGTTTCAAGTTTTTTAAAAAATCTCCTCATGCATATAAAGCAAACAAATAATTGTTTTGATAACTATACAGGGTGATACAAAATATGTGCAAACTTAATTTTAAGCTGATATTATTATAACTCCTTGATTTATATGTTCACTGTAATTATACTATTTTAATTTTTAAGACTACTGTAGCTTAATATCGTATTTATATTATTTTTATTACTATTTTAAATATAGATAACATTACTGTTTTATCCAGGGAACGTATTTTGCGAACATTTCTTAAGAGTTGTACAATTTATCGATTGTTTTATAAATATAAATTGACCTCATCAATACCTTTTAACTCTACTTGTTTAATTTTAATGTTTTATGTATGTAGAAACAGATAATATTTTATACACGTTGAGAAGAACAAAATTGTTATTTTATAATAAACTAGTTTTTAAAATATTTGCAAATTCCATTGCAAAATGGTGTTTCTATTCAATGAATACAAATAAGTAGATGTTTACTTAAAAATATTTCAATACCTAACCTAACCTAACTTTGGTAGGAATTCATAGATTTACTGTACGTATTAAATACTATTTTCTCAAATATGTATTTATTTTTTAACGCAGCAGATACACAAGCATTTGATTAATTTTTTACCTAACCTAACCTAATTTTGGTAGGAATTCATAGATTTACTGTACGTATTAAATACTATTTTCTCAAATATGTATTTATTTTTTAACGCAGCAGATACACAAGCATTTGATTAATTTTTTCAAATTATATTTGTAAATAAGACGTCGTAGATAGATTCTGCATAAAATTCAATAATAATATTTACCAAACAATAAATAAATGTTTGGTACAAAGAGTGAATACTTAAACGAAGTACTTTTCTGCAACGATGAACACACAATCTCAACTCATTCACACCTAAATCATGCTAATTTGAAGGCCACTGCAATCGACCTTTAAATGAATCGTAATACGAGCTTAATGAATCATGTCGAGCTATTGGCAAGAAACAAGAAGAAACATCACGTTCCGAAAATCTTATGTTTCTACACCGAAGGCAATCTAGTTTGTTCCAAAAATAGTAGGCTTATTTTACTCCTGAGAGGTCTGGAGTGATAGATTTATTTTATTATGACGATGCGTTTATGTTTGTTGTTTTATGCTTAATTGTTTAAGAACATGTCCGTGTTAACATCCGTGGTGAAAGGAGATTTAACACTCGTCACTAAAATAGAACGAAGGTATCAAAACTTCAAAAATTATAATAATCCTATAATTTTTCCAGTTATGACATTTTTAGAATTCACTGTCACAATTTACATTCCTGAAGAATCATTTTAACTTCAATCTTAATTTTAATTAATTAAAATTTTTATTCTTCTTAAGATTTTCAAATTTATTATTTGAACAGGAGATTAGTATAACTTTCTTTCATAAATTTATATATCACAGTGATTATTTTTAGCGGCTGTTTGTCATCATACATATTTATTTATTTAACGAACTGTTTTTAAGACTGTAATTATCTACGTTTCTGATCTACGTTAAAAAAATTGTTATATCATTTTTTACGAATCTTTTCATAATTATGAGCAACAATCTATATATTTCAGAAGCCATTTTGACTATCACTTATAAACGCGCAATTAAGTTTCCATACTACTGTTATCTGAGAGATTAGTTTCTATTATTTGTCATCGTTCAATATTTGCACTAATTAGTATGGTAATATGTACTATTATTTAGCAGAAAATGTTATACCTTATAACTGTACAAAGAGAAAGAGGAATAATTATTGTTGGTAGAATCGGGAGCAACAAGGAGCTTGAACGATCAAGACCTCGTCCTACTTAATCGCGTCGAAAGATGACTAAAGAAAAATGAAATATTCGGAAAAAAATAGTGAAAAGACAGGTAGTTTCTTTCATAAATTATCTACGAGTGAGTTTTACTAATTATAGATAAGATTTTTACATAATTTCGATTGGACAATTTATTAATATGATCAAAATCGAGATCGAAATTTGATTAAAATCGTTTCATTGTATCAATTTAAAGAGAATCACTGGACTTTTAGGTCAACTTTTTTTGGTATTTTTATGAGTTTCGGAATTTTTTAGAGTTCTGGGATTCTTAGGATTTGTGAGATTTTGAGGATTTTTGAACTCCGGAATTTTTAGAATTTTTTGAAGTTCTGGAGTTCTTAAAATTTTAGAGAGTTTAAGAATGTTTGGACTTTACCTTTCAATTTTAGTACTTCAAACTTTCACAACTGTGAAACTTCAAATTTTATGTTTTGCAAACTTTAGAACCTGAAAATGTTTTAATTTAAAAATTTTGTTACTTTAGATCTAAGGATTTTGCAAGAAAAACTAATTGTCAATTAATCTTTGAAATAATACTAAGAAAAGCGAAGTGAAGATCGCAATTTTCAATGATTAAATATTGTGTAGCCACGCGTTATATCGCCTACGATTTATATTACACAGTTATTATATCCCTGACTCCACGCTTACACATTATATTGTCTGCTTCTTTTATCACATGCATTGTACCTCTCTGCTATATCACCTACGTATTCCATTGCCCTACACGATATATCGCAAATGTATTACATTGCTCACATATTGTCTTCCTCACATGTTACATCTTTTACACATATCGCCCACATATTATCTTCCTTTCGTGTTACATCTCTCACGTGTTTCATTGTTCACACATTGTCTCCTCTACATTATGTCGCTCACACGATCACCTACGCATTATATCACTACGTCTTATACCGCCACGCGTTATATTACCTACTCTATCACAAACCTCACATATCACGTGGTATTCAACTCACCGCGTACTCAACTCACTCTTCACGAAACTTCTCCAAACACATCTGATATCAACGAACACCCAAACCATTTAATTGAAACTGTCACTTTTATTACAAAATATAATTAAGAACGTGTAATTGCAATAGACTGTACGTTCGTTTCGTACGATTAAATCCGAGCGTGGACGGAATGAAGGAACTCTGGCAAGATGACGTCGCTACCGATAACTCATAGTCAGGGAACGAAGAATCGTTTAGGGTGGGGTCTTCTAGTGGAATCGTGGTCGTGTAACCCGTTCATGTTTCAGTGAGAACACGCGCGTTGAACAGCACCGAACGTTGTAATGCAGTGACTAAGTACGAATTGTTTCTTCTCCTTATTTTATCGAAAATGTGAAATAGTGAAGAGAAGAAGAAACTAGTAATCGGTAACAATGGTGCATCCTTGGGAAACAGTGCTCATTGGGATCCTTCTGGTGCTTCGTACAGGTAATTGTCATTCGACGTTTACCTGTCACCTACATTCCCGTCCATGAATACCTGCTGTTTCAGCCAGGCGTCACGATCACGTGGCCATCATTGAGTCACTCTTACAAGAAACAGGTTTTCAGACGTACGACTCGTACCGGCGATTTTAATGCCTAATCTGCTTCCTCCGATACTGGATTCAGTTTTAACAATTTTCTTGTTCTAAAATTATCTTTTTAGTTTTTTATAGGTACTTCGTGTAAATTTATTGTGTATTTAATACTTTTAGAAAAAGGCTCTAGAGTATCTTTGGTTGTGTGCACCTTTTGGTTTCAAATTTTGGTACTTTTCGGTCGTTTCTTTTTGTATGGGTTTTAGCAGTTTAGGGGATGCTGCAGTTTGAATAATTTGGTACTCACTGCTTTTGGATAATTTCTTTTTATTTTTATACGGTTCCTTCTTTCAGAATTTGGTACATTCGTTTTTATAGAATTTCTCCGTTCAGAACTTGATACTTTCTGTGCTCGTGAAATTTCTTCGTTTAAAAATCGATTTTTCTTGAAATTTTTACTTAAGAATTTATTTTCTTGTAATCTGTTTGCTGTTTTGATAGCATTTCTTCGTCTAACATTTGTTTTCAATAGAATGTGTCCTCATTTTATAAAGTTTCTTTTAAAATTCGATATTTATTATTTTCATACAGTTTCTTCATTTAAAAATTGCCTTTTTTCAATTCTTTCTTACGAATTGTATTTTTAACAATTTGTTTGTTGTTCCAATGACATTTCTTCATGTACAATTTGTTTCCAACAGAATATGTCTTGACTTCATGGAATTTCTTCTTTAAAACTTTGGTATTTATTCTTTTCATAGAATTTCTTCGTTTAAATTGCTTTTCTTTCAATTTTTACTAAAGAATTCCTTTTCTCACAATCTATTTGCTGTTCCAATGGTATTTTTTCATGTAAAATTTTATTTCCAATGGAATATATCTTGTCTTCACGAAATTTCTTCTTTTTAAATTCGTTATTTTTCGTTCTCACAAAATTTCTTTTAAAATTTGCTATTTTTTAAGAATTACTATTTTAAAATGTCTTCCTCTATAATTTACCTATTGTTTTTATTCCTTCATTTAAAATCTAATACTGTATGATTTCATAACAATTCTTCTTCCACTGTTTGATATTTTTCTTACCTTTGTCGAATTGGTTAAAAATTGGTTCTATTTGTTTGTAGAACTTTTGTTATCAAAATTTCATACATTTTTATCATTTCTTCTTCTTTAGGACATGTAAAAGAAATGGTTCAAATTGATTTTGAAAGTTGATACTTTTGCAACAGATATCGAAATATTTAAGTTCCACTTCATATTTAAATCAAACTACATAGTATTTGTTTAAACCGTCGTTTTTTTTATTTGTTTAAAAACTGTCTCAATTATTTCCTTCTTTAAAGTAATATTTATGATGCTAAAACAATTATACATCGGTTACGAGATAACATGTCGATGACCCATTTCAAAGATTACGTTAACGTACAAATTGTAACCTATTTTCATCATTAAGGTGTACACTATAGTCATTGATTATCGCTCAGCAGTGTATCAATTACGAAACTCAATTGACTCGTGCGTTGTACATGTTCTTTTAACGAGAATTGACAAACTCGTTAGTATGATGTATCGATATGAAACTATTAAATAAACCGTAAACAATAAATATTTTCCCTCGTGTAATACTTTCATTCACAAATTACAAATATTCAAAAATTGACATATAATTTAAAAAATTCAAATTCATTTTTAAATATAACAGATAATTTATAAACATGAGAGGTGGTTAATTCTAAATTAATTTACGATAATGACAGCTGATTTATTTAAAATCAATTTATTACTGTTACAAAAATAATTTAGTAAATATAAGTATTTCGAATAAAATTAATTTTTAAAATGTGTAGCAGTAATTTCATTGCAGTAATATAAAAGAAGGACGCATTGAATAATATCCTCACGAAGTAACGATTGCGATCGATCGATGATGACATTTCTCGATACGAGTTACGTTAAACTGACACAGAAACCGATTATGATACACTGCACTTACTTTATTCGATGATAAATCACGGATAAACAAAATTTTGTTCTTTAAATTTACAATCAACAGTTATGTATTCTAAAACAACAAATTTCATTCGAATTGTAAATAATTCTGATTATATAATCTGTTCGTCATTCTTATAATTATTAGGAAATGTGATAAACGCTTGAAATCATGTATTGTGTGTTTTGTTAATAAAAATTCATTATGTTGTAAACGTACTACAAAATGTAAAATAATGTACTACTAAATTCATGTAATCTTAAAACATAAATAAATCGCATATTTTGTTATCAATAAAATGATTAAAAATATTTCTTGGCTTCTGTAATTTTATGTTTTACAAATTATCAATACTATTCAATTTTTTGTCATTTTCTAACATAGAAACAGTTTCATTCAACGTTTTCTAATTATTTCTGAAAATTTCCAAATATTCTCTCTTTCAAAATTAATAACGAAGGGTTAACTTTTCGATATTATTGCAGGCGTCGTTTTTGTTTATTTAATCAAACTGTGGGTCCATGTGATAGTACGAACCTACTATGCTAATCTATGGGTGACCATACGTTTTTCTTTATCCTTTATCGTTAGTAGGTTGGGAAGTTCTTATCGCAAATTCCCAATACATACCAACGAGTCTCACGACTATAGATAACATTCGTAAAATGTATCTAATATTCAGAAATAAACTAAATATTTTAAAGTAGAATAATTTATATATAATTAATTTGTACACTTTCTTCGAATTATCACTATCAATGAATTATAAGAAATAATCTATTCAATTTGAGTTTATTTCTCGATAAGTCGATAACTTATTGACCATTTAGCTGCTCATCATTTTGTTTTTCTTGAATTTGTTTAGATAAAATACAGCTCCCTCAATCTGCAATGTTTTCTTCGCTATTTGTCTCGAAAATTACTTCTTTTGTTCCGTTTTAAAAATATAACGTATTGTAATAACCTTTTATTTAAGAAATTGACTTTGTAATATTACAAATTATAAATTTTTACTTTGCAAGTTACTGATTTGATTTAAAATTTTATTTAAATTATTTAAAATTTGTAATTATTTAATTTTACATTATTTATAAAATTATTTCATTTTTCTTTAAAAATTGAATTTATAATATTGATTATATTAACCAATATATAAATAAATCATTAATAACTCAAAAACAAATATTATAATCTCTTTTCGAACATTCAGTATAATCAAACGTTTTTATTTTTTAAATATTTGATACACCAGTTTTGTTATTGGTCATCCTAGTTAAATTTAGATTTCTTTTATTAAAAAATGCCGTGTTGCTTATTTTTCGTACGAAAATAAGTGGTGTTTACAAAGAAACTTTAGTCAACTCGTTCCTCGGATTCATTCACTTGCTTCTCTCGTGAAATCATATTTGGCTGATAATGCGACTGCACTATCAGAAGAGGAAAGAAAGGACTTCCTTCCTAGAGACGGTTTTATTTGCGCAGAAACGAGCTCGTGCACGTGTGTGTGTGCGTATTTTTAGGATGAACTGAACCTGGAGGAATCGGATAAAACCGATCATCCGCAGGACATTGTGGCTAAAAAAATTCTGTTCTTCTCCCAAATATTTCACTTCCTCTGCGTTTTTACGGAGAATTATTTAGTAAGAATTTATCTCTACGAAACACAGATACGTTGGAAATATTTAAACGAGTCAAGTCAGAGATATTTCAGTTCAATAAAAATATAAAAATTATTTAACTAATTTTTCATTTACATTTTACTAGTTCTTTGTTAAACTATTAAACAAATATTTTGTAACTTTATATTTGGTGGGGAATCAAGGTTTCTTCGTAAATGAGGGATGGAAACATGATACAGGACGAATTTAAATAATATTCGTTGCAATAATAGTTTTGAAATAAGTGTATAATTGCATTCTATATTTAAGCTCTTCTGAGTGATAAGTGGACAGCGGATGTTTATGCCTTTGTAACACGTCATGTTATAAAAGTGTTAAATTAAATTAATTAAAGAATACAAGATAGATTATTTAGAATTTAATAAATTATCTAATCAATTTGAAATTACATAATGAGAAATATTTTATAGATAGATACATTTATAACTTGTCATTAAAAAATTTTACTAAAGTAACATTCATTTCTATAATCACTTTCTTTATTAAATTTTCAGTAAACATTTCTTAAGAGTACATATAATTTTTCGAATATTATTACCGGGTCAATTAGACACTTTTAAATATTTAAAACATTTGTGAGTACTATAGTTTTCCGTCATAAAAACAGTTTACAAAAATTGTTTATAGATATTTTACATTTTAGGAATTTGAAGGTTTGATAATATAAAAATTAAAAAATTCGAAAATTTAGTAATGTAATTTGAAAACTTAACAGTGCAATATTTATTTTTAAGGATTATCAGAATTGACAGCGGCAGACATAAAGCAAATAAAGGAAGCTCCAGAACTGATCAAAAACGAAGGCGACCCCTTGGAGATCGAATGCCATGGTTCTGAAAGTACTTCCTTTATTTATCCTAACGTTACGACTATATCGGTAAGTATCTCTTTAAGAAATAGTTAGTTGAATTTTGAAAATAGAAATGATGATTCTTATGTGTGATTACAGCTCGCCGTCTCCGAAGCCTTTCTCCAAGACCACTACGAAAATGATATTCATAAATATATTTTTGAACGACCTGAAACTGTTTATGGAGACACAGGGCTCTATGGCTGTCCGAATCATATTCTTAAAGTCACCTCAGATCCTGAATTCAAAGAACAAACAAGCTTTGTGTACATTTATTTCCAATGTGAGTTTTAAATCGAAAAAGACATTTTAATCATTTGGGAATGACTTTAATTTGAGAAGAATAATTTCTTTATTGAGTAGAGTTTTTGCAATTTTTGGGATTTAAGAATTTAAAGATTTAGGGATTTATGGATTTAGATATTTAATTTAAAGTATTGCAATTATAAGAATTTTGAAATTTTTAAATATGGAAATTTAAGTACTTTTTTATTGGATATTTTGGAAAATTTCAGGATTTATAAATTAACATAATGGATTAAATAAATTAGTACTACTAATTTAGTACTGATTTACAGCACTTATAGTAAAGAGTCATTTGTTTTGAATATTTCAATCATTTAAAATCTAAGCTACAATTATTATTATTATTTTGTTTCAGCTAATACAAGTTTGTTCGTAGAAGCGAACACTTTTTCATCGTTGCGCAAAATCATTGGCGAGACCGTCATTATACCATGTAGACCAACATCGCCTAATTTCACGGTTACCCTAGATACCGGCGAAACGGTAAAATAAAATTTGCATTCACTATTTCTATTGTCAACATTGCTTATAAGCATAATGATAATTAACAAATATCCCAACTACATACTTGTCTTGTGTAACAAATTACATATATTTTTAATTTAATTTTAATTTAATAAATAAAATGGAACATGGTACACAGGCTATCGACTCGAACAGATTATCTTTCAATCCAAGAATTGGATATATCCTGAGCAATCTTGCAATTAAGGATAGTGGATACTTCAAATGCGAAATCAAATATGGTGATATGACTGGAGAGGACAATTATCATTTATTAGTGGATCGTAAGTATGCTTCAGACACACTATGCTGATTTTACAAAAATTTATGTTGGAATTATCATGTTGATTACTGTTACAAAAACAATGGTTGATAAATGTAATGTAGTCGAATAATTAATAATGTAACAAGAAACAATAGAATACATTTTGAACATACATCATCTATTGAATATTCTGTACTACATAATAATATTTTTTGCGACGCCATTTCTTCCGTCGAATGAATTATTTTATCGAAGTCTTTTTTCGATAGATATTTTGAGACGTCCTGTAGATTATAATAAAAAAATGTCGAAGGTTGATTCCGTAATACCTCATTTCAATATTTCGAGTTATAATTGTGACTGAATTATTACGTTACATGTAGGATATATTGCAGTTTGCACATTATCTATATATATATTATATAATTTACGGATTACGAAATAAATGTTGTAATATAATATTATATTTATTTATAGCATTTATTTTGCAGTTCATAGATTACATGATGTTATATACTTTACGGACTTTGATATGTGTATCATAAATGCATAAACAGGAATAATTAAAATTATGATCAATTTAAATTAATGAAATACGTACAACTGTCACAATACTTTACATAATCTCTATCATTCGATTTAAGGATATCAAAAATTGAATCAGCCAAAAATACACGAAAATACTTTGGGTTATGTGACACGGGGCCAAACTCTACATGTGAACTGCACGACAGAAGTAAATGCAGATTTGCAGTATGTTTTCAATTGGACGACACCTCAACAGGTAAATGTCAATTTTTTTTTGTATCACTGCTATTTATGTTCTCTGAATGGAAATAGGAAAAAAATTTAAACTACATATACGGTACGTTCGTATTAATTTGTAATTTATTTCAAATGTTACTGAAGATCTTTACGTATTTTGAAACTTGGGAATTTTTGAAATTTGAGTTTTTTAATTTTTGAAATTTGGAACTTTGAAATTTTAGAACTTAAAGAGTTTAGGATTTTTAAATTATGGGACCTTGCAATTATTGAATTTTGAGTTTTTGAGACTTAAAAGAGTTTGAAATCTCTAAATTTTGGAACTAAGATTTTAGAACTTTGGGATTTTAGTACCTTAGGATTTAGAAATTTTAGGATTTTGGGACTTTGAGAATTTAGAATTTAGAAATTTCAAAACTTGACAGTTTTTTAAATTCTGAATAATACATAATTTCAGAGCAGTAGAATAACTTCTCGTTACTACAGTAAAATCCTTGGTATAAACATTCGACAAGCCACTAATGAATTAATTATACAAGATGTGAGGGATGAGGATGAAGGCTTGTATGTATGCGTTATCATATCCCCTTATGATTCTAAGCGAACGAAGAAGTATATCGAAGTTCATGGTAAGTTCATATTTAATTAATTCTGCTTCACCTGCCTAATATTTACAAATGTTTACAATGATTCACAAATGTATACAAATATTGTAGACAACTGATAGTAACTATATTCAACATAAATTTTTAGATCCAGACTATAAATTCATCAATCTAACGACTCAAGATTCTGAAAGATATTATCAACATCAGGAAGGTGATAAAATACAATGGGTCGTTTATGTACATGGATATCCTGAACCTACTCTTAAATGGTAACATATTCAAATGTTTTAATTTAACAATCTGAAGACATGCTTTTGTTAAATTGTACAGGAACCAGATTGTTGCATATGAAATTTTACTTTTCAAGACATTAAAAGTCTGATACAATTTAATGACAAAAAAGTACTATACTATATTATTAAGTATAAACTTAAAGTTTACTGGAAAAGACTATATAAACATAAATGATAGAATGCACTGCAAAAATTGTTACCTGACAATAAAAAATTTTATATAAGAAATATTAAAACGTAAACTTTAGAAAGGTTTATATCATTATTTTTGACAACCATTCAGCTTTAAATTAATGTAATATAAGTGCTATTTTGTGACAGTTTTAAATTATCAAATTGTTTTTGACTTTAGAGCTTAGAAGTTCTGTAATCGATCACTGTTTGTTGTAACCAATACCCTACCCATTTTGTATTTAAAGTATAAATAAAATGGTTCTAGGTTGGATCCAAGGGGAGATGAAATCGTAGATAAAATGAACAATTACGCGATAAGTTACAGCCCTACTCAGACGATTTTAAAAATCAATAATTTGAAAATCACTAATATGGGAGTTTATTCTCTTCAAGCTACGAATGGAGATAAAAATGAAATGTTGAATTTCACTTTGGAAGTAATTGGTGAGTATCTTCATTTTACGTACATATGTAAATTGTGAGTCTGATTTATTGATCATTATAATCATTTTTAACAGTTAAACCTATAGTGCTGTTAGAAGAATCTCATTACTATGCTTTAAATCAGAAAGCAGAAATAACTTGCGATGTGGTAGCATTTCCACAACCTAAAATTTCGTGGTATTTTGTAAAATGTCCTCAATATCCACATTGTGATGCTAAAAGTGAAGACATAGTAGTATGTACACCTTTTATGATTAAGTATTGATATAGTGATACTTTGAAAAATGTCCTTTTGACAAATATTGAGATTTATAAATCATTTGACAAAGCTTAGAATCTGTACATCAGCTGATGAATAATTATTCGCTGACATACTAAACCTGCATATCAACTGATATAATTATCTAATGTGCCTTGAGATGTGCAAGTAAAACTATATAATAGGTCAGTTAATGTACTTTAAAACTTATATGTCAGTTAATAGTATTAGCTCATGCAACTTTAAACTTACATATCAGTTAAAACTATTAACTCATGAAGTTTTTAAAACTTGCATGTCAGTTAAAATTATCCAGTTGAAAAATCTGGATACCTGCATGTCAGTTAGAATCATTAGCTAAAGAACCTTGCACACTGCATATCAGTAAGACTATGAATCAAAGAACCATGAAACTTGAATTTCAGTTAAAGTTATCACCTGATGTAGCTTTAAACTTGCATATCAATTGAAAATATCCAGCTGAGGATTTTCTAAATCTACATATCACTTAAAACTATCAGTTAATATGCTTTAAAACCTCTGTTATCAGTTAAAATTATCGATTAATAAATTTTAAAACTTATGTATTTAGCTAATGAATTTTATTATCTACATATTAATTGACATGTTTTAAAATCTAATGTCAACTAAAACTGTTAATTAATATCACCTGAATTTGTATATCAGATTATCAGCTAATGAGCCATAACATTGTACATTATTTGATAGCGTCTAATAATAAATCTCGAAATTTGTTAGTATTTTTGTTGGACTATTTTAAAGAATTACTGTATACAGTTTCTTGATAAGGAAAAGTTTATGATAAAATGAAAAGAACTGTATATAGAGTACCGAGGAGGTGATATCAGATACCAGATTTCTCTCAAAAGTGAAAATGATCTTCGAGATGACTGGCCAATTAAAATGTAGCGCATGCAATATTCTTGGATGTGAATCGAGCACTCAAACTACTTTAGTTTCTGGTAAGAATATCTTTCCCATATACAAAGTATTTCATAATAAAATATGTGCATTTATAGCAAATACATGGATCATAGTTCTCCTGAACTGAAATTTTTATTATACAATCATTTTTTATTTTACACTTTACCCTACTACTTGCAAATTACACTACTACTTACCACTTTATTAAATTGTATTTTATCTTAAGCTGTATAACATTATAGCATTACAGCTTTACTATATTAACAAAATATATTAAAAATTTTATAGATGGAAGAGGTGGGTTCGGTATAGTCGAGCCAAAAGAATTAGTAACCGAAGGTGATAATTTTGAGCTAATTTGTGCTGCTTCGATTTACAATTATTCAGACACATTTGACTGGAGATACGGCAATGATTCACGCATCGTAGAAAATAGTAAGCATTTCTTTTACTCAATATGCGTTATCTTCTTAAAATATCTTTCATTAATCCAATAATTTTTAAATCAGACAGATTAACCATCGTTCGTAGTAAAACTCAGTTTACTTATCGTTCAATTTTGAAGATAATGAACGTTACTAAAGGAGATTCAACGAGCTACTCGTGCCGTAATAAAGAAGAAATGAGTTACTTTCTGGAAGTTCATAGTAAGAGTTTTAAAACCATTATTTAAAAATTGTCTTCGGTTTTTATAGTGAATTTACTTACATATTTTTCTGTTTTTTTTTTAGACGCACAAGCACCTTTTTTCAAGGAAACTAATATGAACAGGAATGAACTTACGATAGATTTAAATACGCAGGCACATAAAACAGTGATTCTGAAATGTTTTGTGAATGGGATGCCAAAACCAAATATCACTTGGTATAAGGTAAATGATTTTTAATTTGTTTGTCATTATGCAACTCGTTGACGAATAATTAGACTATTCTAGACTATATTATAATATGCTCACTCCATTTATAAAGTACATAAATATTATTTTATGTGTTACGTGTAACCGCAATTAATTTAATTACACAAAATAATTTCTATTTACCAGGATGACATCATAATAAGAAGAAACGACCAATACATGTTCCTCTATCAACATCAAGAGCTTCATATTAAATATCTGTTAGGATCAGACAGTGGAAAATATTCATGTAAAGTAGAGAATCGTATAGGAAAAATTGAAGCCTCTCAACAAATAACGATAAAAGGTAACTTGTTATTTTATAAAATAATTATGTACACGTCCCATAAGACACGTATGGATAATTTAATAATTCTGTTTACAGGAAAAGTGATCCCCAAGGAACTAATTGCATTGATTGCCGTCTTAGTGATCATTGTTGTGATTCTAGTGATTTATTTCACCATCAAGGTTCGTCGTGAAAAGGTAATTTTATTACTTCAGATACAACTATGTAGTACTTAAATGTAAACCAGTACTTATTGCTTTAAATACCAATTGTTGAAGTATGTTACCAATTTTAATTTTTACAAAATATCATAGAAAGATACTTCAAGAATAATTTTAAGGGTTTATTAAATTTAATTTTTAGATAATGAGGAAAGAATTAATGGAAGCTGGACTGATGCATTTTGAAGAAGGAGCAATAGAATGCTTGAATCCAGATTTGACTGTTGATGATCAAGCTGAATTACTCCCTTATGACAAGAAATGGGAATTTCCTAGAGATAGATTAAAATTAGGTAAAAATATAAATAAAACTTATATTCAAAAGTGAAAAATAGTGATGGCATTAGTAATAGTAAACGATGGTAGTTAGTAGTAATTATAAACTTAAATCAAGATGCAAAGTTACAACATAATAGCTGTCACGTAAACAATAACTGTGATAGTAATGATAATCACGTTGCATTTAAATTTTTACAAATCAAACTATCAACTGAATTTTATTCATTAATGATTATTATTAAGTATTAATAATTATTAACGAATACTACAATACTTTACAGGAAAAAAATTAGGAAGTGGAGCATTCGGAGTTGTAATGAAAGCAGAAGCACAAGGAATTTGCGAACACGAAACGGTAACAACTGTTGCTGTAAAAATGGTTCGTCGAACAACCGATCCCACATATGTCAGAGCACTTGCTAGTGAACTGAAAATTATGGTGCATCTAGGAAAACATTTGAATGTTGTTAATCTTCTTGGAGCGTGCACAAAAAATATCTCCAAACGTACGTATTCTAGTAATGAATTAACAACATAATTGTTTGTTTTCTATTTAATTTTAGTTAAATATAAATTAAGGTTAAAATTAATTTAAAGTTAAATTACATTACAAGAATTTCAAATATAAATTTATTATTTTGCACAGTTGCGCGCTATAGTTTTGCAAAGTTATTATTTTTGAGATACTCTATAATTGTACAAAGTTTGAATAAAATCAGGGATGCAATAGTCATGAAAAGTAGAACAGAAATGTTACACTATTTCGTTTATTGTTTAAACAGGTGAATTGCTGGTCATCGTCGAATACTGTCGATTTGGAAATTTGCATAACTATCTGTTCAGACACCGAGCTAATTTCATTAATCAAATCGATCCTGCAACAGGGAAGATTGATCCCAACATCGGTCTAGATATTTTAACGAGATCTGCCAGCATTGGAAGTAACAACAGGTTTGCATTGAATTTTTATTTATTGACTAAAGTCTACCTGAGCGTTTAATGTCACTTATACGAATGAAATCCTATTTTGCTAAAAACATTGGCTGTTTTAATGCACACAACTAAAATTTCAAGTAACCAGTTTGCTATTGAAATATGTTTACTTTAGATCAGGGCTGAACCTTAAACTTCTGGGTATCACTTTCGAAAATGATAATTTTTTGTGGATCATCCACCTATAATGCATTATTTATCGAAGCTTTAAAGTTCTGATATCATAAAGTACCAAAGTTCAAAAATTTCCAAGTTCCAAGGTTCTAAATTTGCAAAGTACCGAACTCCTAACATTTCAAAGTTTCACAGTTTCAAAGACTCAAAATCGCAAAACCTCCAAAATTGCTAAGTCTTCAAAAATCTAAAAATCCAAAAGTCTGAAGTCTCCAAAAGTCCTCGGTCACCAAAATCTAAAATATAATAGCCACCATATACATTATACATAAAAACTAGCACATAACAAAAATATTCACTTGCCTAAACATTTTAACCAAAGAATGAAACTGCACTAAGCATTACCACGAATAATATACTTCATATATGTTTCTTAACTGTCCTATACTCGTTACTTTGGTCAATAACACGATAGAACGTATGTGTATTATACATACTCACACAACTGTGCATGGGGTTGCGGTGTTAACGATATCTCTGTGTTTTCTTCTGTCCACACTTCAGGATAAAATACGCGGTATTGTCATTTTCCCGCAGTCTTAGCGCCAATTCTGGCACCGACACGGTGCACTATCAAGCTACTGCAACTATGGATTCTCAAGGTGTTAGCATGTCCCCGGATGGTTGTGTTCTCAGTACCGAGTCCTCTCAGCCAGGGTGGAGATCCAACTATCGTGGTGATTATAAGGAACACAATTTGAAACCCATTTGCACCCAAGATTTGTTGTCTTGGGCGTTTCAAGTTGCACGGGGAATGGAGTATCTTAGCCAGAGAAAAGTAGGTATCTTTGTTGCCTCTACATTGTTGTAGATTATATGATTGATTAATTTTCAATTTAGTTAAAAATAAATAATATATGAGGCGTATATGGTGAAGGTGTAACAACTCCATTTCATTTAAGAAGATTTGATTTGCTACTTTTTTAGTTATATGAATGACTAAAACTTGTAGAACGTTGAAAATCAAGTTTTCTTTAAAAATGGGGGTGTTTTAATTTCATTATGAGGGCTCGTACTGTTTCTTATGTTTAAAATTGAATGTAATCTGGATTGAATTATTTAAATATTTTCATTCATGTGTTTATTTATGTGTTTATTTATGTATCTGCATTCATATTTTTATTCACTTTATTTATGTGTTTATTTATATATCTTTATTTACATGTTTAAATAATTAAGTAAATAATTTGCAGGTATTGCATGGTGATTTAGCAGCAAGGAATATATTACTGGCGGAGAACAATGTGGTAAAAATATGCGATTTTGGTCTCGCAAAAACTATGTACAAGGATGATAATTACAAAAAGAAAGGGGACGGGCCATTGCCCATAAAATGGATGGCCATCGAATCGATAAGAGATCGAATTTTCTCGACACAGTCAGATATCTGGTCGTTCGGTATTGTTCTATGGGAATTTTTCACATTAGCCGAAACACCGTATCCTGGAATGGAAGCTGAAAAACAGTATCAGAAGCTAATAGAAGGTTATAGAATGGAACAGCCGGAGTACTCTACCCCGGAAATGTGAGTTAACATCTTCATTACCGACTCTGTTGTATGACACATTGCATGGAGGCAGTGATCTTTTACATATTATAAAATCATTCAAACTTCAAGGTATACAAAATTAGGAGATGTAGGAATGGTGTGGAAGTAAAATAGTTAGGTCAAGACCAGATATAGATGTGTCTTGTAGATTTGAAGAGATTTATCATGTCTCTATTTTATAGTGGTTGAAATGTACTTGCTATTTTGGAGTCAAACAGGTTAATATTTAATTTACAGTACCAAGTATTTAAAACATGTTACTAATACAGTTAATAATTTTTACTACTCTGGCATAATCTTTCCACTATGAATACATTGAAAGAAATCGTAAAATATTCTACCATTTTATAATATTAGGCTACATTTTTCATATATATGCGATTAAGTATTCATTATAATTCTTGGAATATTTTTATTCTAACTCCATAGTCAAATACTTGTTAGTTTAGGTGATTTTGAATTGACATAGAACACATACAATAAACAGATCTCATTGTTAAATTGCATGCAGAGTGGTAAATGACATTTTAATTTTCAGTAATATGCAAAATATAATTTCATTTTCTTATTTAATGTTTTGAATTTGTAGATATAACATAATGCTCCAATGTTGGAAGGCTAAACCTACTTTACGACCAAGTTTCACAGAGTTAGTTCAGAGTATAGGTGATCTCTTGGAAGACAGCATAAAATCGGTAAGTAATATAATTTTTCACTTATGTAACATACAAATATTTAAGAAATTTGGAAAGTTAGGGATTTGTGAAATATTTAATTAGGAAACTACAAAATTTAGGGATATGATAATTTCGACATTTCTTTACGTGAAAATTTGAGAATTCGGAATTTTGTGAAATAAGAAATTTGGAGGCTAGGGAAATTGAAAACTTGGAGAACTAAGAATTTGAAAATTTCGCAAATACGAATATTTAAGAATTAAAAAATTTGGCAATCTGAAAACTTAGAAATTATTAAATTTGGGAATTTGAAAATTTCAAACTTTGCAAATTTGCAAATCTAAAAATTTTATAATTACATTTGATCCTTACAAACTGCATTCACCAATTAACACATTCATTAAATTTATAGCACTACATTAGCCTAAATGCCCCTTATCTGGACATGAACACGATGCTGTTGGAAGCCGGCAAGAACGACTATTTAACGATGTTGTCTGCTCCTGACCACACGACTCTCTCTTCACCAAATCACGAGTACGCGAATTCGCCCGCGTCCACCTACCTGTGCATGAGTCCAACCAGTCCGAAGGACGAGTCCGGAATATTCAGTCCCAGACCGCAAGAAGAACGATTACATTTCGAGTTCCCATCTCCAACATCGGACTCCGAAGACGCAGTAGAGTTGTCGCCGATGCTGAAGAAGCAAGAAGAGGATGATCCCTACTTGAAACCTATCAATGTGCATGAACGAAGAGCAGAGTTCGCTCGTCAGAGGCAAGCCATGAAAAATCAAACGTCAGATCAATCAATTGATCGAGATTCCGGTTACTGCAACGCTCCTAGAAATGTTCAATTAATAGATCTGAATGAAAAGAACCAGAAACACTCTGATGGGGTTGAAAAAACCACGGACACCAACTCAAAAAAGGATTTCGTGCCAAACATCCTGAGGACACAGGACAATTATGTGAATATGCCGAAACAGAAAATTGATTTGCGGAAGGACGTACCTGATGGATTTAGTAATCCCAGTTATGTTATGATTGACTCTCGGGAAACAAATTAGAGCTGTTAACAATTGTAATAAGCTGAAGAAGATGGAGACACTTTTAATATATACAAATAGTTGCGTTGGTGTGACTAGGTAGGAAACAGGGTGGGTCTGGTAACTCTGAAATGTGGAGAAGTTTTGTGAGAAATTGTTGGAATAAGTATAGTTGGGTACGTGGTGGAATTTTGTAAGGAAAATGACGATGTACGGTGAGGAGTTTATACTCGTTAGGTACGTATGATGCTCAATAGTTATCAAGTATTGTGTTTAATTTACATTGATCATGGAGATTTCTTTTGTTATGATCTGAAGATTTAGCGATTTGGGAACTTGGAAGTTTGAAAGTCCAAGCATTTGTAAATCTGGAGATTTGGGGATTTAAAAATTTGATAATATTAGAATTTAGAAATTTGATGATTTATGCAATTTGTGAATTTGAGGATTTGATAATTTAAGAATTAAGAAGATTTGGTAATTTAAGATTTGAAACTTTAAGAAATTTGGAAATTTGAGAATTTAAAAATATAGGAATATAAGGGGTAATAGTTTGTAGGAGTAATTAAGCCTTCTTTCCTTATATCACCATTTTCTATATATATTCATATAATGCTCGATATTGTGCCCGAATGTATAATAGATCATTTGACCCACCCTAAACAAAAATCCTAGTTGCGCCAATGAATATCAAATGTTTCCTTTTGTGCATATTGCTGAATTTTCAATGTGCCATGACAGCGCTTTACGTTTAGGTAGTATAGTGAAATAATAATTAGCCACGATACAAAGTATCATCAAAGAACATCAACTAGACATATTGTTCGTTGTTAAGTTTTTATCGAGATCGATGTCTAAACTATTTTATAAATACTAATTTTAGACGAATAAGAATATCATTCGAATTAGTGTAATCGTTATTTTTTTATAATTCATTCATTGAATGTTCGAAAATAATTTTCAGAACATTTCTTGTTGTAAGATTTCATCGATAGTCGTAAAATTTATGTAGCGATAAATATATCTTTGAGAAAATATGTATTGATGTAACTAGGATTTTTTTCTGAAGGGTCAGGTCCTCTATTTTTACTAGACTTATCTAGTATCTAGCATTTTTTTATTTAGTTGTGTCACAAATGTTTATTCCTGGTAAAATAAAATTCTACCGAGTTTATGAATAATTTGTGATGAATTGAAATGTTCGTATGTATTTTAAGGTGGAGGGGTCAACATGACCCCTAACTAGTTACGTCAATTCGTATACAAATACATAATAATATATACAATACATGTATATGTTAAAAGGAAAATTGACGTTAGATTTTCTAAGTAAAGCGATATTTTTGTATTTTCTAATATTTCTAAGTAATCTTTCATTCTACAAGTGTCGGAAAAAGAAATGTAACAATACAATTAAAGTTGTTATACATATATAATTGCGCATTTTGGAATTGTTCAAATCGTTAGGTTTACCTAAAACATTTTGAAAAATTTCATTAGGTGCATATCAATGAACCTGATATCGTGCTGATTAAAGAATTTATTAAATAATTAAAAATCAGGGTTTTAACATTTCATTAAGTATTATGTTATTCTGATATTATGCCATGTGAATTAGTATTATTTTAGGATTAAGTAATCTTTAACTGTGAGAATGTACTACAAAGATTGCAGATTATGTCATAAAAACACTAAAATGTGTATGTAATAATGAAGTTTAATCGGTGTGCTCTTAATAATGTACTTATTATTTGATTAACAATAAGTGAAAATTCAGTGCACGAAATAAAACGTTTGAAAATGGTTACAGCACATTTTGTAATCAAATTACAAACTTTGAGCGTGTCATTAATTTATACGGGATGCATATTAAAAAGAATTTATTCGTTGGTACTTAACGCGATGTGACTTTAAAAAAATGTCAACTCCACGAATTTAAGAAAAGACAAGTTATTAGACCAAAGAAGTATAATGTTTTAATTTGTCGTGTGAAAGAATGTCACGGAAAGTATGTTTGTCGAGTTAATTTAAATTTTGTAATCGTGGACCATGTTTTTATTTAGGTAACTTGTACAATAATAAACTTTTTACATTAAACGACGATTTTACAGACCTCCATTCACATCGTTTGTAATCCTAATCGAGTAAGGAACATCGTGCATAGTCACATTACTATGTATTAGTTGACCTGTTCTTCTTATGTCATGAACTAAATCCTTTTTATACTTTCGCCACCTAAAATGATATAAATTACAAAAAGTTATGTAGATCGTTTCTTTTTAATTTAGTGTAACGAATTTTGCATTAGTACTTCTATTTTTCTATTTAGATCTTATTATTTTGATTAAATAACTGTAGATTATTCATTTATGATGAAAAATTTTAACACCTTGTTAATACTCTTTCAATCAATCTCTCCATTGAATATTTTTAAAATATTTAAATAATCTGTGTAATTGTAAATTAATAATGGTAATAGTACCTGCGATTGTTTTCAAACTTCTTAAACAGTTGTTTTTTAGTTGGGAATTTTGAATCCATAAACAATTTTACTCGTTCCCAAATATTGCCACGATTATGTTCGTTTATAAAATATCTTGGGACTAAAAAACATCGTACGTAACTTGTGGACACTATTCTTCTGTCGATCATATTTTCTCCTGATTAAAAAATATAAAATTTCCTTTAAATATTTACACACAAACACTATTTGCAATTAATAGTAGATTCAGTTTATGTGTTAAAATTTATAGTGTTACCTAGTCCGAAACAGGCGCCTCTGTTAAACGTACAAATTTGCATAAATATTGTGCGGACATTTTTTGGATAACATTGTTGAGATATGGAAGATGGTTCTCTCAATAACATTTCTGCTACATCCGTGATTTTGTGCCACTCGTTTATCTTCATGGTTAAAATTTATATTTGAAATGAAAATAGCGTCAATTGCAATAATTCCTGATTCTTTTTGCAAGAAATATTCAACGTAAACATTTAAACTAAAATTTTAAATATAAACAAGTCAAATGAGATAATGTAAGTGTTTTAAAATACAAGAATGAATATACTCTAAAAAATGAATACTTTAAAGTTCAAAAAGGGATAATATTTGTATTTTATGTTGAATGGGAGAAGAATTATGATACTGCTATACTGTTCTACATAAAATGGCCGATTTCTACCTAAAACTTTCAGCAAGTACAACCATTAATCGGCCATTTTATGTTAAAGATGTTAACAAAACTATTATACTGTCATTTTCTTTAAGCTGTCAGCTTTAATTTGGTGTAATATAAATGTCGTTTCATAAAACTTTTATATTATTACATAATGCTAGATATTCGGTCTTCAAATCGGCCATTTTATCTAGAACTTATATTTAAAATATGAACTTACAACATCCAATAGTGTGGTTGTAACAATACTCGAACGATCAAAATTCGTGCGTTTGTCAAGTTGTTTTGATGATAATAGCAATTGAGTATAATCTACTTTGTCACTGTTCCTCGAACCGATGCGACTTCCCTTTAAAAATTACATATAATTATACATTTCTTCCACGGATTAAATATTTGTTTTTTAAATTGTATTGCTTTTTATGATATGAAAAAGACTGTACTCGGGTAGATTCATGTTCATATGCCAGCTCATCGATCTTTTGCTCAACAGATGCCATACTTTTTGACGATCTTTTTGCTTCCGCTTGCGACCCAAACCTTTGAGGGTCGTATAATTCATAGTACACTCCGTGTGTCGATTCTTGTTCATGGACAACGATATGCTCTATTAATTGACATTCCCCTTCTAACAGAAAGTGCACGTAGTTCACCATCCCTTTACCGTCACCTAGTAAAACCTTAAATAATTATTTCCTTCGTTCAATCTGCTTCAATACAATTATTCTTCTTTCAAAAAGATCTATACATAAAATTGTCTAGAAACAATTATATAATTTAGAGTATTTAGGAACAATAATGTAACTCATTATAGTACTACTTAAAAACAATAATATCATTTAAAATAACATAAATTATAAATAATAATTGAAAGACAATCACTCTTTTAAAGACAATTATAAAATGGCTAGTCAAGGTAGTTTATCAAATAAAACATTGTAGGTATACCATTTCTTAGACACTCTGTAAAAAATATTAAAATGTTAAAATTTTGTTATGTTCATATTATGAAATGATTTATGAAAAAAATAACTAGAAACAGATTCCAAAAACCTTAAACTAGATATGTAAATTAATTTTCTATTTTATACCTCATCAGACTGAAATTCTTTTATTCTACTAAGAATACAACATTCTCGTATCGTTTCTTCGTCCCATCCTTTGAAGTAATTAAAGTGAACTAACGCATCTTGCAGCTTGTTCCATTCAGTTAGCAAAGTAGGTCGTAATATATCGTCGAAATCTTCGTAGTAAATCAAAATTAATTCCACCGTAGCTACAAAAGTTTCGTTTATTTAAAAAATCAAATTTTTGTTGAATTCCAAGAAATAACTATAATACTTTTGATAATCTAAAGAGATAAATATTCATATTATTAAGCGGCACATACTTTTTGAAACTACTGTCGCTGATCTTGACAATTTATGTAACAGTGCAATTTCGCCGAAAATATCTCCCGGATTCAAGATGCCCATGTCAATTGTCTGTAATTCCTCTGGAATAGATAAAGTCTTCAATACATTTATATAGAATATGAACATTTGAAAATACTATATGAAAATTCTATAATTACATTATAGAACAAAACATATAATTTCTTCTTCCTAAAGAGTTCAATTGAGTTACTATGACCATAACAGTATATTACCCTAAACTCGAATAATGATACAAATTAATTTATGGGGCCCCATAAACGCAAGTCCCACTTTGTTCGATGCTAATGACGGTACTGATATAATTTTGAACGTGATTAATTATATAATTTAAACGCGAGTAATTTTAAATGTGATATAATTTTAAACCGCTCAAATATTTATTAACCAATTACTTTTGTAAACTGAGAACAAAGACGATATAAATTTATATAGTATAACGGCGATATTGAATATAAATTTTATTTTGTTGTTATATTTCACGTACTAGTCCAACGGTCGGTGACCACCCTCGATGCACTGACCTCTCCGTTCAGAATATAATAAAGATTTAGCGCTTTGTATCCCTGACGTACTATTGTCCGATTTGGTGGTAAATATTGATAATAGCAAACTCCAGCTAAAATTTCTTGTAAACGTTCTGGATATTTTTGGAATATCCTAAACTTTTTAAACAGCTCGAATATATAAGTTCTGTCGGCCTGTGATCGCTCGTCTGGTCTCGTTAACAAAGTAGAACGATCCTACGGTTTAAAATATATTTGAATTATATTTTTTATTCTTTGCTTCGATGATTAATAGATTATACTGTTCATTACCTCTATAGTAAGTGCTTTCTTCTCGATTTTCTTCGCTTGAGCAAGTCTAATATTAATTGCAACATCGTCACCAATTTCTTCCGTGGGTTCCACTTCAGTCAGCCATTTAAAGTATAACAAAACACGCCTAACTGCGGAACGGAAAAGCTGCACCCCTTTCAGTCTATTAGTCTGGACATTAATATTAATAATTATTAGTTCAACATTCTTTCCAATTGGAAAGTTTTATTTTTTCGAAGAAGAATTATTATCTCGGGTATACTGGTACTATCAGATTAGAAACACCCTATATATTACGTTTAAATTCAAACAAACCTTCTAATATGATTACAGTAAAGTTTCGATATAAGCGAAAATGATCTACACGATATAAGCGAAAATGATCTACACTGTATAAGCGAAAATGATCTACGCGATATAAGCAAAAAATTATCCCCACCCCTCAACACACCAAGCAGCTCGCTGAAAAATGTAATATAATACGGGTTCAACTATATCTGTGAGATAATATCAATGCAAGTATGAACTTTCTTTATTTTTTATTTTTGTGTTATCGAACTTTTGCAAACTGATTTTTTACATTTTTGTAATTAAAATGAGCCCAAACACAATATAATTTGGACTATACATATATACTGGTTTATATAGTCTATATTTACTGGTTTAATTAACGATAATAGGTTTCGAATACAGAGAAGGATAGTAAGTGAAAAAGAATCATTTTAACTATGGTAGTCGGCAAAAATCAAAAGCCTGTTGTATTATTTACACTGCCAATGCGTTGCTATCTTTTTTAGTCCATTTTTTATACAACTTATACCAACATATTTATGATGTTTTCCTGATTAAAATAAGCCCAAACACGACATAATTCGAAATACATTTATTGTTGTAAAGTCCTGGATATAAGCGAAACGCTTGGAATTGCAAATAAATATGTTCCGAATTACGTCATGTTTAGTCTCATTTTAATCAGAAAAATATCATAAATATATTGATAAAAGATTCGTAAAAAACTGTCAAGAATAAAAAACTTTCATCTTTCATTAGTATTGTTCCGCGTATATGTTACTGTTTATTTACGTTCGCTCACTATCAAATAGAAGTTTCAATATAACGTTTGCTGCAGATACACTATTTACTTACCCTTCTCGGAATTAAGGATCTTCTTGATAATACTCCCATGAATGATTCACGTAAAGACATTCTCCTAGCTTTCATATCCATTTTGTTACTTTTTTAAAATTAATTACTCTATAATTTCATAAAAATTAACAAATTCGCGGATATCCAAGAAGAAGGTATAAGCTTGCATTGACTGTATTGTTTTATCGATAAAGCAATAGACTATTGACGAATACAACGAATTACATATACAATATTTCGTTGGATTAACAAAATATCCTGTCATTTTTCTAATTTTCTTAATTTGTCTTTGTTTTCTTCGTAAAATGTTAATTACAAATCACTGTTTTTATATATGTAGCCGTTTTTATGCATGTAAGCAATCTAAGCGCTAAACCATTCATAATTTCTTGTTAGATGAATTATAATTCAATTTGATTTGAAAATTACATAATTCATTTACGTTTCCACTTGTTTCAATTATGAAACTACACTTTAATAGTGAAAATGAAATTGTTATAAACAATTAATTATACGAAACATATTCTCCTAAATTATTATTTATTATAAAAAGGATTTTAATGTTTTAAAAAAATATTTAAAAAGAATCACTAATATAATATTTAAAGACTGAATATACATGTAAAATAAATTGAGAACATTGATAAAATAGTTCCATTTTATAACATGCTATTTCATATTCTTTCTATGTTAAACATGGTTTATGACGTTACACCTGACTTGCACATGTGAAATGACAAGTTATATTTCGATGAGTTTATGAACAATTGCATTTAATATTGTGAGTTCCTGTAAAGTGACTTTTGCTTTGAGTAAAAACTTGAAATACATCTGAGAAACAATGGTAATACACAATATCAGTTTCAATTCTTGTTCATATAAAATTAATTCAAAAATCTAAATATGTTTATACATTCCTGGTAGACTGTGTTTCAGAATCAGGTTATGTTCTAATATATACACACAATAATATCTTTTTCACCTCAGACAACAAAATATTTAATAGTCAAAATCTTTCATATATTTGTATACTCAAGTAATGTTAAAATAATAATTTTCAGAGTTTTGGTCTACCAACGGTTCTTCCAAAACCTACTATCAATGACCAATTCAACATTCGTGATGACAACTATGGTGTACCGAGTCCTATGATTTCTGGGTATAATTACTTTGCTAAACAGTATCATCAGAGATTATATACATGTCTTATATCAATAGTTCTTAACTGTTTTGAAGTCACAGCTCACTTTTGATTATAAATATTTAAAATTTTTCAGACTAGGAGCAATTAGACAGAACATTGGTTACTCACATCCCTTAGAAGCATCTGAAAGAAATGTAAACAATTAATTTTAATATAATCATTGTAATTGTGTTAATTAATCATTAACTTATGTATACATTTTAGTATGAAAAAAATCGTATACGCACGAATATGATATTGCTTAGAAACACACAAGGACTACATGCTCCAATGCGTATGGCAATGGAATTAAAAGCCACTGAAACAATTGGTAGACTTCCATTTTTACCATCATCAAACATGATGAGAGATGTTTTACTTGGACGAGATGAAGAAATAGGGTAAATTTAACTATTCTATACTTCATATGTATATCTATTTACAATAGTTATAATACATATATATCAGTTATACATTACTCTTGTACTAATTTATATTATATTGTATTTTTCACATATTTAGGTTTGAAGATATATTAAATATTCCTGAATTTAGAGAAGAGATGGGTCAACCGCATGCTGTTGTTGAAAAAAGTCTCGGACTTTTATAAATAATAACATTTTTATTTGTAATGCATAAAACATTAGTTTTGTATTCTTAAATACTTTAAATAAAAATAAATATTTAATTCCGACAGTTAATTTATGGGTCACAAGTAATTTGTCTAATTTAGGAGAAAAATAAACTAGTAGTTCACTATGTGCTTGGTATAATTGTTTAGTAAATAGTCATCTTCTAAAAGAATCCACTTTTATTTACGTACTATTTGTACTTTAAAAACAAAATTTTTGTCTTGTGTCTAAAATGGCAAAAGTAAATATTGTTTTTAGTATATTTCATTGGTGTATTTCGCGCGTTTGTGGGGGTCGGGGGTACCCAC
This sequence comes from Megachile lagopoda, assembly GCA_036983795.1. NCBI lineage: Eukaryota > Metazoa > Arthropoda > Insecta > Hymenoptera > Megachilidae > Megachile > Megachile lagopoda. The sequence goes on from CM072792.1 coordinate 1,420,207, forward strand.
AACGCCACTTGTAAAGAGTGAGGAAAGCTTGCGAGCGCGAACAGCCTTCCCCTTTAAATTGATTAATGCAGACGTGCGGAAAACTTAAGTCGAGTGAATTTAATTCCATGTCAACCTTTAATAATTAGAAATCTATTTGCTTGTAAATTTTCTGTATATTGCTAATACTGATTTAACTTTTGAAATATTTACATTAATTTTACACCATTGAAAAGTTGAAAAAGAAAGGCATATGTATTACAAGAAAATACAGATGCATGTGTTACAGAGAAATGACAAAATATTTATTACAAATAAATTACTGGTGAATGTGCATTGACCGACTGCTATACTTGCACACTATGCACATGCGTGTTTCAAAATATGTACTGCATCGAAATCGTACTCTCACCGCTGATTCATTTGATTTGGTATGTGTCCTCTGTCTCTCTCTAAAAAGGTAGTTTCCTTGTTGAGTGTGGAAAAAAAAACGACATGGATGTAAGTATACTAAATTCTTCGTATTCGTATGATTAGTGATTATAGTTCCTAGTATGATGCACATTGCAAATAAAGTTCAAGGTTAGTATTTTGTTATATGATTACAAGTGCAAATATTAAAAATTTAACGTTACGTTTAATTTAACCGTAAGCATAAAAATAATAATACATAATTGTATTGCATTTTACTTTTCAATTTATAACATAGTACATACACTATACATTGTATACAATATATGGATAGTGTGCGAACTCAGCTTTATTTGTTATTATTTATTTCCATATAATTCTATAAATAAAAACAATATTTTATGCTACAAATATTTCACTTTGTTTATTTTATAGATTAAAAAATACGTATAATATAATTCAAAAGTGGATGGTAATAAATTCAAAATCATTGAAGCGCTGATTTAATTTAAGTATATACATAAGTACACATTTATTTGTTAGACATTTCTTAATTTCTTTTTGTAAGTATTACATCAATTTTATGCATGGTATATGTAAATATATCATTAAAAACTTCTTGTGTTTTTTCAATCAAGAGACTACATAACCTTTATATTACATTAACCGGTTCACAAATATTAGAAAAAATGTCAAATGTCAAGATTCTAGATGGTGGATTTTCTGCACAATTATCCACTCATGTTGGTGAAAAAATTGATGGTGATCCTCTTTGGACAGCAAGATTTTTAGCAACAAATCCTAATGCTGTTTATGCCACACATTTAGATTTCTTACGAGCAGGGGCAGACATTATAGAGACAAATACATATCAAGCTTCAATTCCTGGTTTAATGAAGTATTTATCTATAACCGAAGAAGAAAGTATAAATTTGTTGCATGAAGCTGTTAAACTTGCCCAGAAAGCTGTTAATGATTATCTTAAAGAGATCAAAGGAAATAACGACATTGAAAACAAAAGTCCATTGATCGCTGGTTCTTGTGGGCCATATGGAGCTAGTTTACATGATGGTTCAGAATACAATGGTGCCTATGGTAAAACAACATCACGCGATACTATGATGCAATGGCATAGATCACGTATTAATGCCCTTGTAGACTCTGGTATAGACTTATTAGCATTAGAAACAGTACCTTGTTATCAAGAGGCAGAAGTATTGGTGGAACTTTTAAAAGAATATCCAAATGTTAAAGCATGGCTTACATTTTCTTGTGAAAGAAATAGTCAAAATATAGTAGATGGAAGTAATTTTCAAGAAGTTGCTACAAACTGTTATAAAATGGCGTTACCTGGTCAAATAATTGCTATTGGTGTAAATTGTATTGCTCCAAAAGATGTTTCTCCTTTACTAAGAAATATTAACAAAAATACTGGGAACCAATTTATCCCATTAATAGCTTATCCCAACAGTGGTGAAATATTTTCATCCACCAAAGGGTGGATAAAGGATGAAAGTTGTCCTCCATTCGAAAATTTTATTCCCGAATGGCTAGAGATTGGGGTACAGTATCTTGGAGGTTGTTGCAGAATGTATGCAGAAAATATAAAATCAATCAGAAGGGAAGTAAATAATTTTAAGAAAAAGAAAGCAGAGAAAGAAAACTAACTTTATCTCAGATGATTAAATTTTACTATCTTTAATAAATAATGACTTACTAACTAAATATTAAAATTTTATATCAGTACATATTACTATTTTATGTATATATACATTTTAATGTGATATATAATTTTATATATTCACTTAATAAATATATTATTATCATTTATAAATAGTATATCATTTTTATCTAAACAATTTCCAATTATTTTAAACGACTTTTATCATTGTTTTTAAATCAAAAAACCTATAAAGATATAATTAAGTAAATATTCTTAATTATATCAGTGTCTCGCCATTTTTTATCATGAAATTATAAATCGCTTCATAATATATTTCTTATCATGCACTGTAAAAAGCAATATGTGAAAACAAATTTATATAAGACATTGGTAAATAGAAAATAATACTTATCAAACATGAATTAGATAGGGTTTGAAACACTTATACATTGGTATACATCGTACCGCGTAGTTCATCTTAACTCGTGCAAAAACACGTGACAAAATTTGATCTTAGTGACACGTAGAATTTTTACGATATACGCACGAAGAAAGCAATCTTTCACTGCATATCATTATAACACTTCCTTTTAAGATTTGATTCGTTTTAATATTTATCTCACAGAGTTCATTATGGACTTTGGAATAAGTGTATATACTGAGACCAACTGTACCAAATATTGCCTCAGACTTGCAGTAACATTTATACAATTAATACGTGCGTGTAGCTAACATTTAATCTTTTGTGAACTAACGAAATACGTGTTAGTGCTGACGAATTACAATTATAATATTTTTTACTTTAAAACAATTTTATATATTACTCTGCAATTATAAATTGCTTTGTTAGCTATTGTGGTTGTAAATAATTTATAAGAATCAATCATAACAGTTATAGTACAAAATGATGCAACAAGTAAAAATATTAGATGGTGGATTTTCTACGCAATTAGCAACACATGTGAATGATGCGATAGATGGTGATCCCTTATGGACAGCACGATTTCTTATTACTAATCCTGAAGCTATTGTTGCTACGCATTTAGATTTTCTAAAAGCTGGAGCAGATATAATTCTTACAAATTCTTATCAGGCATCTATAGATGGCTTTTCAAAATATATGAATATGACAGAAAAAGAAAGTCTTAATTTATTTAGCAAATCTGTAGATTATGCCAAAGAGGCAGTAAATTTGTTTAAAAAAGATGCCAAAAATTTGAAAAACGTAACTGAAAATCCACTAATTGCTGGATCTATTGGACCCTATGGTGCATGTTTGCATGATGGTTCAGAATATACTGGCAAGTACTGTTCGCTTGTATCGGAGGAAATTCTTATGGACTGGCATAGACCACGTATTAGGCAATTAATTGCTAGCGGTGTTGACTTATTAGCAATAGAAACAATACCATGCAAAAGAGAAGCTGAAGCATTAGTTAAATTACTTAAAGAATTTCCTAATATCAAAGCTTGGTTGTCATTTTCTTGTCGTAACGATGGAAAGAACATAGCTGATGGTTCTAACTTTCAAAATGTTGCGATGCAGTGTTACAAGAAAGCATTACAAGGACAAATTTTAGCAGTTGGAATGAACTGTATTGCACCACAGAATGTAAGTCCTTTATTAAAAGGAATTAATGCAAACAATAAGCAAGAATTTGTGCCATTAGTGGTATATCCCAACAGTGGTGAAACATATACAGTGGAAACAGGATGGATGAAAACGAATGATTCCTGCTCTTTAAACCAGTTTACACATGAATGGCTGAATTTGGGCGTTCGATACATAGGTGGATGTTGTAGAACACACGCCGAAGACGTAGCAAAAATACGTGCGGAAGTAGAGAACTGGAAATGTGCCTAAATCTTTTTACAGATTTTATAAATATCACAAAATATAATCACTGAACTTGTACAATTATTGATGAAAAACATCTATTTTTTCTTGCATTTATGTACATCTTAAAATAATTTTATCTTTAAATTGAAAAAACATATACACAAGAATTAAGATAAAATAAATTTTTATGTAATATTTTTTGCTACAAATAAAGTTGTTATAAAAACATAAATATTGGAATAATGTTATAATTTGCTTTCACATTTCAGGTGGATCACAAATGCCTACAGATAATGATGAACATATAAAATAAACAATTATATTAGATTTTTTATTTCTCAAGAATTACATTAAAACTGTATATAAAAAACCGATATTTTTTAATAATATTAAAAGAATTTTTAAGTGATGAAAAGTATAAAATTTAATAATATAATTATAGCATATAAAATTTACTAAATATGTATAGAATACTTATGTTATCATCACCAAATTATTATCCATAAATAATTATGGATTATAGATTTAGATAATTTATATTTAATGCATGTATATGTAAGTATATGTATATATCAATTCTCTATTGATTGATTAATGTATACCAATTCATCACCAACATTATATACATTGTTTCCTACATTTACTATAATAGTTTTGGTTTCCATATCAACATTAAATGTAGAATTAAGTGGAATTTGAGTTTTACCTTTTAACATATCATCGGGGACTAGTTTACCTCTAGGTCCTAAAATAGGATCATTATAACGGTATAGAAGAATTGATGACGGATCTGAAACAGCAAATATTGTATTGAGTTTTAGCATAATCGATCATCAAATTTATGTGACCACCATTCGCCTACCTTTTACGTGCTTATTTTCTTTCAATATTCTGGATATAACGTCTGTTACAGTATCTGTATCTCCGATTTTTACGTTTGTTCTAAATAAACCACTGCACTTTTGTGGATTCATAGCACACACATAAATTCCAGGTTTAACAGAAAAGTTTATGTAAGGGGAACCAGGACAACATTCCTCTTTTGTCTTTTCTGGGGCTTCATCAGTATATTTTATCGTAATATCCTCCAACTGAATTTAGCCAAAGGGAAAAATTAACAAATATAAAAAAATAACGAAAATAAGCTACAATACTTACATCCAAAGTATTTTCAAGATACTTTTTATTATTTTGAAGAACTACGAATTCGTCAAAATCTAATGTCAAATTAAGTGCGCTCAATCCAACCAGTTCCATCTTTTCACGTACCGCTTGTACAAAAGGCATTACGCGTTTCATATATTTTTTTAATTCTGGTAATTTACCAAGCGCGGCAGCAATAACTTTATTTTCTGGCAGTTTATTATCATTTTCCTACAATGTATTTCAGTATGAATACATTATCTTACTTAAATGTACTCATTCATAATTACTTACTAGATATAATTTTTTCATCGTAGTCAAAATAGTATTTTGCCAAGAAGGATAGGTTTTTGCTACCCAAATTGTTCCCTGGGTAGGTTTTTCTATTACTGATGACTCAGTTTTACCTTTTGATTTCTTTGGCGTCATATAGTTCTTTAGAAGAATTCTAAATGAATGTGCAGCATTCATAAGATACTGTGACGATTTTATCAGGATTTCATCTATTTCTCCTACTTCAGGCCATTTAGCATTTAATATGCTACCTTCCTATTAAAAAATATTTAGTTCTCAATGTAGTATTAACTTTTACATTCAGTTTTAAATAAATATTATTTATTTTTTTAATTTAATATATTAGATACTAGGACTCACTTTACCAATGAGGTTCCATACATGTTCCGATACATGGGGACAAATAGGGGACAACAGAATAACTTGTAATTCTATGAATTTCATAATTAATGTCAGATTAGCGCTGTCCAGTGTACTTAATTGTAAATATTTGTCCTTTATTGCTTGTAACTCGAAAAATCCTGTTTTCAATGCTTCTTTATACAACATTTTGGTATAATTCTCCCCGGTCTCTCGTATTTTTAGATTCATTTCACTAATTCATCAATCACCAACTCAATATTGATTTTACAAACGAAACTTGAAAAAGTAATTTGATAAATACCTTTCAAAAACCTTGTCATTAAATGTATGTGGTTTTCCTTGCCTAAAAGTATCTTTGGAAGCTAATATTTCTTTTATCCATTCAATAAAATTATATAATCTGAGAATTCCAGCATCAGCTGTGGTTTCTACAAAATTAGCATCTTCTATTGAATCACCAGAATCAGCTAGGCACAGTCGCATACCATCTGCCGAAAACTTTTGTACAGCTTCAGAAAGAGTTAAGAAATTACCCTCCGATTTTGACATCTGACAAAATAACGTTTACATAATTTTGTATAACAATAATAAAATACATCAAAACTACATTTACCTTGGCCGAATTTAGTAATAAATGTCCATTTGCCCTAATTCCTTTTGGCCACAATTCAGGTTGTTTATCCCATATTGCAGTATGATTATAAAGAAAGAATGTAAGATGGTTTTGTACCAAGTCTTTGCCAGATGTTCTTAAATCTACTGGATACCAATAATAAAATTCACGTCGCATATGATCTAATGCCTCTTTCTTAATATTTGTTTTCGGGAATTTTGCATCTTTGAAAAATATATAGTCCCATACTTCTGGTGTCATTTCACTGGCTCTAAATAAAACTACCTTTTTAACACGAATATATGCAACACATGTAACATACTTTGAATATTATATTACAACTTATTTCCCTTGATATTACTTCGAAAGATATTAATCTAAATATTTTTATCCATTATATATACAGTGTTTCATATATATTACTCAGGAAATAACCTGTAATACTTAATGTTGGTAACTGATAATCATTTTAATATAGAATTGAAAATTTTACTTTATATTGTATGTATTAGGTTTATCGCCTTTAAATGTTCCTCCTTGCAATAAATGAGCTACTGTATAATAAGCCATGTAGATTGTTGAATCTGACAGAGATTCTATTAACCAACTCTCATCCCACGGTAATTTAGTACCTATAAGATGTAATTAAAATTAATTTTATTAACATTATTTGCTTAAAATAATTAAAAAAACATTTACCAAGTCCATAGGTTCTTGAGCAAGCATATTCATGTAACCAGTCAAGACAAGCCAGAAAATTTTTTCTGACTTCCTCGTGATAAGTATTAACATTATTTAAAGCTTCTGTTGTTTGTTTTCTCCAGGATTCTTCTCCATAATCCAAATACCACTGATTACATAAAGCTACTACACATTCATCATTTGATCTAGACATTACAGTTTTTTCAGGTTCATAATATATAACTGCTTGATTCTCATTTACCAAATCTTTCTGTATTTGCTTTTTAATATCTTTAATTTTCTTTCCTTTATATTTACCAACTAGTAATACTCCATCGTAAAAACCTTTAAGATATAATATTTCTTTTGCTTCCAATAGTTTGGCCTTATCATTTTGGGACTGAATGTTTAATTTATCATACAAAGTTACTGCAGATAAATTACCAAATTCTGGTATTTCAATAACTGGTATCTACATAAAAAAATTTTTAGTTATAACTTTTGGTTTTAATTCTACATTACTATTAAAGATGTATATCAAACTCACAGGATCGTAAGGTAGCACCATTTCATCAGCTATCTTATATTTTTCCCTGAGAGGTTGTTTCTTTTTCAGATCTACTAAAGCTGCGTAATCATCAGGGGAATCACTAGGCACAGAAGTAACAATTCCAGTACCTTTGTCTTCTTTAATAGTTAACATTGGTAAAGTGTAAATTACTTTATTCGCAGTCAAAGGTGCTTCCAATTTTAATCCTAATATTACCTAACATACAATTTATAATATTTAGTACGCATTATTACCAAGTTTCTTTATGAATAAAAGAACGCATACTACCTTTCCAGTAAGCTTTGCTACAATTGGTATGTTTCCTTCCTCTTTGAAGAAACCTTGATAAGCCATGTTTCGAGCTGCTCTTTCTGTTGATATATAAATATCTCCATTTGATACAGTGTATGCAATATAATTTATATCTGGATGAACCCAACAGTTTGTTTGACCATACATTGTTTCTGGTCTCAAAGTTGCAGCTACTAAATATACTGGTTTGTTACACCTATACAAATATATGAAATATTAAATATTAAAAACAACTTTTACAGTTCTAATACTGTACCTACTGTAAACATGGAGGATAAGGTTCCAGCACTTTCATTTTTATTAATGTATATTCTTGTGGCCCTACACCTTCCCCAGATGACCTATCATGATCCATACAAGGTTGTCCATCCTTTGGTGAATAAATTGTATATCTTTTCCCATATTTTATTTTATTTCTGGCTTTTAAGTGATAAAATTGCCAACGGACAAATGAATCAAAAAACGGATTTGCATCAGTTGTAATAAATGTTCTACGCCAATCTATCTAGAATGAGTTTCAAGTCTTACACTTCAAATACAGCTATTTATATACATTAAACTCTTTAGTAACTTACATGCAGTCCAATTGCTTTCAAATCTTGCACAGCAAGAGGTGGGAAATAATCTAACCAATACTCAGCATTGGCAAAGTTTTGTATTTCTTCATCTTCTAAACCAAGTGTTTGCATTATTTGCCACTGATATTTTGCAGCAACAGCTTTTGCAACTGCTTTACTCTGAGACCAAAATTATTTATTAGAATGCAAAATATATAGATAGTTTATATATTATCAAATTACCTTTGTTCCTTTACTTTTGTCTTTTATTATTACATCATCTTCAATTTCTTCTATCAGTTGTTCTTTAGGAAATTGTGGAGGATAACCATACAATTCCATTTCTCTTTTTAATTTATCAGCACAAGCTTTAATTGGCATACCAGTACAATGAAAACCAAATGGAAAAAGAACTTTTTTTCCTAAAAGGCGGTTGTACCGAACCGCAAACTACAATGTCATTGATATTAATATTATATAGAATACTTATTTTCTTTTATATATTCATTAGATATTTACCTCACACTTTGATAATGAAAATGTGTGACCAAGATGAAGTCTTCCATTCATATAAGGAAATGGAAAAGTTGCGAGAAACTTTTCATCTGCTGTTTTTCTATCTTGGAGAGGTGCATCCTCTTCATATACTTTCTCACTTTCCCACTTTGCTTGAACATCTTTTTCAATCTTTTGTAAATATTCCACTTTAAATGTTCCTTTTCTCTCTACCGCCTACCAATAATAATTGTTATTTTAAAGTCAAATATACATCTTATTTAATCTTTCTATGTCAGCTCTTACAAAAAGCTAAGGTCATAACATCAATGTGTTAAAGTGGTCTAAATATAACATTTTTATAAATGAACAAAATTAAAATTCAGCATTAACATAAATACCAAGATGAGTATACATTCTAATAATGTTATTACTTAAATTGTATCCCTGTTTGAGACACTTTTATTAAACTATTATTTAAATTAATTATAAATACATTTACCATTTCAGTTAAGAATCGTTAACTAACAAAGTACGACATTACAAGACTAATTAATAAATGAATAATTTTCACAAAATATTAAAGCTATTGAAGATATATTTAAAGCTGATCAATAGCAGATTGTATATTTACGGTTCTGAGGTTATTTCTGTTAATATATAAATTACTTTTGAATCATTCATTAAATGCACAAGTACAGCATAATTATCGATTTAAAAGTAAATAATATATTAGCAGATACTTACCATTTTTTAAATATATAGTACTAACAGAATACAACTAACTTTAAATAAATATTGAATGCTATTCGCAAAAACCACGTGCCGCTTTTAGATACAATATTGTACCTAAGCCGGCTAGAGTACGTGTCACCACGTAAATATATACGTGGAGATAGACGTTCTGGGAATTACCACTTAATTTTTCTTTCTAATTTCTTGCTACTCAATTGCATTGCAAACAAGCTATTTTATAAATCATTGCACGAGCCTAATACGCAGTTTATAGTGCATGTATAACATTGCGCAGATTGTTCATCGCATAAGGGTTAATCAAAAGAACAAAATTTTAATTGATTATGTGTGCAATCAGATTCTTTTATTATATATTTTAATAAACAATGTATGGATAGTCTTTGCCCTGCATTCATCTAAACCAGCGATGGGCAACAGTGCCCACAAGGGCGCAGTACATGTGTTAGCAGGATGCACGTATGGACACCGGGATAGTAACATATTTTAATCTTATACTCTCTGCAATCTCAAAACCACAGTAATATAAATTGACATAATATTAAAAGTTGTGGTTTTTATCTTCTTAACAAATATTACTCTTATTTCTGTAATGAGAAATCCAATTTTCATTTGCATACTCTGGGCTCGAGAAGCCTTGGGCACAGCATTGTGAATACCTCCTTATGTTATCCTATTACATTATTTTTAGTTCAAGATACGCACTGCTAGATGGCGCTGATCAAATTTTTGATTTATGCGCGAAATAGAACGAAAAACTGAATTGTAGGAATAACTAACAATATTTAAATTGTTATTGTTAGTGTATTTTCACTTTGTATTATAGGCATGTAACTAACAAATCAACGATATATTGAAGCGCAGCAGATCTAAATATAACATCATTAGAATTATATCAATCAGTTTCATTTAAAGAATTTCTTTTTAGAATAAAAACGAGTCCTGACATTGCCAAAAACATTTTTTATAATTAATATTCTTTTAAATATAGTTTTTAGGTATTTTAAAATCATCCTATGGCTTTAAAAATTCAAATTTACGCATACACTCTCGATAAATAGTATCATCGGTGCCATTTAGTGATTAAACGCGGAATTATCGAAACAAAAAGTTGCGTTTCTTCGTAAAATAAGGTATTTTTCTGACGTTTTTGGCGACTCGAAAGAAAATTTTTTGCCATTTTTATGTCATTCCCTATATCATCGATGAAATACAGTATAGTGTGCCAACTGTTCGGAACACATAATCAGCATCTTCGGACCCAAGGGATATATTGCAAACAGCATAAAATCAATATTAATAAATATATAATAAATATACACCATATTAACCAATAAAATCAATATTAATTGAATTTTTACGAAAATGGAACAGGTGGCGCCATCTTTCCGACGAACAGGGTGAATTACACACTTTTAAAACTGTAGTTTAATTAGTTCTCATTTTAGGAGAGTACCTTTCTCTCGTGGAACGTTTAAGAAGATAGACGCGCAAATTTGTAAGAAAAGAAGTATTGAAAGTTTATGTACAATTTGATTAAGTGCGCGTCCACGTTTTTGTATCAGTAATTAAACTTACGTAATAGTAAGAGCCATTCTTAATAATAAATTTGAAAACTTTCCACTTAAAATTCAAGTGCGGCGTTTAATTAATTTTTCCCTTTATACGTCGATAGAGTAGAGTCCTGTAAAATGCAAGAAGAGCTCTACAAAAACCCTTAGGCTAATTAGGATTAGCCTAAAAATGATTAAAAATTGAAAATAGTTTGGTAAAACTAAAACAATTCGAATTCATAATTCAATTCATATCATAGTCAATTAAGCTAATAAAATTAAGTACAGTAATTGAATTGAACCAAAAAACGATACACGTAGCGCCATCTATCGGCTATGTGTGAGAACTAACGAAGCTACTGTTTCAAAAACGTGTAGTTCACCCTGTTCGCCGAAGAGATGGCGCCACTTGTTTCATTTTCGTGAAAATTCAATTAATATTGATTTTATTGGCTTAATTTGGCGAAACTTCGAAATACCATCATGTTCCGATTCTGACTAAATTTTGCAAACAAGTTCCTTATTTCAAATGGAAACATCTATGAGAACGGGTTTTGGCGAAAATTATGTAAAAATCGTTAATTTTGAAGAAAAAATGAATGTTCTGTTTTATTAGTACCACCACTCACTGCTAGATAACGCAAGCGGTACTGTTTTCCCACAGCGAGCGCGAAAATATAAATTTTAAAATACATTGATGAATGAAGTTTGTAAGACGTCTTCAACTCTCTAAATGATTTATTTTACAATAAACTATTGTCATTTATATCTTTTTATATATTAGAAGCACTTGTCTCAAATGTGTACTGTCTGGTATAACAGCTTGTTTTTGAAAACAAACATGTACTTGCGAGAATATTATTATTTATCACTGTAGAAAATGCGATTTGTAAATTAGGCATAATACGTGTCAATACATGGATGTATTGTGGGTCCATTGTATTATTGGGACCTTTTCTCTTGGCTGCCATCTTTCCCAGAGAAGCCAGGAATGTACTTTAGTATTTTTATAGGTTGGCAGTACTTTCTTCCTAATTCTATGTGACATTAGTCAATGTTTCTTCATATGTTTGATTGATTTGTAATGAATGTGTAACAAACTTTGGTATCAAATTAATATGTAAAATGATGAACAATGTCATTGTTCACTTGTGAATTTTATACATTATTCTTATAAAATGTCACTAAATAAATGCAGAAATATTGAGATTGTTAAAATCAATTTTCTTGTCAGAATTAATAATGGTATTAAGACAACAATTGTTTATTGAATTGACTTGACTTTTTGAAAGCTGAAATAAATTGAAATATTTACAGACTTCTTTAGTTTCAGTGACAAATGTAACATAAATGAATACAGACAGATTGGGTATACTACTTTTGTTAAATATATTGAGGAGAATTTCAAAGTGATGTTGAAGTAATTTTATAATTATCCATGTAATATAAATTAGTTAAAATGTTTAAACGGACAGAAGGTAATAGTGGGAATGAATATTCCCTGCCTGCCAAGCGACCAAAATATGACACAAATAAAGAAACAGTGGCAGGTGCTTTTAAAACAAATAAAGAGTCAACTAAAAAATCTGCAAGATCAGATGACATATGGGGTGATGATTTTGCAGAAGAAGATATAGAAGAGATGGATTTTGTGGCAACTCAAGCTTGCTTACAGGTTTTATTCTTATTAATTAATTGTTTAAATTTGTATATGTTGTGATTATGTATCATGTTTCATATTTATTTTAGGAACAAAATGTTTTCAGTCAGCCAAACAGAGAGCAAAATGTGCCTACAGTACAAAGATATTACAGTATGCCATCTACTAGTAAATTTGTTTCTAATTCGAATCGTAATGAAAGTAAAGTAAAGCCTTGTGTACCTGTACCTTCTATGTCACAAAGTAATACACAGAAAAAAGAGATGTTACATTTGAAAGATAAAAGTACTGTTCTTTCTGTTGATTACAAGGATTTTGAAGATAAATTACTAAATAGAAAAGTACATAATTCAACATTTAAAATGGACAATAATATTATCTCAGGTAATATTAAAGTCATTCTTTACATTTCATACATATTAATTAATTTACAACTTATATTTGCAGAAGCAGAATATATAAAGGAATTGGAAAAATTGAAACTTGAAAATAAAAAGTTGTTAGATGAGTTTATAACTAAAGAAGGGGAAGCAGTATTTTTAAGAAACCAATTGCAGCAGACACAGTTGCGCGCAGAAAATGAAAAATTAGAAAAAACACGTTTTATTGAAGAACAAGAAAATCGACATAGAGTAGAAATAAATGCTATTTGCAAAGAAAAAGAACATTTGAAAACTCAACTTGAATTGCAAGTTTGTGTTCTTCTCACTGATGCAATAATTGATTTTAAATATTTCCACTTCATATAGCAAATTCTACTAATTTCTTTCCTTTCGTTTTGCAGACATTTGAAGTAAGAAATTTAATGGAACGTTTTAAATTATTAGAGAGTGGAAACGTTCGATTGACAGAGCCACACAGTATAAATTTAAATGTTTCTACGAATAAAAATAGATTTAGTTCACCAAGGAGTCGGTAAATTTATGAAATACTTCTGTAAAACTGAACATGTGTTTATACCATTATTTTCAGGTCACCAGTTCCTAGTGTGAAACCAGCCAAAGTAAAAGAAACTTGTATTCAAACTAATATACATAATAAAAACCTATTTTTGCTCAAGGTTTGGAACTCATGTAGGTATATTATAATAAAAATTATTCATTTGTTTAAAGTGATCTAATAAAGGTATGTTTCTCTTGCAGATTATCCTCTGTCTGAAATTCCTAAATTAATCTATGATACACCACAACCAGAGAAATCTGTAGTTGATATTCAAATCATAGAGAAAACTGGAAAACGAAATTTACCTATTTTACAAGAGGAAAATACATGTCGAATATTTGGTAAAATTTCTGCTTGACACATTTCTGACATTTTATAACATAACGATATTTGAAAATTTTCTCTTTCAGAGAACCCAGAATTAGTAAAACCAGTAACAACTATGATAGACGATAAAATGCTTACTGTCGAGTATATTTTCCCAGAAATATCTGTCCTTCAACAAAAAACGAATATGGAGCTTGAATCAGAAAATATTATACCCATTATAAATAAAGTAAATTGCATCGTTTTATGCAAATTCAGTAACTAAATAATTTAATAATTAATGAATCGTATTTCAGATAATTGCTACTGCAAGGGAACTGATTTTGAACGTAATAACTGTTCTTCAGACAATCTTTCAAGCTATGAACAACGACGATATTCGAGACATGAACGATATTTATTTCTCCGATCTATATTCAAATCCTAATTTTATCGGAAAATCTGTATGTGCAGCAAATACGTGGCACGAATGTGAACGTGGTGTTGAAACCAGACGAGTGTTTGGTGTGTTATCCTATATAAGTCTAGAATCGACTTATCTTAGCAAATATATTGCAGGAAAAGCACGACTGCTTACAGAAAGAGATGAATCTTATGAGTGTTACTCGCCACACATGGTACGCTACAATATGTGGTCGGAAAAGAATCAGGACTTTGAAATACTTAGGATGTTATTGCAATTCGTTACTTTAGTCGGATCTACGGTAAGATATTAAAGTTTCGAAATTTCAACATTTTTAAATCTCAGAGTTGGTAAAGATGGATACTCTGACAATTTTACTGCTTTCAGAGGCGAGCACACCAATTCAGTGGCCTCATGTGTGCCATTATGATGCTTGTATATAATGTTCATAAAAAGGTTGAATATTGTTCTCAGGGGTACGTGAACAATAGCATTTCTATTAGTCACTCATTTTGGAAATAAAACATTTTATCCTTTGTTTCTTGTTTCAGAATGGACTATGTTTATCGGATATTTAAAGAAATAGTGTTTTCTAGGCCGTTACCTTATTGTTACACGCTGCTTAGTAATATGATAATGATTTTTGTTAAATCTGCGACGTATTTACCAAAACTTTGTATCAATTCACGTACGTTAGTTTATTATATCAGTGAAATTCTATTTTACCATTTTTTACCTAATTTTTGTTTATGGTATATTATTATTCTTGCAGAATCAATGGCAGTGAATAATTGGAAAGGTTCTTTACATTTTATACCAGGTAAAAAGATCCCTGTTCCAACTCCCGAATCAGATTTTAATTCTTGTCTTTCTTATTGAATATATCCCCATTTCAGATGCTTGCCCATTACAGATTTTCCTGGCACAAGTGGAAAATCATCATTTTGATTTGATCGCAGCGATAGATATCACAGACACGCTATTGAAATTTGTGCAATATGTATTGCAAACGAATGTTATCCCTCTAAGATCTGATACCTTAGATTCCTGTAACTGTTGCATGAAACTGTTAAGGTTTACAATTAAAACTCTGAGCAAATGTTCCGAAGTAAATTTGAGCGCTCTCGGGGATTTCAATTTGAAAAAGTTCCCTTTGAAACAAGAAGAATCCTGTAGTTTGAAAAATATTTGTAGTAAACACTCACCCTTTTTGCCAGAAAGTGATAAGAAGTGTATACGTGAAATCTATCAGGATAAATTTTCGGACGAAAATGCTTGGACGACCATGAAGAGAAAACAATCAAAAATGTTAAGAGACGGAATAAGATTCCTGTCTCACTTGGCGATATGCGATCCCGATTTTGTCATTCGATTATCTGATGTTGAAGATGCGTTTCATTTGTTTATAAGGAACATAAACTCTTTCGAAGATTTCGTTCTGCATGAGAACGAACGTAAGTATGAATGCATTCCGCTGTTCTTGATTGCAATATGACAGTGGTAATTCTGAAAGTTCTTTTTCATTGATATACTCGTTCTATCTTGAACGACGATGCGTTGGATTTCAACTCGTTTTTTTTTAGTCTCATTTCACGATACGAGGCATTTTAATTTTGGCTCTATTTATCGGGCCACGAGAATTTTTATATTTCCGCCTAAGTGGTTACTCATTTTCATCGTTGCTTTCAGTGGCGAACACACATGTAAATAGAAACATTCTGTTTTCACAACTGAAATGATATTAGTATAGTTGGATTTACATCTAGTTGAAATTTTGTAGAGCGATGCAAAAGCCATTCAATTTAAGTAATTTATTCAATATTATTTATAACACATAGAATGATATAATAATATATAAATTATTTTCAAAATTGTAGTCAGTATTCAAAGAATACATAGCGTTTATCGCATTATGTTATATAAAGATATATCTAAAATTTATAAATAAAAACTCATTTCAGTTAAATGAGCAGAAATACTTGTTCCTATTTATATGCTCGCTACTGTAATTGTAGTTCGATGCATTGATTGTTTATGAGAATTATTTAATTTTTTAACCATATTTAATAAGAGAAAATATAAATGTCGAATATAGTTTGTTGTTGTATAAAATCTTTTTTTTACAGAGGAGGCTATGAGTCGAATAAAACAAACGTTCATTTTCGATAAAGTGTCGCAATCCGAATTCGAACAGGCTGAGAAAAACAGCGTTACAAAACAGTTGGATATATTATCGAATTTCGACGAAACATCTGTGCAACCAGCAACCGCAAGTTCGAAGAAAAATGAAAATCTCTACAAAATTTTAACCGTATTCAAATCGCTGTACAAATAGAAATTATCTCAGCGAAAATATTGGTACAATATCATAAGGAGAAACGAATCTACTTTATGTAGAAATAACCGTGGGGTATTTGAATTATGATGCCATTATTTAGTCACTGTAATTCCTTGTAAATATTAATTTATAGCGTAGATCGCTACACATGTACTGTAATATAAATAAACCTCGTAACATTTTATTATGAACTTGTGACATTTTAAAAAAGTTTTATGTGCCAATTATTTACGAGGTAATGTTCATTGTATATATTAATCTCTAATTTAATAAAAAATTCTTACTGTTTTGTAATGGGAATAAAATATATACAAATATTTTTACAGTTTTTAACACCTGAAAGTTTTATATTATCCCTGAATTATCTTTTCCCAAGGAATTAAAATAGTGTTTAATAAAGTTATCTTTTTTACTAATTATACCTTGTTATATGGTTCTAAGTAATCTTTCTAATAAAGTAATCTTTAATTCCAATTTGTGTAGAACTTTATTTGTAGTGTATATTTTAATTATTTTATACATGAGAATTAAAGTACTACTTAGCAATATAAGATTTTACTATTATATACATTTTTATATATAATTTTACTTAATTACATATTTTTATTATTTTAACCTCTGAAGTTATATGTTTCAAAAGGATCCTTGTGAGATCTTGCTTTAGATTCAAAAAATATATGTTACATTGTAAAGTAAGATTCTCACCTCGATCAAACGTTCACTTCATAGTCAAGTTTATAGTTAATGTTTTAATTATTTAAAGTGACGTCAGTTGTTAATTCAAAAGTGTCTCCAAGGATTCTTTTGAGATTAAAAATGATCTTCCTTCAGAGGATCCAGTAGCATAAGATCCGTACACATCGATTGTATTTATGAATACGTGATTAAAGATACATAACGAGGATCCATGACGGCATCAACGAAGGAAGAAGAATCCTTGGCGCCAGAACGTTGAAGTAATCAGAGGCGGTCAGTGTTCCTCATCTGGAATTCATTTTATCACCGACGCAAAATGCAATTTGTAGGAATTCTCCTCAAGGCCTGGCAATGTTCGACGTCGATAAACCAAGCCAGGCCGGAAGCAGATAGAGGACTATCGCGGCAGCGAGTGACGACGGAAGTGATGTTCCCGCCTTCCATTCGGAGCAGAATAACCCCGAAACCCGGCATCCCTGTTCCATTCATAGATACAGAACGATCTGACCAGTTGAAATTTTACTTTTTCGCCGTTTTGTCCTGTCTTTCCTGGATCCTCCGCAGGTTCATTTCTTCCTGAAGGATCGACCGTGTCCATCCGCTCTGTGTTGATCCCTGCTAACATGTGTATCAGATTTTAATTTTTTAAACTCGCGCGAAGAAGTCGAACGAGCCGTATCGAAACTGGTTATCGAGTTATGAGTTGTGCGAATTATTTTCTTGGGAGGTAAACGTTCTTAGGATGAAGATATCTCTGTTGACGTCTCTTCTTTTGTGGACACTCTTCTTGGCACAGTGCGTTGTTTCCTATGTTTCAGTGCAAAGTAAGTGACAATTAGTTGATCTGTTAACTTGACGGTGATCAGAGTTTCAAATAAGCTTCTAATTTAACTGATCATTGATCAACTTTTAATTCGGAACCGAGTTTCCTTTAATTCAGAGTTAAATTGTATGCGGCTATTAATGATTTTTATTTTCCAATAAAATAAAATATTATTATACTAATAATATGATTGTAATAATTATCATATTGTTAATACAATATATTTATAATGCTGCAACTGAAAGAATTCAAATTTTCTATCAACAACTTCAACTTGATTGCTCAATTATGTTTACTAAATGTGTCCAATATTTTTTAGTAACAAGAACAATTTCAATACAAATATACATAAACACATTTATCGAAATAATATTTTATGGAAGAGACATATAGCTATTTTGAAGTGGTACACATTCCAAGAGTCCAATTTACATTTTGGCCAATCGGAGTAAACAAGAATCGAGTTTCTGAAACGTTTGGAAATTTTTTTATGAAGGAAAGCAATTTACCAATGTTTCGCGAATCATTGAATTTTAAAAACATTGTATCTCAGTGAATCTACGATCATCTAATCGAAAAAATAATTTCACTTAGCGAAACAACGATGACCTTGAATACTGTTTAAACGACCTTGAATTCTCGAGGAAACATTGTTGAACTATTGCACGTGTTCTAAGTTCAACTTTGTTCTCCGAAGTTTTTGCATCATGGTAATCGCACGATAATTAAGAATGATATTTAGGTACTTAAATACAATATTAATATACAATTAACTTTTTATTGTTGTGAACATATAAGAGTCTGTTAAATGCACTACAATTTTTGTTGTAAATGTGTAAAAGTTTATTCAACTAAATCTTTTACTTTAATACTGATTAATATTGATTGACAAGGCTTAATGATAACTTAAAAGGGGGGTGAAGATAGACACTGGCTAATAGTATTTACGTTTGCACTTTGGACCGAAAATAGAGTAAATCTTCCTGTTTAATTCAAGGACTTCGTGTCACTTCCACTGGTTTACTCCGCGAATAAAGAAACAATGAGGTTTCGCTTTTTAAGTCGATTAAATTTTCAAGCGGACCGTTGTTTATATATATTTATGTTTTCTTTATACATTGGTAATATGCTTTACTTTATTTATAAGAATTCGTAGAATAACTGTAATACTATATTATTGTATAGCATTACTATATCATATTATTGTATAATATAGTATATAATACATTATATAGTATATAGTACATAGTATAGTATTATGTAGTATATGTATTATACTATATATATATAACATACATATGTATTACATACTATATTATACAATAATTTTATTTAGTAATACTATTATATTACAGTATAATATAAATATAAATATAGTACTTATTATCATATATATTATACTGTAATTTGTATATATTTATATATATTTGTATGATAATTATGTGTGATTATAAGCACATGTAAAACATTGTTCAAACATAAAACATCATCAAAATTAATAATTTGTATTTTTCTTCAATTGTATGCAAGTTTTAAAATGATGATGATATATATTTATTTTATATTTTCAATTATTGTTATTAAGTTATCCTAGTTATTATTATATATTGTTATAAAGTTATCCTATTTAAGTTTCATGAAGTGAAAGTGAATGGAACAGCAGAATTAAGTATTTACCCTTAGCATACAGCATAGAAGGTGAAACGGTCAATATTTCCCCAAGGGACTTCATCTTTTTATGATTCATACTATTTCTTCTTATTTTAAGATTCTCAAGTTCATAAATTTTTAAATTGACAACTGTGTAAATTTTTAAATTTCCAAATCTTCAAATTTTTAAACCTACAAATTCTCAAATGTATAAATTTAAAAATTTTCAAGTTAAATTTTCAAATTTTCAAGTCTCAAGTTTCTTAATTTTTAAATTCGTGAAGTGGAAAGCATTTTATTACTGATTTTTCTTGATTACAGATTTAGTTAATATTTGTTAAAAATCTAATTACAAATTTAATTGCAACTTTTTAAAAAATCTTTTATGTATAAATAATTACAATTTTGATTACCGATTTCTAAAAATCTAGTCACAAATTTAATTATAATTTTCTAAAGAAACCAAATACACATGTAATAACTAATTTCTAAGAAAATCTAATTACATATCCAGTAAAAATCTAGTTACCAATCTAATCTCAGCGATGAAACGTTGTTAATTATCGAAAACCGTAAAATATCATACGACAGGGGTTCTTAAGCTTCTGTAGTTCGAGGACCCTCGGATAATTAAATTTTCATGACTTATTGTTTAATTATGTTAATAACTATTTAAGTAACAACAAATACAAAAATTCTTGACAATGTATGATTTTTATTAACACTAGGACTACCACTGTTAAATGTACACTTACTTCTAAATTGAAAATGAAGTGGAAAATAAATAAGTACTGAGGCATCAACCAACGAGTACAATTATTCTTGAACTCAACAATATATGACAAACTTTTTAAATTAAAAATTTTGCAAATAATTTGATGTGTGAATACGACAGATTTTGTAATGCAAATCTTGTAATGTAAAATACAAAATTTGTGTTTTTCCTTAATAATTCAAAAACGAAGCTTCGAACCCCATTTTTGCAAAGGGAAATCTTATTCAGAATCACGTCAGTTACCCCCCATTTCAGGGACCTCCACTAGTTGTGAGACACCCTGTATAAAACCAGTCATTTCGACAGGTTGGTAGTTCCAGTGTGAAATGAGTTATTTGTTAAAAATTAAGGTCAAAATCGTTTCGCCACAGCTTAACAACCTACACAGTATGTCTGAAAAGTAACGGAACTTTTTAAATTCAAGGAAAACTACTAGCACCATCTATTAAAATATGCTATTTGAAAACAGTATTCCTCCCCTACAAAACAAAACAATCATTATTAGAATCGAGCAACGAATTGCAAATTTATAGCGGTTAAAGCGACAGAACCTTTCGTCACCGTGTCACAAAATCACGATGGAGCAGAGAGCGAATATTAAATTCTGCTCGGTGAAGCTCGGTAAAACTTTTACCGAAACATTTGAATTAATGAAAAATGTTTATGGCGACGATTGTTTATTCCGTACACGTGTGTTCGAGTGGTATAAGCGATTCCAGGATGGTCGTGATACTTTGGAAGACGACCCAAAGCCAGGTTTTGGGTTTTTCGAAATTCTAAACGATTCTAAAGGTATTATACTTCGGGAATTCGTTCCACAGGGACAAAATGTTAATGGCGAATATTATCTGGGTGTTATGGAACGTTTGTGGAAAATAATCGTTCGTGTGAGGCCCGAATATCGAGCGCCAGGGAGTTGGTTTCTGTTGCATGATAATGCACCATGTCACAGAACTGTCGCAGTTCGTGAATTTTTGGCGAAAAAACAAGTCTGTGTGCTCCAACATCCTCCATATTCGCCCGACTTATCTCCATGCGATTACTTCCTTTTTGCAAAATTGAAATTAGCCATGAAAGGAACGTTTTATGACACTGTTACACAAGTCCAAGCAGCTGTGACAAGGGTGATAGAAGCGATTCCGCAAAACGACATAAAAAAATCTATGTTAACATTGCCTGAGCGTGCCCAGCGGTGTATTGATGCGGAAGGGATGTATTTTGAATAAAAAAAATTAATTTTGGCAAAATAACTAATACTTTTTTTTTTATTTAAAAAGTTCCGTTACTTTTCAGACATACTGTGTATGTCCTCGAATAAATCCCAGAGATCCACCGTAGTATGCTAAGGGTTAATTGCACGGTAGTACTATGTATAATTTGAGTTAGTCCTTCGAATTACTTAACTTCACGGAGGTATTCGATTAATTGAACTAATCTGTGTGCGTGTTTCGTTGAAA
Source organism: Megachile lagopoda (assembly GCA_036983795.1). Lineage (NCBI taxonomy): Eukaryota > Metazoa > Arthropoda > Insecta > Hymenoptera > Megachilidae > Megachile > Megachile lagopoda. The sequence continues at coordinate 1,442,485 of CM072792.1, forward strand.
AGACAGGTGTCCCGTGGTGAGGCTGGCAAATGGCAAAGTCCGAGGAAGGGCCAGGGGCAGAATCATCAGATTCAGTTGTTACGAGGGTTTCATTCTTGTTGGTAACAAGTATTCCACTTGTATTCGAGGCCAATGGGATACACCTACGCCTGTATGCGTCAGTAAGCACGGCTTTCTAATCACACTTGATAAAACTCTGTAACAGCGGATTTTAATTAAAACGTTCGCCCTCTGTGACTACGCTGACTCTCTCCTTTATATTTCGTGGTTATCATTCGACTTTGAAAATGAAACGTATCATTTCTATTAATTAACCTTTAACTACCGTAGTTGGTCAGCACTTGATTTTCATGAGAACGGAACGTATTTCGGGAATGGTTATTGTGAAATATAATGTATGGGGTGAGTTTCGTAATGTGGCGGTTTTAAGTAACTGGTAAATCGTTTATTGAAGAACGGTATTGTTTAAAATTAAAATTAAATGGTTTTGATGGGCATTTACGGTATTGGAATTTTTTTTATTAGTTTTTATATTTCAGTGTCAAAGTTGAATTTTTAAATTTCGAAATCTTAGAGATTTAAAATTCGGAAGTTTGAAGTTTCGTAATTTTAGAAACTGAAATATTAAAAAAATTCAAAAATTCTGACATTCAAAAACAGCAGAATTCAAAAATCGCAAAATTCTAAAATTCAAAAATACCGAAATTTCCAAAATTCTAAAATCCCAGAATTCTGAAATTTTAAACTGAAAATTTTAAACTTCAAAAATTTCAGAATTATAACATTCGAAAATTTCAAATTTTCACAACTTTAACATTTCAAAACTCAAATATTCCAGAATTCTTGAATTAAAATATTTCAGAATTCTAAAATTAAAAAATTCTACAATTTAAAAATGCAAACTGTCACAATTACAAAGTTTCAACATTAAAAGTTTCAGAATTCTAAAATTCTAGATTTCAAAAATTTCAAAATTCCAGTATTCCAAAATTCCAAAATTATGAAATTCCAGAATTCGATAATTCAAAAACTGTGAAATTCCAGAATTTCAAAATTTCAAAAATTCCGAATTCCAAAGCCCAAAAATTCCAAAATTTCAATGTCACAATATTAAAAAATTCCAAAATTTAAACTTCCAGAATTTCAATGGCCTAAAATTCATAAATTTCAATGTCACACAATTCCAAAATTTCAAAATTTCAAATTTCCAGAATTCCAAAATCCCAAAATTTTAAAATTGTAAAGGTAAAAATCCAAAATTCGAAAATTTATACTTCCAGAATTTCATAGTCCTAAAATACATAAATTTCAATGTCACAAAAATTCAAAATTCCAAATTTCCAAATTTCCAGAATTCCAAAAACCCAAAATTCTAAAATGGTAAAGTTAAAAATTCCAAAATTCCAAAATTTGATAGTCTTGAAATTCATCAATTTAAATGTCACAGAATTCCAAAATTCAAAATTTTCAGAATTCTCAAATTGTAAAGTTACAATTCAAAAATTCAAAAATTTCATAGTCCTGAAATTCATAACTTTAAATGTCACAAAATTCAAAAATTCCAAATTTCTAGAATCCCAAAATTCTAAAATTGTAAAGTTAAAAATTCCAAATTTCCAGAATTCCAAAATTCCAATATTCCAAAATTGTAAAGTCCAAAATTCCAAAATTTAAATTTCCCAAATTTCAAAGTCCTAAAATTCATAAATTTCAATGTCACAAAACTCCAAATTTCCAAAATTCCAAAATCAAAAATTCATCAATTTCAATGTAAAAAATTCAATAATTCCGAAATTCCAGAATTCTAAAATCACAAGCTTTCCGAATTCTAAAATTCCAAAATTCTCAGCTTCCAAAATGTCAAAATACCAAAATTCCAAAATTCAAAACTTCCAATCTTCCAGAATTCTAAAATCCCAAAATACCCCCCCAAAAAATGCAACAATTTCAATGTTACAAAATTCTACAATTCTAAAACTGAACAATTCCAAAGTAGCATTAATTGTTTGAACAGACGCAGCATGTCCCATACCACCGTTACCCGAGCACGCTATGATGGGAACAAAATACAACGGCGCAATAATATTATTTTTCTGCCAGCCTGGCTACGCGCTGATTGGTTCTCCTGAAATTTATTGCAATGGCCTGCAATGGAACGGGACAACACCGCATTGTCGAGGTGATCCGTCATTTTACTTTCTTTTTAATCGATATCTGCAAATAATTACTTCTACCTTTTTTAATTAATTATACCTGCTTTCCTTTATTCGTGTCAAGAAATCCACTCCAAATAAATTCACGTTTCTTTTAGAACGAAGGAAACTAATAAATTAACATATTGGCGTTTAATTACATTACAGATCAATATTTCATTTTCTGCACCGAACTTCATCTTTTATACTTTAACCCTTTATCTACTGAATTTCTTAAAAGTTTGAAAAACTGCGAACTTTTTATCTATACATTATCTTGTATTCTAACAGTAGATCACTTCCATCGCTATTTTTTATGGCGTTAGAAAAAAACAATTCTTTTCTCATTTACACACAGGGTTGCTGTTGAATTTTGATTTCGATTAAATTAGCAAAAATAAATGTATGTATTGAAAAGTCGATAATCGAGTTCGTGCGTCAATCGATTACTTGTGAGATACCGCTCGATTTTGGTCGGACCTGTGTGTTAAAAGAAAATAAAATCTATATACTTCTTCGTTATTGTTTTCCTGTTAATAATTTATCTCACGTATAAAAAGATATTGGGTTCTTTAGATGTTCATAAATCAAGTTTAATTAACATATTTTAAAGAGGTCCTTCCAAGTCGTTTTTCTTAAATAATACATTCATTTACTTTTTTTTTAAAGTTACTGTGTTTTTGTTTTATTTTAAATATTATAGCCTACCCATATTCCATCAGTTGCGTTTCGAACACTACAATACGGTCAAGTTTCCTAAAAACACACATTTCTTCCTTGTGATATGACAAATGTCCAGTAGCACTCAGTGTTGCGCAAACGAATGTCCTTAAAGACATTTCCTTCTTTTTCAAACTTACTAAAATGCAAAACAAATAAGTATTTTATATGAGTACGTGGACGATTTTCAAACTTCTAGGCAGCCATCTTGGTCTTACATCATGTATACTCTCTAGTAAGCTTCCAAAGAGAAACTTGTGCTGCTTCATAATTGAAGAACAAACTTCATAGTGGACTTCAAAGTTTTAATGAGTCTCAAAGCATTTAAATTAATAAAGTACTACGAGACTAAGTACCGTCAGTAAATAAAGGGTTAATAATGTAATTTAATCTTAGTACTTTTCTGGTTTTGAGGCTTTTCTTAGTACCCTAGTTTTCTGGTGTTGACCTTTTCGATTCAAAGTCTTTGGTCCCCGAAATTCGACCATCGTTATTAAATTTCAAACCTCCTTCGATAATTACAGAGCTTTAGGTCCCCTTTAATCTGGCGTTGTTACAGAATAAGTAGAAATTCTACAAATTTAAATTTCAGTGAATGCCATTATTAAAAGGATTTTAAGCGGTTCTTTTGCAGACTGCCATCTTTCATTTTCATTGTCCTTCGATTACACGCAATAACGAAAAATAGAAACATTAAAGTACAACAAAAATTGAGTTTGAACAGTTCTGTAATTGGTAACGTGGGGTGTAGAAGACCCCAGAAATTTTTATTTTTTGTTTAAACATAAGTAAATTCATTTTTAACGTAGTGACGAGTGTAACCTACAATATACGTTTAATTTTTATATATGTATACATATACGTATACACGTGTTATTAAATATCTTGTGGGGTCAGCTGGACCCCGGTATATTTTCTGAGTGATAGAAGTCTTCCGGACCACATAATATTAGGGTGTTTAACTAATTTTCTTGTTTATTTTTTTAGATTTTCATATGTTTCCCTAAAAATATAATTACGGTCTGTTCCACAAGAGCGTGGCCGCGATATCTGAGTGCAAGTAAATCTTTTCTGTAAAAAGGTTGTATAGATCGAAAGTACATTTAAAGAACTAATACGCATTTGCTTAATAATGTGTCCAATCACTGCCATTAGCGATTATTCCTGGGCATACTTTCAACCATGCAGCGTGTGAGACAGGAAGAGATTTGCATATTTCTCGAATACAAACTAGCGTCTTCAATTTTAAAATACGCTTTCCTCGGAGTTTGTACTTCATGAGAGACCAAACATTTTCGATTGGATTGGCATCGGGGGACTGAGATGGCCAATCCAACGCGTTGACACCATCCTGTTTTCCATTCCGTACAAAGGCGGTTTCGGTGTTTGGAGTCGTCCTCTTGAAGTATCCAATGGTCTCTGGTTCTTTTAAACCAATGTTACGATACTAAGAGACTCCTTTGGTACAGTTTAATCATCTTCTGAGCATTTAAATTATCCGGAAAGACACATAAAGAAACCCCGACGCAAGTTCCGTAGCTTGCTTCGAACCCCGATCAGATCATCGACACATGTCTCTTTATAACGTTGCACTTATTTACAAATTCGCGAGACTTGTGCAGATATTTTGCTGCATTTCTAACACTCATTTTTGGCCCATTCGGGTGTTGGCACAAGAATACTGCTTCGAATCATTTACCATATACGGCACTCGTCTCGAAATGACTTGAACTTCTCAGTGACAGAAATGATACTAAGAGAATTGAAGGGCTATTGCGTATTACAGAACACATTGTATGTTGGGACTGACGCAATTTTTGCTGTATTGGGTATCAAATTTCATAGATACCGCGTCCACGCTCTTGTGGAATGGACTGTAAATAATTGCAGTTAATAGATTTATTAATCAATAATAAATATTTAATATTTATAACCAGACACAACTGCGGCAGCTCCGACACAGTGTGATTTCGAGAAACCGGATTTATGTTGGTGGGAACAAGATCCTCAACACGACTTCGATTGGCGGCGACATAATTTTCAAACACCAAGTTCTCATATAGGGACTGGTCCAACGCATGATCACACTTTGGGACCTGGAAATGATGGTATTTCATTATTTTATGTAACAAAAATACGATTATTGTATATAATTAGTACTATAACCTGCATTGTGCAGTGGAGTCTCGCTATATGGCCCTGAATCGGGTTGTAGGAGTGGAAGCAATTCAAAGGGCTATATAAATGAAACTTATTCTGTTATGACCTTAATTGAATTCTTGTAAGAAATTTTAGTTTTCGTGGTTTACAGATTTGATGTATTCATTTCCTTATATTTTTACATTTCTAAATTTTCGAATAATGTCAGAAAACTAGAGATTCTAAATTAGGAAATTTAAGTGTGTCTGCATTTGAAATTTATGCATTTTTAACTTTCAATTTTTGAATTTTGAATTTTGAATTTTTTTTTTAAATTAGTAATTTATTACTAATTTGCAAAATTATGAATTCTCGATTTTCTAAATTAACAGCTTTCAAAATTTTTAATTTTCAAGTTTCTAAATAATCGATTTTCTAAATGTTTAATTTTCAATTATCTAATTTATCAAATCTTAAAATTTTTAATTTTCAATTTTTTAAATTAACAGATTTCAAAATTCTAATTTTCGATTTTCTAAATTACCAATAATTAAAACTTTTCATTTTCAGTATTCTAAATTACCAGTTTAAACAATTTTTAATTATCAATTTTCTAAGTTCTTAATTTTTAATTTTTTGAATTAACAGTTTTTAAAATTTGTAATTTTCAATTTTATAAATCTTCAAATTTTCAGACGACTTAATTACTACATTATTAAGTTTCTAAATTCATATGTTTAAAAATTTAAAAATTTACGAACTTGAAGACTGAAAGATTTAAAAATTTGAAAACTTGAGATTCCTAAATCTTAAAAGTTAAAAGTTTGAAATTTCTAAATTCCTAAATTCCTGAACGATCATATAATCAAATTTTTGAATTCCTAAATTACAAAATTTATATTATAAATTTATAGTTTCTGAATTTCCAAATTACAAAATTTTGTATCACAAATTCATAATTTTTGACCTTCTAAATTCCTAAATTTTTACATTTACAAACGACCACATAATTAAATCTCTACAATCCCAAATTACAAAATTTGTATTATAAATTATAAATCAATTACAAAAGGTCGTAATTTCCCAACAACTACTCTGAATATACATAAACGTGAAACTCTTGAATTCTAAGTTTGAATTTGTGAATGACACCATGAAACTACACGGGCCATATAAAATAGAGCCATATATCGAGCCTACATTATATCAACAATCAAATTCAAACATAAAACAAACATAAAATCTAAAGCTTTAAATCACAAACACGACAAATCTCCAATAAAATCAAGTCCTCAAAAATGTCTCTATTTCAGGTTACTATTTATACATCGAAGCATCTGGAAGATTAGAGAACGACACGGCAAGGATCATTTCTCCGATTTACAACGCTTCGTACACGGAGGACGGTTGTTTTTCGTTCTGGTAATTTAATTTTCTAATCTGTCACGGCCATCGATCGCCCGGCCATGTTTCCAATTACTATTCAATAAAAGCGCTACAACGTCCGTAATTAATTAATTTGTTGCTGTCCGTTCTACAGCGTCGATGAAAATAAATTCTACAGAGAGAACGATACAAAAGAAGTTTCTGAATAACGGACCAGCGGCTAATGAAACTTCAACACGGTCCATCGGGTAAAAACAGGTCTCCCGATAATTTCTGGTTACTAGTTGGTAGTATTATGGCTGACATAATTACGGGCTGATCGGTGAGGGTTCATTAAGGGAACGAGGTGTCCTCGATCGTCATCTGAATATAATTTCAGCCCGTGTCGCGGGATATTAAAAAGGCATTCGTTTGGAGGGCATACTCGAATGAATAATTTTCATGCCAATATCACTGGTGTTATTACAGCTCGTAACATTATTACACGGATAACTCGAATGTGATATTGCGGAAAATATAGATCCGAGAAAAGATTTCAATTATTTTATAAATTATATCTTTGCACACGGAGATATTTTTGATGTTAAATAGCAACTTTCTAGTTTAATTTGATGAATTTTTCTAGGTCAGAATAGTTTGATGAATTTACTAGTTCAGAACAGTTTGATGAATTTTTTTAGTTCAGAACAGTTTGATGAATTTATCTAGTTTAGAACAATTTGATGAATTTATCTAGTTTAGAACAATTTGATGAATTTTTCTAGTTTAGAACTATTTGATGAATTTACTTGTGTAGAACAGTTTTATGAATTCTTCTGGTTCAGAATAGATTGATGAATTTACTAGTTCTGAACAGTTTGATGAATTTACTGGTTCAGAACAATTTGATGAATTTTTTTAGTTCATAACAGTTTGATGCATTTTTCTAGTTTAGAACAATTTGATGAATTTTTCTAGTTTAGAACTATTTGATGAATTTTTCTAGTTTAGAACTATTTGATGAATTTACTTGAGTAGAACAGTTTTATGAATTCTTCTGGTTCAGAATAGTTTGATGAATTTACTGGTTCTGAACAGTTTGATGAATTTACTGGTTCAGAACAATTTGATGAATTTTTTTAGTTCATAACAGTTTGATGCATTTTTCTAGTTTAGAACAATTTGATGAATTTACTTGTGTAGAACAGTTTTATGAATTCTTCTGGTTCAGAGTAGTTTGATGAATTTACTAGTTCTGAACAGTTTGATGAATTTACTGGTTCAGAACAATTTGATGAATTTTTTTAGTTCATAACAGTTTGATGAATTTTACTGGTTTAGAACACTTTGATGAATTTTTTTAGTTCATAACAGTTTGATGCATTTTTCTAGTTTAGAACAATTTGATGAATTTATTTGTGTAGAACAGTTTTATGAATTCTTCTGGTTCAGAATAGTTTGATGAATTTACTAGTTCTGAACAGTTTGATGAATTTACTGGTTCAGAACAGTTTGATGAATTTTTTTAGTTCAGAACAGTTTGATGAATTTTTTTAGTTCAGAACAGTTTGATGAATTTACTGGTTCAGAACAATTTGATGAATTTTTTTAGTTCATAACAGTTTGATGAATTTACTGGTTTACAACAGTTTGATGAATTTTTCTAGTTCAGACCAGTTTGATGCATTTTTCTAGTTTAGAACAATTTGATGCATTTTTCTAGTTTAGAACAATTTGATGCATTTTTCTAGTTTAGAACAATTTGATGAATTTACTTGCGTAGAACAGTTTGATGAATTCTTCTGGTTCAGAATAGTTTGATGAATTTACTGGTTTAGAATAGTTTGATGAATTTTTCTAGTTCAGACCAGTTTGATGCATTTTTCTAATTTAGAACAATTTGCTGAATTTACTTGTGTAGAACAGTTTGATGAATTTTTTTGGTTCAGAATAGTTTGATGAATTTACTGGTTCAGAACAGTTTGATGAATTTACTGATTTAGAACAGTTTGATGAATTTTTCTGGTTGAGAACAGTTTGATGAATTTACTGGTTCAGAACAGTTTGATGAATTTTCCCAGTACAAAACAGTTTGATGAATTGTTTGAAATTATTATTAACTTTCAATACGTTTACACATCACTATTCAGATAAAAAATACTTATGCAAAATTGTATTAAAACAAATATTGTAACCTGTCCATTGCAAAGTATTAATATAAAGTATACAATGAATGTCGAATGAGGGTTAAGGCTTGACGTATAATCATTCGCTTGGCGCGAAATTCGAATGTTAGATTATTCTGAAAGAAATGTCTTCTTTATCCATTGTGCCACAGTATCTTTATTGATGATATTAGTTGACGTGTTTTTGTCTGTCACATATTTACAATATAAATAAGGTTATTTATTTATTTGTCTCATTATGTAATCAGTGTACCGGGAGAAATATATATGTGCACATGTCAGGTTTCATATTTAATAACCTGATATGCATTTGTATCATTTGTGGCATAAAATTTTTGTTGTGAAAGTTCCGACAAGCATAAACTTCCGATCGTACTGAAATGTTAACCAAAGCTCACCCTTGGCTAGAGAAAAAAGTCCCTAAAAGAATTTTTAGTGACAAATTCTCATTTGCTTCCCAGTTTCAAAATATCCTCTTGATAATTGTTATTAAATATCTCCGAAAATATTGATTTTACAAGAGAAAGTTTGAAACAAAAAATGAAGCTTTTAAAAAGTTCTACAAAAAGTGTTGTACACATTTTTTACATAAACCTATTATTTTGGCTATTATGAAGAAAGAAAGTATGTTTTCATACAAATTTTGAAAGTTTTCATTATATATCTTGGAAAAAATTAGCGTACAAAAATAGGTGTAGATGTATGGTATTGAAAACACACGGAGAGTGCAAGGGGGGCTTTTGCCCCCACTTCCGCAGTCCTCCCGCTAGTAGAAGTGCCCTGGACTTATTTGACCCCTGCCGATATGTTTTAAATCATAACAGCCAAAATAATAAGTTTGCGTCAAAAATGTATATAACCTTTTTTATAAAACTTTTTATGAGCTTCATTTTTGGTTTGAAACATTTTTCTCTAAAATCAATATTTTCGGATATATTTAGTAAGAACTGTAAACTTTGCAGGGGGCTGAGGAACGAGTTGGGAAATGGCGTTTAATAATACTTGTCATAACAGCCGAAATAATAGGTCTACGTTAAAAACGTATATAACCTTTTTTATAAAGCTTTTTATGAGCTTCATTTTTGGTTTCAAACATTTTTCTCTAAAATCAATATTTTCGGAGATATTTAGTAAGAACTGTAAAAAACTTTGAAGGGGGCTTAAGAGCAAACGAAGCTTCATCGCCAAAAATCCTTTTAGAAATTTTCTTTTCTAATCAAGCCCTAGATTTGGTTACAATTTCAGCGCGATCAGTTTGCACTTATCCGAACTGTACCCAAATTAAGTAACTGTAAGATGCTGCGTTGTGTACGTTTTTTAATTTTGCCTGAATCGTGTAAAAATTGTATGAAATTGCAGGTATCATATGTTTGGAGCCACGATAGGCGCTCTGAACGTGTATTTCAAAGCAGAGAAGGATCCCGGGCCACGATTAATGTTCAGCAAAGAAGGTGACCAAGGGAATCAATGGTTCCACGGTATTTTCAATCTTCCTAAAGCTGAGAAAGGTTTCCAGGTATAAATAAACGATGGACAATATATATCATTGAACTTCAAATAGAATTTAAGCACAACGTACGTTTGAAGAAAGATTTAGAACATAGTCTATAACTAGCTGAAATACTTGCAAGATTAATTTAGCGAATGAGATACGCTTCCGTGCAAGATGGATCTCTTTTGGTTAAACCTGATTTGCTTTCGATCGTACGAGAATCCTGGACTCAGGGGAAATCTGGGGATAGTCTAGGGATCTAGAGCGGCATTTCTCGAACTTTTATAGGACGGGATCAAACGTATGTAAAAAAGAATGAATGTACGATTCTTGTATCAACGAAATGGACTGCGATAATAATATTTTAATCCCTTTTTGACGTCGAGTTAAAATATTCAGAATTGTAAATTAAAGACGTATTCAAATTAATGCAAATATTAACTTATTTTTAATATTCAATGATAATGTTTCAATTTTATTATTTCAATTTTGTTAACGTTTCGGTTTGTTACTTTTTCGAAGTCGATTTTATGTTTTCGTAGAAAGTTTTTGTCAAAGTTTCTCAAGTTTTTACATTTTAATGATTCAGAATTCTAAATTGTCAAAGTCTTGAAATTAAACAAACTCAGGAATCCACAATTCTAAAATTCTACAATTCTGTAGTGTCAGAATTGAAAAATTCTAAAATGGAATTAAAAATACATTGACAATTTTAAAGTTCTGGACCCTTGAGTCCTAAAATTCAACAGTTCTTTGAGTTTGAAATCCCAATATTCAAAACATTCCAAAGTTTCAGACCCACAATTATTACAATAAGTCCCACAAATATTTACAATGGATTAATTCCACAGTTTGGAAGTCAAAAATTTCACAATTCAAAAAATCCCAAATTTTAGAGTTCGAGAATCTTTAACCTTCAAAATCCAAAGTTTAAAAATACAACAGTGCATAATCATTTCTATGGTGACAATCAACGTATCATTGTTAACCGATTGCAAATTTCACCTCGCTTACAGATAATAATCGAGGGTGTGCGTGGCAAAAGTTACGTGAGCGACATCGCCATCGACGACGTCGCCATTTTGCAGGGTGACAAGTGTCGCGAGGCAAGCACAACGGAATCCGACGGTGTCACAGAAGGCGACGAAGGTAAACGAATCTCACTAAAATGATTCTTAATTAACCAATTTTTATTAACCTCTTCATACTTTACACACTTCACCGAGTGTATAAAATTAATTTAATCATTAAGTGTATAAAGCGTCGATGGACTCATGCCGAAGAAGATTTCTCGTACTCAATTTGTGAAAAACAGAGAAAATAAGTTTCAGGTTAACTCTGTTCACCAAGACCCGTAATAGCAATTGCCAGGGGTGCCATATTTTGAAACAATAACGTTATAACTATCAAGTAGCTTCAAGGTTGAATCTCCGTTATCTAACGATGTAGTAAGTCAAACTCCGTTGCATTATCTATGAAAATGATAATACACTCATCGTTGAGGTATCTGTAATTTAATCGAACCGCTTCAAAAACTTCCTGCAACGTATTTCACAAATATGTGATTGCTCAAGATGTTTAATCGATTTGAAAGCCAATTATAAAACACGTACACGGTTAGTTACGAAATAAAACATCATTCCTGAGACGTTTAAAGCTTTTAAAGCTCGGCAACGAAGATTAGCTGGATCTCATATTAGGACAGTAAAGTTTCATTTTGAAATCAAGTTAGACAATTTTACCCTGTTTTGTTTTTATATTGTACATCAAGTTTTATGTTAAAAATACAAGTACCGTTTTGTTTTTATATTATACATCACGTTTTATGTTAAAAATACAAATACCCTGTTTTGTTTTTATATTATACATCAAGTTTTATGTTAAAAATATAAATATCCTGTTTTGCTTTTGTATTATACATCAAGGTTTTTACTAAAAATACAAGTACCCTATTTTGTTTTTACATGATGAATTTTTTTATTAAAATTACAAAATACAAATATTGTATATTCAAAAATTTTCATTTTTACATTATATATAAATTTTTATGCTAAAAATAAAAATAACCTATTTTATTCTCATCTTATACATTAATTTTTACATTAAAAATAGGAAGGAAAAATATTTTGAAAATATTTTTCAAAACTCCATTTTGAGAAAAATATTACTAAAAAGATTTTTGATTTCCTAACCTCTGTGACAATTCTTAATCGCAATTATTCATATGAAAATTTGTTAACAAAGATTTTTAGCACTAACATTAGAACTACCAATAAATGCACACTTTTAAATTGAAAATACAGTATAAATACAGAAGTATCTATATAATTATTCTTTACCTCAACAAAGCATGATACACTTCAACGAAAGCACAAAATTTTGTAAAATAAAATATGAAACTTGAAATCACTTTGAAGGGTGGTTTTAGTGTCAATACTGATTTATTATTAATTGCAATATTTTATCGGCATGAAGGAATTCAGGTGAATAATGTCTGCGACGAATTGCACGGGGGTGAAAAATTGAGTTTGCAACTTGGTTTTACTTATTGCTAGATAGGTATCTTTACATTTTAACAGATGCAATGGTTTCTAGATCAAATCGAACAAGTGAACGCACAGCAGAGCTGCCGTGGAAGATGTAAAAATAGTGTGACATACAATTTTACGACCACGATGCCGCCCACGTTATCCGATGCTTGTCTTTGTACCCTCGACTGTGCTGAACATTCGATTTGTTGTCCGGATTACGCGGAATACTGTGTTCTAGGTGAATATATTTCGATATCACGCTATTCAAATAATCCCTGTGATACATGTAATTAATAGTTAATCATTCATCACCGCTATTTTTTTATTTTCTCGTTTCGATTCGTTTTAGAGGGTGCAGTTATCCCTTGGTTTTATTTGTACTTTTTTTCTGTTTAATATTTAACTCTGTTTTGATTGAATGATTTGTCAATTATAATTATTTATATGTATTTTAAATATTTGTTAAAGTTAATTACGAAGGGTGTACGGAGTATTAGTTATCTTTAATAATTTATACGTTTATCATTTTATTCAATGTTTCGTTGTAGATTCACTCATATTCATTTTTTTATTCTCAGGATACACAGAAGAAGGTGCAACTACTGAAGAGCCAACTACGCACGTGACCCAAGGACCTTCTATTATTTACAAGGAAAAAAGCACTACGCTATCCGACATGGCCGTGTGGACTGGCTTTTACGATCATAAGGGTATAGTATTTTTACAACAGAATCAACAATATGGCTAAAAGACTTTCTTGAAAACTTTGGTAGTACAAAAAATCATAAGGGATGTTAAAAATTGATAATCAGTAGCTCATTCTTCAATTTATGTCATTTATTTTTCACCAATTTATTTTTGTACAGATTCGTTATATTTCATGTTCTTATACCTTCTTTTTTTCGTTATACTGTTTGGCTATTTATAATGACACTAAAATGTGTATTTGAAGATGTACGAAATATATATTTTGACTCTTTGAAACTTAAAAACTTCCTTAAAATATGTACCAGATCAGAGTCTTATTAACTGTTATATATAATGATTAATTATAAATACTAACATAACATAGACTTATATTAAAAATTGATAAAAGCTAATTTGACATTTTTTTATTTCTGTTAGTATCAATACTATATAAATATTTAATATTATTATTGCAGTATTGAAATATTCATTGATATTTATTAATAAATATTCATTGATTCATATTATTGAAATATGCATTAGTAAATGTATAAATTATCATTTAGTACTCAATAATAAATATCTAAATTATTAAACATTCAGTAATACAATAAATATATACATTATTAAATAGCCAGTAATTAATAACATTTAATAATACAGTATTTAATAACAGATACATCACTTATATTTAATAGCACATTTTTAATAATAAACTACATTATTATACAATCAACAACATAACTGCGAACGTTTACGCATTTATAATTTATGTTTGCAAAGTGTACATAAATCAAGTAACCTATAAACAGTGTACATTTATACAGATATATCATAAATGCATAAATATCTGTAATGTAATAACAAATGATTCTAAACTAGATTAAAATCTTTCAAGGTATCTCCATAAATCCGAAAGACGACATCGATCCTGTCACTCTAAAGCCGTCGACGATCACCACCGTCAACGTAACCAAACTAAAAACTACGAAGCCGATGAAAACAACGAGACGAACCACCCCTGTTACTGTCACAACCTCGAAAACTGTTCAGACAAAGGAAACGCCATTTGTACAACCAACCACTGTCACTAGAAGATACGTGAGAGTGGACGAACAAGCCGGTAAAACGAATTCTTGTTCACACGATTGATCGGGAAACTTTCTCGCCAGTTCGATCCTTTTATGTCCATCCTCTGACGGATCTTTTGAATGGGAATGCAGAAAGTGCTTTAGGGACGTGGGTGTTATTTTGAGGTAAAAGGTTTGAAAGTGGGTCGAAAAGTTCCTTCTATGGTACAAAATAAGGATGCTATATTGTTTCATGGACTGAGGAACTGGTAGGAAATTGGGAGGATAGAGAGTGGCGGTATAGGGAAATGTGAAGCGTGGAGATATCAGGTGTAGAGGTGTAGGATGTGAGATTTGAGGTAGAATGTAATTAAACATTTTTAAATTTTCGAATTACTGAATATCTACATTTTTTTTAAATTTGTGTTTCTAAATATTTAAGTTGCCGATTTTGAAAATTCAAATTTGTGAATTACTGAATTACTATATTATCGAGTTTGTAAATTACTACAGTTGATGGTTTGAAAATTTGAAATGAAATATTTTTTAAAATATTTATATTTCTTAATTTAAATCTATTTAGAAATATCTATATTTCTAAAAATATAAATATTCTAGATATCAAATTAGAGCATTACTAAATTTCTAAATTTCTAAACTTGTATGTTTTGGAAAATAGCAAATTTTTAATTTTAAAGGTCTCAAATTTAAGAAGTTCCTAATTGTAATATTTCTGTGGTTAAAATTTTCAAAATCCCTAATTCGACATTATCAAATTTCTTTATTTCTAAATATCTATATTTTTATATTTCTATACATATTTGTATATTTGTATATTTCTAAATTTAAAAATTGCAAATTTCTATATTATCAAATATCTCAATTTGTAAACTAGAGATTACTAAATTAAAAATTTTTTAAAAATAAAAATTAAGAAATCTATAAAGATATAAAACTGAAATTAATAAATTTGTATATCTAAGAATTTGAAAGTGAACGAATCTGAATATCTAAAACTGTAAAAATGAATAAATCTGAATATATAAAAATATAAAAGTGAATAAATCTGACTGCCAGCAAATTAAAAAATCATATCCATATAATTAATTCCACGAGCCACCTAAAACGTGGGCATATATCAAGCGAAATAATATTTCCATTTCATTTCTGTCACAGATTCAAATTCAAGGCTGCAGGACGCAGGGAAATT
Organism: Megachile lagopoda; assembly: GCA_036983795.1. NCBI lineage: Eukaryota > Metazoa > Arthropoda > Insecta > Hymenoptera > Megachilidae > Megachile > Megachile lagopoda. The sequence goes on from CM072792.1 coordinate 1,458,077, forward strand.
GCATCGAGCTGGCACAAAATTCAGCTTACCTGGGATCATCGGTATAATCGTGGGCATAATAACAGGAATAACAGTGTCGTCCATGGTGGTGATCATCATTCTAAGAAGAAGGAAGACATGCAAACGCGGTGCGAACGGATCAGCCTTATCAGAGGACAGCGACGTTCGTTTTCTAACATCCGATGAGATTTTAGACTTCACTTTAGCCAGACCCAGCGATAACGACGAAACATAAACGAAACTTTCCAATAACAATATCAAAACTCGTCCAGAAACGAGTTACCGAAAGTTTTCACATTCGTGGTGATGTCTGGGTCGTGGTTATTGCAGCAGAGTTAGCTTCTATATGTAAATGTAATTATGTATTTAACAATCGAAGCGGGATTAACATATTGAGTGCCATATTATACAAATCTGACGTAGTGCGCGTGACTGGCAAGTTGACATGCGATCCAATTTTTAGAATTCTCATATAGATTTGTCGTTCAGTGGAAATCATTTTACAGATTGTATATAATTTTGTTAATTTGATTGGATTTGACGAATTAATTCATCCAGTCAAGCTTTCATACATAATACGTAATTACCAAATTTCTTCATAATGGATATTGATAGTCGGAACAATTAAGAATTAATATTTTTTAATTCCATTGAGATTTGATGACAACTGGTTTCTATTTAACATGTCTTTATTTAACCGGTTTTCATTTAACTAGTTTATATTTAACCAGTTTTCATTTAACTGGTTTTCATTTAACTAGTTTATAACAAGTTTTTATTTAAGTGGTTTTCATTTAACTAGTTTCTGTTTAACAAATTTTTACTTAACTGGTTTTCACTTGGTTGGATTCCATTAAACTGATTTCCATTGAATTAATTTTTAATTTAAGAAGTTTTTATTTAACTGGTTTCCATTTGACTAGATTCTATTTAACTGGCTTCCATCTAATTGGCTTCCATTTAAGTGGTATCCACTTAACTAGTTTTCATATAAATAAAAATAATTTCTAACTCAACATTTTTCTATAAAAATTTGAAAAACAATTGTAACTCTGAATCTATGTTTAAGGGTTAAAAGTCTTGTATTTTTAAAAAAATACTATCTGTTAAAAATCTCGTATTTTCACTCGTTGCAGTACACTTAATTAATTTTTAATTATAAGTAGAAACGATAAATGTCCACAAAAAAATCGCTGCGCAGAGATGAGATACATGAAAGCTTGAGTATGAAACTTGAATGTACACGATACATAATTAACAGAAAAAGTGGAACACGATGGCGCTCAAAGTGTTAATAGTTTGACAAGTAGGTAGGTAGTCGATAAGTAATCGTAAGTTGCTGTGTTCCGATGCTGGTGTAAATGCAACAGAGACGGAGCAACATTTTATTCGAGATTCAAATAAAGTATTACGTTGTTTAGGATAATTTGTTGGCGTTCCCCATGCCGTCGGCGAAACACGAATTCAGATTTCACGTGAAAAGGGGTCGGAACAAACATTATGGTTCACTGGGCCGTAATTAAACGTCAGATAGCGTAACGCCTGTAAGGGGTAGTTTTACCTCTGCCAATGTAACCCTCGAATTTCTACGGATGGTGTTTATCTGGTCACCGTATCGATTTCTGCGAACACGGGAAGGATTGCATCGGATACCAGCATGTTTTTGCCGAGGCTATACCTACGGCCGGAAATCGTAAACGGCGATAAAGTAGGGTGGAAGGAGTAACCTTGTTTTAGTTGTCCTTTTCTCGGTGACCGTTTTAGATCAGGGTTCGCGATAAGGGAAAAACCCTGGAAAACTTGAGAAGGTGAACGGATATCGATGGGGGATCGTTTCCTCTTCTTTTTCTTTCTCTTTACTTACTATTACCGTCAGAGATTCCTGCTTTAGGATTTCTCGGATTGCTCTCCTTCTTTATTTCGCTAATTGAATGTTCTTTTGTTGCTTTTTACCGTTACTCTTGCATGATTTTCTCGAATGCACTTTCAAATTTTTGTGAACAATATTAATAAGAAAGGAAGAGTAATTGTCGTTTAAACTTTGTTAAACGAAATACAATATTGTAAAGCAATACAAGATAAAAATTGCAATCAGAAATATTTTCGATTACTCCATTCATTGCAACACTTGCAATTCATTTATGTCTGATAAAAAATATATCATTCATAACACTTTAATTTCTCAATCTCTTACAACGATACAATTAATCGTGTAATTCTCCGTGTTGCAAATATTTCGATATTTTGTACATATTTTATCAAACACGTACGAATTATTCGATAAAATTATCAGAAATATTACGATATTGTCTTCCAATATTGTAGCTTACATAATTCAAACAAATTTTTAAAACAGAAAATTCGTAATAATTGAAAAATATATTTTTTACGAAAATTGAAAAATAACGCGAAGTTTCTTGTCAAAAATGAGAAGGATGTTTTCTAGAATTTTTCAATTTAATATATTCGCAGTTTTCAGCAAGATCACCGAAATGATTAAATTCGTGGAAAATTTAAAATAAAATCTCGCAAAGAATCGACCGAAGTAGGATAAACGAAGCTTACCGCTTGAAGTTCAGCCAGGTAATCCGTCAGGCTAATCGATAATCAGCTTAAAATAGCGGCATGATATTAAAATTAAAATTTGCACCGGTTCAAATCCTAAATTTAGGGGTTGCGTTTTCATACGGGTAAACTTGTCGACTATCAAAGTAACGTACGCCGATAAACACGTGTTTATATCGCGTATTTCTGTCCATTTTAATCTTGATCGAGAGGCCGGATTTATTTCAAATGTTTATTCCTTGAAATGAACGGAAAATGTGGTTAATTGGTAATCGGTTTACCACTCTTCGAAAAAGATCGAGAACACATTAATAGCAATTATAATGTTCGGACCGTTTAATTAGCTTGAAATTAACAGAAAGTGAGGGTTGTTTTGTTCTTCAATTTTTTTGTGTTATAAACTTCATTTTAATTATGTAGAATTGCATGGGTTAATATTTTACAACATTAGGTGGTTTTTATGAAGAGAGAGTTTAATTTATTAGGAATGATACAGAATTAATATTTGAGAAATTTTTTAATTTTGTGAATATCATGGTTTTCTTGATTATAATGCAATTTTTTTGAGAAATTAGAAAATTATCAATTTTTAAAATATTCAAGTTTTCACATTTTCAGATTTCTGTATTTCTGAATTTCCAAATTTTGAAATCTCTAAATTGTCAAATTTTTACTACCAGATTTCTAAATTTCCATATTCTCAAATTTTTTAATTTTTCGATTTTCGCATTTGCGAAGTTACAAATTTTTAAATCTCTAAGTTTACAAATTTACAAATTACTAAATTACCGAATTTACAAATTTTTTAATTTTTAATTTACAAATTTACAAATTTTAAAATCTTTAAATTTCTAAATTTCTAAATTTCTAAATTTCTAAATTTCTAAATATCTAAATTTCCAAAATTCTAAATTACCAAATATCCTTATTTTTAAATTCTCAAATTCCTTAATTTCCAAATATCCATATTTCTAAATTTGATCAATTTTCAAATTTCTAATTTCCCGAATTTATAAGTATCCTGATATCCAAATTTCTTAATTCCCAAATCTCCAAATTTCTAAATCCCCAAATTTGCAAATCTCCATCTTTTCAACTTTCTGAATTTCTGAATTTCTGAATTTCTAAATTTCTAAATTTTCAAATATCTAAATTCCCGTATTTCTAAATACCCGAATTTCCAAATTTCTTAATTCCCTAATCTCCAGATTTTCAAACATCCAAATTTCAGAATTTCTAAACCTTCCAATCTATAAAACACCAAATTTCTACACTTTCCAATTTCTAAATTTTTTAATTTTTGATTTCCTAAAGTTTTAAATTATTAAATTTCCAAATCTCCAAATTTTTAAATTTGTAAATTTTCACATTTTCAATTCTTAAAGTCTATAAATTACCAAATCTCCATATTTTCAAGTTTCCAAATTCCCAAGTTTTCATATTTCGAAATTTCGGAATTTTCGAACATCCAAATCTTAAAACCCCTAAATTACCGAATCTTCAAATTTTGAAATTTTGTACGTAATTTTACGTACAAAACTGTCCACTGATTAGTCCTATTTTGAAGGACGGAACTATAATCTGGTTTCCGTAGTATAACTTTAACATTAGCGATATTGAATGCGTCCAGGACAAGTTTTGAAGGCTTGCCACCAAACATAGTGGTTGTCCCATGTCACTTAATTATCACAGCATTGATATAATATTTAACGAACTAAACCTCCAAACATTATACGATAGAAGAAAAATGCTCGACGTTATATTCTTTTGTAAAATAATAAAAGGTATGATATCTTGCCCGATGATAATCCAGCTTTTTCTCTTTGAATATACCTTCAACTTGCATAGGAAGTTACACTTTAATTCGCGTACTAATTATGGTTGTTTTAGTTGCACAATTCGAATCGGAAATTATTAATACGGTTTATCGTAATATTGATAAATTCAAAAACTCTGTAGCATCCTTAATACTCGTGATCTCTTTTAATCCTTAATTATGTTATATTTAATTATTGATATGCAACACATAAGTTTTATATATTATACTTTATATTATGTTACATTATATTCCTTCTTTTCGTCGCTTTCTTACAATTTACGTATCGTCCACACGAATATCGATTATCGACCCACGTGATCGATGAAACATAACCTCAAAAACAAGGTCCGTCATGCGGTCGAAGCTCAAAATATTCAGACTTAAACTGCATCATTTTATTTTCTATTTCTCATTTATTAAATACGTGTATTCTGTTTATATTCAACAAATGTGCTGTCAATAATATTCACGGACAATTTAAACTTTAATTCGTGTCTTATTTGCTCTAAGTGATCGTAAAACTGTGAAATATTAAATCTCCCCTATTATTTCTTTTCAAGTATTCCTTAAATAAATAAAATTTTGTAAATAAAGTTGGTTGAAGTCATAAAAGCATTTGTGGCGGTCGCAAATGGTGCATCAACTCTACACGTCGATTTTGTCCACGAAATATCTTTTTATCGGAAAGTGTTGCGAACAGCTTCAATACAGCAATCTCGAGGTACAAGCAGTTTCCGGCGTCATTTTGACACCTGCTACGTGGAATTTTTGATAAGTTTTCAGACTCCCGCAATTTTCCTGTCAATTCTATCCAACTTTTCGACAAACTGCAACGGCAGCTTGCAGTTTTCCAATTCGACGACGGGAAAAGGGAAAGATTTTTCCTCGGCGAGAAATTCTTGCTTTCCAGTTAATTTTGATTGTGATTCGAGAATAAGGAAAGTTTGCAACGGAGCGAGATTCAATTTGCTGCGAGGATTTAATCGTAAAGAATAGCGTTGATATTATCTGGCTGGTTATATGAAAGGCGATTCAAGTTATTGCAACACGAACACCCGTTTAATACTAACCGATGAAGTTTATGGGATTCTGTACTTTTTTGCTAACGATAAAAGAAACAGCAGAAAGAAATGTAACTTCTGATGTTAAACTACACAATTATTAAGATTAAGAGGTTAGTTTTTCTATAGTAGTTTAAACTTTGTCTAATCACGTTTTTTGTCATTTATTTTATAGTTAAATATTTTTTTATATTTATACAGCTACCGATAATTCCAAATCAATGTATGTCATAACAAATTACAATATTTAATCATTTCTAATAATCTAAAATTAAAGGTACAGTATTTAAAAATTTCTAATAATCTGAAATTACAAATACATCATTCAAAAGTTCCTAATAATGCAACATTAAAAATACAGCATTTAATAATTTATAATAATCTAAAACTATATATGACAGTATTCATATCTTCTAATAATCTAAAATTAAAAATGCAACATTTTTTATATCTCAAATTAAGAGTGACAGCATTAAAAAATGTTCAATAATTCAAAATTAAAAATACAGAATTTAACAATTTCTAATAGATTAAAATTACAAATACATTATTTAAAATTTTCTAATACTTAAAAACTAAAAATGCAGCACTTAAAAATTTCTAATAATCTAAAACTAAAAACACAGTACCTAAAAAATTCTAATAATGCAAAACTAAAAACACAGCACGTAAAAAGTTGTAATAACATAAAACTAAAAATACAAGATTTAAAATTGTTTGATAATCTCCTGAATAATTTTGTGCAACGTAACAAATACATTGATAAGAGAGTCAATATGTTTTATTTATAGAAGTACAAGCGTAAACATTAATTTATTCCGACATTGATAAGAGCGTGTATTTAAAGAACATCAATCAGTATTCACGGCATACAACCATAGCACGAAGAATAATCCAATTAACAAGTACAACTATAAATACACACTATAAACCTCGAATTTACATTGACCTAGTTGGTTCCATCGCGTCTAACCTAACTCTGTAGACACTCGATTTAACTCGATACAACAGTTTTTCCTTCTCTTAATATCCCCTAAAACAACCTTCTTTAACCCAGCAATAAAGCCTGAGAATTCCAGAGAAACACCCTTGTGTTGTTCAAACCTGTCCACCAGAGACTTTAAACGGCAATAGAGTAAATTTATTTTCACCCGGAGGGAAGAGATAGAATAACGTAAAAAAAATATTGTTTAACCTCCGTCTATTAAGGTCCTTATTTATGTTATTTCTGTATTTATATTATTATTACGGTATTTATCTTACTTAGGCTATTTCTGCATTTTGTATGCTATATATTTGTATGCAATGTCTGCAATTCTACGATTTTTTATTTTGTTTTTAATACTAGATGTACGGAACCTGTCAAAACGACGAATTTCAGATTTATAAACATTATTCAGAAGAGTTTGACAAAATGTATTTTGACTTTTGTTGAGATAAAATGTATCAGTTAGTTTGTGTTGCGTCCCTTATTTATTTATACTTCTGGTTTATTTGCGATCTGAAAGTAAGTGGTCATTAAACCACTTATTTTATAATTAATATTGTATTAATATTTAAATTAAATATTAATTTAGTTTTAAATTAATATTTGCAGACAGATGATAGTACATATGTTAACAAGTAAAAACAATTTGTGGATACTTATTTATAATTTCTTTGAGTGAAAGTGAAAATTTACCATTTTTGTTATTTTACTGTACTAAGATGCAGAGGATACAAAAGAATTATTATTTAGTCTGTGACAAAGATGTGTAAAAGTTATTATAACTGTTTTAAGTACATATTTATCATTTATTAAATAAGAACTGTGTAACCTTCTGGATATAAATATTGAAATATCTGCATTTATAAATTTTTCATTTTTAAGTGCCTATTTCTAAAATTCAAATTTGTAAATTACAAAATTACTACAAAATCAGATCTGTAAATTCTTACATTTGGTAACTTGAAAATTTTAAATACCTAAATTTCTAAAATATAAATATCCCAATTACTAAATTAGTATTAGACCAAATTATTACAAGATTTTTAAATTTCTAAACTTGAATGTTTGGGAATTAAATAATTTTTAATTCCAAAATTTTTTAATCTAAAAATTTGTTGATAGCAAAATTTGTATGTTTAAAATTTCAAAATTTCAAAATTTTTTATTATCTAGTTTCTTTAGTTTCAAATTTGTAAATTTAAATTTCTATCTTTCTAAATTACCAAATTGTCAAAATGTCGAATTTGGAATTACTAAATTACTATATATCGATTTTCAAATTACCACGTTATCTTTAATTCCTAAATTTGTAAATTTTAAATTCCTATATTCCTAAATCTGCAAATTTAAAATTCTTATATTTTTAAATTCAGAACAATAAATTTGCTATAAGGTAAAAACAAATTGTATTTTATAATTTCTGTAAATGAAAATAAATATGCATTTACAATCCTTATTTGTTCACTATATTGCAATGTATAAGATACAAAATGATTATTATTCTGCCCATGACATATATAAATTATTATACCCGTTTCGAAGTAAATATCTATTATCTATTAATTAAGAATCGAGTAATCTTCTGGATATAAATACCGCCGTATAAAATATTAAGTTTCATGTAGATGGTGATTGTTTATGGACTCGAAAGGGTAGCGTGGGTCAAGCATTAGTAATCTTAACCGCAAGCTCGACGAACATTAATTATTAATAAAAGCATGTTCGTGTTTGCTTAACTTGAGGTTGGTACCAGCAACCTTAATTAGCTGTTCAGTGGTTCATTTTACGGGAAAAATATGAAAAGTTACGATAACACTTAATTCGCTCTTGCGATGACGATGGATATTAATCACCTGTTGAATACATTCACTGATGAATTAGTCTCTTATTTTTATCTGTAATATATATGAATTAAATAAATAACATGACATTGTAAATCAAACTAATTTTGTTTGAAAAATTCATCGAGATCATCCTTCATTCTTTAGTTACTTAATATATATTTACTTTTTACTTTGTGAACTGGTTTGTTGTTGTTATTTTATACATTAATTTACACCTTTTATTTTCTGTTTTGGTATTTACTTTTTATTTTATATTTCGGTTTATAGTTCTTATTTTACAGTAGGTTTACAATTTTTATGCTATGCTTTGGTTTACAGTCTTTATTTTATATTTTGTTACATAGTGTTTATTTTCTACTTTGCTTTATTTATTTTATATTTTGGTTTATAGTTTTTATTTTATACTTTGATTTACAGTTCTCACTTTATTCATCGATTTGCAGTTTTTTTTTATACTTTGGTTTTTAGTTTTTATTTTATATTATGGTTTGCAGTTCTTATTTTATATTTTGATTTGTAGTTTAATTTTGTACTTTTGTTTACAACTCTTATTTTATACATTGATTTGCAGCTTTTTTCTATAGTTTGGTTTATAGTTCTTATTTTATACTTTGTTTTGTATTTTTTATTTTATGTTTGTAGTTTTTATATTATATTTCAATTTATGGTGTCCATGTATTTTGATTTGCAATTTTTATTTCATACTTTGGTTTACAGTTTTTATTTTACATATTGGTTCATAGTTTTTACTTTATACTTTAATTTACAGTTATTATGTTATAGTTTGGTTCATAGTTTTTATTGTAAATTTTAGCTTATAGTTTTTAGGTTATAATTTGGTGTACAGTTTTTATTTTATATCTCGGTCAATAGTTTTTACTTTATACTTTAATTTACAGTTTTGTGTTATAGCTTGGTTCATAGTTTTCATTGTATATTTTAGCTTACAATTTTTATAATTAGTTATAATTTAGTTTACAATTTTTATTTTTTAGTTTATGTCTACAGATTTTATTTTATATTTTGGTTTACAATTGTTATTTTATATTTTACTTTATAATCATTATTTTATACTAAGGTTTACAATTTGTATTGTATTTAAAAAAGTAGTTTTCTATACTTGCTCTAACAAAATTTCTTCCTTTAATCTTTTCATCAGCTATTTCACGTTATTCATAAATTGTCTATTTTTCATATAACTTTTTGTACTCAAGGTTACATGAAGGTTATAGTATTTTAGATCACTAGATTCATTCTGACCTCAGCTATCACACAATCTTGATAAAAATATGTTGTACCGTTTAAAAACCTTGATAATCTTGAAATCTACAAACAAAAAAAATGATCTTGAGAAAAATTACTTAACCGCCATGTTTGCTTTTTCAAACAAAATAATGTTTCTTCCTAACATTTTTCTCTATCATAAAATAAGCAAAATATTCAATATGCTCAAATTAGGTGGAGCACCCCGAAAAAATAACATAAATATCATGTATCACCCTGTATAAATAACAGAAATATTATTTGCGAATATATTTCACAAGTGATGCAACACTTACCTGAGAACAATTTTTGAACAGGATTGTAATCGATCTTTTTGTCACCTTAACCTAGATGTTCGCGTTGTCCTTTAACCAGATCCCATAATTTCTACCAGACTCCGCTGTTATTCTTCACTCCCACACACTTTTGCGACATCAGTGAAAAATTCAAGGTCCATCGCCGTTGATGTAATTTTTCTACCGTTTTTAAATAGCAATACTAGAAGTGACATTTAACCAGGATTTATTAACTCGTTCACGATCCCGTGGGGGTGAATATGGAAATTCGAAACTTCTGCATTTCAAATTTTCATTGCATCGAATTTCTAAATTGAACTTTTGACATGAATTTTTTGATTTGTACAGATGTCAATTTGTAAATTTTATATTTCTGTATTTGTTCAGTTGTAAATATTCAAATTTGAAACTTTTGAATTTTCAAATTTTTATATTTTTAAATTCTTCTCTTACTGAATTTTCAAATTGCATTTTTTGATTTGTAGAGTTGTAAATTTATAAATTTGATATATCTATATTTGTAAATTTGTAAATCCATAAATTTGAATATTTAGTGGGCTTAAAAATTTGTAAATATGCAATTTTTTTAATTTGATGGATTTAAAAATTTAGAAATTTGAAAATGGATTTAAAAATTTGAAAATTAAAAAATTTGAGGGGTTCAGAAATTTGTAAATTTGTAAATATACGAATTTGAGAATTTGATGTGTATAAAAATTTGTAAATTTGAAAATTGATAAGTTTAAAAATTTGTAAATTTAGAACTTTGATGAATTAAAAAATTTGTAAATTTGACAATTTAATCAATTTAAATGTTTATAAATTTCTTTCATTTAACTTCTCAAATTCAATATTTCCAATTTAACAAACATCTCAAATTTATCATTTCAAAATATAAAAATCTAAAAATTTAAAAATCTGAAATTTGTCTGTTGCCAAAATTCCCGAAATACTGATTTCAGTCAGCCGCAAAAATCAAAAGAATCGACATCTGAAAATTTCCCGGGAGGACGTAGAAAGGTAAAGAAGCATTGTACGAATGAAACAAGCATCGCACATTTATTTGAGAAGCATGAAAAAAGAAAAGTAAAAAGAACTAAAGAACAGCCGAGTTTCTGTCGAGATTCGACACCGCTAACGAAAATGCTGAAAAATTGAAATTGACACAGTTATGTGTGTACGTGTCGTCTATGTACGTGTACATGTGTCCTTGTGTGTGTATATACACAAGATATATCGTCTAAAAATATATCTTCGAAGCTTGGCGACGATTAAAAACGCAATTAGTTAAACGCTTTGACCCGAGAATCTCTCGTGGATTGCGTCTCGTGTCTACAATTTTTTCATTTAATTTCTTTTCTTTTTTTTTCTTTGTACCACGTGACAGTGACAGGAGAGTTTCTCTTTTATTTTTTTGCGCTCTTCGAAATTAAAAACTAGTGGTCGTATCAAAAAAGGAAGCTGCGTTGAACGTGTGGCGAGCATTTTTTGCGCGTGTCGCTTGAAATTATAGTCTGTTTTAAATTAATGGCCGTTCAAGAATGATTTTGACGAATTACCGTCAATTTTTGGTATTTTTTTTAACATACATTTTGGTTTAATTTCTTGTTGATTTGGAAATTTAGGAATATGCGAATATTTATTATAAATTTAATAAAAATAATATAATATGTAAGTATAATAATGTCTATTATATTTATTATTATTGATTATTCATGAAATTATTAATAAATTGATTATTTATGTATATTCATTAATATTTTAAACGCATTTCAGATTAATTCTCAAATGCAAAATAAAATTGTAATGTAATCTTTTCTCTATAAAATAGCAAATACTACCTTACCTCAAAATTAACACTTTTTTCAAAATACTGATCACAATTATTCGACAAAAAATACGACCTTTTTTGCAATACCTTTATATCTTATATTTGCAATATTATCATATTTCATATTTAATATACTTTCTAATCTTGAACTATACATCATTAAAATGGAGCGTTTATCTACACTCCTTATTTCACATACAATAATACCAACTGTAAAAACTCAACCAATCAGTTAAAAAGAAAGTCCAGTTTTTCTCTTTAAAATTCAATCACAATTTTTGTTACAATTTATTATATCCTTGAACGTACCATTGATTCCAAAGAGACTATAACCTTATACTGTTTGCTTGATGCTTTATTTTTTTTCTACACAATTACTCACTTCCGGTATCTTCTAACGTGATTGTTCTCCGCGCTCTATCACTCTGCTACATCGATTTCACTTCAACACGCTTAACTGGCCACGAATTATTAATCACAACATCTATTAATCTTGAGATTGAACGTTTCGCGTTCGTGACTCGGCACAACGAGTAAAACGAATAAAAAGCAAGGAAAAAGTGTGACTTACTTCGTTTATCCGTTTATTTCGTTCCAGGAGGACAGATCGTTTCAGACAACATTTCAGGATGATAGTTCATCGAATGTATTAATTTATTTCCACTGTGTACAGATCGTTTATTTTCTTTCGTCGCAGAAAAATACAACAGCCAAGAATATCTCGTCGACTAATTTACTTAGAGGCTACTTTAGAAAATTTGATTAATATACAATATATATATCTATACGCATATATATTCAAGCACTCGATTTTGATATATCTTGTCAATGAATACAGTCAAGTTTTGATATAAGCGAATTTTTCGGGTCTGAACTTTCGTAGAAAAGCGAGCGAAGAAAACGTCCGAATCGAACGTAAACAGTAACATATCGGTGGAACAATCCTAATACAACAAAACTGGTTTACTTTTAATTGTTTTATGAAACTTTTACCAACACATTTGTGACATTTTCCTGATTAAAACGAGATCAAACACGACGTAATTCAGGATATATTTATTTGTAATTGCAAACGTTTCGTTTATATTGAGGTTTTACTGCCGTTCGAGGTAAACAGACGAGTGACACGTCGGGTAACTTCGTTTCTCTTCGGTGCTTCTCGGATAATCACGTGATACGTGTAAGTCGAAATCGTAGAGTAATTTTAGTTTTCTGACTTCGAAGACTTCAATAAGTTATTACAAGTAAATATATCCCGAATTACATCGTGCTTGGTCTCATTTTAATCAGGAAAATGTCACAAATATGCTGGTAAAAGTTATATAAAAAAAGTGCTAAAAATAAAGTTAGCAACGCATTAACAGTGTAAACTATACAATATGATTTTGATCTTTGTTGACTGCTACAATCGCAGTGTCTTTTTTCACTTATCTTCCTCTGCGTTTGGAACTTATCTTCAATTAAACAAATAAGTATAGTCCAAATTATATCGTGTTTGGTCTTGTTTTAATCAGAAAAATATAAAAAATCTTTTGGTAAAAGTTTAATAACGAGAAAGTCAAAAATGAAAAAGTTTTATACAGGCATTGTCGGATATACACGAACCAGGGTCACGTTACACTTTTAGGCGAGCGAATTTCTTTATATTTCCGCTTATATCGAGACTTTACTGTATATATACGTATACATATATACATTTATATACATATATAATTCATGCACGTTTCGATAATAATTGAGAATTTCAGTGAAACGTTGAATCCCATGTTTTTCAGCGAATTAACGACAGACAACGCGGCCGGTTAAGCGTTGACAATAAACAGAGTACGCTTTCGAATAGTCGCACATCGAACAATAATAATCGCGCGTTGTGTTATCGAATTTCCACAGAGACAACACAACCGCTGAGCAACAGGAAGTCGTCCGGTGAATATTAAAAATATTCTGTTCTGATGAAAAATACGTAGAGTAGTAGATTCAGATATGTTCTGTTCGCTCAGTCCTCCGTGACCCAAAGTTGACGGGAAACAAATCATAAGTCGACACTCGTCCGAACTATCTTCTCTAAATAATCAACATTTTAGGTTAGGTTAACGCGTTGACTGTCATCGAAGTTATGAAAGGGTTTAAATTGTAACAACTAACCCTTCGTCGATTAAATCGGGTTCAAGTACCATTTTGTGACATTCTGGAATGCGATACGATTGTGTATCGTAATTATAGCAACCTTAGGAGCAGATTTGTGGAGCCACCCCCATTATTCGGAGAAGGGTTAAATGAGTTTTAAGTAGCATCCTTCGTTATTACGAGGGTTTATAATTATTTTCAAGCTTTAAGACATCGAAATTATTATGTAGGTAAGCACTGGTAGAGGATGGTTTTATAAATTTTTATTTGCATGAATGCATATTTTTAAAACGTAAATGTTAATTGAAACTTTTAATAGGTGTGTAATTTTGAAAGTATTAATATGGTTGAAGATTTAATCATCTGAGTGATTTAAACACGTGGCAGTCAACGTGTTAATTAATAAATATCAAATGTCGAGATCGCACAGTGGGTCACAGAGGGTTAAGGGTTCAACCCTGTATTCAGATGACTCGATCGAATAAACTCGTGCTCCTCTTCTTTGCATTATGCTGGGTTCACATTGGCACTGTTAAATTAACTAGTTGTGCAGTTAACTATTAAACTAGTACTTCAGTGTAAACTGAAATGGTGTAACAAATTATTTTATGAGTAATATTTTTACTTTGTCAATTATAATAAAAGATTGTGTTATAATATACATGTCGATATTTTTTACCAAAACAATAGTATATTAACAAATTTAATGCAATATAATTTTTAATTAAATCTAATTGCAAGAAAGTGAGTATTTTTTTACTCACTAACATGAAAATTAAAATTGAAAAATAAAAATTTGTAGAGTGTTCTGATAAAATGCATACACATTTTGTTATTATATATATAAGATAATACTTTCACTATTCTAAAATAGTAATTATATTTTTAATAAATTGAATAATTTTACTTTTGATAAATCTATTTTCAATAAACAGATAATTAGTTATCTTAGTCATTTTCTATAAATTTATACTTCCTAAGTGGATAATAATAATTTTCGATAATTTTTATAAAATATGTAATTAGACATTTTAATAATCTTATTTTGTATAAATGAGTAATTAGTCATTTTATTTTCAATAACAGATAATTAGTAATTTCAATAATCTCATTTTCAATAGATACATTTTCAATGAATAGTAATTCATTATCAATAAATTTTAGTAATTCTATCCTCAATAAATATAAGCATAACAAATAGATAATTATTAATTTCGATAATATTATTTTCAATAAACGGTAACGGTCAATGAACAGAATGATCATCATTAACGTCATTCAACATTTTGGTCATAATTTATGTACTCAAACAATATACACAACAAATTCAAATTTATTTAAATTAAAATTAAATTCGTTACTATATTTCCTTCAATTAATTAAATTTATTAATTTATTTACTTCAGTGTATTAAATCTGTTTATTAAATTTATTAATTTGATTTAATAACGTTCAACATGTGCAATTAATTCATTTGATTTAATATCATTCAGATACATTTTATATCTGATATTAACATTCAAAATATGTATATATTTTATTGGGACACCACACATATTCTTTATATACATTTTTCAGTGCAGCACAAAGAAAATTGACAAAATATCTTAACTAAGAATACTCCGTTAGCTATAAAATATTAAAACAGAAGGCAATATTATTTGTTTGCATAGCCGTGCGAGTCCAATGTGAACCCAGCATTACGTTAAACTACGAACGGAAAAAGCGTCTACGAACGAATCTGGCACTTGACGTGTTGATAGAAACGGGTAGAATGTGATGATTCACGAATCCTCAAAGATCTCTCAACGAATCACAGCTTTTAACCTCTCCACCCTTTCAACCCAGAAAGTAACTCGAGATCTTTCATTGCGTACCTCGTCACGCAATGTTAGGTTAGGTTAGATTTTAGGTTAAGTTACAACACTCTGATCTTGAAAATATTAATAATACCAAATGAAACGTC
Organism: Megachile lagopoda; assembly: GCA_036983795.1. Classification (NCBI taxonomy): domain Eukaryota; kingdom Metazoa; phylum Arthropoda; class Insecta; order Hymenoptera; family Megachilidae; genus Megachile; species Megachile lagopoda. The sequence continues at coordinate 1,473,837 of CM072792.1, forward strand.
GTTACCACTTTATTACACAATTTATAATTAAAACGTTTCAAATTCTTCATAAAAAAGTTGAAAGGGCTCAAATCCGTTTTATCTCAGAAGAAAACATCTTTTTACTTTAAATATTGTATATTATAAAATGTCAAATAAAATAGTAATTTATTTATTTTTAAATAAATTTAAATTTTTAAATAACTAATAGTAATTTATAATAACTAAATAGTAATTTATTTATTTATTTATTTTTAAGAGGTTAAAAGTCTTCTGATTGTTGGGAGAGCAGGGAGAGCCGAGCTGATCGCTTCAACTTGCCTCGTTCTTGAAATAAAAGACTTCACAATTTATAATACATAAAATCTAGAATCTAGACCCACTCACGATTCATTTATGGTCCATCTGCAATCCACTTATGGTCCACTATTGACGCAAATATTATTTCATTAAGTTTTTATTTCAAACTTCAGTTTTTACTTCAGTTCCCATTCAACACGTATAATTATATTTTAACTTTCTATTTAGAGGGGAGGGAAATTCTGGGACTTCTCTAGAATTCCCTAGGGATTTCCTTAGAATCCAGGATTTTAACAAGTTTTACGGATCATTTGAAATTCTTTCTACAATCTCAAGAATCATTAATATCTGTAGATTCCTGGGATTCCCCTAGGGCAGGGGTCGGCAACCTGCTCACTAGTCGCATGCGGCTCGGTAGAATCATACTTGTGGCTCTTGAATAGTTTAATAGTACATATTGAAAAATTAACTGCAATATTGCAATTGCCAAACAAATATAATAATCCTGCGCACACATCAAAATGCGCGGCAGATCGCATGCATGTAAACCTAGCTTTAGCTAACCTTGCTCTCCACACTCACCGACGCCACACTCAAAACCAAAAAGTGTTTCCGTTTTCTTTAATACGTTGACTTATATGTTCTGTTACTACGCAAAATAGAATGTTTTGATTTCACAATCAATACATGTTTCACAGCAGATATTATATTATCTTTTCTAATACATACCGATGTATGTACTTATATTTGGCTCTTAAAAAAAATAATTTATCACATCGGGAAAAAAATGGCTCTTAACATCAGAAAGGTTGCCGACCCTGCCCTAGGGTCACTCTAAAATTTTTCTAAGATAGAATTGACCTGGAATCTAGAATTCATCTAGGATACTCCTAGAATTTCCTAGGACCAATCTCCTGAGATATTGGAGTGTTCAACGTAAATTGAACGAAATTATATACAAATGAATCGCGAGTGGATAACGAATGGATGAGTGGACTAAAATCGATCGACAAAAATAAAACGTAAAAAAATGAAAAAAGATATGTTCACTCGACGCATTTGCAAGTCTCGTTCCTCGCGCTCGTCCTCTTCCTCTTCGTCTTCGTGACATACACACACGCACGCACGCACACATACACACACACGTGCATACATACACACCACACACACAAATAGGTATATTGCGTATTTGAGCCTCGTCGGTGTCTGCCAAAATTAACCTCGAGATCTTATGTACTCTATCGTATAGTTTTATAACCATATTAATCCTAGGAGCTTTTTTATTCTTTTCTCGTTAAATCGTAAATCTTACAAGTCTACTCGACGAAACGAGTGATCGAACGAATCGAAAAGGCTGCGCATCTCCTTTGACACACCACGTGCGTGTTTTGTATCATTCTTTGCTTTGTTTTTTTTTTTTTATACGAGCAAAACACACGGCAGTACAGCGGAACGTAGGTCTCCTTTGACCGAGACGCTTCGATCGGCAGCCTGATCGTTATTTTCCTTTTTTTTATCTTTGTTTTTTTTTTCTTTTTTTTATGAGGGTCATTTTTGATGGAAAAGCTCGTCGTGGAGGCTTGAGAGTTTGATCATCGCGACGAGGATTTTTGGGTAATTTTCCATTTCTTGGAACGAGGATTTAAGCAACTTCGACATTTTTTTTCTTAATAGTAGTTATAGATAAATTGCTCTTTCTGGAACTTTTTTTCACTCGCTTTTCAAAGTAGAAAATATCTTCTGTGTATATCTTACTAATGGGTTATATCTCAATGGGGTAGTTTTCGACCATGTTGCTATTTCAAGAATTTGCCTTAAAATACGCAATAAAATGAGTAATTTTTCGAATCGAATTTTTACATGATTCGGCGTTTAAATTTAATTTCAAATTTGTCCTCCAATGATTGCAATTTTAAATTTGTTCTAAATTGATATGAAAGTTCCCTATTTATACAAAAATTTGACTTTGTCTTCATTTCTATTTCGTAGCAATATTTCCTATTTTCATAAAAATACTTCATCTCTATTTATCCGAATTTGTCGCAAAGTGCATTTCAAAATCCCATTCCAAGCCGCAGATAGCGACAATTTCGCAGAAAATGTTTCAGCAGCAAGCTCGCACGAGTCACTTTTCCACGTCGTTCAGAACAATTTGCAGGAAAGGTAGATATCGCCTGAGATACAGTCAAACATTTACCGCTAAGCTAATACGTATTTGAACGCGGATGAGAAACAAGAAAAAGGAGAGAAGAGGAAGAAGGATCAACAGAAGTTCAGCTTCAGGAGAAAATAGTTCGGATTTAAGAATCAAAAAAGGGGATCGTTCAGCACATTTATGATCACTCAATCACCACAGAATCACTCTCATGATACCTCGAATCGGATATCGAAAACGTTCCTTTTTCATTGATGGTTTCGGTTAAGGTACTTCAGTCAACCACGTGACTCGAGCATAAATGGCTGAAAATCGATACGGAAACCGAGCTGGTCCGTTAACTTTTCTGTAAACCGAAAGAAAAATTTCGAGCCGGTACGAATCACACGATAAAAAGTTGCGCTTGTACAAATTTAAATTTAACACATTTATTCCAACCTGTTCATTTCGTGCATGAAAGTTGACCTTTCATAAGTTCTTTCTTACTTTTCATAAAATTTATAAAAAATTCTTTTACGAAAAACTGTACATTCTCATAAAAAGTTCAAATGTTTTTCAAGTTAGTTGAATGTCACTCTGAAAGTGTCGAGAATCACGGTTAGGACCGAAGAAAAATAACGACTCGATTTATTCTTGACATATCTGCAGAATGCAACACGACTTTTGTCGACGGATTCTCAAAACTTTCAGCGCGGGCGTTGTATGAGGAAGCAGTCACGCAGCTCGGTTTCCGGTTAAATAAAACGGGTGGTTCGTTCTCAGTCTTCGAACTCTGATAGCAACGTTCGTTATCGTACGAAAATAAAGATTCGTCGAAGGTGAGTTCACACGGAAATCGCTCGATTGTATTGAGAAATCGGAACCGGATCGAGTTTTCCTCGCCCTTCGTTACTGCTAAACGCCCTTTTGAAACCTCGGACACCCTTAATTTGTACTTTAACATGAGGATATACCTGGTTGCCATGAGTGACGGGCTCGTACGACGCGTTCTGTGCTTGGCGAGTTTTGATATGTTCTATTTTTTATCGGTTTTCACGTCTACAGCTTCGTATATTTCCGTAAAATCCATTTTCCCGTTCATTCTTTCGTTTCGGGCCACTCCTTTTAGGATATATGTATTCTTGTGTTTGAGTAAAACGATAAAGTTAACTTTTATTAAATGATATAGTTAAGAAAACGGTGTAGAGATCTCAAAATGTTAATAATTAACTGGCGAGACCTTCTAATGGTGGGACGTTCCAATTGAGAGGCGGTAACGTAGTGGGCGTGTCCATGAAGGGGCGTTTCAATGGTGGGGCGTTACCGTGATAGGAGGTTCGAATAGTGGAGCGTTCCAGTAGTGGGGCGTTTCCAATAGTGGGGCCTTTCCATAATGAGGTATTCCAATACTGGGCTGATCCACTGACAAGATGTACTACTACGATTTTTCATTGATGGGACGTTCCAATAGTGGGGCGTTTTCATAATTGGGCGTTCCAATAGTGGGACGTTCCAATAGTGGGGCGTTTCCATAATTGGGCGTTCCAATAGTGAAACACTTCCATAATGGGACATTCCAACAGAGGAATATTACCATAATGGGAGGTTCTAATAGTGGGGCGTTCCAATAGTGAAGCGATCCAGTAGTGGAGCGTTTCCACAATTGGGCGTTCCAATAGTGGGGCGTTTCCATAATTGGGCGTTCCAATAGTGAAACGCTTCCATAATGGGACATTCCAACAGAGGAATATTACCATAATGGGAGGTTCTAATAGTGGGGCGTTCCAATAGTGAAGCGATCCAGTAGTGGAGCGTTTCCACAATTGGGCGTTCCAATAGTGGGGCGTTTCCATAATTGGGCGTTCCAATAGTGAAACGCTTCCATAATGGGACGTTCCAACAGAGGAATATTACCATAATGGGAGGTTCTAATAGTGGGGCGTTCCCATAGTGAAGCGATCCAATAGTGGGGCGTTTCCACAATTGGGCGATCCAATAGTGGGGCGTTCCAATAGTGGGACGTTCCAATAGTGGGGCGTTTCCATAATTAGGAGTTCCAATAGTAAGACGTTCCGTAATGGGGCGTTCCAACAATAGGACGTTTCATAACGGGGCGTGCCAATAGTGAAACGTTTCCATAATGGGACATTCCAGTAGTGGAACTTTTTCATAATGGGACGTTGCAATAGTGAGACGTTCCACTGATAGGATCGCTGATGTGACATTCCAGTGGTGGGACGTTTCAATTATACAGTATTCTAATAGTGAGACGTTACAATAGTGATACAATTAGTTACAATAATGATATAGAGGATCTTTAATCTCAATAGTTTAATTTCAATAGTGGAACGTTTCCATCATACAGCATTCCAACAGTGAGACGTTCGAATAGGGGCGTTTCATTGGTTGAACGTCCCACTAACAGAATCTTTCACTGATGAGGCGTTCCAATAGTGTAGTGTTCCATCAATAAGGCGTTCCCTGATAGGATATTCTACTGGAATGTCTGTTTGATACGATCGTTCAGTAGTAAGAGGTCCCATTGATAGGGTGTTCTAATAGTGTAATGTTCCATTGGTAGGGCGTTCTCACTGAGAGATCTTTTACGAATAACCCGTACTGTGATGATACATTCCACAGAGATTTTCTGCTGATAAACATTTAAACAATAGAATATTTTAATCGTGAAGTGACCCACCAGAAGAATTTCGTATCAGCCGATGTCCCTGTCACAAAATGGTCTCTGCAGTGAAGTAATTTAGCATTGTAGCACCTCGACAGTGATCTCATCAGTAGAAAGTTTTATCAGTAAATTACTTTACTAATAGATGGACCCACCCATGGAACAGCTCACTAGTATAAGGCCCAATCAATGGAAGCCCACCAGTAAAATACCTAGTGACACCAGTGAAACGCTCTATATTTGAAACGCCCCATCCGTAGGACGTTCTAATTCTGCAACGTCCAGACCGTTATTGAAGTGTTTTACGGTTGAAACGCAAGACATCAGTGGAACATCGGCAGAAAATCCTGTCAGTAAACAATCTTACCAGTAGATGATCCCATCGATGAAACCTTCCACCAGTAAAACTGCAGTTAGAACGTCCTAGTAGTGAAACGCCACATAATTGAAACGCCCCATCAGTGGGATGACTTATTATTGGAACGCCTCGCCAGAGGAACGTTCCTTCACAAGGTTCTACTTGTAAATAATCTTACCAACAGATAATCCTATCGATGGAACATTCCAACAATAAAAGTCCCAGTTCCGCTGAATGACCCAACAGTAAAACGCTCTATAATTGCACCGCCCCGTTGGTGGGACGTCCTATTATTGGAACGCCTTAAAATAGTAACAACCCATCAAAGGATAATTTTACCGGCGGAACGTCAGACCTTGAGAGATTTAATCGTCTCAAGGTCCTGCATAGTCTTAAACCTTGAAATCCACAAATGTTGAATTAATAACCGACATAAATGATTTCCATTCCTATTGAAAGTGTTCACTATTGGCTCACCATTAAAACGCCTCGTTCGAAGACGCATTGAATGGCTGAAATCATAGAAAGCTGACGTCAAGGGTTTGAAACGGACAATTTGAAGGTAACCGAAAATTGGCACATATCACAGAACTATCTGTACAGATCGGGTCGCACGTGTCGCAATTCTGTCGGCTGAATCGACACATGTAGCCGTAGAACGTGACGGTTCATTCAACCGGAAGTTCTTCGTTCGAGTCACGTGTCTCGCCATCAGCACGGAACGCGTTCTTCAGACAAGCTCGTTTCAGAATCAATCCGCAGCCCTCGGTGTGGTATTCGAGCACGGATCTGCCACGTTCGGGGCTGAATGCTGCTCCGAGAGACGATTCATCATTTACGTTCCCCTGAGTTTGATTTCAACGTGAACATATCACTCTCACTCCCTCGTTCTCACGTCACGCACTTGCGTCCATACATTCATCCGCACGCGTACCGGCACTCTTTCTGGCTTCTTTATTTTCTTCTCTCTCTCTGCGCGTGTTTACGAATTACGCGGGAAAAAGGGAGGAGAACTGTCTGCAAAATAGATGATGCGGGAGAACGGGGAGAATGCGAGCTGGGTGTTTCGAATCTTTTATCAGCCGGCGTTCGTCTGGCGAGCGGATTTTCTCTCGAGCGAGAGAGAACCTTTTCCCGGGACCTCTTTCATTCGGTTAAATGCGATCCCACGCGAAAAGGGGATGAAGGCTCAACGGGATCTTCCGTATTCGCGGACTACAATTCCGGATCTGTATTATTAAGTACTAATCTGCTAGCCGGTCCGGGCCAGAATCGAACGATGTTGCAGCTAATCGGGGCATAATTTTGAATCCCGGGATACAAGTTTGAATTTATAGTATCGTTGAGCGAAAGAGAACATTTAAATGGAAGGATCCGACACGTTTGAAAGGGAGTTTTTGCGAGGTTACGTTTTTCCCCGGAGAAAAGAGGGAAATTATGGAAGGAAACCTTCATCCCATTCTACCTGTCGCTCGCAAGATGAAATACTCGCTGGCAACGAAACGAAAACCCTCGGTATGTGTCCGTGCACACGGAGAGCGTGTGTACCCGTACACATACATAAGAATATATCATATACATATCATATATATATTATATTTATATTTATATATATATAGGTGAATGTATAAAGAAGTAAACTCGTCAGACTTATGATTTTATGCATAGGTCAGAGGTTCGTCGTCAACAAAGGAATTAGCGTCCTCTTGCCCATCGCAAAATGGCATCTGCCAATACGTCAAGGTGAGCTTTCGTCTGCAACAAAGAAACAGAAACGTTTGCTTGTGATGTTTCGATTTAACATGAAATTGTATATCATCTCATAAAAGGTCACAAATCAGCCTGAGGCGTTCTAAAATCTGGCTAATTATAGAACAAAGTTTGTATTTCATTTTATAATATACAGTGTTTCAGGTTTTTTTACTTTAACTTTTAGATGTATTAAGATTAATTTAGATGGTTATTTACGAATTTTCAAATCTTTTTTAATTTATATTAAAAGAGGAAAATTGATATTATCTGGAATTATAGCACTGTATGTATTAAGATTAATTTAGATGGTTATTTACGAATTTTCAAATCTTTTTTAATTTATATTAAAAGAGGAAAATTGATATTATCTGGAATTATAGCACTGTTAGAGTAGGTGGAGTAAATCTTGAGTGAGTGTGGAGTCGAGGATTTTGGAATTTGAAAAATTCGAAAATGGAGTGTTTGGTAATTTGAAAATTTGAAAATTTAGAGATTTGGAGTAGTCGAAATTTGGAGAAGTATGAATTTGGTGATTTGGGAATTTTGGAATTTGATAATGTAACTAGGTAATTTGGAAATTTAGTAGTCAGATAATTACGTGGATATTTGATAATTTGAAAATTTGGGAATTGGAAAATTTGGAAATGTGGAGTCAGGAAAATTTTTAATTGGAACATTTAGAAATTTGAAAAATTGGAAAGTTGGTAATTTGAGAATTTCATAATTTAGAAATTGTAGTAATTTGATAACTTGATCATTAGGTAATTTGGTTAGTTGATAATTTTGGAATTTAATAATTTAGGAAATTTTGAAATTTTCATACTTGGTAATTTGGGAATTTTTGAAATTTTATAATTGGTAATTTAGAGATTTAATAATTTAGGAATATTTGAAATTTCATACTTCGTAATTTTGGAATTTAATAATTTAGGAATATTTGAAATTTCATACTTCGTAATTTGGGAATTTCATAATTTTGGAATTTTTGAAATTTAATAATTGATAATTTTGGAATTTAATAATTTAGGAATTTCTGAAATTTCATAATTCGTAATTTAGGAATGTAATAATCTGGAATTTTTGAAAATTCATAATTTAATAATTTGGTAATATGGTAATTAGGAAATTATGAAGCCTGAAAATTTGAAAATTGAGAAGTTGAATAATTTCCAAATTGTCAAATATGGCAATTAAGAATTTGGTAATCTGCTAATTTAGTAATTGATTAACTAGGTAATTTAATAATTATATAGTAACTAAATGATTTGAAATTTGTCTCCTTATTTATGTGATAATTTGGCATTTAATAATTTTATAATTTGGTAATTTACGATATGCAAATTTATTTATTACGGAACATATTAATTTGAGAATTTACTAGCCAAAAACTTAAAAATATAAAAACGTTATAATTTCGGTAAAAATTATTTACGTTATTATTTACATTATTTATATTATTATTATTATTATTATATAATTTATATTATTATTTGTATATACAGTCCCATGGAACTTTTGAATTAGTGGAACTGATGTCTTCGTAGAGGCATACAAATACTTCGAAAAGAAAAAAAGGAAAATCTGTTTAAAAAACTAAATTTTTAAAATAGTATTTAAATAAATAATAGCTCTTTCACCTAGATTAAAATTAAAAATCACACAAATCGAAAAAAGAATCATAGCTCTACACCTTCTAGTCCTCAAGATATTCAAAAAATATTTTCAACCCCGAACTTTACGGACTATTACCATCCCTTTAAACCGCACGATCGCCGATAAAAGAAAATACGTGTGAAATATTTCTTTGAAAACTATATCTCAGGTAAGTTTCATCGAAGTCGTGACCGGGTTGGATATATTCCCCTGTCAGACATTCTTCATGCAATTTGCGAATAGAACGAAGACTCTGTGGGAAAGAAGAAAGGTACAGATGTTAAAAGAAGGTACAGAGGTTGACCCAAAGTAAAAGATGTTATCTATCCTTTCCGTGAACATTTTTAGCGTTACATTTTGGCAAATAAGAATAATAATGACAATAATGCATCATTCGCACTATCTAACTCACTCTCGAGACGTTTGCCGGCTATCATTGTTTTTGGTCTAATTGGTGTGCGACATTTGTTTATGACATATTTTATTTGGAGATATTTATAATTATAATTTACCAGTGGCTCGTAGCTAAAATGAGGGGGGTGCTCCAGGAAATTTCTAGTCCTTATTTTAAAATTGTATAAAAGTAAATAAACACGTATGAAAAGAAAATTTATTCAGAAACTTGATAAAATCCTAAAACAGCAAATTAATACATTTTTACTTACTATGTTATCGATAATATCAAGTGCAAATAGGGGATGCTGCAGTCCCACAGTGCCCATATGCGAGTCGCCATTGTAATTGGCGAATTAAAATAATTTTTATACCAAATTTATAATATAAGATACTCAAAGTTTCTACTATATTATGCAATACAATCATTTGTTACGTTGCATATTCAAAACACTTTTCGGTCAAAATAAAAATTCGTATAGTACCGTATTACTATTAACCTCTTAGGTACGGCTGAACTTTATGTAGCACTGCTTCTCTGTATGGCAGAGTTCGTCGCGAATTACGCGTAAACAGCACTACAACGTGTGACAATGCTGTTCTCTACGCGAGTACATTGGAATGAAGTTTTACATCATTAAATTATAATTTTTCCGAAAGATATGATACATATACTTTAACTTTGATAATTTACTTTTTTAGAAAATTCACAAAATATGTAATTTCCAAATGTTACAATATCGTGTATTAGTGCAGAGGTGCTTCCATAGTGCCTAAACTTGGCGTTACCTTTTATTTAGATGTAATGTACTTTTGTGGGATTTGTTAATACTCTTATAAAACGTGGTGATGGCAAAAAAGTGCGAATCAAAACATATGAAAACGATCATTCGATTGCAACGAGCGAGGGAGCCAGTAGAGTGAGCCACTATGGCGCTATGTAATCTACGATGCATTCGCGAAAGCCACTATAGTGTACCGTCGTACAGAAAGATGGTATCCGCGAAAGCCACTATAGTGGCGCGTGCCTAAGAGGTTAAAGCTGTTTTCAAAATATAAGGGTGGGTTCGGACTTTAGAGATATCTTGTACTGCAACAGCTGTATAGGAACCTACAAGGTCTGTCCGGAAAGTAATGCAATTTGTTCATTTCCACCATTTTTCCTGGTCCGAACATGTTCGGACTTGTTGGAATATGTGGAGGGGACTCTTATCTTCATATCTTTGCAACCTCAACCTGATCCGCGCTCCGAAATCGTCAGGATCGTAGTAAACGTAAACCTATTATTTGTGCCCGTGTCACGACGCGTAATGGAGAAAAATATCGAACAACGTTATGCGATTAAATTCTGCGCTAAGCTGAATAAAAGCCTCGCCGAAACCAACCAAATGATTAAGGCGGCATACGGGGACTCTGTTCTTTCCTATTCTCAAGTTTCCAGATGGTTAAATTTGTTCAAAACCGGTCGGGAAAACGTGGAGGATGACTTCTGCTCTGGACAGCCGAAAAGCACCACTATTGACGAAAATGTTTCCCGTGTCCATGAACTTCTTAAGAGTGATCGACGACTGAGTGTTCGAATGATCGCAGAGATTCTCAACATATCGAAAACAACTGTGCACAACATTGTACTCGAAAAGAGATCGCCACTATGTGGCAGCTGCACCATGACAACGCTCCCAGCAATACCGCTCTGCGCGTTCAAGAATTTCTAGCCAAGCACAGCATGGTAACGTTACCACAGCCCCCTTACAGTCCTGACATGGCTCCAGCAGATTTTTTCCTGTTCCTGAAGATCAAGTCTGTCCTCAAAGAATTCCATTTTGGAACCATAGAAGCGATTCAAACCGCCGTGACGAAGGCATTAAACGAGGTCCCCATTAACGCCTTCCAGGATGCGTACCGTGCATGGAAAAGTCTCTGGCAAAAGTGTGTTGAAGCCCAAGGGAAGTACTTTGAAGAATTTTAAAGATTTATATCAATAACATAAATACATTTTTTTTTACGTACCTAATTGCATTATTTTCCGGACAAACCATGTATGTGACACGGTGAGACTACTTGAGTCCCACCCTATAATAAATTGAATTGAATTATTATTATTTCTTTATATCTTTATACTACATGATTTGTTAACGAAAATGTACCAATTTCGTTTAATTCAAAACGCGATAACATTTCTCTGCAATATGGTAAAAGCTTGTAACTGACTGTGCCAGCGCATGGTCCTTCTCGAAAACTCATCAGAAACAGGACAGAAGTATAGACACAAAGAGAAAATTGAGAAAGTGGTGAAAATCTAGAAAAGTGATGAGAAATTCGGAAAGGGGCGGACACAGTGTTAAAGAGTCATAAAAAAGAAAGCGAAGAGGTCCGCAAGAGCCTAAGGGACCGTCTATATTATGCTAGTAATTAGTGCTAGTAAGCTAGTAAGTAGTCGTATTTTTGCGTTTTTAATTTTGCCTGTACTAAGTCTATCGTTGGAAAAAGAAGGCAAGAAAAGAAAGCAACCATTTTAATTTAAGGGTCATTTTGAGGAAGTGTGGAAATCTAGGAATTTGGCAATCCAACGCTTTAGAGATGTAGATATTTGGTGGTGTAGGGATTTGGGGATGTAGGATTTTGAGGATGTAGGGATTTGGGGATGTAGGATTTTGAGGATATAGGGACTTGGAGATGCAGAGATTTGAGGATTTTGAAAAGAAACCCTTTTCTAAATTGTTAAATTCCTAAATCCTGAAATCCCTACATTCCCAAATCTCTGCATTTTCAAATTCCTACATCCCCAAATCTCTAGACCCCTAAGTCGCTAAATTTCCAAGTTTCAAAGTTCCCAAATTTCTAAATCCTGAAAACTCTACATCCCCAAATCCCTATATCTCCAAATTCCCACATTCCCAAATTGCTAAATCCCCAAATTCCCAGGTTCCCAAATTCTAAAGTACTGAAATCTCTACATCCCCAAATCCCTATATCCCAAAATCTCTACATCCCCAAATTCCTATATTCCAAAATCCCTACATCCCGAAATTCTACATTCCCAAAGCTCTACATCCCCAAATCCCTACATCACCAAATACCAAATTCCCGAGTTCCTAAATCTTCAAATTCTTAGACTCCTAAATCGCTGGATTGCCAAATTCCGAAATCCCCAAATCACTGAATTGCTAACTTCATAAATCCCCAAATCGCTATACGTTCACAGCACCAAATTCTGAAATTCTCAACAACTGTAATAGAAAATGGTTTCTTTCCTTTCTTGCCTCCTTTTTCAAACGATAGGCCTAGTACGGGCAACGCAAGAAACGCAAAAATTCGACTACCTACGGACAAGACTATTGACACTAGTTATTGACACGATGTGGACGTTCTCTAAAAGCTACTTAACACTAAAACTACCAAACCGGTCAAATGACCTCTCCACAAATTTCCTATTGCAAGTTCCACAATTTGTTAAAGTACTTTTCTTGAAATCTGCATTGGTTTTCATCAAGATAAAGAATTAATGTGTATACTACTTTATGTTTTGTCATTTGTCTATTTATTTTTTAACTTCATTTTCCATTTCAAAATAAGTGCATATCATACGACGGTAGGTTTAGTGTTATCCCCTTGCACTATTTTGACGAGTCTGACTCGTGACGCACTGGTACTTTGGGATCAATTTAACTCGAATTTTGAATATGCTTCAATTTGGAGTTCAAGTCCAATTATAATTTGCATAGTCAACGATTGCATAATACCATGTTGTCATAACATTTCAACATTCTTTGCCTGTTTTAATATTGTAGCTGTGTTTAGTTAGTTCTGACTGACGCACCTCACAAATAAGTCATAGTGCAATGTTCTAAGACCACTAACCAGGCCCCGGGGACTCTGCAGAAATCATGAAAAATTGGAGAATCTAAAACTAGATAAGATAGAAAACAGAAAAAAAGTGCTTTACAAAACATAAAAGAAGCAGAAGAAGCATGCCATGGGCACCAAATATCAGATCCAAAGTATCCGGGCTGATTAGGTGTGCCGGTTTCGGCAACTACTGAACGAGATATCTCGACAGGGTGGTTCGAGTGGCTGTGCTCGACCAACCGGAAGGAAAAGAAGCGAATATCGATTTCAAAGAGGCGGCAGGCCGGGTCTGGAATCAGCCGGAGAGAAAGGTCAACAGTTCGCCGGATGTGAAGAATGATAAATCCGCGAGAGGGCGAGACGGGGCTCAGATTTCCCTCTGGTCGTAGGTGTTTCTTTTCCCTCGTCTTTTTTTTTTATTACCATCCTTCTTTCATACTTTTCCTTCTTGTTCGGCGGCTTTTTCCTACCGACGTTAAAGCGCGTACAAGGTATTTCTGGGAAATGGTCCCTTTAAGGGAGGCGATAAAATCGTGCGGAAAGGGCGATATAACACGAACGAGGGGAAAATGCGTATTGCTCGACGTTCAAATGCAGAGTGGAGTTATTTAAAATGCTGAACGCGGCTGTCGTGCTTTATTTCCCTCGGCTTATTTCAACGGGGAAGCCGATGACTGCGGCTGGGCTTTTCTTCTTACTGTGACGGAACTTTCGTTCTGTGAAAGAGGACTGGCATTTGCGGCTTTGGATTATGATTTGTTTGCAAGTTTGAATAGTTGGGGATTTCGGGGAATTTAATTGGCGGGTGAATTAGGAGACTTGGACACTCGGTGATTTATGAATTTGAGACTTGTGGAATTCTGGATGTTGCAAGTTTGATAGTTGGGGATTTCGGGGACATTAATTGGCGGGGAATTAGGAGATTTGGAGATTCGGTGATTTATGAATTTGGGAATTGTGGACGTCGCAAATTTGGGGACTTGAGGAGTTTTGGATTTATAAATATTGCACAATATGTGAGGTTGAAAATTTGGGAATTTGGAGATTCGGTGATTTATGAGTTTGGGAATTATGGAATTCTGGATGTTGCAAGTTTGATAGTTGGGGATTTCGGGGACATTAATTGGCGGGGAATTAGGAGACTTGGACACTCGGTGATTTATGAATTTGAGAATTGTGGAATTCTGGATGTTGCAAGTTTGGATAGTTGGGGATGTCGGGGAAATTAATTGGCGGGGAATTAGGAGATTTGGAGATTCGGTGATTTATGAATTTGGGAATTGTGGACGTCGCAAATTTGGGAATTTGAGGAGTTTTGAATTTATAAATATTGCACAATATGTGAGATTGAAAATTTGGGAATTTGGAGATTCGGTGATTTATGAGTTTGGGAATTATGGAATTCTGGATGTTGCAAGTTTGATAGTTGGGGATTTCGGGGACATTAATTGGCGGGGAATTAGGAGACTTGGACACTCGGTGATTTATGAATTTGAGAATTGTGGAATTCTGGATGTTGCAAGTTTGATAGTTGGGGATTTCGGGGACATTAATTGGCGGGGAATTAGGAGATTTGGACACTCGATGATTTATGAATTTGGGAATTGTGGACGTCGCAAATTTGGGAATTTGAGGAGTTTTGGATTTATAAATATTGCACAATATGTGAGATTGAAAATTTGGGAATTTGGAGATTCGGTGATTTATGAGTTTGGGAATTATGGAATTCTGGATGTTGCAAGTTTGATAGTTTGGGAATTTCGGGGACATTAATTGGCGGGGAATTAGGAGATTTGGACACTCGATGATTTATGAATTTGGGAATTGTGGACGTCGCAAATTTGGGAATTTGAGGAGTTTTGGATTTATAAATATTGCACAATATGTGAGATTGAAAATTTGGGAATTTGGAGATTCGGTGATTTATGAGTTTGGGAATTATGGAATTCTGGATGTTGCAAGTTTGATAGTTGGGGATTTAGGGGAAATTAATTGGCGGGGAATTAGGAGACTTGGACACTCGGTGATTTATGAATTTGAGAATTGTGGAATTCTGGATGTTGCAAGTTTGATAGTTGGGGATTTCGGGGACATTA
Source organism: Megachile lagopoda (assembly GCA_036983795.1). Classification (NCBI taxonomy): domain Eukaryota; kingdom Metazoa; phylum Arthropoda; class Insecta; order Hymenoptera; family Megachilidae; genus Megachile; species Megachile lagopoda. Next base: position 1,489,034 of record CM072792.1, read on the forward strand.
ATTGGCGGGGAATTAGGAGATTTGGACACTCGATGATTTATGAATTTGGGAATTGTGGACGTCGCAAATTTGGGAATTTGAGGAGTTTTGGATTTATAAATATTGCACAATATGTGAGATTGAAAATTTGGGAATTTGGAGATTCGGTGATTTATGAGTTTGGGAATTATGGAATTCTGGATGTTGCAAGTTTGATAGTTGGGGATTTCGGGGACATTAATTGGCGGGGAATTAGGAGACTTGGACACTCGGTGATTTATGAATTTGAGAATTGTGGAATTCTGGATGTTGCAAGTTTGATAGTTGGGGATTTCGGGGACATTAATTGGCAGGGAATTAGGAGATTCGGTTATTTATGAATTTAGGAATTGTGGAATTCTGGATGTTGCAAATTTGATGATTTGAGGATTTATAGACTTATAAATATTGAACAATATGTGAAATTGAACATTTGGAAATTTGGAGATTCGGTAATTTTGAAATTCTGGAATTTGGGGATTTGAAGATTTTTGGATTTACAAATGACTGATAACATGAGAGACTGAAAATAAAAAATTTGGAGAATCTATGATTTACGAAGTAGGAGATTTCGGTGATTTGAAAATTTTCAAATTTTTGAATTGTGGAGGTTGGAAATTTGAGGACTTAAGAATTTTTCGATTTACAAATGATTGACAATATGAAAATGAAAGTTGAAAGATTTTGGAATTTGGAGATTTGGTAATTTGAGAATTTGGGAATTACAGAATTGTGGATGTTGGAAATTTAAGGATATTTGGATCTACAAATATTTGACAATATAAGAAGCTGAAAATTACAAAATATGAGAATTTGAAAATTTGGTGATTTGAGAATAAATGTAGGGATTTAGGAATTTAAAAATTCGCAAATTCCCAGATTTAGAAATTTAGTATTTTCGAATTTTCGAGTTTGAAGATTTGAAAATTAAAAACTTTGGAATTTAGAAATTTGGTGTTTTGCGGACTTAAAAATTTCATAATTTAAAATAATGGAAACTTGAAAATTTGGAATATGAGAATTTGAAAATTTTCCAATTTTGTGATTTGGAAATTTAGGAATTTGTAATTTTGTAATTTGTAATTTTGTAATTTTACAAACTTGGAAAGTAAAAGGTTTGGAAATATAAAAATTTGAAATGTTCACGTTAAGAAACCAGAGTACTCGAGAATTATGATATTTTTATATCTAAATCATCCCACTTCATAAATTAGAAGATTTGTAAATTTGATAATTAGAAGTACTGAAAATTTTGACTTTTTACGATTTATATACTTAATAAAGTATACTAGAAAATGTCGGACCATAAACAACGATTTCCACTGTGATAACCAACATACAAAACCGGTATAATCATCCTATCCTTAATGAAGGAACGTTTCTTTCCAAATTTGCAAATTGCACGGTAAAAATTCACAAAAAAGAAAGAAAGATAGTTGCAAAGTACCTCATAAATTGCCACAAGTATTCGAAAACCCCTAGCACGATATTTTATCGTTTGAATCAGTTTTTTCCTACGGGAGAAGAGGTTCCAGTTGTAAAATCAAAAAGAAATTGTTTCTTTATCTTCTTTTTCACTCCGGCAAAAGTTTCTCGACTTGTTTCTTTGCTTCGTTGTTTTTCACGCTTAGTAGCAAAGAGAAAAGGGAAGAATTAAAGAGACACTTAGCTTTTTTAGAGATTTACACTCTCGTCAGTGTGTAAATTGAGATTCCCAACCCGGGAGATTAGTTCTCCCTGTGGCTTTCGAGTATTTGCGAGCTTGAGGGGATGGTGAATGTCGCAGAACAGAGGGAATTGAGCGTGAAATTAGTCTAACATTACGGTAAATACTTTCTTGCTGTATGTTCATCCACCATGAATTGTATTATCTCGTAGGACTCATGAGATGACACGAATTTATAGAGCACGAAAGATTAGGGTGGCTCAAAAAATTTTGTTTTCGTTCTTACCCTCTAAGCTAGTAAAAAAGTCTTCTCAAAATTTGAGTTGAATAATTTAAATTTAAAAAATCGCTCAATGCAATTTAGAAGTTTACGCAATAAAATTAAAAATAAAACTTTTTAATCATTTTTTTATTTATTTAAAACTATTTATTTGTCAATAGTTATCTTTTGTATTTACCAATTATAGGTATTTCATCGAATTTATAATGTAAATATACTTTTATGTATTTAAGTCCTAGTACTTTTTTCTGGCCAATAATTTTTATTACATGATGGATATTTTTTACGTGTTACACTACTTGTAATAAATATTGCAACTTATCCTCGTTTTTCGTTAAATATTTATTAAATTCTTCTATTAATGCTCCTCACTCTGCCCTATCACTAACAATTTGCAAACTTTTTAATATTTCTTGACAATTCTTATAATTTTCGTTCAAAGTCCATAAATCAGGACGTAAATCGAGGAAATCATGATAATTCGAACTGTTCAAATAAAATTAATGATTTCCTTGTCACAAAGTCATTAAGATCTTTTGTAGACAATGAATGAATATTGTTTGGCATCAAGTAACATCAAAACTTTGAACAATCATCGAATAAGTTCACTATATTCAAACACTATTCTTAATTAACCTTACTTATTATTTATTGATTTCTCAACTATGCAAATACGGTAAAGCTGATTAACACTGCTGAGACTTAATACTAACATCTAATTGTGCGCAATTTTATCATAAAAATACTTGTAATTGCTTAAATTGTAATTAAAAGTCCGTATAATTAAAAATCAATATACGGATAGAAAATTTTTAGAAGGTGAGATCGAAAAAAATACTCTTTGAGTCACCCTACTGAAAGATATTCTTGCATGTAAGCGAAGAGAAGAATTTTCAGCTTAGAAATTCTTGCAAGAATTGCTCTTCTAAAGAAATCTTAGAACAGCTACTTTATTACGATTTATTGCTTATCTTGATAATTTGAGGAATTAAAATCTCTGTATCTTTTCTTTAAAACATTCTGTTACAGCAACAACGTTGTAACTAGATTGTGTTTACATTTAGTATGATGTTGTTATACCAAGTAATAATCCTATTCATATCGGGACATGTATGAGAAATGATTAAAAGGAGCGATACGAAAATATTTTGTATAAATATTTAATGTAACAAAAGTTTTAAGAATGTGAAATATGTGTATATTATAAAATAGAAAATAGTCCCTAAAGAACCAAAGAGTTACCCTATAAATTACCATAAGACAGATAACGATAGTTATTCCTATAAACTGTTAGTTATCAATTTGCATAAATCATAATTACGAATCAAAATAAATGTTCACTTAATGAAATTTAATTAAAAAATAAATTTTGAACTTTAACTATACGCGATTTAATCGAATTAAAATTTAAAGTTCAGTTTAATTTAGATTAAATTAAAATGTAATTAAATTAGAATTTAGTTGAATTAAAAGTTAATTAAATTAAATTTAATCCAAAATAAGTTGAACTTTGAACTTACCTAAATGAAATTAAACTTAACGAAATTCAACTAACCTTAATTAAATTAAAATTGAAATTAAAATTAACTAAATTAAATTAAAGTTAAAATTAAAATTAAATTAATTTAATTTTTATTCGGAGAGAAGTCTTAAATATACGCTTTAAATTTGAAAATTAATCTTCGTTGAAAAAGTCCTCCAGTGAGATTAACTTTTAATCTTCACCCCTTGCTTTATCATGTATTTGTCAGATGCATTAGTCAGAATTAACTTTTCACTGCTACAATACTAAAACAAATAAAAAGAATGTAAATGTTATGTCTCTTTTATATTTAGTAATTCTGTACTATGTAAATTATAATCAGACATAAAATTGAATTTAAAACGTATTTAAAATTCGTGTAAGATTTATCACATTTGAATTGAGTGCGTCGCGGGCAGGCTCGTTAGAATAAGACAAAGAGGATAAATTTCATAGGTGAGAGTTAAAAATTAATCTCTTCGATTAGAATCTTATTCAGTTAACAACTGATCAGTTGGAATAATTAAAAGGAATCTAATATTCATAGACTTTGTTTTTGTTTATTAAAAATAATTGAAGCATAAATGTATAAGTATACATAAGTATATGTATAAGAATAACTGAAGTGTAAGTATATAACTATAGAAGATTAACTAAAGTATAAGAATGTAAGCATATAAAATTAACTAAAATATAAATAATATTTATAAGAATACAAATACATATCTACTTATATAAGTATAAATATATAAATATATTTTATAAGAATATAAGTATATAAAAATAAATAAAATATAAGTATATAAGAATACCTTTATTGAAATAAATAACTGCATCAAAAACAAAATTCTTCAGTTAAATAAAACGTATCGAATGTACTTCCGTCGGAGCTAAAAAAGGATAGGGAAGCGCAAGCTTCCGTGTAAAAATGGTAATAGATTGTAGGTTACTGATTGCGTTATTTAGGGACTACTTTATCAAACCAGAGGATTGATTAGAGACTTACAGTTTTGTAAAACATGCAGGCTTGCCTGTCCTCGTCTTCGCCCGTAGGGCAGTCTATAAAACCGTCGCACAAGGCGTGATCGTCGATGCAGTGATATCTACCCATTCTGTCTGCAGTGGGACACGCAAACCTTTCCATCCCGTCTTCTGAGATTGGACATTCTGTAAAAAAAAGGGAGAACAAAATTTTAGTCATTGTTTTCCGTCGTCAAGAATAATATTCTCGTTCGGAAGGAATAATAAACGAATCCGATTTTCACAAAATCGATTTCCTTTATTGTATTTCCTTACGATGTAACACCTTGAAAAGATATCTTCGAAATTTGAGTCGTTTATTTTAAAGGCAAGACGAGTTCAATTTTTGTCATCGCGAGATTAAGTGTTTACATTTCGATAAATTTCAAAATATTGGTTAACTCTACAAATTTTTGTTTACGGCGTTAGAAAATGTATGTTTATTATGCAATAATATTTAATCGTGTATAATTGCGTTCAATAGTATTTCCCGGCTAAAAAAAATAATGGTTTTATTATACCCAAATGCACTTACGTTACTTTCAAAATTAATGAATTGTAATTGTTAATGAAACGAATAATAATTGTTCTGTCATTCCCTTTTTTAATTTCTTCGAATCATTTTGATGAGAATTCTTTTCATATTCAAATCTAGATTTCAAGATTTTTTGTTCATTACCAATTCTAAGTCTTATTTCTATAAACATAATAAAAATATTAAAATTCCTCGGAATTGAGGATTCTATTGTGGCGGCGTAATTAGCCAGAAAAGTATTTTTATTCTCTTATTATTATCTACCAGCTTTACTTTCAGAGCACAGTTATAACTTTCGTTGAAATCATTGAGTCATATTTTTTAAAATAAAATAAACCACTATACGTAATTAATTTGCAAATAACAGGGAAATTGTTAAGGTGTTTTGTGCACCGATACTGAAACAAGAACCGTATGAACTTTGTCGAGTATTAATTAGAAACTGAACTAGAACTTGCAAACTAATAATAAAGGCAATGATACCCAGACAGACTTATAGATCCTCGTTCATGTTGAGGTTATGCCACTAATATTATACAATTAGTTTTTGACAGTATTGTTCGTATTACCAAAATTTACCGTAGCTAAATCATACCGTAATATTTGAATTTCAATTATTTTGGCTACAGATTGTTTACAGATGAAAATATCACATTAAATTTTATATATTATCTTCATTTGTTACAAAAATGGACTTGTCTCACTTTCAAAATAAACGGCTCATTTTATGCTCGATGTGAGAAGACGTGTTATCCGAATCGGTCGCAAGAGTGCGCATCTTTTACTTTCTTTTGTTTCGGGTTGCGATCTTGTAACGCAGTTTACGCAATGTTCGATTGCAATAAACACGTGCGCGTAAAGTGTCAGAAATATCTGAAGGTTACGTTGCACGTGTATATAATAAACGTTTTTCTTTTCGACTATAGCGATTTAAACCCTCTTACTCGAATTCAAAACAACGAAAAAGTTTTAACGATTATAAAAGAGCGATACGTGGGAAAATGGTGCATCGTTACGCGATACTGTGAGCGCGTTTTTCTCGGAACCATGTTTCTCAAATAACGAATTGACCGACTTTCAAATTTTTTACTGGCATATAAAGTAGACGTCACTTGATTTTGTGAAATAGGATTATGTGAATATCGTCGATATGTTTTCCTTCCTTTTCGTCGAAGAAGTTTCAAGTTTTATGAATTCCGAATTTTATGACAGTGACTTCCGTGAAAATAATATTTCTGTCATGTTATTCTAGTTCAAAAAATAAAAATGATTGCTGTTATGTATTCTAGTTCATAAGATAGTCACTTTTATATACATTATAAAATTAATTTGAGTATTTTTTTTAAGTGAACACTAGGTGAAATTTGTTTTGAAACGTAATCAAATATGTGTCCACAGTTTTAAATCATTAAACAATAATAATATAGTTTATATAACAGCTTTGAATGGGGACATTTTGAACATTTTTTATCGTGGACTTTTATTACTATGGTTATTTATTACATCGTTATTTCATACTGTTAAAATTCTGTATTTCAATATTTTAAAATTGTACAGTTTTATTAATTCTTTATTTCGAGATTTCAAGAGTTTGAAAATTTTATACTTTGTTTTATTATTTTGATAACTTTTTATTTCAAAATTTCACTAATGCACTATCATACTATTTAAAAAATTTCAAATTCAGTACTGTATTTGGTAATATATTTTAAAGTTGCACTGTTTTGAGAATTCACTATTTCACTATTTTACATTTTTGACAATTTTCTTTCAGTACTTTAGTAGTTCATTATTTCTGTAATTTTCTGTTTGTTTATTTAGGCATTTTAATAGGTATATGTCAGTAACATTAGCGTGATAAATCCTTATTACAGTATAATATAATTTTAATACATTTCTATATTTATAACCTACAATTTCAATATGACATGTGATTAATTTTCTGTGTTAATAATTCACTATTCTGGTAAGCGTTCTCTTTTATATTCTTCCTCGAATATCACCACCCCATTATCCCTTACTTTGCTACATCTGCGTTCCATTATTTTCTACTGGCAGTATTTCAAAACACTCCATCGTTATTTCACTACACCTTTATTTTTCTTCTATACCTGTATGTTTAGAAGTTCGTGACTCGTATATTTTTCTTCTTTCCTATTATTTTATACTATCGCGTTCCACCATTTTCTTACATCTTATTGCTGCCATATTTGTTTTCGTTTCAGTATTACAGTTTCCCTTAATTGACCATTATTCCCATGGCGGTTCATGTAATTTATCTATTACACTGTTCACGGTATCGATCGTTACTATTTTTACGCAACAATCGACACGACCCTCCAATAATTACTGACATTTTTTTAAGCGAAATTTCTTACAAGGTTGCAGTTTAAAGGATGCATATTGTATGAAATTTGAAGCCATCGATAAATATCAAGGTTCTTGTTAGCATTACTGTTTTATCGATTTACGGTACATCTATACCCTATTGTCTTTAAAAAAAGACACAGGGAAGTGCTACTAAACGTCAAATTTTAAATCTTACGATTCCTTCGATTTTTCAGGAAACTTTTGCACTGCAGTGGCCATATTTCTCGTTTTATTCACTGTTGCATAAGTTTAGTAATTTTGCGGAGAACACTATTTTGAATTTTCTGGAGTTACAATCACAAATATATTTGTTTGGTGGTAAAACAAATGATCATTTGTTCATTTTAACTTATTGGACATCTTTTAATTCTTGAATTTTTATATTTTTAGATTTTGTGGTGTTAGTGCTTTGAAACTTTGGAATTTTGTTAATTTAAAAATTTTACAATTTTAAATCTAAAATCTCTTTTTAAATTAAATGTTTTAAATCTCTTAATCTTTGGATTCAGGAACTGGAATTTTTTAATTCTGAGATTTCTGATGTGAAATTTTTTATTGTGAGAGTGAAATTTTTCAAATTCGTAGCTTTGAAATTTTTTAATTTTTTGAGGTTTGTATTTGTAGAATTCTGGGGTTTTTACATTTCTTAATTTTAGAATTTAGGGACTAGAATCTTGGAATTTTTTAACTTTTGGATTTTGAGGCTGAAATTTTTTCAATTTAAACCTTTAAAGCTGTGGAAGCTTTTGAATTTTGGAATTTTTGAAATTTTTAGTTTTATATTTAGGGAGTTGAATTTTGGAATTTTTTAATTCTGAAACTTTAAGACTTGAACATTTCAATTATGTTCTTAAAAATTTTGCAATTTTTCGAGTGTCACAACTTTAATTTTAAATAATAGAGTAGATACATCATCTCCACTCTAAAAAAAAAAATAGTGTCCTTTACCCTTACTGAAATTCCCGGAGTTCCATTAGCTAGTCGTGTCACGATCTCTAAAAAAAAAAAAACAACCCTCTCCGGAAATCTCCCTCACCCTTTCTTCATCAGAATGCTAATTGACCGCGTGCATACGAGATTTCCATTAATTCTTGTCTCGTACCCAATCGATTACTAATGAAGCTTTTGTTGGCCCTGGGACAATGGTCGAATGAAAAGGGGATAGGGACGTCTTTTCCCTGCCTTGTTCAACGATATTCCCACCTAGTAATTTACCAGGGTTCTAGACTACTAACAATGCACGACTATTTCTGACAGCACCTACTGGTTGCAACGGAATGCCACACCCTTACTCGTGTACGTGTGTTCTCGTGTATATGTGTGTGTGTACACTCGAAACGAATCGACAGAAATATCGTAGGTTACTTCGTGACAAGGTCGTCTTTCTTTGTTTGGTTCTTCGTCTTGTTTTTTCTTTCTTCGATCTACTGAATTTTGTTAATCTTCTGCACTTTTTATTTTACCTAGCAACTTAACCTACAATTTTCTGTACAGTTACGTCATTCACAGCTATTACAACGTGAAGACAACCGAAGAAAGTTAAAATGTTAGATACATTCAGTGATGCTTGATTACGCAGATAATTAAAATTGAACCAAAAATTCAATTGCAGTGGAAATATGAATCTAGTTTATCACGTTCGAACTTTAGTGTGCGTCACGAGTGTGACATGTTATTGTAGGACAAGTGGTTAATTTACAAATTAAAGAGGTTAGGTTAGGTTAAAATCGCAAGAGTACGTAGTATGTGAGAAATAATAATATATTTTTCGTTTATTATGAACAGTAAATAAATGAATATCTACTTATCTGAATTATTTATAGTAGAAGAGAAATGTGATGTCGAGTGTGGCTTGACATAAGGGTGCAAAGAGTTAACCCTTTAACATTGCACTACCAATGATCTACGTGCATTTATTTTTAAGGTGAAAACATACAATAAAATGTATGAAATAAAATAAATTCACGAGGTAATTTAGAAGAGTGGCAAAAAATATCTACAATTGCATGATATAAAAAAATTGATAGAATCAATGCCAAAGAGGTTATAGGACATTATAGATGCAGAAGGAATGCATACAAAATATTAATCTAAAATAATATTATTTTATGAATTTTAATCTAAAATTTAATTAGAAATTTTCTAATGAGACTGTAAGTGTACAAATATTCTATTGGCTCTAAAATTTTGATGCTTATTATATTAATCTTTTATAACACATTATTAAAAATTGTTAATGTGCATATTATTTTTGTTTACAGGAGGCTAGTACTGGTAGCAATTTTTTATGTGTTATTTATGTAAATAAAGCTGTTGCAAAAAAACTAGGTGTGCAAACATTTTTTGAACCCACAGCAAAACCAAGGGATGAAATGTTAAGTAGTTATTTGTATAAAATTACCTTAGAATTAATGTTAATGAGTGTTCCAGTTTTTTAGTACCAAACTTTAAGATACTTCATACAGAGAAATAAGAAAAAATAGTTAGATTAACATAACGTTTCAAATATTTTATAAAAAAATTATAAAGTACAAAATAACCAGATTTTTGTTAAAATTCTGTTATTTGTTTAGAAATTAGATACTTAGCAAACTAAGAAGTTGCTAACTTTGTAATTTTGGGATTGAGAGATTTTTTAATGTAGATTTGAACTGTGAATGTAAGAAATGTAATCTTTTGAAGATCTGCAAATTTAGAAATTTGAAAACTGGAAAGTTTTTTAATTTATTGATTTAGAAATATTTCCATACGAGTCAAATTATTTCAAAATTTAGATACTTACATATTTTTGAGTATCGTACAATATTTTATTAAGAAATGTGGAAATTTGCATATTGGATAATTTAAAAATTTGGGATTTGAGATGTGAAATAATTAAAAAATGTAGGATATGACGCATTAGAAAATCTAAAACTTTGGAAACTTGTAAATTTCGAAATTTGAAAACTTGAGAATAAGGAAATTTGGAGGTTTGAAAATTTGGGGCGTCGAGAATTTAAAAATTTGAGATTTGAGGATTCTGTAACTTAGAAATTTGGGAACTAGGAATTTGGAGATATAAAAATTTGTAAATTCGAGAATTTTTTAATTAGAGAGTCTAGAAATTTAGGAATCTCAAAGCTTGGAAATATGAACAATTTTGATATTTGAAGATTTTGAAATTTCAAACTTTTTGAAACATCAGAAATGTGACATTCTATACATTTACATATTTGTTAACAAAAATATAAAAATTTAGTAATTTGGTAATTTCGAAATGTAGGAACTTAATAATTTGATAATGTTGAAATTTAGAAAATTGTTAATGTCGCAATGTAAAAATTTAATAATTTGATAATTAAAAAATGCGGAAATGTAATCATTATTTCAGAAATTTAGAAATGTACTAATTTATTAATATACATGAAAATAAAAGTTTTAAATTTCCTAATTAACAAATATCAAATCTTTCGAAATAACTGCGAAAATTTGTATATCGTATACTCTGAATATGCTTAACCTAAATGTTTTCTATTATAGTTATCAAGTACATGTTACTACAGTTAAATAACTGACAAGTGGACTTAGGTAATTTTCAAAATGAACGTCTGAAATATAAGAAATCGAAACAAAACGGTGACCTTTGGTCTCAACAGGTGCCTCAAACAAGTGACTATCAATCTCGTTTAATTCTCAGTTGAACGGAAAGGGGTGGTTCGAAAGGGTAGTGTTTCGATCGGGCCAATTTCACGCGTACTCCACAATCAAACTCGATCCGAACCGGTGACTTTATTACCAAACGATAAAAGCCGGCGATAAAATCGAGACGAGGAAATAAAAGGAAAAACTGCGAAAGATCTTCAAACTTTTTTACTCGTTCCGGCAGAATAACGCACACTTGAACACGGTGTATAAAATTATTTGCACAGGTCGAGGGTGTGACAAAAACGTACGAAATAAAAAGATCGTAAAGAACTGTTTCAAGGTTCTCTTTATTTAGAAATAAGTGTGTTATATCAGAAAAGTGGTGGGTTTTTCTAGCTCCGGTTTCCGACATGTTGCCCCATATTCGCGTGTAACGCCGCAACAGGTGCGCATAACATCTATCGATAATAATAACTCGATAATCGTCATTATTTCCACATCTACCAGTAATTTCCGGTTTGATGTATCTCGATCAAATACAATCACCTCTTTCCTTCCTGATGGAATGCTAACATATTTTTGTCACATTTTCTGAATTTCAGAAAAATTGTGTTATGGTATTTAAAGAGTTCTTAAGTAACATGTAATTGGTTGAAAATTTATACTTTGAAATGCATTAATATACATGGTTTGTCCGGAAAGTAATGCAATTAGGTACGTAAAAAAAAATGTATTTATGTTATTGATATAAATCTTTAAAATTCTTCAAAGTACTTCTCTTGGGCTTCAACACACTTTTGCCAGAGACTTTTCCATGCACGGTACGCATCCTGGAAGGCGTTAATGGGGACCTCGTTTAATGCCTTCGTCACGGCGGTTTGAATCGCTTCTATGGTTCCAAAATGGAATCCTTTGAGGACAGACTTGATCTTCGGGAACAGGAAAAAATCTGCTGGAGCCATGTCAGGACTGTAAGGGGGCTGTGGTAACGTTACCAAGCTGTGCTTGGCTAGAAATTCTTGAACGCGCAGAGCGGTATTGCTGGGAGCGTTGTCATGGTGCAGCTGCCACGTAGTGGCGATCTCTTTTCGAGTACAATGTTGTGCACAGTTGTTTTCGATATGTTGAGAGTCTCTGCGATCATTCGAACACTCAGTCGTCGATCACTCTTAAGAAGTTCATGGACACGGGAAATATTTTCGTCAATAGTGGTGCTTTTCGGCTGTCCAGAGCAGAAGTCATCCTCTACGTTTTCCCGACCGTTTTTGAACAAATTTAACCATCTGGAAACTTGAGAATAGGAAAGAACAGAGTCCCCGTATGCCGCCTTAATCATTTGGTTGGTTCCGGCGAGGCTTTTATTCAGCTTAGTGCAGAATTTAATCGCATAACGTTGTTCGATATTTTTCTCCATTACGCGTCGTGACACGGGCACAAATAATAGGTTTACGTTTACTACGATTCTGACGATTTCGGAGCGCGAATCAGGCTGAGGTTGCAAAGATATGAAGATAAGAGTCCCCTCCACATATTCCAACAAGTCCGAACATGTTCGGACCAGGAAAAATGGCGGAAATGAACAAATTGCATTACTTTCCGGACAGACCTTGTATATGTATATGTAACAAAAGTAACAGAATAAAAAAATAGTTATAAACGCAGAGAAACAGGAAGTAATGCTTTCATTGTAAACTACCCCATTAAAAAAATGTGGCTTGATAAAATATACCCTTATTTAAAAATCATATGTTGGAATTGGTTTCTGAAAATTATTCTTTAAAGAACATTATAACACGAGTTAATTTTTTATCAATCAACAAAATTGTTTAATAAAAATATCGAGTTACATCAATATTATGAAATGGTATTTTAAAAATAAATAATCCCAAAAAATTATGTTTTTACATGTTTGATAAAATTACTCATTTGAAAATATATCGGTTATAGATTTATGGAAAAATATATAAACCGTATTAAATTATAAGAAAATATAAGGGTTATGTCTTGTAACATAGTTAATAAAATTCACCCTTCAAAAAATGTAACTTATTAGAAAGATATACCTTCTAAAAAAAATATTTTTTAACTAACTTAATAGAAACGAATTTTCTTATTGAAAATCAATTTCCCATAATTAATAAATTTTTAAACAAAAATATCGTATTAACATTGTAAAATACAAATAAAAGCCTCGAAAAAAATATATGTCCATCAAAAATTATGGATAATACATTACTCTTTCAAAAATATGAGAATTGTACAAAAAATTGTGAAAAAATGTATAAATTATAAGAAAACATGTTATAAAACATTAATTAATGAAATTAAAAAAAAAAATATTGTAAGTAAACAATCGTAATTTATAAATAAATAGATAGTTTGCAGAACAGTGTGCACAGTAAAATTTACCTCTATAAAACAAACTTCTATACACAACATTTTTTTGTATCGCAAAAAGTTTTTCCAATATCGAGAAAAATACGTTTTCATCCCCTAAATTTGATTTTCCACAAAAAAGAAAATGTCAAATATTTTGTCAAAAACCGCGCACTGTGTAAATTTAAAATTGTTAGCAATTAAAACTTTTAAATTGGTTAATATTGTTATTTAACATTATCAGTTAACACGATATTAAAATTAGTTAACACTATCAGTTAACAAAATATTAAAATTAGCTAACACAATGTTAACCCTTAACGGTGACACTGGAGTATGAAACAACCCCAAGAAAAGCTTCAATTTCAGCCATTTTATATCCTAAAATTTTAGCCTTTTATATTAAAATCGAAAAAAGTTTTGAATTTTTCTGTGGCAACCTTCATTCGCTTTTGAATTTTTGTTCATACTCAACGTTAAAATTTACTGAAGTTGTGAAATATTTTGAAACAACTGTTAAAGATTATTTATCATTTTTTCAAGTAAAAAGTGACTTCATAAGAAACATTTTTAACCCTTTGCACTCCTATGTCGAGTGTGACCAGACATCTTTCTCTTGGATCTTATAAATAATTCAGATAAATAGTTTGGTTGAATATGTATATTATCATTTGTTTACTACGTGCAATAAAATATATGTGTCACATACTCCGCCCTGTTACAATACACTCTATTGAGAACCCCTTCCTATTTTATAAATTAAAGAGTTGGCACGTAAAAGAAATTAAGGAGTGCAATGGCTTGGGTCTTGAACGTCCCAGTGTGTCAGATATATATAATGAAGTGTTAAGGGTTAAAACTATCAGTTAACGTACTATTAAAATTAACACTCTCAGTGAACACGATATTAAAATTAACACGATAACTAGTTAACAGGTAAGTTCCATTTCCAATAAAACCTCGTAAGTTGCCTCAATAAAAATCGCACGAGGGCAAACATGTAACGAAACAAACTCGTCCAGCGCGTCGCATTAATTACTATAATTAATCGCGCGACCTTTCGCGTTTCATATATATTTACGTTCTCGTTAGGCGTGTTAATTAGCCCAGAACGAAAAATACGGTGAGAATAAAAGAGAGTGGGGAGCGAGCAGGTGATCATTTAATCACCTCATTTGTCGTACGGTTGGTCAAGTGGCAACTAAAACGGAACTCGATCGAAACGAACCCTCTTAAAGGTCACACCACGAGGAAATTAATCTCGTAACCCGTTGCGAACGTTTATCATTTCCCGATTGTTTTTCGTGGAAAAACTAACGCAGGGTTGCAATGCTCGCAGGGTGAGCCGGCGATCAGAGTTGTTACTTCTTCGTAATCCGTCCCGGTGATCAACGGGGCGTGCCATGGTGATCAGCGGGCATGATAAAAGTCATTAAACAGCGAGCTACCCTGTGCCGCAGTTTTAAGAATCGATACACGGTAATGAGCAAAAAATTTTCACGGTAATTACGCGACACGGCTGTTAATTAACGTTAATGAAGAACAACTGTCACACGCTGGGAACGCGATTTTCGGGAGAACAAGTGGATCGTCCCACACTAACCGGGATATCTGTTATCGATAATCCGGTTAATAGTTTTTGATTACGGTCTTTGAACAATTTCAAATTATTGCGGGGTATTATATTATAGTTGTGATTAAAATTCTGACGTTAATGTTGACATTATTATGCGAGTGAATATTATTTGATATTGTTCTAATATCTGTTGTGATGTTTATAGCGTAGAAGTGGAACATGTTAGATTTCTATGTAACGTAGATCCTTACATTGACAGATTACTAGATTCCTAGATCCCTAGGTGCCTAAATCTCAAAATTTGGAAATTTCTAGAATTCTGTATTCCTAGATTTTTGTTTACATTTCTAGATTTTTAAATTCTTTAATTCCTAGGTTTCTAGATTCCTAAATTCCTAGGTTCCTAGATTCCTAAATTCCTAAGTAAGTAGATTCCTAGATCCCTAGGTGCCTAAATCTCAAAATTTGGAGATTTCTAGAATTCTGTATTTCTAAATTTAATTATTAAATTCCTAGATTTCTAGATTCCAAGGTTTCTACATTCTTAAATTCCTAGATTCCTAAATTCCTAGGTTCCCAGATTCCTAAAGTCCTAGGTTCCTAGATTCCTAAATTCTTAAATGACTAGATTCCTAGATCCCTAGGTGCCTAAATCCCAAAATTTGGAGATTTCTAGAATTCTGTATTCCTAGATTTTTGTTTACATTTCTAGATTTTTAAATTCTTAAATTCTTAGATTTCTAGATTCCTAAATTCCTAGGTTCCTAGATTCCTAAATTCCTAAGTAACTAGATTCCTAGATCCCTAGGTGCCTAAATCCCAAAATTTTGAGATTTCTAGAATTCTGTATTCCTAGATTTTTGTTTACATTTCTAGATTTTTTCATTCTTAAATTCCTAGGTTCCTAGATTCCTAAATTCCTAGGTTCCTATATTGCTAAATTCCTAAGTAACTAGATTCCTAGATCCTTAGGTGTCTAAATCCCAAAATTTGGAAATTTCTAGAATTCTGTATTCCTAGATTTTTGTTTACATTTCTAGATTTTTTAATTCTTTAATTCCTAGGTTTCTAGATTCCTAAATTCCTAGATTCCTAAATTCCTAAATTCCTAAGTAACTAGATTCCTAGATCCCTAGGTGCCTAAATCCCAAAATTTGGAAATTTCTAGAATTCTGTATTCCTAGATTTTTGTTTACATTTCTAGATTTTTAAATTCTTTAATTCCTAGGTTTCTAGATTCTTAAATTCCTAGGTTCCTAGATTCCTAAATTCCTAAATGACTAGATTCCTAGATCCCTAGGTGTCTAAATCCCAAAATTTTGAGATTTCTAGAATTCTGTATTCCTAGATTTTTGTTTACATTTCTAGATTTTTTCATTCTTAAATTCCTAGATTCCTAGATTTCTAGATTCCTAAATTCCTAGGTTCCTAGATTCCTAAATTCCTAAGTAACTAGATTCCTAGATCCCTATGTGTCTAAATCCCAAAATTTTGAGATTTCTAGAATTCTGTATTCCCAGATTTTTGTTTACATTTCTAGATTTTTTAATTCTTAAATTCCTAGGTTCCTAGATTCCTAAATTCCTAGGTTCCTATATTGCTAAATCCCTAAGTTTCTAAATAGCTAAATTCCTAAATCATATATTACTAGATTCATATTCTCAAAGATTCCTAGATTTCTAAATTCCTATATTCCTGAATTCCTAGAACCTTACATTCCTATAATCCTATCTTCTTAGATCCCTAGATAACTAAATTCCTAGACCCTTAAATTAGTAGGTTCCTAGATTCCTAAATTCATAGATTAGAAAATTCCTAGATGTCTGAGTTCCTAGATTACAAAATTCTTAGATTCATAAATTCCTAGCTGATTCAATTCCTAGATTACAAAATTTGTAGATATTTAAATTACTATATTCCTAGATACCTAAATTTCTGTATTCCTATATTCCTAAATTCCAAATCCTTATATCTCCAAATTCCTAAATACCAAGATTCCTAGATTCTTAAATTTTCATATTTCTAGATTCCTAGATTCTCAAATTTCTAGAGTCATTTTTGGACTTCAAAATTCTTACATTAGTAGGTTCCTAGGTTTACAGATTTCTAGACCCATATGTCCCTAGATTTTTAGATTCTTAAATGTCTAGATTCCTAGATTTCTAGATTCTTAGATGTGTAGATTCCTAGATTTTCGGATCTCTAGTCATACAAAATTTCTACAATTTTAGATTTCTATATTCCTAGATTTTGAAAGTCTCTGATCCCTAAATTCATAGACCTCCATGTCCCTAGTTCCCTACATCATCACTTCCCTACATCTGCAAACACCTAGATCCTCAGATCACTATATCTTCAGATTTCTATACCCCAAAATCCCTATGTCACACTAATCATACCAATTTTAAATATAATAAAAATTAAAAATTACATATTTGTCCCCAAATATAGAAACATTTTTTACCCCAAAAAAGACTGTGATTTTAATAATTAATAGATGCTATAAATCAATAAATATGTCCTGCTAAAATGTATTATTAATCACTATGCTAATTATTCAAATACTAATTTACAATATTCAATATTTATATTTTTAATAAAAATTGATAAATATTTAATACTATGCGTGGCTGATACATTGGCAGTCAGAATAATACAAATCTTATTGCTTCATCTGCCATTTTAGTCGACGTGCACCGGACAAATTTACATACACGGGAATATTGCAAATATTAACTGATAATAATTAATAACAATCAATCATCGATAATAATTAACAGTTATTAATCACTACAATCATAAATCCATACTGTTCTCAAATATAGAATTACTCATTTATAGTACGAACAATTATTCAGTTAATTAAATAATTAATCAGTGAGAAAAATGATCCAAATCATCTTTGACAAAATTTTGAACACTTTTATAAAGCAACTTTTTCAAAAACAATGTTGAAAATAAAAATGTTATTCTATATTCCCAACGTATTTCTTCAGGAAATGCTCTATTGTTCTTCCCATACCAAAACACCCCATAAAATCAATTCATGTATTTTTAACAGTTGCACAATATTGCGATCAACGTTTTCGTACCAATTTAAAAAATTACAGTGAATGTCAAACATTGCAGCAGATAATTTAATTCACTAATTCTTTCACTTGATTAAACGTTCACGGCAGTTGCATAAAGTTCAGAGGGTAAAAATTCTAAAGTATTCGATTCGAGGTTAGAGAATGACCGAGAACATTCAAAAGCATTCGCGGAGTTTCGGCAATGATAAGGTACATCGGAAAATTGCTTTTGTAGGGGACGACATCTAAAGGACATTCGTGGGCACCATGACAAGAAATTACCCTCCATTTTTCCCCGAGCATCCTCTCTTTTTCAACCCCTCGATTTTTCACGCCGATGAAAAATTGCTCGTTTTAGGTTCAAGGCGAGATATCCATTCAATTAGTTGCCCCTATCGAATTCGAGAGTTCGTCAAACATAACAGCATCTATCGACCCCCCAAAGTATACCTATCGATCGACTCTCTTCAATTTCAAATCAAATTTCCACCCCGTTCAAATTAATATACAAAATGAAATAACTCCACGACTCTGAAGAAATTTTGCATTCGCATGTTTTTACATAAATGTCCAGGTAAAACAGTGCAGGCATGGGGTGGATTCAAAAGTGCACGCATCAAAATGATTAAGACATTTCTATCGAAACGTAACTTTCATAGAGTGCGATAACTTAATTCTCACGTAATATTCTGTAAATTAATCGATGTAACAACCCTATTTATCGTTGTACCTAACTTTTGAACTATGTCGTCGCTATGTCCCTCAGGAAAGTCCTCGCGTGGAATTTGATGAAAGATTCACAAGATCGAAGCTTAAAAATTGATCGACTTACCAATCTGCGGCACGTCGTACTGTATGCTACCCCTGGTTGATCTGAGCATAAGTTGAGAAGCAACGCTGACGCTGTTCCCAGGGGATGACGGAGGTTGAGCTTGATGCTGGGCAGCTTCACCGGGTAGGTCGATGGAGCGTCGTCCGACAGGCATTTGGCTTCTCTTTCCAGGAAGCTTGGCAGCATCCAACGGGAACGGTGGCCTGGCTACGAAACCGGGTCCCTGATAATCCCTGGACTTGTCAGCCCTCGCTATCGGATCAGTCTTCATGTTCGCAGCAGCGTTGAATTTTTTCTGCTCGAATAGATCGTCGTAGTTGGATTGTCTGGTTTCCGGGAGCGTTTTACGGCCGGCCTCGTCGTCGCACACCCTGATAGGTAGGCTAACGGTATTCCTGGAGTGTTTGCAGTCTATCCGCAGCTTCTTCATACGTTGCTGGCCTATATGACCGTTCGGTTGATCCTCCACAGGGTGCAGGAACTGTTCACCGGGTTGGGTGGCGGTGTTCATGTACTCCGAGTAGAGTACGTTCAGCATCGCCGGCGACAGGGCGAAGAACACCGTCTGCAGCTCCCTGGGCTCCCTGATCATGTCGTCGATCAATATGCCGGCCGGAGTCCACGAAGAGATCCGCGGCTCGTCGTTCAGCAGCAACCAGTTGGACAAGTCGTCCCGGTGAGACGCCTCGGGAGGATATATCCTGAAGTGCAACAGGTTATTGCCAACCGAGGAGCCGAGCTCGCTCTTCTTTCTGATACCGCCGTGCCGGTAGTCCTGCTCCTGTTGTGCGCCCTGCATGATGATCACCGGCCGATTGCCCACGGCCAAATCTAGCCCTTGTCCCACGTACGTGAGAAGCCAGAACATGCACACCGCCATCATATATGTGTCCTTTTGACGCGTCGTCTTGGTAGACGACGACTGACGAGGCCTGCTCAGTGTCACCCGGCTACGTTCGCGGATCTGCGCTCGCCTCGCTGCCCGATCGAAAGGCACAACACTTGTTTAGGGGGTTTAGGCCGACTTTTTGCTCGTTTAGAGGCTGGACGGGGATAGGGGAAGTCCGCGGGGGAAGAAAACGCGGATGAGCGATGACCGGCGATCAATCGATAACCGTGTCGGCTACCACCGTCACATGGGAGATGACGTTTCTTAAAACGCGCTCGAACCACCACTGATCATTCTCGTCGGTTCCTTTCCCGCGTGTCAAGCTTCGTATCCCGTTAACGACGCGTTCCTCGTCCTGAAATCAGGTCGTTAGGTAAAGAACAAGGCTCCCTCCGGTTCGGGATCAAATGCGGTGCCGTGATCAGAGGTGCTGGTGCTGATGCTTTTCAGGGTGCTCGACAGTACATGGGCAACAATGAAACCCGATCGATCGGCCACAGTTACGTACTCGTAATCGAACTATTTTTCTCCTGGGTCTCCCGTTCGATCGCTTACCGCTGCTTCCTTCTATCCAGCTCGCTCCCATAACCATAGCTTCCGGCTGGATTCAACGATCCGGCCCGGCTCTACGTGTAAGCCTTCTCGCGGGCAGCCGCGTTCGGTCCCTACGGATCGTACGCCCTCGGAGGGACCCGCCGGTGGGTCCGTTGCCCCGGCGATCGACTTCCGGTGCACGGGAGCTGGTGCAGTGCCGGCGAGACGTTCTACGTGCGGTGACACGGCGTGCAGCGACCACATCGAACTCCCCGAACGACTTTAGAGTGCGGTAAAAGTGGCTATGTAGGACGAGTGAGAGATCAACAGGTGCCCGAAAAATGTGCAAAACCGTGCTCCCGATATAACGAGAGGGCCGGGGAGGGGGAGGGGTGTATGCGGGGTGGGTGCGAAAGGAATTAATTAGACACCGGACGAGCGAGTGCGTGTCGAAAGGTCGCAAGGCGGTGAACAAGTAAAGTGATACACAGCGGTACACATCGAATCATAACAGAGAGAAGAAGAAGAGTGTGTGAGACACAACACAGGCGACGCGTGAACAGAGAGATAAATTAGTCGGGCAAGAAAGGGTGCAGTTTGCGATTACGGATACACTTGCGTGTTGTTTCGTGCGGAATACTTGCTTCTGTGACTGGGGTGCTGCGAAACCTTCGCGAGTTCTCCTCCTTTATATCCAAACCGGGCTCTTTCTCATGCGTTACGATCAACGAGAGGGTTAACCTTCCCTGTCTGTTCAGATCAATCGTGTCCAGTCGCACATGCTAAATTGCTCCTCGCCCAAGGGCAGACCTCGACGGCCGCGAGCGTTCGGTAATCGTCTCCTCGTGCCCGCTCGGTTCCGACCGGAAGCTTGTGTCCCGCTCGATCACGCGAACACAAAATGGTGCGAACAGTCGGCTAGCATGTTGCTGCTGGTCTGCGAGTGTGCGGCTGCGACGGCGGTCGGGCGAAAACAACGCCAACGGTCGGGTCGATCGACGTCGTCCACCAGGCTCGTTCTCCTCGAGTGTCCGAGCGTGTGTGCTTGCTTACGTAGACGGCCAGCCACTTACGTCGTGCTCCGTGTTGCTCTCGCGTGCTTCTCGCCAGCGAGTACGGGCGCGTTGTTGCCCCCGAGGACGAAAACTGACTGTACACGAGTCGGCTGCCGGGTCTCGTACGTTGCCTCTGGGCGGGCCGGCTGCCTGGCCGGGAAGTCGCGGTTTTAGTAAAGAAAAGGTTTCGACAGCAGGCTAACGCGGAGTCGGTTAAAGGAGGTTGCGGCCGTGGATGTTGCTTTGCTGGCCGAAGGTCGAGGGATGGAGGATCGAAGGGTTGGGACGGGTTAGTTTAGCGAGTGAGCTGGCTGGCGCCCTCACCAGAACTAACTCCCACGCTGCGCGGCAACAGTCACCGGGTTTAATACAACGCGCATCGTCTCCCACCAGAACCGACGCCGCCGACGACGACGACGGCGACGTTTCCCTTTTCTCACCCCCTCCCGAACCTACCCCTGCTAACCCAGGGGTAGCCCCGGCCACTACGTGCATCGTTCACGCTTCCGTTCCGCATTGAACACGCACACCGACTCGACCCAAACCACTGTGCCTTTTTTTTTTCATGGTTTTTGAACGCGAAACAAACCCCTGACGCATGGGGTGAACCGCGCAACGACTGATCCACCGTTTCATGCTGGGTAAACGACGTTTCGATGGAGCCTCGAATGAAATTTTTTCACAAAGCCGTAGTTGATTCGAGATTATTTTTATCTTCGATATTTCTCTGTTAATTTCAATTGTTTTTAGTTTGTAATAATTTACTAGGTCGCTATATGTTTTACTGTGGTAATTAGACAAATATTTGTACGCACAATTTTTAGCGAGAGAAATTATCACTATGAAAGGGTATCCAATATTTTTTAAATAACGTCTTTCAAAATTTATAAAAATAAATTACAAATATGCATTTTACAAATTTGTTAAATCCTCCAAATTAACATTTAACTATTATAATAAAATAATTTATACTAGGTTATAGAGAATATATTTTTGCAAAAATTACTGTAACTATAATTGAAAAATTGTTATGTAAAATATCTATTTTTGTAATAATTTCAAATAACGAGTTGGATAATAAAATTAATTTTGTAATAAATTGTTATTTAATAAATTAATGTTTGAGAGTTCTTGTTGTTGACACGACGTTAATAGCATCCATTTCGAACTGTTATCCCTCTGTTTACTTTTCGTTAATTATTTAATGTAATTAAATTTCTAGCGCTGACATCGATGACATGATAATGAATACGTTAACGGGAGTCTTAACGAGCTTTGATAAGCATTCTTGGTTCATGCTACCGTGTGTTATTGCAATTAGTTACTAATTAAAATAATTGTATACAAAAACTTCTCGTGCTACGTTTATTGCTTTTATTTGTTAATTTTGTAACACTACTGAAATTGTTCTGATTTAAAAAATGTTCGATCTATTTTCAATATAAAATCTGATTAATTTATACGCAATTTAGAAAACATTCGATTTACTTTCAATATGAATATTTACTTTAGGTTCAATTTTAAAAAATGACCATATGTTCAGTTCGAAAAATTCTTCATTTATTTTCAATCTAAAAAACGATCGAGTTATATTGCATTCAAAAAATATTGAAGTTGTTTTCAATTTGGAAAATAGTCAGTTCCATTGCGAAAATGTCAAATTTAAAAAATGATTGCTTTATATTCGCTTTAAAAAGTTCACAATTTATTGTCAATTTAAGAAATGTTCAACGTATTTTTATTTTTGATAAATTATGCGGAATTCGTAAAATGTTCGATTTATATCGAATTCAGAAATAGGTAAACATCGATTGTTCTACTTTCTGAATTGTTCCTTGATAGTTTTCGATTCTAAAGCTTCAGAAAAATTTGCGAAACTACCGTAGTGTTTCATAAGCGACAATTTATGAATAGATTTCCCGGTTTCCTTAGTTCATAGGAACTTCTGTACTTTACGACAAAACAGGTGTCAACGTGCTGCGAAGTACTTTCAGAGTTCAATAATAATTAAAACAGTCTGACAAAGTTTTCTTATCGCTACACCTCCATGCTTTTCTGCTTTGATAGTGCTGTTAGACTAATCGAGCATATTAATAATTCTAAAGGTTAACAAGCTGCAGCGCTTCAGTTTATAATGATTAGACTGCTGGTATTTATACAAATGCACGCTTTTATGATGTACAGTGTGTTCGATGTAAAAGCATATACTGACTCAAAAAAATTTCTTTCCACCTTCCAAAAATTTAGTATATGCTGTAAAAAATCTTTTCAAAGTTTCAGTTGAAAAATTTCAGTTGACAAATTCTTTTGTTTATTTAAAACTATTTATTTATTACCAACAGAAAATTGTTTTGAATGGCTTTCTAAATTTTAATTTTTGAGCTCAAACTTTGAGAGGAGTTTTTTAGAAAATGTAATAAATTTTTGGTGGGTGGAAGCAGAAAATGAAATTTTTTGAGCCACTCTAGTATGTGCAGATCATTGAAAAATGTAATGAATTATGATTGTAATGTTATTACAATTAAAAATATCCGAAATGATCAATATCATCAACATACAATGTAATATTTATACATTTGGTATTACTATTTTATTCTTTGGTATTATTATTTCTTTCTCTGATATTAATATTTTATTTTCATTTTTCATAGTATGTGTGCAAATTTGTTATTGGAATTATTTTACAACATACGCTTGCACAATAATGTTTTTTTCTTTTATTAAATTTCTATTTATTTCTATTTCACTATACTGATAATTTTCTACTTTCCCATTTTATTGTTTGGTTTTTTACTATTTTACTATTTCCTGATTTTATTATTTCACAATAACCATATTATTATTTTCATTATATTACTATTTATTATTTTACCATTTTTAATATTTTCAATGTTTCATTATTTTATCATTTTACTACTCTATTTCACTGTACTATTAATATTATTAGATTATTTTACTATATTATTGTTATTAAAATTTTACTGTTATATTATTAGAACTGTTTTATTATTATTGATATTTTATACTGTGATGTTATACGTCATTTTATACTGCTATAGTTATATTGTTGTTTAAAACATTATATTGTTATTGTTATAATTTTATAATTATAATTTTTTATAATTGTAATTTTATTCTGTAATTGTTATATTGTTATTAAAATAGTATACCGCTATTGTTATATTGTTGTATTCCTACTAAAATTTTATACTGTTATTCTTTAAATCTTATCTTACTTTATTATATCTTGCACAAGTTATTTTATATAATACCGCATATTTGATTACATCTTGCA
Source organism: Megachile lagopoda (assembly GCA_036983795.1). NCBI lineage: Eukaryota > Metazoa > Arthropoda > Insecta > Hymenoptera > Megachilidae > Megachile > Megachile lagopoda. The sequence goes on from CM072792.1 coordinate 1,513,697, forward strand.
ACGTTTGAAAGCATAAATATTGACTGAATGCAACATCTCCGCTTATCTTTTCTATTTTCGTTAAAGACTGAAATAAAATAAACAAAATATTTCTTTCGTAAACCACACGGAAACTGAGACATCTTTTCATGACTTTTTTATACTTTATACGTAGTTCTACGGTTGAAAGCTTATGCTAAGAGTTTCCTCGAAAGCAATCACTTTACCTACTTTTCTTCGTTTATTATGCTTTTGAGGTAGTTTTACTTTGACACTCGAGTTCCTATCATTTTTCTTTTTATCCTCAACTGCGCAGATGGTTTCATTAACACTATCGCATTTCGTTCTTTTTACATTAAACTTATCGTTTAATCGATCGAAGATCAAACACGTTTACTATATTTTTTATCTTCAACGCTTGTTCCGCATTAAGCTACATTTACAGGGTTTTATTAAATTTTGAATAAATTAAATTACACTTATTTATAACGTAAATTATAAATAAATTAATTGATATTTCAATAAAAATTTAATAAATCATTTTACTGCAATTTTACTGCTCAATTCTACTATTCAAATTACAAGAATTAGAATGTTTACAAATTTAACATCAGTTGAATTTTATATAATTTGCGAAATGCTGCGTTAATGTATGTTTTAAATTTATTGTAAATTGTGTAATAAAGTTGAGTGCAGTTCTCTTTTCTTTCGACTTACGAACCGTGTCCGACCACAGACGATTCTTTTCTCTTTAATTTCACCTCTACTTTTTCTTTTTATTTCCATTTTGTTCATTTATTACATAAATTCAAACAATAACTTTTGTAACACAAGTCTTGTTTATTAATGTATTATTTTAATCCTACCGAATTTTTCAATTTAAAATATCTTACCTTATATTTTAATATTATTAATCTTTCTTTAATCATAACCTCACTTTATATTTTAGTATTATTATTCTGTTTTAAATCGTAGCGTCACTTTACATTTTAATACCTTTAGTATTTTTTAAATCGTAACCTCACTTTATAGTTTAGTATCAGTCCTTTTAAAATAATATCCTTACTTTATTCTTTAGTATTATTAGTTTTTTTTAATAGTATCCTCACTTTATATTTTAGTATTATTAGTCTTTCTTTAATCACAACCTCACTTTATTTTTTAAATCATAACCTCACTTTATATTTGAATACTTTTATTCTGTTTTTAATCGTAACCTCACTTTACATTTTGGTATTATTAGTCTGTTTTAAATCGTAACCTCACTGTATATTTTAACATTTTTAGTCTTTTTTTAATCGTAACCTCACTTTACACTTTAGTATTATTAATCCTATTTCTATCGTAACGTCACTTTATATTCTAGTGTTATTAATTTTCTTAAATCGAATTATTAATCTTTCCTAAATCCTAACCTAATATTTTCTTCAGAATGCTACGAAGCGATCTGCATAAAACAAAAGCGTGATTATATTTAAAAATTCGGAAATAATTACGACTGGTGTTTAACATATAACGACGTCATAAATGCATAAATAATAACTGAACGCAATGAAAACGAACAGTTAAGTAACGAAATGAACAAATAATTTCGCAAATAAAATAAAATGCGATACATACGTGTTGATGGTTTTCAAGGTAAATTCGGATCAAACACGTGTCTGATTGAATGCAAACTTGAACAGAAAATTGTTGCGCGGATATCTCATTACAGATTCAACGACATTTCAAAATTCAATCCACAGTCATTATTTATTTACCCGCGAATCGCACGGCGAGCATATTTTATACAAATATCCTCTATTTACCGACATTCCACGCAAATTGTTGTTGCAAACTGTTTGGTTTAACGAATTTATCAGATTTTGAGAAAACAGAGTTCGGAAAATTTTATTCTTACTGATTTGTGTTATCTTTTACATACAGGAAACGTGTAGTTAATTTGGTGAAAGTGAAATTCTTAAAAAATTCGAAATTTGTGAATTTGTAAAGATATGAATTTGGAAATTAGAGAATTTTGTAGTTTATGAATTTGGGAATCTGAGAATTTTTCAATTTGCGAGTTAGGAAATTTAGAAAGGGAAGTTTAGGAAATTGAAAATTTTAGAATTTGTGAATATGGAAATTTGGTAAATTTGTAAGTTCTGAATCTGCGGATTTGGAAGCAGAAATCTAACAATTTCTAAATACCAGTATTTACACATTTTTTAATTTGAGAATAAGAAAATTTAGAAACTGAGTAATTAAAAAATTTGTAAATTTGTAAACTTACTTAATAAAGTAACACTATCAGACAACCCAACAGTATCCATCAAATAAATAATCCCGTTCCCATATAAGAAAAACCAAAAATAAAGGTAACAATACTTATTTTTAGACCCGCCAGTATATTAAGAAGTTCATAATTTAGACACTTAACAACAGCCCTGTCGTTTCGAGCACCGTTTATGTAAGATCCAAGATAAAATAACCGGCAGCTTCTCGGATCATAAAACGAGGAAATAAAAAAGAGTACATACAACACATGTGCAGAGATACCGTATCGGAATACAGTGCTCCGTCGTCTCACCTATCGATTCTACTAAAACACCCACCCTGAAAGTGGCCTCCATAACCATAAAGATGGTGTCCAGAAAAAAAAATGTAACCGCATCGACAACGTCATTAATGTAGTTTTATAGCGTGGCAGGTTGTTGAATGTCACTTCCCGTTGGCACGACGGGAAACAAATTTTGAGATTAACAGAAACAACCTTCGTCGTCCGAGCACGATCGTCATCGATCGCGTCATCAGGAGATGGTGGGCGTTTTATGGCGTTCAACGTCATCGTTAAACACCGCCCTTTCACCATAACCGAGGAACTGGAACAAAGTTACATACAAGTATGACTCTCATGTCCACGTTTTAGCGTTGAATCGGGTATTAGTTATGACATGGACTTACGAATCGTATGGTAAATGGTAACCGGATTCCATGGTAGCTTATATCGAATCGCAACTGCATTCTATGGTACATTATGTTGAATCGTATCGTACTGAGTTCGATGGAATCTCGAATCGTATCGTAACTGAAGGCTATAACAGGTTATCTTGAATCGTATCCTATCCGATTTCTGTGGTTGGTATGTTGTATCGTAACCGATTTCTATGATAAATTATGTAGAATTGTATTGTAATCGATTTCTATGGTAGGTGAAGTACAGTGTATACTTCGGTTATGTTCGTGAACATTCGGTGACGGTCGGAAGATCGAGGAATATGATCGATTGGGATAGCACGGTAAAAACTGTAGTTCGCGTTTGGTACGAATATTTTAAACCAGTATATTAATTCACATTAATGTTGTTCCTATTAAAATATTCTTGTATATTAAAAGCGTTTATCTTAACTCACCATCATTAATACACAGCAGTAGGTTATGTAAAATTGCATCGTATTTGAATTCTGTGGCAGATTATGCCGAATCGTACCGTAATCAAATATTATGAGAGGTTATGAAACATCGTATTGATTTCTGTGGTAGGTGGGGCGAATTATATCGTAAGCTAATTTTAAGATAAATTATGTCGAATAATATAATCGATTTCTACGTAGGTGAAGTATAGGCGATTACAATGTATACTTCGGATACGTTCGGAAACATTCGGTGACGGTCGGAAGATCGAGGGAAATGATCGATTGGATAGCGCGATAAAAACTGTAGTTCGCGTTTGTCATGAATATTTAAATCAAAGTATTAATTCGTATTAATGTTATTCTTATTACAATAATCATTTTTATATATTAAAAGTATTTATCTCAACTCATCATTAATTCACAGCAGTAGATTATGTATTGTGTGGTAACCGAATTCTATGGTAGTTCATGTCGAATTACAACTAATTTCTGTGACAAGATATGTGGAATCATTGTAGCTAAATTCTTTGGTAGGTTATGTCGAATGGATGGGTTAGGTTAGTTATCTAATGAGACCTGAGGTTAGTAAACTCTATGCATCATATCATTCATTTCTCGTCCTATTTCAAACGTGAGTTAGGTAAGATTCTACGTAACTCAAAAGGTATCAACTGTTAAAAATAATTTGTCTTGAATCTGAAGTTAGGAATCTGAAGTTCTGTTACGTGGATTAGCCATGTTTAACCTATCTTGCAGACTGAAGCCATGTTAAGGGAGAATAGAAAATTTTAACTTGGGTTAGATTATATTGTTTGATCTATCTTGAATTACCTAATTTGATTAAATAATCTAACAAAACCTATCTTGAGGATAACTAATCTTACCCAATCTAATTTAAGCTATGTTAGAGATAAGTGAAACAATACTAATTACTAAATCTGGTGGAGCTTGAAGTCACAATTTAACATAATTTGAGGGTAGTTACTCGAACTTGCGATAATTCTACCTAATCTAATTTGAGATTAGTTAATAAATCCTAACTCAATTTAAGATTAGATATTCTAGCCTAATACTTGAACTAGGTTTCAGATCGCTAATTAAACAACGCTAATTACTAAACCTAATTTTATTTGAGGTATGATAATCTAACGTGTACTACAATTCGCTTTATAAAAATTCAAAATGATGAACTCAGAATGACATTTCGAAATTACTTACATGTTCCTGGAGTGGCTGATAGTAAATTTGACATAAAAATATAAAAACTCAAAATGGTGAATCCAAAATGGCGTCTCAAAATTACAAGAAGTTAAAAGACTTGCGTATCTTCGGATCAAATAATGCATTTATATGTTTGTGGAGTTGCTGATCATAAATGTGAGATCAAAATATAAAAATTCAAAATGGCGGCTCGGAATTGTGGAAAATTAACAGATTCACGCAAATGCGTATTACATTATTTACTTATGTAAATGTTCGTTTACAAATTTGACATTAGAATTCAAAAATTCAAAATGGAGGATAAAAAATGGCGAATTAAATTTGTATTTGGCGAATTAGATTTGTAAGTACTACTTAACGGTTTCCATAGTTTAGTAAAAGGCCATCAAAGGGAAAAACGTGAGTTTCTCGAATTGAACGCACGAAGAGATGTCACGTGGCGATATAGCGGGTGGCAATGGACCAAATAATTACACTGATTGACACAATTCGCGCCAGCCAAGGTGTCCAAACCCATACAATTAAATGATCATTAGAATCTGCCGTTATTAATTAAACTCAACAGTGGCGTAGCACACGATTATCTAATCAATCGGCTTCACGGACACCATAAACGTTTGAGTGTATTGATCGATCCTTTGACACGGATAATTGATCGATTAAGGAGCAACGCGAGCTAACACAATCGTTTCTCATTAGCTTTGTCCGATTTCCTGATCAAGTTCCACAATGCGACCCAATTAATATTCCCTCATTGCTTTCTCTTGCTTCAATTATTTGCATCGCGAGAACTTTCGAAAAAGAGATCCTCTCTAATCATAACATCGTTTTCAATTTTTCTTTCCCTTCGAAGATATTGCAATTGATACTTTGCGTGCAACGTTACAGACTACTTGTTGCTCGCAACAAACGACTTAAATCTTTCCAACGATAAAACCAGCTGAATTAGGACGCTTCTGAACACCGTTTACGCAACATAGCTTTTATCGGCGAATTAGGACGCATCTGAACATCCTTTACGCAACATACCTCTTATCGGCGCGTTTATCAATTCATTGTTATATCCTTTTAAATGGCGAAGAGAGTGTTCGATAGCTTCCGTGCAAGGCACCTCGGTTTCCAAATGGGAATACATGGAAATTGAAAGCTTCGCCAACAGGAGGAAGTTCTATGAGAACAGGTTGAGTGAAGATTAATTATTACATCAGTTGGATTACTTAATCATACATTTTACTTAAAATCGCCCGAATTCTGCCGCAAAAAAGTGTACAGGTTACCAGAAATGTTCATAAAAGATCGGTTCTAATTATTTTGAGCTTTACTTAATTTTGAGGTTAGGTAACGATTGGCGGGAAATGTGTACATTGCGAGGATTTAATGTTTGAAATTTTGCAGCGAATGGAATTCCGTACTCAGAAATTTGGAAGATATTTCTCTAGTCTTTATTGTAACATTTATTTTATAAATTTATAAAGTTTGAAGTTTTGAAGATGTACAACTATTAAATTTTTTATTTATATACTTTAAATCTAAATTTAAATTAATAATAAATCAATTAATCATTAAAATAATAATAATAAATCATTAAATAATAATAAATTACTAAATTTGCAAATTTGTAAATTTGAAATTTGAAATTTTCTAAATATTTAAATCTTATCCTATACATATGTATGTATCCTATATATTTAAATTATTTATAATAATGTATAGTACAATCTTTGCAGTTGGATATAGTTGAATACTGTACAAGGATAATAACAAGTACAATTGAATATTTGAAAGTAGACTATTATATGATATAATTATTCCTTGGTTAGATAATTTATGATAATATATCTATAATATATGTAGTATTTAGTATGACTGCAAATACATTCTAATATTAAAATCTAATTAATATTACTATATTATTTAGCTACTGCTGAGTTAGTTTATGATAATTTACAATACAATATTATTTATGAAAATACGGATGACATAATAATATAATGAAGTATTATTTATAGTATTTTTTGTAATTAGTCACGATGGTATATTTTATAATAATGAAGGTAGGTACATTCTAATATTAAAATTATTACATTATTTAGCTATTGTTTAGTAGCTAAAAAATTATTATTTATAATAATGTGGATAATATAATAATATAATGTAATATTATTTATGTACTTTCTTACAATTAGTCAAGATATATTTTACAAGAATAAAGGCAAGTACACTCTACTATTAAAAGTATATTATTATATTATTTAACTACTGCTAAATTGTTTATGATACTTTATAATGTAGTATTATTTATGGTTTTCTTACAACTTACTAGAATAAAGGCGAGTACACTCTACAATTAAAAGTATATTATTATATTATTTAATTGTTGCGTATTTATAATAATTTACAGTATACTATTTATGATAATATAGGCAATACAATAATATGATGTATTATTTATGTTCTTTTTGACAATTACTAACGGTTACATATTTTACAAGAATAACAGCAAGTGAAACTCGTAAATTTAAATCAGCCGTCTGTCTGACACATGACGGGCACATTCTACTGCGTGTGGCGAACCCGTTTATTTTCGCCATTTCTTTCACGATACTTTGTCATGAACACCTTTTATTACAAAATTTCTACAAAATTTTTCCACATATACATAATGATAATATCTAAGCACCTCTGATATTTCGATAAGATTAAACGTACAAAAATAGAGACAACAAAATCTAAAATCTATGTTTAAAGTTGCAATTAACTGCATTCAAAATAGAATTTAACGCGTATAATACGGAAAAAGAAGTTACTAGAAGTAATTACTATGACGGAATTTCTCCTAGAACTTACTAGGAGTAACTACTAGGAGGTAATTTCTAGGAGGTATTTACTAGAAGATAATTACTAGGAGGTATTTAGTAGGGGGTAATTACTCCTAGAAGTTACTATGAGTTACTAAAAGTTCCTAGAAGCTACTAGGAGTTACTATGAGTTCCTAGAAGCTACTAGGAGTTAATAGGAGATCCTAGAAGTTACTAGGAATAATTAAGTTAGCAGTGAGCAACAATGTGAATAATATTGCTTGCAATTATCAAGAAGAATTTTTTCCTAGACGTTACTAGAAGTAATTTTTACTTATAAAAAATAATACAAAAGTATAAGAGATATAAAAATAAGAAGAGAAATTACTAGAAGTAATTTCTAGAACTACTTTCTCTTAGAAGTTACTAGTAGTTAATTAAGTTGGCAGCGTGAAACAATGCGAATAATAGTGCTTGTAATTACTAAGAGGGAATTTTTTCTAAATGTTACTAGAGATAATAACTAGATGAGATTTCCTCCCAGATGTCACTAAAAATAATTACTAGGAGAAACAATTTCTACTTATAAAAAATAATAAAAAAATATAAAAAATTTCTTCTAGAAGTTACTATAAATAAGTGAATTGGCACTGAAGAAAATTGCAAATAATATTGCTTCGCACGTCAACTTACCAGACACGCGCAGTACATTTTTAATTATAAACAATAAATTGTAAAAATAGGATTTAATGATAAAGACACGCAAGGTACTATTTCACTAGAAAAACATACATAAAGAACAAATATGAAAATACAAAATTAAAGAAAGGTGACAAACATAAATGTATAACAATTTGCCATAAAATTACATAAATAAAATACTACGAAATTGACAAATTATCTTAAAAAATTTATACTCAACGATTAACAGATATTATTTTTTAGGTGTTCAATTTTATATCGATATTATAATACAAATTTAATTATACATTATAAAAATCGAAATTGTCACGATAATCTCATTTGTAAAATTAATTAATGTCTTAAAATTTTGAACTTGACTGTTGCGATATAACCACGTTAAGTCTATGTTCAGACGAGACCAGTATATTTATCGGACTACGTGAAAAAACGTTCTTAGCTCCCTGTTTCTCATCGGCACAGAAGGAATTTTAATTTGTAATTCCTGCACGCTATGATGGCTTATCGTTCTTTTCAACGCTTCCTTCGTGTATTTCCAGAGACCATTTAATTACCAGTAATAACAACCGATTCTCATGTAAAATGTTCGGTTCTCATGTAGAATTTAATTAAAATTTCATTATTTAATCATTTGATGCAATATTCATCGTCGATCGATTTTTTAAATTGAAAAGTGATCAAATAATACAACGGAGACTGTAGAGGAACAATTTTAAGATGTACTAATATTGCCTGTTAATAATAGTAGGGATATAGGAATATAGGGTTATAGGGATATAGGGATATAGGAATATAACAATATGGGGATACAGAAATATATAGATATAGGGATATAGGGATATAGGGATATAGGCATACAGGGATATAGGGAAATAGGGATATAAGAATATAAGAATATAGGGATATAGGGATATAGGGATATAGGAATATAGGGATATAGGGTTGTAGGGATATAGGGATATAGGGATATAGGGTTATAGGGATATAGGGTTATAGGGATATAGGGTTATAGGGATATAGGGTTATAGGGATATAGGGTTATAGGGATATAGGGATATAGGGTTATAGGGATATAGGGATATAGGGATATAAGGTTATAGGGATATAGGGTTATAGGGATATAGGGATATACGAATATAACAATATAGGGAAACAGAAATATAGGGATATAGGGATACTGGGATATAGGGATATAAGAATATAGGAATATAGGGATATAGAGATACATATAGGGATATAGGAATATAGGAATATAGGGATATAGAGATACAAGAATATAGAAATATAGAGCAGATAGCAAATTTTTCAATTTTGAGTTTTGAAAATTTAGAAATTCGGATATTTAAGAAATCAAAAATTTGGGGATTTGAAGATTTATGAAGATTGGGAAATGTGATAACTTGGGAATTTTAGAAGTTAGTAATTCAGAAACTTGCAAAATCAATAGTTTGTAAATTTAGAAATTAAGAAATTTGAAAAATTTGAAAATTTCCAAATATTGGAATTTAGAAATTTACAATTTGACTATTTAGAAATTTTGAAATTAGAAAATTTTGAAACCTGTGTGGTGGAAAATTTGAGAATTTAAAAATTTTGAAATTAGAAAAATTAAAAAATTTGAGAATAGTAGAATTTGGTTATTTGGAAATTTAGAAGCCTGTAAGATGAAAAATTTGAGATTATAAAAATTTAGAAATTTGTAAGATTTAGAAAACATAGGAAATTGAAGAATTTTGAGAATTTGAGATTAGTATAATTTAGAAATTTGCAAGATTGAAAATTTAAGAATTTTGTAATTTTGTAAATTTGTAAATTTAGGAATTTGGATATTTGTAAATTTGGAATTTGGAAATTTGGAAATTTGGAAATTTGGAGTTTTGGAAATTTGGTAATATGGAAATTTAGAAATTTAGAAATTTGGAAATTTGGAAATTTGGAAATTTGGAAATTTGAAAATTTGGGAATTTGGAAATTTGGTAATCTGAAAATTTGAAAATTTGGGAATTTGGAAATTTGGAATTTTGGAAATTTGAAATTTTTGAGTTTAGAAATTTAGAAATTTAAGAACTTTTTAATAGTGAAATTTGGGAATTCAAAATTTAGAAATTAAAAAATCTTTCAGATCGAAATTTTCTAAATTTAGATGTTTGTGTTTGATAAAGATAAGAAAATGAAGTTTGAAAAATTAATGTAAGTTAGCTATGAAGTATAAAATGAAGTCAAGGTTTTTGTACAGCCATTAACAGAAAAACGTACATTTATGTCCACACCCACCTTTTGTTCTAGAATATATCAAGTATCAATAACATTGTTAAATTAATTAAACTCGTGTGTGTCGTATGTTTTTAAATGAAATCTCTTGAGTATAGTAATTGGGATACCCACTGTAGATTATTGTGAATAAACAGGGATGGTACAAATGAGGGAATTTGTAGAATTTTTTATACGCGAAGGTGGACGTAGGTTGTATTCCATTGGGGAAAATTCGAGGGGTATTTTAATTTATAAATTTGTGACAATGCGTGGTTCTAAGTTTTTTTTATTTTTTATTATTGTATTTGATGATTGAATTATTAAACTTGATAATTAAGAAATTTATGAATTTTTGAATTACTGAATTTTCATGTTTTTAGATTCTCGTACTTTGTAATTCTAAAAATTCCAAGTTTCTACATTTTCAATTTTTCGAAGTTTAAAATTTTCACATTTTTAAGTTTATAAATAACCAAATTCTAAGTTCCTGAATTTCAGTATTCTAGAATTTTAAAATTTGTAAAATTTCTTAAATTTCAAAAATTTGTAAAATTTATATTCTCAAATTTTCAATTTATAAGTTAAAAAATTTGTTAGTTTCGATATTTCAAAACAGTCAAATTTCGAGTGCACAAATTCCACTATTCAAAATTTCTTATATTTCTGCAATTTCTTAAACTTATAAATATAACAAATGTTAATCTTAGAGGTTTTTAAATTTCCAAATTTCCAATTCTTAAACTTCGCTATTTTAAATTCTTAATATTATAAATTTTTTAATTTTCAATCTTGCAAATTTCTAAATTTTACTAATCTCAAATTCTCAAATTTCTTAAATTTCATACATTTTCTGAATTTTCCAAATGTCCCTAATGTCTAGATTTTAATAAATCTCAATCTTTTTATCTTACAGGCTTTTAAATTTCCAAATAACCAAATTCTACTATTCTCAAATTTTTTAATTTTTCTAATTTCAAAATTTTTAAATTCTCAAATTTTCCACCACACAGGTTTCAAAATTTTCTAATTACAAAATTTCTAAATAGTCAAATTGTAAATTTCTAAATTCCAATATTTGGAAATTTTCAAATTTTTCAAATTTCTTAATTTCTAAATTTACAAACTATTGATTTTGCAAGTTTCTGAATTACTAACTTCTAAAATTCCCAAGTTATCACATTTCCCAATCTTCATAAATCTTCAAATCCCCAAATTTTTGATTTCTTAAATATCCGAATTTCTAAATTTTCAAAACTCAAAATTGAAAAATTTGCTATCTGCTCTATATTTCTATATTCTTGTATCTCTATATCCCTATATCCCTATATTCCTATATCTCTATATGTATCTCTATATCTCTATATCCCTATATCTCTATATCCCTATATTCCTATATTACTATATTCATATATTCCTATATCCCTATATTCCTATATTCCTATATCCCTATATTATTATATTCCTATATTCCTCTATTCCTATATCCCTATATTCCAATATCCCTATATTCCAATATCCCTATATTCCTATATCCCTATATCTCTATATTCCTGTATCCCTATATTGTTATATTCCTATATCTCTATATCCATATATCCCTGCTATTAATAACAGGCAATAGTAGTACATCTTAAAATTGTTCCTTTTTTAATTTCTCCAATTTCAAAATTTGCAACATAGTAAAAAAGAGAGACAAAATATTAAACGATCTTCGATTTATATTTAACCCTTTGCACTCGAAATGTTTCATTCGGTTTAACACAATAACTTAAAATAAGTATTTTTTACCTAAATATACAATGTTACAATAATGTATAAGCAAAGAGAAAATAGTAACTTCAAAAAAGAAATAATAATTTCAATTCATTAAACGTTTCAACTAGAAAGTTTTAAAGTAGCTTTCTAGTAAAACCTTCGAAGAGGTTAGGTTTTGCAATGTTTACTTATAATTACATGTATGTTAAAAACTAACCTATAAAATATACAGTACACTACAAAAATAAGTTGTAACTATAAGAAAAATATCTGACCATCCAAATACCATGAATTGGTATTTTACGTATAAAATACGTAATTTTGAGTCTAATAATTTGCTCATTTACTGTACATCCGCAAAATGCCTTTGAATACCGTAGCGTTGAGCCACGCCCTGAAGAGCATCCCGTCTGTTTTGATCTCTGTCGAAAGAACCGAGCACAATTCTCGAAACACGATGTATACACACGGCAAATGTGATCATAAAGAGGCGAAGCATGTGCTGATGCTTTTGAATAGAACTTTTTGAAGGTAAATTCTTTAGGAGCTGCATGCGATTCGGCGACGATGGTCGTCAAGCGAGAACTTTCGGTCGTCTCGACCGGTGTATGTTGGAGTGTAATCTGTTGCACCGGAAGTGGCGGGTTCGTGTGCGGTTTCCGTGCATAATGACGCTCTCGTGGATTATATGCTCGTGACGCCGCTTCTCCGCGAAATATTCTGGAAGCTGAATCGATCGCAGACGCGGCCATACTGTAGCCTGGCCTCGCGTTGCACGCCGTTGGGTCTGACATCACGGTTTTCTTAAATCCACTTTCTTTTTCATTTTTATAACGTTAATTTACCTATCGAACGAGCAATCGACTGGAAATTTAATTACCAATATTTTAGTTTATTTTGAAGGTTTGAACTAATGAAAATTGACTTCACACAGAATTTAATACTTCATACAAAAATATTATTTTGTATGATACTCTAAGATTCAATCGCGCCTAATTCTATCGGTTGGGAAAAAAACGTAAATTTGGTGCCCCTCTACTCGAATGACTTACATTATTAGTCCAGTGAATTTAGTTCATAACACTTCTGCTTATTTTCAATTAAAATGACTTTATTTTGTACTACAAGATTCAACGTTCTTAAACTCGTTTTCTGACTCAAGTTGCTAAAGTCGTAATTATTGTTATATCATTTTTTCTATATTATTTAAATTACCTGGTTACTTCAAGTTAAAGGATTAGATTTCCGAATTTTTAATTACAACATGATCTTGTATTTTTCGAATATTTAAACTTGCAAATGATTTGCACATTTTCAGATTATGAAACCTTGAAGTAGGTGAATTCTTTTCAAGTTATTAACTTAACGAAATTAGTGAATTTTCAGATTGTTAGATTTCAAGATTCTAAATTTTCGAGATTGGTTGGCAAGTTTGACAACGGTCTTTCCTTTGTGAGTTACCGAACTACTGGTCACAAATTTTCAAACTTCTAAGCCGAGAATTGTTGCTGCGTAACACCGCTATCGTTCTTGTAAATGCAAAAGCTCTATTAAAAAAGTGCAACATCAATTAATACATATTTTCGTATTTTACACGTTAAATGTGTCCACAATTTAATATTTAATACAATTATTGGTTACTTGATTAAATAATTTTATTCCTTCCCCTATTGCTAAACTCTCATAAAATCAGTCGCAAGTACTGAGGTAAATGTCCTAGTGCCGAAACGAGTCCCTGTTATTAACAATCGAGTGGGAATTTTGTTAATAATAATATTTCCGCTCATTTTGAACATTTAAACTAATTAAAATGTGGTAGCAAAATTGACTTCACACAGATACAATTGTAAGTTTCTATAATTCACGTATAACACGGAAAAATATTGTGCAATATGCAAAGATTCAATGTTTTAAAATTTGTTTCACGACTCAAGTAAACGCAGCAGTTGGTTAAGGTTGTAATTAATGTTATATAATTTGTTTAATAGTAAAGTTGTTTTAAACTAAATAAATAGTAGAGAATTCAAATTAGTTTTGTTGGAATATTGAAATTAAGTATTGTTTTCCGCTCGTACGTGATAACGTGACCAGTCAGTAAACGCCACTGACATAATTTTTCAAGTATTTGTAAGAAAGTTTACAACATAGGAATTCAAGAAATTTTTTATTAATTTTACAGTCAGTAAATGTAGTAAGTAGTATTATTAAAATCGATTTATTTATTTCTATTAGTTTATTAGATTTGTTATTTGTGTATCAACTAAATGCATCGCTACATTGGTATAATAATGTTATAAAGAATAATTCATAACAATCTTTAGTAATATTAATAACTAGGTTACATTTAATAACATTCATTAATTCTTAAATTAGTGAAAAAGATGCATTTGTCATTTTTCTGTCATAAACAAATTTTTCACAAATACTATAAAATTTTGCAAATTCGGTTTTCTCGAAAAATACATATGAACAAATTTTATTCTATATCCTTGGCTTATTTTCTTTTTTCACCTTTCTTTTTAGTTGCGCTATTTCAACATCCTGCAGTAAAATACACTTTTCATACATTTTCAATGATCAAATACAAATGAAAATTATGCAAACAGGTAGAAAGAAAGGATAATATAAGACCTTTATCTCTGAAACTTACTTTTTCTATATTCTGTCATAAATTAAATATACGAGATCTATTTCTTCATCGTAGTTTGCGTGAGCCCACCGATAATACTTAATACACTTCACCGTTGAGTGTATAAAATTAATTTAACCGTTAAGTGTACGAAGCGTTATCGATGGACCCACGAAGACTGCGATGCCGAAGAAATAGATTCCGCGTGCTCAATTTGTGAAAAACAGGGAAAATAAGTTTCAGATTAACTCTGTTCACCAAGACCCGACTCGTAATAGCAATTGCCAGGGGTGCCATATTTTGAAACAATAACGTTATAACTATCGAGTAGCTTCAAGGTTGAATCTCCGTTATTTAACGATGTAGTAAGTCAAACTCCCTTGCATTATCTATGAAAATGATAATACACTCATATTTGAGGTACCTGTAATTTAATCGAACCGCTTCAAAAACTTCCTGCAACGTATTTCACAAATATGTGATTCCTCAAGATGTTTAATCGATTTGAAAGCCAATTATAAAACACGCGTACACGGTTACGAAATAAAATATCATTTCCGAGACGTTTAAAGCTTTTAAAGCTAGGCAACGGAGATTAGCTGGGGACTCATATTGGGAGAGGTCTTTGCAGTAGAAATCTCTACTCTATAGAACTATTTTAGTGTATTCCTGTTGATTGATTGGTTCTTATTAATTGATAGAGCAGATAAGACACAAATTGCTTAATATTAAAATCCACAAATTTTCAGATTTAAAATTCTCAATTTTTCTGTATTTTACAAAATCCTAGAGCCTTAAATTTTCAAATAACTGTATTCCTAAATTCTTGTACTTTCAAGCTAAAAAGTGCCTAGATTCATCTTTCTAAATTTTTTTAATTCCCAAATTTTCAAATTTCTCAAATTTTTAAATCTTCAGTGTTCCAAATTTCTAAAGTTCCATATTTTCAAGTTAACTAATTCCTCTATTTCTGCATTACCAAATTCTTACATTCTCAATTTACCAAATTTCCTTAATTTCCGAAATGTTCAAACTTCCAAACTTTTAATTCCCCATACTCCCAAATTTGCAAATCAACAAAATATCTAAATCTCCAAATTCTAAAATCCCTCGAGTTCCCGAATGTGCAATTTTCCTAATTCCAAAATTTTCAAATCCACAAGTCTTCAAATTTTCAATATTACATTTTTCGAATTTATTTAACTTCCCCATATTTTCACATTTTCATACACACCCTCTGTATATTTTAGTATTAAAAAATTCGAAGTACGAATATCTGAATCTTCATTATTCGCATTACGTTTATATGCACTGTTGCAACTGTTCAGTAATATTACAACCGTCGACGAACCTCAATCCATACAAATGGTGGCAATATCTCAAAAATACATTACTATTCGCAAATGGTTTCATGAAGAAACATCTACAGTCCCTGGCCATCGAGTTAGATCTACTACAAATTTTTAGCATTTTCCACGTTTTCCGTAAAATTAAAAGGCCTGTTCAAATTGTAATGATATTTATTAGCTACTAACATAACTACTACTGTACATAACATTATGAACACATGTTAATATCTTGTATTTCCACCCTTTGCTTTGGTCACAGCTTCCGGCATGCTCTGTATACATCATATGCTTTATATCTTCATTATTTTCCCAGATATCTGTAATTCTTTTCAACTCGGATAATGTGGTTGGAGAGTTGTAAACTAGTCTTTTAGGCTCCAGAAATTTTCTATGGCATTCACCAAATTTCACCTCACGCGCTATCGATACTCGAGCCTAACGTAAACGCACGGCCCTTAATCACTCATCGCATAATTTATTATCACGATAGTAACAAATTGCTATGTATATATCGTCATCAACGTATTTAGTAATAATTTTGCATGACCTAAGACAATTTTCCATATACGACATAATGTTATAGCCATAAAAGTGAAATTTTCGTACGTGGTCCTAATTCGATGGCCAGGGACTGTACTTCGATATACAACAAATACATTGAATGACATAAAATGACATATATGGTTAACAATATACTTCAATAACTAAAAATATTAACAAAAATTTGGATTTGTCGATTTTATTGTTGTATAAAGAATTGCGTTATATGAAAACAGTAGTTTCGCGTTGTATAAAGAATTGCGTTATATGAAAACGGAAGTCGCAATATTGTTGGCGCGTTGTAAGATTTCGCGATACACGGAACTCTACTGTGGTGATATAATAATAAACGATAGTAATATGTAATAACATGATATGATGGCATAATAGTACAGAAGACTAGTTAAAATAGTACGCTACTGATACATTAGTGCATTTCTATACTGCAATAAGAGGATAATAGTGCATAAGTTTATCAGTAGAATAGTACAACAGTGATGTAACAGTATAATAGTGGCGCAACAGTGTAGTAGAACCGTAGAATAGCCAGCAGTGGCGTGAATTTGCATGACCTAAGACAATTTTCCATATATGACAATGTTATAGCCATAAAAGTGACATTTTCGTAGCTGGTCCTAATTCGATGGCGAGGAACTGTACAGTTCGTTCCCAAGACAAATTTTCAACTCAATTTGACAAACGAAATAAAAAATTGTACACAGCGTGCAAAAGGTTCGAAGAAAATTACGTGGAGAAACACTGTTGGAAAATATAAATTTGAACAAGGTAAAAGGGTCGATGAAAATGTTCCTTCTCTCGATTCCGATTTGTACGACGTAATTTCATCGTCGTTGCAAGCCACATTATTTACTAACCGCAACTGCGTATATTTCTTTTCATTTAACTTAAACGGCCTTCATTTTTGCCACGGCTTTATCGGTGTTGGTGAACCGGTGTTACTAAGACCGGCGTGATAACGAAGCTAGGGTCTTTTCAGGGACTACGGAGATTGTTGTGTTTGCATTTTTATGAACGTCGAGTAGATAGGGTAGCTGGGTAATCGGACTCGGTGATCGTCGTTGCTAATACTCCAAATCGAGTTACACGTGGGTGAACTTCTTTTTGCTGAAAGGGAATCCCTTTTTTCTGGAGAAGAAAACACTTTTTTTAGGATTCCTAGAAACAGAATTAAAATTAGCTTTATCTGGTGACTACAGCTCCGAATATTTCAACGTTGAAAGCGTTGAAATACTTTATGTTTAATATTTGACTTACTACAAACTTTCTAGGGTTCCTAACGACATAACTAAAATTAATTTTATTTGGTCACTAAAGCGTTGAAATACTGTATGTTTAATAATTGACTTACTAGAAAAGAGTTCCTAACAACATAACTAAGATTAATTTTATTTAGTGGCGAAAGCGTTGAAATACTATACGTTCAACACTTGACGTTGAAATTGCAAAATTACTTATGTAATTAGTAATTGAAGAGTGAAGAATGAAATAAAATGTGAGTGCAATTTTTGAGAAGAATTCTGTCTGATTATGAGGAGGATGCTTATACAACATTTTATCTGTGTAAAAATTTGTAATAAATTTATGTTGTCTCATGTAAAAATTTGTACTTTCTAAGTCTGTATGAAAGTTTATAATTATATTAATTTTTAATTTTATATAAAGATATATACTTTTGTATAATAATTTATGATTTTATATAATGATTTATAATTTTATATAATAATTGATGATTTTACATAAGAATGTTGCATATACTACGTAACTACATTTGAATTTACCGCGCATTTTATGTAATTGTCTTCGTTGTGATTGATGTTAAAGTTGTTCATGATAGCGATATTATTGCTGTTGTTGTAGTTCAAACATTATGGTTAATGTTATAAATAACATTATTGCTATCATTCCTAGTAATACTGATGTTGTTAATGTGGCTGTTAAAATTGTTTTCGTTGATGACAATGTTGCGGATAATACTGATGTTGGTTAGGTTACAAAGCGCGAACCGGTTTGTAGAGCATACACGTACAATTTAATTAGACAGAGAAGCAAAAGCAGGAATTTCAAAAGTTGTATTTAAAAATCACCGTAATACCGTTCTGTGCGAGGATAATACACGCAAATATTTGTAACGGTGTAAAAATAATGCTAGAAAGGTTGAACGTTTCGTTTGCTCTCTTGTTAGAACGCTTCTTTGAGAATGTTTCCTCTTACACGGTCGTTTTTCGAGAAAGATAAATAAAAGAGAGCAGAGCACGGCTTTGAGAGAACTCGATCATAATTGTTTCTCGCGGGAAATTCTTCATTCCCGAGGAAGAATTTTAACACGAAAATTAACAACTCTTCTTCTCACAAAAATCTATTATTACGGTGTCACACAGACTAAACGTAACACTTGTATCGCGATAATAGATGTTACAGTCACCTTATGTTATTTCGTAACATGAACCAACCTATTTAGTTTATTAACAACAATCATAAATAATTATTTATTATTACAATAATAATAATTATAAATGAATAGAAATAAATAAATTATGAATTATTATAATCATTATTATTAATTGTATTGCAATTAATTATATATATAATTGTTGTTATTAATTATTATTAATTGTAATTATTATTAATTAATTATTATTAATTGTATTGCAATTAATAATAATCACTACAATTACTATTATAATTGTTTATAATTATTTATTATTACATAATTATAATTGGTTTGCAATTAAATAATTATTGTTTAATAAATAATGTTTATTACTGTTCTTAAGAAATTAAATATATATATACATGTTGTTGATGCCGATGTTGCTGTTATGGTTAACGTTGTTGATAATGTCATTGCTGTTGTTATTGCTATTATTTCTGTTGTTAAAGTTGTTGCTGACAATTTCGATGTTGTTTTTATTGTTGTTGTTAATGTCGTTGGTGCTATTGTCATAATGTCATTGTTACTTCTGTTTCTTGTTGCTTTTGTTGTTAACGTCGTGGATTTTGTTGTCGTTGTTGTATTTGTTTTATTAGAAATATCGTTGCTGTCTCTATTGATGTTGTTGTTCCCTACGTTGTTGTTAACGTCACTGCTGTATTTGCGGTTATTGCTGTTTTTATTGTTGTTATTTTTAATGTCATTGTTCTTTCTGACGTTGTTGTTCGTGTTGTCGTTGATGGTGTCATTACAGTTAAATTTGTTGTTAATATTGTTGTTGTTGACTATGTTGTTTTAATTGTTGTCGTTATTGTTAATGTGGTTATTGTCTTTGTCGTTGTTGTTAACGTTGTTAATGTAGTTATTGTTGTTATCGTTGTTGTTAAATTTGTTGTTAATATCTTGTTGTTGACAATGTTGTTGTTGTTAATGTGGTTATTGTCGTTGTTGTTAACCTTGTTGTTCACGTTGTTGCTGTAATTGTTGTCGTTGTTGTTAATGTGGTTATTGTCGTTGTCGTTGTTGTTAACTTAGTTGTTAATGTGGTTATTGTTGTTGTCGTTGTTGTTAATCTTGTTGTTAACGTTGTTAATGTAGTTATTGTTGTTATCGTTGTTGTTAATATCTTGTTGTTGACAATGTTGTTGTCGTTAATGTGGTTATTGTCGTTGTTGTTAACCTTGTTGTTAACGCTGTTGCTGTAATTGTTGTCGTTGTTGTTAATGTGATTATTGTCGTTGTCGTTGTTGTTAACTTTGTTGTTAATGTGGTTATTGTTGTTGTCGTTTTTGTTAAACTTGTTATTAATATTGTTGTTGTTAATGTTGTTGTCGTAAATGTGGTTATTGCCGTTGTTGTTAACCTTGTTGTTAACGTTGTTGCTGTAATTGTTCTCGTTGTTGTTAATGTGGTTATTGTTGTTGTCGTTTTTGTTAAACTTGTTATTAATGTTGTTGTAGTTGTTATCGTTCTTGTTAATGTTGTTGCAGTTGTTATCGTTCTTGTTAACGTTGTTGTTGTTGTTGTTGTTAACCTTGTTGTTAATATTCTTGTTGTTGGTAATGTTATTGTAATTGCTGTCCTCGTTGTTAACGTTATTGTTAATATGATTATCGTTGTTGTCGTTGTTTTTAACCTTGTTATTAATATTCTTGTTGTAATTGTTGTTGTCCTGGTTGTAGTCCTTATTGTTAACATTGTTGTCGTTGTTCTTAACTTTGTTATTGATGTTGTTGTTGTCATTGTAATATTACATGTTATTTCTAAGAAATTGTATGGGATACATTATATTGTTTACAATTTGTAATCATTATTTGCAATTTCAATTAAATCGTTCCAAACTAAATTATTTACAACATACAAATCATATGGAATTCATAGTGAACTGTAAGCAGTAAATGTATTCACAATTTTGCATAACTTACATGCAATTTATGTTGAATTATATTAACCTTATTTAGTAACACAAATTTACTGCAGCAGCAACAATTGCAAATAATATTTGCAATTCACGTAGATCATGTATAATTTATATCGTGCTGCAAGCTGTTACGTCATTATTTCACTGTAATTTGTATAAATTATATTGACTTATTTACACGAATATACATTATATTATTACTGCAATTTATATCAAACTGTATGTAATGTATCCATTTACAGTTTACGTAAGTTACATATAAAATTACAGTTTATTGGGTCAATATAACTCGAGGAAATAATGAACTTGAAAAATAAGAAAGAATAAAATTAGAAGCCAATCGATAACAATATCCTTCCTTCTTTTTTTCGTAGATAATACTTTCGATTTTTTTAATCTTTACTTCTACCTCCCTTCCACCGCATGTTATTGAGATAATAATGAATAATAGTCTCGCTGAAACTCCCACGGGGGAAATATCATCGAAAGTTTACAGAGACCCCTCTCGTTTCAGAGCGCGGTATTACGGAGATAATTTTTGCCTGGAAAATGAATAGCATGGACGGATCTTGAATCAACGCATAACCCGGCAACCTTTCCTCCCTTGCTAATAGACCGCACGCGTTATCGAAACGGTATACTCGCAATCGGAACGAAAATTATCGACGAAGTGATACACCTGGATCAGCCACCACCCGATGTGATTTAAAATACTTGTTTACTTGAAACTTCGCCCCAATGCGAATCACCACCACGGATTTCGAAAAGTTTTCTCATGAAACTCCCGAGTTTAAATAAGTTTCCGCTACGAATCTCTTGTTTCGTCGACTTTCAGTTTTATAATTTCATCGCCGATGTTTGTACGTCCCTGGCGTATGTAAAATTGTGGGATATCTCAATAAAGTGTAGAGGGATTCTTAAATTTCTTCATTTGCAAGATTTTCATTTTGTAAGTTGGGAACTTTCAAATTCACAAATTTTCAATTTCGGATATTCAGAAATTCACTAATTCGAAATTGTGAAGTGTGTATACAAATTTAGAACCTCAGTAATTCAGAAATGTAGAGACGTAATAATGTAGAAATATGGCCATGTAAAAATGTAGAGATGTAAACATGAAGAAACGTACAAATGTGGAAACGTAGATATATGTAGAAATATAGAGATGTAGAAACGTAGACACGTAGAAACGTATAAATGTTAAAACGTACATATGTCAAACGTCGAAATGTAGAATAGTAAAATCGTAGAATTATGGAATGGTAGAATTATAGAACTGTAGAATTGTAGAATTGTAAAATTGTTGAATTGTGGAATTGTTGAATTGTGGAACTGTAGAATTGTGGAGTTGTAGAATTGTGTAATTGTAGAATTGTGGAATTGTTAAATTGTTAAATTGTAGAATTGTTGAATAGTGGAATTGTTGAATTGTGGAACTGTAGAACTGTGGAATTTAGAATTGTGGATATGTAGAACTGTGGAATTGTAGAACTGTAGAACTGTTGAATTGTGGAATTGCAGAATTGTGGAACTGTAGAATTGTGGAACTGTAGAATTGTGGAACTGTAGAATTGTGGAACTGTAGAATTGTGGAGTTGTAGAATTGTGTAATTGTAGAATTGTGGAATTGTAGAATTGTGGAATTGTAGAATTGTGGAACTGTAGAATTGTGGAGTTGTAGAATTGTAGAATTGTGGAACTGTAGAATTGTGGAGTTGTAGAATTGTGGAATTGTAGAACTGTAGAACTGTTGAATTGTGGAATTGCAGAATTGTGGAACTGTAGAATTGTGGAACTGTAGAATTGTGGAACTGTAGAATTGTGAAACTGTAAAATTGTGGAGTTGTAGAATTGTGGAACTGTAGAATTGTGGAGTTGTAGAATTGTGTAATTGTAGAATTGTGGAATTGTGGAATTGTGGAATTGTAGCACTGTGTAATTGTAGAATTCTAAAATTGTAGAACTGTGAAATTGTAGAATTGTAGAATTGTGGAATTGTAGATTTGTAGAGTTGTAAAATTATAGAACTGTGGAATTGTAGAATTATAAAATTGTGGACTTGTAGAATTGTGGAATTGTAGAGTTATAGTATCGCAGAGTAGCACAATCGTACAATTGCAGAGTCGTGGAAATGTAGAAACGTAGTATCGTAGAATCGTAGAAACATAGAAACGTAGAATAATAGAAGTAAAAACGTAGAATTTTGGAGCAATTGTCTTTGCATTAAATATGCGCAATAATAAAAGAGTGCCCAAGAAGTAACCACTAAAAATATGCCGTATATCTTAAAGTAACAAAAATTTAAATGATAATCCATGAGCTTACAGAGAAGGAATTTCCTGCGTTCAATCTTCGTACGAAGTTTTTCGATATACGACTATGTAGGCGTTTTAATACTCTGTATATATTTGTTTTCTTTCGATTCTCTTTTTTCTTTGTTGGTGCATCAAGCTTTCAAGAGCTTTTTGCATAATGCGAAGTCAGTGAAAAAAGAGAAACACTATCGATGTCCTCACGCCCTCGCATCGCCTTTTAACCTTCTAGAATTTTCTCGAAGTATGAAAGAATATGTATATGTACAAAAGAGTATGTGTACGTTAGATTACTTTCAAGGAACTTTACTACATATATCATCATTTTCAATTATTAACGTTCTTGACCTTTATCGGCTATTTCTAGATTACTTTATCCACCATTTTCTTTTCAAATTCCCTCGACTCGAACGTGCATTGTATTAAAAGCTTCATATTCCATGTTCTTTTAAATAAATTGTTTCCTATTTAATTGCTTCTAACCGAATTACAAGAATTATACATAACTGATGTATTATTATATTAGATATACATAACAATGTGAAATTCGATTATTTAGGTTTACAAGAGCGCTTTTATTTTGCGTTCCTTAAAGTTGTTTCAAGACAACGACGAGAGTTGTGTCTCTATGAAAATAATTTAAGTGAAGATTGTAAAAGATTAAGCTGCCTCATCTTGATAATCGATTTGTGATATGCAGTATGTGACATAGGATATATCATACACGATACATGATATACGATATATGTATAATATGTAGTATACAGTAATTTATTTATGATATACTACATATACAGATATACGATGTACGACATGTGATGTATGATATACGATAAATAATATACGATATGTGATATACGATATACGACATACGATGTATGATATACAACATTTGATTTACGATATATGATGTATCATATATGGTAATTGATTTACGGTATACTACATATGATATACGATATATGATATACAATGTATGATATAGACTATTATATTGTATTATACTGATAAACTTTGATTAAAATATGTCATTATTTTGCACAATTATGTAACATACTTACTTCTGTATTATAAGATTAGATGCCAATTCAGATACGTAAATATTTATAATTCATACAAATTTGATAAATCTGCATTAATAATTTTTTTAACCATGCTTGCAATATGTAATGTGCATTGCTGAAGTTGTGTACTTAATTATTTAGTAGTTTTTAGTATTAGTTCCATAACATAAAGAAACTTTGAAAAAATAAATTAAAATGTTTAAAAATAATTTAGGCAAAAAAATTGTAAGTGTCGTGCAATTTAAACTGTTTAAAAATAATTGCAAGAGAACTGAATAAAAAATTATTATATTAGTGAATATTTTCCCTATTTTCTCAGATTATTCTGTACAAAATTATCTGAATCCCGTTTTGATGCTTTTCAGCTTCACATGTTTCGATTTCAATTATTTGCAAATAATCAAGAAACAACGAAAAACTATTCGTGCGTTTTTCAATTGATATGTTCCATTTTTCTCGCGCGATAAAATAGAATGGAAATTTTACTAATTGTGTACACTGTTGTTTATCTCTATCTCTAGATTTATCGCCTAAATGTTCATTTATCGTTTCGAGAGCAACAGGTTTATCCCGATCGACGTTTATATGAAAAAATGTTAGCGAAATATTATGGGTCAGTCGTTTTTACGGATAAACGAAATTTCGTCGAACGAAATTGGAAGTTTGTAAATATTTACGTTCATTTACTTTTTAAGCTTGAAAAGAGCGGAAGCTTGCTCAATATTTCATAATCAATGTTATCGATAGGAAACCTGGGTCGTTTATGATACATTTTATTTTAAAATATTAATAATTAAAATTTACCAGTGACTCGTAGCTAAAATGAGGGTAGTGCTCCAGAAAATTTCTAGCCCTTATTTTAAAATTGTATAAAAGTAAACAAACACGTATGAAAAGAAAATTTATTGAGAAACTTGATAAAATCCTAAAAGAGTAAATTAATACATTTTTACTTACTATGTTATCGATAACATCAAGTGCAAATAGGGGATGCTGCAGTTCCACAGTGCCCATATGCGAGCCGCCATTGTAATTGGCGAATTAAAATAATTTTTATACCAAATTTATAATATAAGATACTCAAAGTTTCTACTATATTATGCAATACAATCATTTGTTACGTTGCATATTCAAAACACTTTTCGGTCAAAATAAAAATTCGTATAGTACCGTATTACTACTAACCTCTTAAGCACAGCTGAACTTTATGCAGCACTGCTTCTCTGTACGGCAGAGATCGTCGCGAATTACGCGTAAACAGCGCTACAACGTGTGACAATGCTGTTCTCTACGCGAGTACATTGGAATGAAGTTTTACATCATTAAATTATAATTTTTCCGAAAGATATGATATATATACTTTAACTTTGATAATTTACTTTTTTAGAAAATTCACAAAACATGTAATTTCCAAATGTTACAATATCGTGTATTAGTGCAGAGGTGCTTCCATAGTGCCTAAACTTGGCGTTGCCTTTTATTTACATGTAATGTACTTTTGTGGGATTTGTTAATACTCTTATAAAACGTGGTGAAGGCAAAAAAAGTGCGAATCAAAACATATGAAAACGATCATTCAATTGAAACGAGCGAGGGAGCCAGTAGAGTGAGCCACTATGGCGCTATGTAATCTACGATGCATTCGCGAAAGCCACTATAGTGGCGCGTGCCTAAGAGGTTAATTACTAGGATTATGTACTAGGATAAAAGTCGTTCAATAAAATTCTCATATATTTATCAAACTGTTTAACAGATCATTCAATCATTTATTATAAAACAGAATTGTAAATAAATAGTAAAATAACATGTACGTGTAAGTAGTAATAGTGAATATTAACAGGTAATAGTAGTTAGTTAGAATGAAAAGTAATAACAAATAGTGATAATTATGGAAAATAAATACTTTTCCGAATGTTTATATTTTTTTGCAAACTTCCTTGTATAAAGGTATTACGACTCCAACTACGATAATTATTTGAAGGAGAATAGGTTAGGTTAGGGTAATTATGCAAAATATGTACTTCGTCGAATATTTATATTATTTTACAAATTTCTTCGTAAACATAGGTTTTATGTTTCCAACAGTGATAATCGATGGATTTAAACCAGAATTTAACTTTTAGCATGAAAGTCGAAAATCCAAGTGGTACAGAACAAATGTGGACCGTGTTTTGTGTTGAAGGGATGGTTAACCTCAACTCATTTAACTGAACCTAACCTCCGCCAATTGATTATCGTTGTCGAATGCAGCACAAAGCTATTTAACAAGTATACTATCAAAACATATGAAAATTCTGAAAATGATCCAAATAGTAACAGTAAATGATAATAGTAAATAATAAAATAAATAATAATAGTGAATAGTAATAGAGAATAATAAAAATTGTAATAGTAAACAGTACTAGTAAGTAATAAAAATAAATAGTAATAGTAAATGAAAGTCGAAAATTCATGTGGAGTAGAATAATTGTAGACCTTGTTTTGAGTTGAAGCAGAGACGTGTTAGGTTAGGTTGATCTCATTTAACTGTTCCTAACCTATCCCGACTGATTAATTATTGTTAGATGCAATACAAAGTTATAGACCAAGAACTTTACGAATAATTATAAAAATTTGGACAAATACTTATTTTGTATAATTACCTAAACAGTAATAGATAAATAATAGAAAATACTAACAGTTTATGATAATAGTAAGTAATAAAGTAAATAGTAATAGTGAACAGTATTAGCAAATAATAATAGTGAATTGTAATGGTAAATAGTAATAATAAATATTAAAAATAAATATAAGTAGTAGTACTACTAAATACTAATAAGTGCTAGTAAATAACAGTCAACAGTAATTATAAATTGTAACAGTAACTAGTAACAACAAATTAAAATACTAAATAGAAATGATAAAACTCAACATTAAATTATAAAATAGAATAAAACTTAATAGTAAATTATGAAACTTAATAAAATTTAATAGCAAATTAGGTATAAGTAAAATAAAAAATTTTAAACGTTTTCTGATAAAAAACAGAAAGTCGAATTACATTCTGCAAGTACCATCAGCGATCAAAATTGTTTGCGAATAGTTAATTCTGTTTTATTTCCTGGAATATCTCATGTTATTCGATGGTTTCTGTTTAACGAGAGCTTGAAAACGTTGCACGCGTATATTTTGTCCTACGAATCGTTGAGCTTTACGTAATATGTCGCGACATTTCCCGTCAGCAATTTATATTGATCGAGTGAAACAGTCCTGGAACATGAGAATTTTTATCGTCTATCGAATGCCATCACTTCCGACATGCTGCAAGCAACGGAACTCGGTGTTTGAGAATTCAAAGATTCGGAAATTTTTGAAACTTGTAAATGTGAATTTAAATATTTTAAATATGAACTTTTGGAAATTATGGTATTTGAAAATTTGGAAAATTGAAAAATTACAAATTATACAAATTTCGTAATTAAGCAATTTTAGCTTTTGGTAACTTATAAAATGAAGAAATTAAAAATTTGAAAATTTGAAAGTTTGAGAAATTGGAAAAGATGCAATTTTTGAAATTTGAAAGTTTGGAAGGTTGGAAAAGTAGAAAATTTCGAAACTCAGAAGTTTAGATGTTGGAAAACTAACTCCGAGTTTGAAAATTTATAGCTTTAGAATTTAGGTTATTGAAAATTTGAAAAACTGAAGATTTAAAAATTTGACAATTGAAAAATTTGGTAATTGGAAACTTGAGTAATTGGAAAATTTGGAAATTAGAAAATGTGGTAATTGAAAAATTAAAAAATTGGCAAATTTGGCAATTGCAAAATTTAGTTATTGAAAAATTGAGAAATCGGAAAATTTGATAATCGCAAAGTCCGGTAATTGAAAAATTTGATAATTGAAGAATTGAGAAATTGAAAAATTTGTTAATTAGAAAATTGAGAAATTTGAAATTTTAATAATTTAAAAATAGAGAAATTAGAAAACGTGGTTATTGAAAAATTGTGAAATTGAGTAATTGAAAAATTTGATAATTGAAGAATTGAGAAATTGAAAAATTTGTTAATTAGAAAATTGAGAAATTTGAAATTTTAATAATTTAAAAATAGAGAAATTAGAAAACGTGGTTATTGAAAAATTGTGAAATTGAGTAATTGAAAAATTGGATAATTGAAGAATTGAGAAATTGAAAAATTTGTTAATTAGAAAATTGAGAAATTTGAAATTTTAATAATTTAAAAATAGAGAAATTAGAAAACGTGGTTATTGAAAAATTGTGAAATTGAGTAATTGAAAAATTGGATAATTGAAGAATTGAGAAATTGAAAAATTTGTTAATTAGAAAATTGAGAAATTTGAAATTTTAATAATTTAAAAATAGAGAAATTAGAAAACGTGGTTATTGAAAAATTGTGAAATTGAGTAATTGAAAAATTGGATAATTGAAGAATTGAGAAATTGAAAAATTTGTTAATTAGAAAATTGAGAATTTTGAAATTTTAATAATTTAAAAATAGAGAAATTAGAAAACGTGGTTATTGAAAAATTGTGAAATTGAGTAACTGAAAAATTTGGGAATTTGATAATTCAAAAAATTCTAAACTTAGTAATTAGTAAATCTAAAAATCTAAGATTCTGAAAATTCAGTACCTGTAATATGTACTCAAAAATTTGGACATTCAGAAATTTAAGAACTTGTAAGCTTGAACATTTACGTACACACTAGAAAAGTTTTTAATTTACGTTTTGAAATAAATTGAAATTAAAGTAATGAAACAAAACTGAAATAGGAGCTATAACTGGTTGATTAATTATTACTGACTACAATTTACTTCGTTAAAAAGAATATGCACTTGCATCGATTTGTCACGTGCAGCGATTGATAATTTCTACCAATTATGTAATGCTTCGATTCATTACCATACTTGATTTATTACTTCTGTAAAGCAGATGACTTCATCGACCAAAATTTCTCGAATTATAAGCTGCTGAATGTTAATTATTACCGATCTATATAAATTTATAGTCTTAACTTCCTCAAAAAGAAAAAACGTAACAGGAATAATTTTATGGTGTACATTTTTGTCTTGCAAATTACATTACGGTTACATAACACCCCGCATATTAAGCTATAAAATCCATGGTGATTGATTAGGGTAGCTCACAAAAAATTTTCTTTTCATTTTCACCCTCTGAAAAGTTAGTATATGCTACAAAAAATTCTCTCGCAGTTCAAGCTGAAAAATTTAAATTTAAGAGGTCCTTTTTAAAGCAATTTAAAATTTACAAAAGAAATTTAAAAATAAAATTTCTTGACCATTTTTTTATTTATTTAAAACTATTTATTTGTCAATAGTTATCTTTTGCATTGAACAATTATAGGTATTCCATCGAATTTATAATGTAAATATACTTTTATGTATTTAAGTCCTAGTACTTTTTTCTGGCCAATAATTTTTATTACATGATGGGTATTCTTTTCCGTGTTACACTACTTGTAATAAATATTGCAACTGATTCTCGTTTTTAGTTAAATATTTATTAAATTCTCCTATTACTGCTCCTCACTCTGCCCTATCACTAACAATTTGCAAACTTTTTAATATTTCTTGACAATTCTTATAATTTTCGTTTAAAATCCATAAACTAGGATGTAAATCGAGGAAATCATGATAATTCAAACTGTTTAAATAAAATTAATGATTTTTTTGTCACAAAGTCATTAAGATTTTTTGTAGACAATGAATGAATATTGTTTAACAGCAAGTAACATCAAAACTTTGAACAATCATCGAATATGTTCACTATATTCAAACACTATTCTTAATTAACCTTACTTATTATTTATTGATTTCTCAACTATGCAAATACGGTAAAGCTGATTAACACTGCTGAGACTTAATACTAACATCTAATTGTGTGCAATTTTATCATAAAAACACTTGTAATTGCTTAAATTGTAATTGAAAGTCCGTATAATTAAAAATCAATATACGGATAGAAAATTTTTAGAAGGTGAGATCGAAAAAAAATACTCTTTGAGTCACCCTACTGAAAAATATTCTTGCATGTAAGCGGAGAGAAGAATTTTCAGCTTAGAAATTCTTGCAAGAATTGCTCTTCTAAAGAAATCTTAGAACAGCTACTTTATTACGATTTATTGCTTATCTTGATAATTTGAGGAATTAAAATCTCTGTATCTTTTCTTTAAAACATTCTGTTACAGCAACAACGTTGTAACTAGATTGTGTTTACATTTAGTATGATGTTGTTATACCAAGTAGTAATCCTATTCATATCGGGACATGTATGAGAAATGATTAAAAGGAGCGATACGAAAATATTTTGCATAAATATCTAATGTAACAAAAGTTTTAAGATTCTGAAATATGTGTAGATTATAAAATAGAAAATAGTCCCTAACTAAACAGTTACCCTATAAATCACCATAAGACAGACGACGGTAGAGTATCCTATAAACTGTTAGTTATCAATATGCATAAATTATAATTAAGAATCAAAATAAATGTTTACTTACCGAAATTTAATTAAAAAATAACTTTAACTATATTTAATGCTAATATCCAATTTTGTGCAATGTTATCGTAACGTTTGCAATCGCTTAAATTGTAGTTGAAAGTCGATAGGATAAAAAATCAATACGTCGATAGAAATTTGCTTTGAGCGACCCCTTTTTAAATTTTTGATCTCAAACTTTACAAAAATTTGCAAATAAACTTTGCAAATTATTTTACACCATATACTAAGTTTTTAGAGGGTGAGAGTGAAAAAAAATAGTTGAAATTTGATATGATAAAAAATCAATACGTCGATAGAAATTTGCTTTTAGCGACCTCTTAAATTTAAATTTTTATGCTTTTTACAACATACTAAAATTTGAGAGGGTGAGAGAGGAATAAATATTTTTTTAGCCACCCCAGTGGCGATATAACGTAAGGCTCAAATAATATTCTCTTTCAAGAATTAAATACAGTGCCTGATAAATGAAAATACGTAAAAAGATACAGATATTTCATTGCTTGCTTCGATCTTGTTATTCCAGATATTGAATACGACTATCCTGGAGAGTGCCCCGAAAATTTGAATCATTTCATTTTCGAACGTATTCCAGTCACGATGTGTGAACTGACGTCATTGCTCGCATAAATCTATATGAACGATATCGAAAAGTGACGTAATCGAACATGCGTGACACGAAATTGTGAAACGTGTGTTCGAATAAACCATACAGTAACGATGAACAAACATTCGCGAATAAATTTTTTCAATTTTACCAATGATTTGTAAAATTGGAATTTTCATAATTGTAAAATTTCTGAAAATTTTCAAACGTCAAATTAATCTTATTAATTCACAGATGTTCCAGCTGGATCAAAGCTGACCCAGATCTAGCTAAACATCATCAGTGGTAGATATTTCGACGACTGTTAGATATATTAATATTTAAACGAAAACGTTTGAAACGGTGAAAATTTAGTGATGCAATATGCAGAGAGTTCATGAAAATTTAATAACGTATAAATTTTATCTATTAATATTTAGTGATACTTCGAATAATATTATTAGTACCGTTAGTATTAGAGATTTAATAATATGTGATGGTGTTAAACATTTTTAAACTGAAATATTTATTAATATTTAGCAATAAATTGTGTAGCATTGTTAATATTATTTATTTGATTAAATTTAAATATTTAAAATATTATTAATTTTGTTACATCTAAATAATATTTCAAACTGTATTATTGATATTATTAGTTTAAATATTCAACAACATTATATGTAGCATTGTTAATATTACTAATATTATTAAACTTGAATATTCAACAATATTTAACAATATTTTAAATAACGTTATTAATCTTATTATATGTAAGTATGTGATAAAGCTAAATAATATTCCAATTGATACTATCAATATTATAAAATTTATATATGTAATAACATTTAACCATATTTTAGTTGCTATCTTATTTATACATTTTATATTTCAACTTAAATTATATCAAATTTATCTTATTTAAATATTTATAAATTTAATTTAAATATTTAATAATGTTTAATAATATTTTGCATAATATTAATCTTATTAGTATTAATCTTATCCAATTTACACAAACAATATTTTAAATAATATTATCAATATTTAATAATACTAATTATAATAATAATAATAATAATAGAATAATTAATAACATTAATCACTAATATTATTGATATTACGAAATTTATATATTTACTAAAATGTAATATTTCTTCATGAAATAGAATTTAGATTATGTACAAAAATTCCAGTATACGTAGGTTGATCTTATTTAAGAAGAAAATGTTCACAAAAATGAAGGATGCTCAATTTATCGTATTTGATAGATTTTATCGTCAGCTTTCTTTAAAGAGTCTCATGTTTCCTTAGTAAAAGCAGCTTTCTGACTATACGTAGAAATAAGCGATGTCTGAAAAGAAATGTCCTGCTTCCACCTGTTGAGTACCTCCGCTGTTAAAGGGACATTTTAATAAAAAGTATCGGCTTGTTTCCGTTTCCATAGAATTCCTTTATAACGGTAAAATGTAAGGAAACGAGAATATTACTTTTTCTTTTAGACCGTGGCACAAAGCAATTCCGGAACAACATTTTCATTACTTGAATATAATTAAATGCTGTACAGAAACAGTTCTCTACAGGAACATAGAAATGTGAATTAAAATTTTATTTATTTTTTATAAAATGCTGTATGTTACCTAGATGATGTGCACAAGCTAGTAAAAAAAACGGAAAAGAGGAATCAAAATGTAACATATTTTGATACACACAATTTCATTTATTTAGTTCACTTAATTATAATTATTTAGTAATTTAATTTAATTGGTTTATCTAATATAATTTATATAATTTATTTAGTTAATTTAGTATAATTTATTTAGGTTTTCTAATTTAATTATTATCATGTATTGAGACAATTGAATTTTATTTATATAGTTTAATTTACATAATGTATTTTGTTAATTTAGTATTATTCTTTGGTCTGTCTAATTTAATTATCATCATGTAATTTAATTTAATTTAATTTATGTAATTTAATTTATTTAATTTTTGCGTTTAGTTAGTTAAGTTCAATTTATTTAGATTATCTAATTTAAATAAGTATAATTAATTTAGTACATGTGTTTAATGTATTTTGTATAATCTGCACTATATAATTTATTTCATTAATTTATTGCTCCATGTAATTTAATTTATGCAATTTATTTAGTTAATTCAATTATTAATTAAATTAATATTAATAACTCATGTAATTTATCTAATTTAATTATGCCATTAATTTCACTTAATTTAATTAGCTTTCAAACGATCATTTAATATATTTAACTCTAGTACTATTTTCCGTAAAACAAGTTTTATTTCGGTACAAAAACTACAACGAAAGCCATTATACAATTCTACTTGAAACATAAATTTCAGTTTTTTTCTTTGACACAACAGTTACCGATAAAAATGATTAAGTTAGAGAATGACTAAGATCGAATGACTAACAGCAAAACCGAGCGCAGTAAATAGCCTTGTATTTCATCGAACTATACTAATTGCGAATATCTTACCGTGGCATAGTTCAATTGCATAAACGTAATTGTCAACACAAAGGTTAATTGTATCGTACACAGTCAATACAATAACGACAAAGAACAGAAAGAAAACATTCGATAAGATCTAACGAGAGAAACACGTGCGAGGGTGATCTCAAAGCAAGCGTGCCGTTTATCAATAATTATTGCAATAATTTTTGTTTATCAAAAGCCCTGACAATTATTGTCGTGATGAAAAGTGATGCGGTCGTTTGGAAAATTTCTTCCTGACGTACACAGCATGTCCGGTTCAAGTGCGAACACGAAGTTATTCAATTTCTTGTACATCTATTTTAATTCTTAATTCATTTCCATTTATTTTAATTCTACGCGCTTTTACACAATTATGAATGTCATGCTTCAACTCTCATGCTTGTTTTCCACGAAGCTTTAACCACAATAAATATAATTTAATACGCAGTAAACTAAATGCACGCACAATTTGAATTTAACCTTTAACATTTGAATGTACTTTTGCGGTTGTCAGAACTTTAAATCTTTTAGTTAAAAAGTTTACTGAATTCAATACCTATTTTTTATTATTAATGACTGCTATTGCTTCACAATTATACATCATACGTATACCTTAGATTCAATCAAAAAGTGTTTATTCCAAATTGTATTAAACTGAATGGTGAGTCACCTGTCGAGTGCAAAGGTTATGAATAAACGATGCAACATAATGTATACACTAATTCCGTGTCACCATAAAAACCAACACGTTTAAAATAAACGTTTATACACGTTTAAAACGTTAAAATCAACACGGTTAATGATGGACGCGATTTTTCTTGATGCGTATAACACGTTATTCTTTCGACTCTTACATTTCTCTTTTGCAAGGGACGTACACAAAACAATAGAGAGGCGGGTTAAACACATTTCCGCGCGAAATTCAAAACCCTGTAAAAAGCGTTAGTTATTCTTGACAACTATATACAACAGACTTCAACAAAAATATGCTAACAGATTTTGTAATTGTATTCGCTGATATTTTGACAAGTATACTCGTCAAAACTGGTAAAAAGAAGCTAAGAAAGGAAATTTAAAAATTAATGGATCAAGTAACTTGTTTATTAGTTTTGATATTAAAATTGGGAGTTTCGTTACCCGAACAGATGAAGAAGAGAACAATTTTCCTTATATTATTTGATCGACACGAAAAGCGTTGAAAAAAGAGAACCTCAATACGAAAGTCGTCCAACCTCGTTAAATATTAACCGTTCAATTATACCTGATGACCGCGTTCCACGGACTCGTCAAACATTTGCTAAAATAGAATCATTTCGCAGCTCTGGGCGTTGCTAACAATTAATTTTCGACGTTGATCCAAATGTCGTGCGGCTGACACCACCTATCGTAATTAGAACACGCAAACGTGATAGTCGTTTAACACGAATTTCCTGTCCGTTTGATCTTCGGGATTTATCGGTGCAATGAAATTTACCTAGTAGAACACTGTCAAACATCCAATCTATTTAATAAATATTCGAACACCTCGAATCGAACTTTTGGAAATATAAACATCCGTAGTAATTGTACTAACGGTTCTAGGGTTATCGTAGGAGAATCACACGTGTTGGCTTCGCGAAGTTTTTACTGCAACTGTCGATTTATTGCGCCCTCTCGATACGCGTCCTTTGACATGTACTAATTAATATAATATATTTTTTCGGTTATCGACTTGTGGTACATCTTTAAGTAGAGTTAGTAGAAAAGTTAGAGGCTAATAATTGTACCTGAATGTATTCATAACTGAATTTACATTTTGTGGTTATATATATATATATATACATTACATTACTAGATTTTTAAATGACCATATCACCACATTTTATTTTGAAAGTGACACAAGTCCACCTTAGATTGAAATTACTGTTCAATCTAAAAGTATCTAAAAAAAATCTAAAATTATTATTCAATAATAATTTTCCTTGTTGGTTAATATTTACAATTAATTTGAAAAATGATTGTATAACAGCATAAACAAAAATAAAGAAAAACCAAAAAAACTAGTAAAATTAATAGTTTCATATTTCAGTTTAAGTTTTCCTCTTGATATATTCTTGAATTATTGTAACATAATATTATCTCAACAGAATTTTCTTTCTTTCTAATGTATAACTATATTTGAATTATTGGTGTGAGTCACGATATTGAACGAGTTAATTAAAAATATCAGATTTTTAACGTTTACGCTGTAACAGTTTGTTTTTCAATAAATAACGATTGTGGACTTCGTTCACTTTAATTTCATAGTCATTTGTTTATTTGTAACGTTTGCCGATAGTGAAAGGACCCCGGTTAAGTTCAATTAACGATCGTTTTGTTCCATTTAATGGCCGCTTATCGAATCTAGTCGATTTATTTGCGTTCTAAGTTCGGAAGACAATTTTTATTTTTTAAGAATTTCTAATCTTGCTACTCGATTCAAAAATATGAGTACTCTGCGATTTAGAAACTCCCTCGTGGATAAAATGTTGAGGTTATGTCACGAAAAAGGGTCAATTTGAAAATTATTTTATTTTAGAAAATTGTTTTAGAAATCTTATTGTATGTCTGATTTCTAATTTTTCAAACACATTATCTTTTATAGGCTCAAATTTCAAAAGATCTAATGTATCAAAGTTTGGTAAATACAAATTACTAAATTGCAAAATCATTAAACTTCCAAATTCTTAAATTAGTAAATTACTAAATTACTAAATTACTAAATTACTAAATTACTAGATTACTATATTACTAGATCACTAAATCACTAGATCACTAGATCACTAGATTACTAAATTATTAAATTATTAAATTATTAAATTCCTAAGTTTCCAAATTTCCAAATTTCGAAAATTCCAAAAATTCCAAAACACGAAATTTCCAAATTTCCAAAATTCCAAATTTCCAAATTTTCCAAATTTCCAAAATTTCAAATTTCTAAAATTTAAAAACTCCAAAACACCATATTTCCAAAATTCCAAAACTCCAAGACACCAAATTTCCAGAATTCAAAAATTCAAAAATTCAAAAACTCCAAGACACCAAATTTCCAAATTTCGAAAATTTCAAAAATTTCAAAACACGAAATTTCCAAAATTCAAAAATTCCAAATTTTCAAAAATTCCAAATTTTCCAAAATTCAAAAATTCAAAAATTCCAAATTTTCAAATTTTCCAAATTTTCAAAATTCAAAAATTCCAAAACACCAAATTTCAAAATTTCCTAAATTCCAAATTTCCAAAATTTCAAAATTCCAAATTTCTAAAATTCCGAAACTTCAAAACACCAAATTTCCAAATTTCCAAAATTCCAAAATTCCAAAATTCCAAATTTCCAAATTTTCCAAATTTCCAAAATTCCAAAATTCCAAAACACCAAATTTCCAAATTTCCTAAATTCCAAATTTCCAAAATTTCAAAATTCCAAATTTCTAAAATTCCGAAACTTCAAAACACCAAATTTCAAAATTTCCAAAATTTAAAAATTCCAAATTTCCAAATTTCCCAAATTTCCAAATTCCAAATTTCTAAAATTTCAAAAATCCAAAATACCATATTTCCAAAATTCCAAAACTCCAAGACACCAAATTTCCAAAATTCGAAAATTCCAAATTTCCAAAACTCCAAGACACCAAAATGCCAAATTTCCAAAACTCAAAAATTTCAAAATTCTAAAATTCTTAAATTCCTAAATTATTGAATTACTAAATTACCAAATAGCCAAATTACCAAATTTTCAAATTCGAAATTTCGAAAATCCCTAAATATCCAAACTTCCCATTACCCAAAGTTGTATACTTTAATACATTTAGCACGGTCCACCAAAACTCCAAAAATTTAACCTAACCTAACCCATTAGAAGTCATCATATAATCCATCGATATATCATATCCACATTGCAAGTAAATATTTTTATTATAAATCATTCAAGAAGTCAAATAATAAATTCAACTTCAAAAAGAATTTCTCACTCATCTCCTTTATTTATAAACTTCTTCCAATAAAAAAAAGGAACACAATTTAAAAGTTATAAAATTATCATATTGTGCATAAACTGAAATAAAATAGCATGTTCTTACACTAAGCGAGA
This sequence comes from Megachile lagopoda, assembly GCA_036983795.1. Taxonomy (NCBI): domain Eukaryota; kingdom Metazoa; phylum Arthropoda; class Insecta; order Hymenoptera; family Megachilidae; genus Megachile; species Megachile lagopoda. Next base: position 1,551,768 of record CM072792.1, read on the forward strand.
TATAGAGAAGCTATAATTTCTGCAGATTGCATACTAAAAAAAAATTCGATGATACTGCATTAGCAAAAAGAAAAAGGAAAAATAGCTGATAAGATTTCTCCAGAATAGTCACTGCAACGATGCGACATTTTCTCGAAGTCCACACAGAGTTGTTTGTTATTCGTAATATATCGGCGGAAGAAATCAATCGGAAACGAACATAATATTGAAATAAACACAATAAAAATCCTATCGGCATTTTCCTTTGACGATAAATCTGACACAACGCGACGATTGTTTAGCGTTCGTTAACAAAGCTTTATTAAACCGAACTTCTCATCGATCGCTTCACAAGTTTTTACACTTTGATCGTGATAATTGAATCCATTTTTCGATTAAGGAAAAAAAGAACAAACAGAAATATTTTGTAAATTTTGTATGACTACCTTCGTTTTGGAGCACCATTTTTTACACTTGTTTTGTATAATCAGATAGTATTCGATAAATATAAATAATCTTTGTTCGGGTACAAAATTTAAGTACAGAAAAATACGAGTATTGATTAGGCTAAATATTCGGTCATACGTAAATATTATATGACGTAACTGTTATTTTATATTTTATATTATTAAATCATATCGGAGTGTCAATTTGATACAGGCACAACAAATATGATGATAACATTGAAATGTTGTCGATAACTCGGTACATCGATAAGCTTAACCTGTAATGTGCACTCGAATGTAATTACTCCATTTTGAAGTAGCGTCAGATTATACTTGATGTTTAAGTATAAATACCGGGTGCCAATAATATTCCATATATCAATATGTCAATATAATATTCATATATCAACATAATATTCCAATATATCAATATGTCAATAAACATCATTAAAGTTAAATATAAGTGTAACAGTCAGCTAAAGTGTGAGTACGTTCTTTTGAGGCACTGTGTAGATCGGAGTCATGAAAAGTTAATGATATGGCCAACATTAATAATCAAACTTAATTTGATGTATCGAACATTTAATTTTATATATAGACATTGAATTCCTTTAAATTTAATAATTTTAAGTTAAAATTTTTTTATTTAATTTGATAAATGTATATGTACATATAAGATTTGTTTACACGTCAGAATGCATTATACATATAAGTATACAGACGTAGTAATAATAATAATTATTTATATGTATATTAAATAAAAAAATAGATATTTATTTATATATAATTATTTAGTTAGTATATATATGAAGATAAATAAGAGTTTATTTATTTATTTAGTTACTCGTCTGTTTACTTTTTTAATTATTCATTTATTTACTCATATATTCACTTATTTATTTATCTATTCATTTGCTCAGTTATTTATCTATACACTTGTTAAAACAAACATTGCTTATATTTTTAAAGTAGTAATGTACATAATATTAAGTTAAGTTGTTTTTTGTAAAATAAATCAACTCGCAAAATAAACGAGTGTTCTTTAAAATTAAATATAATACCTCAAAGCTAAAGTTAATAAAATTAAAGAAAGTTGGAAAGAATGAAAGTATCACATAATTTTTTAGCTCACGAATTAATCTCTGAATGGAAACCGTATTCATTATCGCGCGTTACCTAACACCTTCGTAACGTTGCTGCAATGTTTACAAGAATTCATAACTTTTGAACGATAACGCGTAACAAGGTTAAGAGGTAAGAGCTAAATACGAATTCATGCAAAAATGATACGAATCGTCATAATTCATAAATAAGAAATCACGACAAACCGAAAAATTACAGTCTTCACTTTTAAAAGTAAAGTGATCAAGTACTTACTTCTATAATTAAGCTAACAAATTAACCAATTCCAAAAGTAAATTAATTAATAAAATATGATAAAAGCATTTCCAGTTACATTAATATTCCTGCATGAGAGGAGTAAAAGATATTATATAATTTATTTTACAGAAAGACGAATTCATTATAGATTAAAAATATAATAACTTTTTTATTATAATATTTAGTTAAACAGATCATTGTAAGCAAAATATATTTTCACGTCTCATTAATATTTATTGTATACCTTCTACAAGCTAGTAATATTTAGAAGACATTTGAATTGAGGTATAAGTTGTGTACACAAAAGTATGAATGTACAATTCTACTCGAGTACAAGGTTATGTTTCGGAACGAAAATAGCTAAAAAATAGTCGAAGAAAAAGAAAAAATACTAGTATTGATAAGAGACAACTTGTAATTTATCATAGGGTAAAAATTTATCGGAAAATAATAGTAATAAAAAAGAATACAGTAGCAGACAGCATTAAAAGTTATAAGAAAGATGTATATATCATGTGCTTGCACAGTATGTACTACGCGCATGCGTAGTATGTACTACACGCATGCGCAGTGAGAATATATGCAGAGAAGGGTTAACCTCTCCTCTTTAATAGAGAAGAAAGAAAATTAATATGAAAAGTTTACAAAATCTACATTCTAATACTGTAAAGGTAGCTTCAAAGCTTTATCATGTAAGTGGAAAGAAAATTACTGCTGAAACTGTGCGTAGAATAATGAGGAACAACGAGTATAATTGAATAGCAAAAAGAAAACTACATTTAATGACATACGTCAGAAAGATTGATTTTGTATTTCTTCGGATAGGGAAAGTATACTGTAGCAAAGAGTAAATAAAAGATTGTTTATATATTTTCAATCCACAATAAATGATTTATGTCTTTATAAAACAAACAGTACGGCATTTTCCCTTTCACAAATACAGAAGTGCAGTGTCCAAATATTAGAGTAACTGTTTGTAAAGCCGTAAACTATAGAAATAACTACGGTCAATATTGTTGTTTACAGTGTGCTGGAAACACCAGAGTGGCCATTTTCTTTCGTCCTTTTAAACTTGACACAAGGATAATCGAGTTACTATGCGGCCGTATAAAGTAATCAAAGGAACAAAGGACGAGGCTGTTGTTTGTTTGTCGTCCTCTCGAAAACATGAGCACACAGGATCGTAACAGGATTTTCAACGATACATCCCCAGACAATCCTTTGATCTCCAAAACAAGCTGCACGCCATGAACATCCAGGAAGGTGACAGCACGTCGATCCCCCATGGAAGGATCATCAGACCTAAGATCCTTCATCGAAATTCGCGTAATCCATACAATATCTGTCATAATCATTTTCGTTGTAAGCGGTGTCTTGATCAACTGCCACTTTATAGGAAAAAGACGGGCCTTTTCACGGAAATGTAATTTTAAAGCGTCGCCAGAGTTCAGGTCTCCCATACAAATTTCAGTAATCCGCTATCGATGTTACATGCATCACACTTATTTTTGTTGTAAATCATGTTTGATAACCTATACCATCGATCAACTGCCGTTTTGTAGGAAAAAGTCGGGCTTTTTCACGGAAGTGTAATTTGAATTCGAAAGCGTCTTCAGAGTTTAGGTCTCCCATACAAATTTCAGTAATCCTCCATCGATGTTACATGTATCATACTTATTTTTGTTGTAAATCATGTTTGATAACCTATACCATCGATCAACTGCCATTTTGTAGAAAAAAGACTTTTTGATGAAAATGTAATTTTAAATGGAAAGAATCATCAGAGTTTAGGTCTTCCATGTAAATATTAATTAACTTTAATTTACATTTTTATTATAATAGTTTTCGTTATAAATCATGTCACATAACCTAACCTTGATAACTTGCTCTTAATCAAAATGTCATTTTGAATGAAAAAGATGATTCTTTTTTCAAAGAGATGTAATATTGAATTAGCAGACTTTAAGTTCCCTATACAAATTTGAATAACTTTTAATTCACTTGTTATTTATAATGATAATTTTCATTGTAAATCATGTAAAATGTGTCCGTGAACTAAAATGCTATTTTGTACGAAAAGGATGGTTCTTCTAAAGCAATCAAATTATATATCGACAGAAATATTAGATTTAAGGTGTATTAGATAAAGATTTGCGAATTTATTTTGGTAATTTGTAAATGTAGAAATTTAATAGATTGAGAATTTGGAAATTTGAAAATATACAAATTTAGAAATTTGGTTGTTAGGTTTATTAGAAATTTAGAATTATTCAAGTTTAGCAATTTGGTTGGTCATTTAGACGTTTTTAAATATGGATATTTGCATATTTGGAAATTTGGAAATTTGGAAACTTGGAAAATTAGAAATTTGGAAACTTGGAAAATTGAAAATTTGGAAACTTGGAAAATTGAAAATTTGGAAACTTGGAAAATTGAAAATTTGGAAACTTGGAAAATTGGAAACTTAGAAATTTAGAAATGTGCAAATATGAAGACGTGGAAGTTTGAAAATTTGGAAGTACTGGAATTTACAAAATTATACAATAAATTGGAAATATAGATATAATATAAATTTCAAAATTTCCAAATAGAAGAATTGACTATCCATCAATGTCTCCGAGTACACATCACTCATACTTCCGTTCACCCTTCCGAGGGCAGTTGTCCATGGCTCTTAAATACCCTTAACCCCTTAACCTACAATTTCCTGGTCAGTTGCGTCACTCACAGCTAGCTAATTACTGCTACAACATTAATCAACTAAAGAAAGTTAAAATGTTAAGCACATTTTGCTTTCAGCTAATCTTGATTACACAGATTGGAATTAGAATTGCACCCAAAATTGCAGTGAAAATATGAACGTGGTTTACCACATTTCAAGTGTAATGTGCGTCACGATATTATAGACAAGGGGTTACACAAAAACTTGTACCGTTAATTAAATGACATTTTTCACGAAGAAAATTGTTTTTTTTTCGAAGAAATTCAACGAAGAGACTACTATTTACCACTGTGATCAAAGAGTAAGGTGAATTTGTTCATAAAATGAAAAATATTTATTCCCCTAAATCAATCTCATAACTTTCAAAGTATTCCCTATCCGACACAATACACTTATGCCAACATATTTTCCAACCCTCGAAACAGTCAAACAAGTCCTTTTCCGGGATGGCCTTTAATACTTTCTTCGATTTGGCTTTTATCTCATCAGACGATTCGAAACAGTGTCCCAGACACGATCTTTTGAGTTTGTTAAGTAGCCAGAAGTCGCACGATGCTAAATCAGGTGAATACGGTGGTTGAGGAACGATATGGGTCGATTTTTTGGTGAAATGCTCTCGAAGAACCAATGCAGTGTGGGACGGCACAGTATCGTCCCACGCGGAATTGACGAGTTTGAGGCACAAAACATCTTCTAAAATGGTTTCGGTTGATTCAAATGAGATGTCCACAGCATCAACAAGATCTCTAATTGTCAATCGACGATTTCCAAGCACCAAATCTTTGATTTCCTTCACGTGGCATTCATCGGTACATGTTGATGGTTCGTCCGGAGCGCTATTTGTCTTGAACTCGGACTCGACCTTTTTTGAAATGTTTGTACCACTTGTAAATATTTTTTTGCGACACAGCCTTGTCACCAAAGGCCTTCTGCAACATCCACAACGTTTCCGCGGCAGAATATTCATTCCGTAAACAAAATTTGATGCAAATTTTTTGCTCAACAAAATCAGACATAGTAAAAATCGAAAAACTCACTTTTCTATGTTTCAAAAACACGTGTAGCTCTGCAGCAATTGAATATATTAACATAAAACTATGCATAGATATCAAAGACAGTACTACTAATCCATACAAAAAATAATTTCATGATTTTACAGTACCCGCGAAGTTTAAATGAAAAATTCACCTTATTTTTTGATCACAGTAGTATGTCTCTCAACTAGACCTGGACTCTCGACTCGAATATTTTTTACTTTTTCCACGGAGCAACGGTCACGGTGTTATCGCGAGCGAGCTACAAGAATCGCCGATGACGTTCGGTTTCTGGTTAAACATCGTTGTTTCCATTGATTTTCATTTCTTCAGGCCTTAATACATGTTTTGGAACATGTTTAATTTTGTTCGAATTAAAACAGTTGTCTTCTGATACACACGCGAGTAGACACAATAATTATTTTTTTTTAAATAGAGTATAGACTCATCAACATTATAGGTTACTAATGACTGTCTACTGAGTTAAACTATGACTTCTATAATTATAGTCTAGTGAGAAATAATTATTTTTGTTGTGCGAGTAGATATACACATGTTTCGTTTATTGATATTTGATATTCGTCTTTTAATAATTTTGAGATTTTCAAATGCAAATGGTTCGAACTTTTATTTTGTTACGTTTTTAAATATTCACGTTTATATAGATCAGGTATATAGAAGTTCAAAATAAGAAAAATACGAATTTTAAGTGTCAATATATAAAAATCATAAAGTTCAAAATATGAAAATTTCAAAATAAGAAAAATACGAATTTTAAGTGTCAATATATAAAAATCATAAATCATTCAGTTTATAAAGTTTCAAATTTCCAAATTTCTGCATTACAAAAATACAAAATTTGAAATTAAACATGTTTACATTTATACAAATTTTTTTATTTCATTTTTTCTTTAACTGACAATTGCAAAGATTTGAAAATCTAAATTTTGAAAATCTGAAATACTAAAATGTGCAAATTTCGAAATTCTAAATTCTTAAATTTCTAAAGTTCCGAAATCCCTAGATTTCCAAATTTCTACCTTTCAAATATTAAGATTGTCAAAGCTTTAAATTTTTTAAAATCCCTAGATTTCCAAATTACTACCTTTCAAATATTTAGATTCTCAACTCTTTAAATTTTTAGAAATCCCTAGATTTCCAAATTCCTACATTTCAAATATCTAGATCCTCAATCTTTAAATTTTCAAATTCTCAAATTCTCAAAGTTCCAAAACATACTGAAATTTCACATTTTCAAGTTTGAGAATCCCCATACTTCCAAGCCCCTAAATTTCCAAATTTCCAAATTCCTAAAAGTTAAAAATTTCAAATCGCTAAAATTTCAAATTCTCTAATTCAAAAATTCCCACATTTCCAAATTTTTAAGTTTCCAGCATTCTGAAGCTCTGAATTCTCAATTTGCAAAGTCCCCAAATCCCCAAATCCCTAAATTAAAAAAATGTCAAAGCTCTGTAATTGCAAATCATCAAATTCCAAAATCCCTAAATCTCCAAGTCCCTAAATTTAAAAAATTTCAAAATTCTGTGATTGCAAATTGTCAAATTCCAAAACCCCTAAATCACTAAATCCTTAAATCCCTAAATCCCTAAATCCCCAAATCCCTAAATTAAAAAAATGTCAAAGCTCTGTAATTGCAAATTGTCAAATTCCAAAATCCCTAAATCCCTAAATCCCTAAATCACTAAATTCTTAAATCCCTAAATCCCTAATTCCCTAAATCCTCAAACCCCTAAATTTAAAAAATGTCAAAGCTCTGTAATTGCAAATTGTCAAATTACAAAATCCCTAAATCTTCAAGTCTCTAAATTTAAAAAATTTTTAAATTCTGTGATTGCAAATTGTCAAATTCCAAAATCCCTAAATCACTAAATCCTTAAATCCCTAAATCCCTAAATCCCCAAATCCCTAAATTTAAAATATTTCAAAGTTCTGCGATCAAAAATGGTCAAATACCAAAATCCCTAAATCCTCAAATCCATAAATTAAAAAAATTTCAAAGTTTTGTAATTGCAAATTATCAAATTCAAAAATCCCTAAATTTAAAAAATTTCAAAACTCCGCGATCGCAAATTGCCAAGTTCCAAAATCCCTACATGTTTCGTGATCAACATACAATTATACCCAATTAATTCAACATCAAATGTTGTTGTACGAGTAGATAAACAATTCCTTCGTTTACATAATTAACTTATCTTAGTTGTTTTCGATCTGGTAGAGTTTACTGCATATCCGCGTTATCAAAACAATATTCTAAATAAGAGCGATGGCAGAGCATTGGACGAGAAGCGACACACAATCCGTTTCCGGTAGGGAGCCTCATCCGGCTGCCGGAATATGTTAATAACGCGATGACCGGCAAAGGAATGCTCAGACTATGTTCGTCATCACTTTCTCCTTTCTGTTTATTAAAAAGGAACAAAATATCAGAAAATTGTAAATCACAGCTCTGGTTTTTCATTAATAATTGAGCCGTTTATTTTGAAAATGGAGCAAGTCCATTTTTGAAAGAAATGAAGATGATGATAATAAAAAGCAAAACTTTATGTGATATTTTTGTCTGTAACCTACAGTGAGGAGCAAAAGTGAACGCATATACGATATTTTTACAAAAATTAATTTTTATTTAATGTTTGCAGTGTGATAAAAAAGTAAGGTGAATTTAAGCTTCGCGGGTACTGTAAAATCATGAAATTATTTTTTGTATGGATTAGTAGTACTGTCTTTGATATCTATGCATAGTTTTATGTTAATATATTCAATTGCTGCAGAGCTACACGTGTTTTTGAAACATAGAAAAGTGAGTTTTTCGATTTTTACTATGTCTGATTTTGTTGAGCAAAGAATTTGCATCAAATTTTGTTTACGGAATGAATATTCTGCCGCGGAAACGTTGTGGATGTTGCAGAAGGCATTTGGTGACAAGGCTGTGTCGCAAAAAAATATTTACAAGTGGTACAAACATTTCAAAAAAGGTCGAGTCCGAGTTCAAGACAAATAGCGCTCCAGACGAACCATCAACATGTACCGATGAATGCCACGTGAAGGAAATCAAAGATTTGGTGCTTGGAAATCGTCGATTGACAATTAGAGATCTTGTTGATGCTGCGGACATCTCATTTGAATCAACCGAAACCATTTTAGAAGATGTTTTGTGCCTCAAACTCGTCAATTCCGCGTGGGACGATACTGTGCCGTCCCACACTGCATTGGTTCTTCGAGAGCATTTCACCAAAAAATCGACCCATATCGTTCCTCAACCACCGTATTCACCTGATTTAGCATCGTGCGACTTCTGGCTACTTAACAAACTCAAAAGATCGTGTCTGGGACACTGTTTCGAATCGTCTGATGAGATAAAAGCCAAATCGAAGAAAGTATTAAAGGCCATCCCGGAAAAGGACTTGTTTGACTGTTTCGAGGGTTGGAAAATATGTTGGCATAAGTGTATTGTGTCGGATAGGGAATACTTTGAAAGTTATGAGATTGATTTAGGGGAATAAATATTTTTCATTTTATGAACGAATTCGCCTTACTTTTTGATGTTTCTTTGAAAATGGATTCTGGTGCAAAACCGATTACACGGAAAAAATGGGTCTTTATCAAAATAATAATAATATCATGATTGTTTCCTTGAAAACCTAAAATGTTGTAATACTATATTTTGTTTCTTGTTATTTTATATGCAAACATTAAATGAAAATTAATTTGTGTAAAAATGTGTGTTCACTTTTGCTCCTCACTGTATAGAAAAAATAATTTAATTTCCCTAATATTTAAGGGATGTTGGGTGATTAATAGTGTTGGAAAGATCATTTTGAAAGTGGTGTAAGTTCTTAAATTGAAATTATTTTTGGACAAATATATTAAGGTATTTAACTCTTATAAATTTCAGTAATATAAACGATAATGTGAAAAACTACGAATTGTATAATATTGGTGGCATAACCTCAATATGAGCGAGGATCTATCTATCATTGCTTCTGTCAACTTGTAAGTTCTAGTTCAGTTTCTAATTAATACTCGACAAAGTTGACACAGTCTTCAGTATTGGTGCACAAACTCCTTAACAATTTCACAGTTATTTGAAAATTAATTACAAATCGTTATTTTATTGAAAAAGACTCAGAATGATTTCGACGAAAATTGTAACTGTGATCTGAAAGTGGAGGTAATAATAAGAAAATAAAAATACTTTTCTGGGTAAAGATGGCACTCCAATAAAATCCCAATTTGCAAGAAGTTTTATTATTTTAATAAAATAAGAATTCTGGAGTCAGGATTTGAATACGAAGACTATTCGGAGCAAAATGACTCGAAGAAATTAGGATAAAGAATAAAATCCCCAATTTTCTAAATTAAACGAATTAAAATGAATGCAAACAAAACAGAAAATTGACAAAAATCACAAAATTTGAATTTTTGTATATTTTCAAGAAGTTTGAAATTCGTGAAATCAGAAATCTCCCATAATTTCACCATGATTTCGCATCGATATTCTGTTTGAAGCCTGAAACAATATTCTTGACATCGATTGCAAAGAATAACCCTACTTTTCACTCGTTCAAAAAAATTAATTATAATTTACAACTGATTTTCTCCAAAATATTTGCTAGATCTATGTAAAAACTCGAATGTCACTCGAATATGCGATAGCACTGCAAGCATTAAATTAATAACATATCATTTCACAAGGTTACATCATCTTTATTCCAATTCCAAGAACATAACCTTAAACTTAATCTTTCGAAAAAATTGATGACCTTGAAGTAAATTGATAAAAGAAAGAAAAGAGATAACAAGCACTAACAACAGATATAATCGTCTAATATTTCCTTGTCACGATCCGGACATGAAAATCTATTAACCGTAATTGTATACAGAGTGTACAATTTTATGCGATCCGTTAGAACATTTCCGGAATTATACCAGAAATCGTTTCGAATAAAATTGAAATCATTTCGAATGAAATTGAAATGTTTTCAAGAAGGAAATAATTTGATGTTACTTGTTTTTTTAGACAAGGTTGATAATTTGGATAAAGGTTGATAATTTTCTTTTAAAGTTCCAAAAAGCGCAATTAATCGCGCTGAAATTTTAACTAAAGCTCGCCCTTGATTAGAAAAGAAAGTCTCTAAAAGAATTTTTAGCGACAAAGCCTCTCCTCAACCCCCTTCAAAGTTTTTTACAGTTCTTACTAAATATTTCCGAAAATATTGATTTTAGAGGAAAAAGTTTAAAACAAAAAATAAAGCTCTTAAAAAGCTCTACAAAGAAGGTTATATACATTTTTGACGTAGACCTATTATTTTGGCTGCTGTGACCTTGATTAGAAAAGAAAGTCCCTAAAAGAATTGTTAGCGACAAAGCCTCTCCTCAACCCCCTTCAAAGTTTTTTAGAGTTCTTACTAAATATTCCCGAAAATATTGATTTTAGAGGAAGAAGTTTAAAACAAAAAATAAAGCTCTTAAAAAGCTCTACAAAGAAGATTATATACATTTTTGACGTAGACCTATTATTTTGGCTGCTGTGACCTTGATTAGAAAAGAAAGTCCTTCAAAGAATTTTTAGCGACAAAGCCTCTCCTCAACCCCCTTCAAAGTTTTTTACAGTTCTTACTAAATATTTCCGAAAATATTGATTTTAGAGGAAAAAGTTTAAAACAAAAAGAAAAGCTCTTAAGAAGCTCTACAAAGAAGGTTATATACATTTTTGACGTAAACCTATTATTTTGGCTGTTACGACCTAACTTGGCGGGGGTCAAATTAAATTTAACCTAGGTTACATCTATTAGCGGGGCACGTGTTAAATGGCGATTTTGTATATTTCTTTTTATCACTTGCAATAGGATTATATTACATAAAATGTGTATAATGTGTGTGTTACATTCTAGTTTTAAAAATTATTTTTCAATGTTGTCTAACTTATAAAAGTATTTGACAAAAATACTGTGAAACCCCACCCTAACTCATTCATGCAAACAAATGCACTAAACCGTGCCAGATACGACTTTTTGTCAGAGAATCAAACTTTCTTAAAATGGACCAAAACCCCCAGAAAGGTTGTCGAAAGTGCCGGAAGGTGGTTAATGGGGGTCTGAGGGGTGGAGAACGCGTCAGTGTGGACTCTAGGGCAGGGAGTAGCCTGTATAAATTATGCATTATATTATATATTAACCCTTTGCATTCGAAAAGTGACCCACATTCAACATTCAGTTTAGTACAATTTGAAATAAATATTTTTTAACTAAATCTATAACATTATATATGTGACGTATAAACATAGTGGAACAGACAATAGTGGCAATTAACAATAGAGAAAAATAGTAATCCCAAAAGAATTCAGAAAACTTTTTATCTAACAGATTTTAAGGTTGATATCTGGTGACTGCAAAGATACCTTCGAGTGCAAAGGGTTAACATTAAATTATGTATTGTATCATGCATTAATATTAAATTATGTATTATTTCGTGCATCAACATTAAATTATGCATTAACATCGAATCACGTCGACTCTGAAATAATTTAATTTTTACTCAGAACATTTTCCGCTGGTAAAAACAATTTCTAAGATATTCGTAGGGTCAGGCTCGAATGAAGCACACTATATCGAATGACAACTAAATAGAATCGTTAAATGTTTGTCTACGAGCACGTTGCAGTAAGGGAACGTCGTGATATCACGATGTGTTTGCCAGTTAAAGTCCGTGTTACTTTCCACACTGCACTCGCCATTGTAAACAGATGATTAATCCGTTTGCGTACAATTTTCCATTCAAATCCGTCCCTATCAGACTTGTCAAATTATCTGACGGATACACGTGACTATTATAATCAATTGCATGGATTTTTAGTTGTTTCGTTAGACATCGTAGACTATTAACTTAGTATTAACTTTGATATTTTTAGTATTAACTCTAATACTACCAAAACGGTCAGATGACCGCTTTACAAGTTTCGAAATATATACACAATTTGTTAAGATTTATTTTTTAACGTCATTCTTCAGTTTAAATTAGGTCAACATTATGCGTCGGTAGATTTAGTGATGAATAGATGGAGTACTGGATTCGATAAAATAATCTCACTGGTACTCTACGTTGTATTTGTCCAATTTTAATTGTGCAATTTTATCATTTGACCTATTCATTTTTCTTTTAACTTCAAAGTTAACCTAACTTAATTTGACGTATAATGTTATCATTCAACCTATTCATTTTTTTTTAACTTCAAACATGACCTAACTTAATTTGACGTATAATATTATCAGTCAACCTACTAATTTTTCTTTTAACTTCAAACATGACCTAACTTAATTTGACATACAATATTATCAGTCAACCTATTCAGTTTTCTTTTAATTTCAAACATAACCTAACTTGATTTGACGTACACCATTATCAGTCAATCTATTCATCTTTCTTTTAACTTCAAACCTAACCTAACTTAATTTGACATACATCATGATTCACTTTACTCACTTTTACCTAAACTTCAAACCAAACATAAAATAACCCAGCATCTAACGTTATCACGCAATCTACATATTCATATTTAACTTTCAAACTTAACCTAATTCATTTCCAGGCAAGAATAATTAAATTTGAATATACATTCATGAACTAGGTTAGATTAAAATAGGTTAAAGCTTTAAACGGGAACAAGTAGGAGGAAATGGAGCAAAGGCGATCCTTATTATTATCAGAAAATAAAATATTTAAAACTTGCAATTAATATTTATGCCTTGCAAAATTTTATACAGGCAGATTCTACTTCAACCTAATTTATCTTCAAATACGAATAATTAAATTTGAATGATAAATTCATGAACCAAGTTAGATGTAAATAGGTTAAAAATTTAAACAAGCAGAAAATGGAACAATGGCTATCATTATTATCAGAAAATAAAATATTTAAACCGTACAATTATTATTTATGCCTTGCAAAGTTTTATACAGGCAGATTCTACTTCAACCTAATTTATCTTCAAATACGAATAATTAAATTTGAATGATAAATTCATGAACCAAGTTAGATGTAAATAGGTTAAAAGTTTAAACAAGGGTAAAATGGCTACCATTATTATGATAAAACGTGCAATTATTATTTATGTCTTACAACGTTTTATCCAGGATGATCTTAATTCAACCTCATTTATCTTTAAACAGGAATAAGTAAAAATGATTTTATGAACCTAAGATAAAAGTGGGTTAAAAAGCAATGAAACCCTTATTATTCAAAAATAAAATATTTAAGACAGTTATTATTTATAATTGCAACGTTTCATACCGAGTGCTCTGTTTTAACACTATTCCTACCAAGAGGTGTCAAGAGACACCTTTCAAATTTCAACTTAAAATTATTCTCAAAGTTGAATCATTTCTCCACAATTAATTTTTTGACTTTTCATACAATAGTTCAGCGATATCATTTTCTTCCAGCTCATTTAGATCTAAAAATGTGCATATGCTTATTTCTACCATGAGGTCTTTTGACGCCTTAAGGATTTCACAGTGCCTAATTTTAAACCATTTTACATATAAATGTCAACACCATTTTGCAGCATCATATCAGTCATAATCAGATTAGGGAATCTCGATTTCAGTTGCAACGGAAAGGAGTTGCAGCATAACTTTGATATTCGCTTATTTCCCGCCATGTTGCATTTTAGTGTACACCGCCATATTTATATTTTGTAGATCCATGAATTATGCTAGAATTTACAACCTGATAATCTCTAATAAAAACACATCAATGTACCAATAATATTCCTCAAATTATCTACATTTGATAATTTGAAATGCCAACAGTTTTCGTAATTATTTGCATTCATATGAAAAAGTGTCAAGACACCTTTTGGTCCAAATACATGTGCACAAAATTGTGGTAGAAATAGTGTTAAGAATCTCGAACTGTAAGTGTACAAAAGAAAGCGATTATAACCACGATTATTCGACAATCCAGTCGAGTTGAATGGCGTTACAGTTTTCTGCGGACAATCAATTTATTTCAAGCCGCGTGATTAATTGCAGTACCGATAATGCGCGTTATCTTTTTTCTTTCTTGAAACGGCTCGTTTTCCGTGCGTTCACCGTACAACGAATATCTAACGGACTTAAATAAAGTTCAATCTCTTCCTTCACTTCTTCTCGTTACTCGCTTCAATTACAATTTCTTACATCCACTTTTCCAAATTGCACAGTTGATTTCGTGGAAAAGAAACCTAATTTCGTTCTTTCGTCATCGTTCTCGAAGATTAAAACGACGATACAGTGCTGGAGACGAGACAGGGTCTCCCGGAAGCTCCAGCTTCGAAATTCGAGGTCGATTTAATTCAGGGTCGTTCCTCGAAGGGACGCAGTATCCTGAATTTAGCAGTTTTTTTGCCGGCTCGGAGATAAATCGATTTATGGTGCTCCTGTGTCGCGTGCAATCATGATTCTTTCCTTTTTATTTTCCTACGCGCTTATCGGGCCAAGCGATTCTTTTTTTTTCTCCCCTTTCTATCGCCTCCTTCTTTTTCCCTTCGTGACTCGCTCGAACCGTGACGCTTTAATTACTGCATACCGGAAAAAAATAGATTAGTCGGAAGCTTGAAAGGCTAGGTTCGCGTTTTAAAATCTTCTGATAATTTCGGAGTGACCTTTTTTTAATGGCTACTCGGATAAGTAAATATTTAACGTCGTGCAAATGTGCAACGTCGTGCAAAAGACCTTACACTTTCTTATTACGAAACCGATTATAAAACTTTGTATCGTGGGAACGAATTAAACTTCGAGATTGCTTTTAAAAAGACGTTGAAGTTTGTAGGAATTTTTGTACACTTACAGCTAGAGTCATTCTGAGAAGTACAGGTTACTGCTCTTTTTTAAAAATAGAAAACCTGATAGAAGAAATCGTATGGTATAATGTGTACTAACTTTTTATTATCTTATTTTTTATGCGGATGCACACGCAGAGTGCAATTGCACTTTCTATAATGCAAATCAATGAGATGTGGTCTACCATTTTCTTGTATTTGTATTTAACGTTATTTCTACCACGATTTTGTGTATATCTATTTCGACCAAAGGTGTCTTTTGACACTTTCTCGTTTGAATGCGAATAACTGCCAAAACTTGGGATTTCAAATTATCAAATGTAGATAATTTGAGGAATATTATTGATACATTGATGTATTTTTATTAGAGATTATCAGATTGTAAATTCTAGCTTAATTCGTGGATCTACAAAATATAAATATGGCGGTGTACACTAAAATGCAACATGGCGGGAAATAAGCGAATATCAAAGTTATGCTGCAACTCCTTTCCGTTGCAACTGAAATCGGGATTCCCTAATCTGATTATGACTGATATGATGCTGCAAAATGGTGTTGACATTTATATGTAAAATGGTTTAAAATTAGGCACTGTGAAATCCTTAAGGCGTCAAAAGACCTCATGGTAGAAATAAGCATATGCACATTTTTAGATCTAAATGAGCTTGAAGAAAATGATATCGCTGAACTATTGTATGAAAAGTCAAAAAATTAATTGTGGAGAAATGATTCAACTTTGAGAATAATTTTAAGTTGAAATTTGAAAGGTGTCTCTTGACACCTCTTGGTAGGAATAGTGTTAAAACAGATCACTCGGTATGAAACGTTGCAATTATAAATAATAACTGTCTTAAATATTTTATTTTTGAATAATAAGGGTTTCATTGCTTTTTAACCCACTTTTATCTTAGGTTCATAAAATCATTTTTACTTATTCCTGTTTAAAGATAAATGAGGTTGAATTAAGATCATCCTGGATAAAACGTTGTAAGACATAAATAATAATTGCACGTTTTATCATAATAATGGTAGCCATTTTACCCTTGTTTAAACTTTTAACCTATTTACATCTAACTTGGTTCATGAATTTATCATTCAAATTTAATTACTCGTATTTGAAGATAAATTAGGTTGAAGTAGAATCTGCCTGTATAAAACTTTGCAAGGCATAAATAATAATTGTACGGTTTAAATATTTTATTTTCTGATAATAATGATAGCCATTGTTTCATTTTCTGTTGTTTAAACTTTTAACCTATTTACATCTAACTTGGTTCATGAATTTATCATTCAAATTTGATCGTTCGTATTTGAAGATAAATTAGGTTAAAGTAGAATCTGCCTGTATAAAACTTTGCAAGGCATAAATAATAATTGTACGGTTTAAATATTTTATTTTCTGATAATAATGATAGCCATGGAATAATAAATGAGCTGGAAGAAAATGATATCGCTGAACTATTGTATGAAAAGTCAAAAAATTAATTGTGCAGGAGTGATTCAACTTAGAGAATAATTTTAAGTTAAAATTTGGAAGTATTTTGACACCTCTTGGTAGAAATAGTGTTAATAACGTGTAAGAGATTTAATTTGTTTGCAAATTTAAAACGTTTGTATTTGATTTTTTATAGATGCAAATATTGGTTACAGGTAAATTAATATTAGAACCATTTCTATTTTAGAAAAGGAATAAGCTGTTGAAATAGAAGAATAGGAGGGTCGTTGTTATTAACACAGAATAAGGACTAGTTGAGAAAGAAGGATATTAAAGGAAAGAATAGGCGAACTGTCATGACAAAAGCAGAAGAATGGTTCGATCATTAAAAATGAAGAGTAGAAGGATCACTTTAAAGAAGAAGTATATTAGAAAAAGAAGATTAGGAGGACTGACATTAAAATAGAAAATATGGCAAATAACTGTCGCTAGAAGGAAGAATAGAAAGATTACTGTCATTACGTGAAAAGAAGAATAGAAGAACTACTTGAGAAAGAACAATATTAAACATAGAATAATTGGAGGACAAAAAGAAAGAATAGTAGGACCACTTAAAAAAGAATAATATTAAAAAAAAAAAACAGTAGGAAGACTATTGACATTAGAAAAGAAGAATATGAGGGTTGCTATCATTAGAAGGAAGTAGAATAGCAGAATCACTATCATTAAAAAAAATGAATAGAAGAACTACTCGAGAATGAAGAATATGACAACCATTGTCATTCAAGAAGAAAAATATGGAACTACTCTCATTAAAGACTGAAGAATGGTACGATCACTGCCACTAACAAAGAAGAATAGGAAAACCGCTTAAGAAAGAAAGATATCGCGAAAGAAGAAATACTAGGATCATTGTCATTAAAAAAGAAATAGGAGAGTCATTCAAAAAAGAAGAATATGTGAACCACTGTCATTGAAGAAAAGAAGAATAATAAAGCCATCGTTATTAAAAGGAAGAAGTATAGTAGGAGTACTATGATTCAAAGAGAAGAATAGAAAGGTCACTTGAGAAACAAGAATATTAAAAAAAGAAGTATAGGAGGACCATTGTCATAAAAAAAGAAGAATATCTGAATCACTGTCATTGAAAGAAAGAAGAATAATGGAGTCACTGTCATTAAAAGGAAGAAGAATAGTAGAATTACTATGATTCAATGAGAAAAATAGGAGGGTCACTTAAAAAAGAAGTATACAAAGACCATTTTTATCAGAAAAGAAGAATATGAGAACCACTGTCATTAAAAAGGGAGAATATAAGAATTACTGTTATTAAAAGGAAGAAGAAGAATACAAGGACCACTTAAAAAAGGAGGATATCAAAAAAAGAGAATAGAACCATTGCCATCAAAAAGAAGAATACGAGTACTGCCATTAAAATGGTATGAGAACCTCTTTACGACAACTCGCATACAAAGGCGAGCATTTCTCCAGAAAAATTTTAGAAAATGTATCAAAGAACCGGGAAAATCATAAAGTATCTGGATTATAAACTTACAATTAATAAAATGATACCTCAAAGGTTAACTACACAACGTTAAACCGAAGGAAAACATTGCTAGCTAACGACAGGGTAAATTGTACCTCTTCTCTCAGTATTTTTCTTCCATTTCGTCCTGTGATCCCCGATTTGCATAAATTCCATGAGCAATTCAAATTCTTCAAATTTTTGTTTCATGTATTAGACTAACACCTAATAAAAGTAATTAAAAATCAGCGTTACGTAGAAACGGAGAACTTTTTATTTTAGATTATTTTAGATTTTAGAAGTTTTACAGATTTTATAAATTTTACTGATTTTATTAGGTCTGCCAGTCAAACTAGAGGTAATCTGGGAATTAATTTTGAATTTTTGTTAAATTATAATTTGAATTAATAAAGTAATAAATAAATTTAAATTTATTAAATTAATTTTGAATTAATTTTTATAATTATTTATATATTATAAATATTTATAATATTATTAAATATTTTAAATTAATATTTATAATACATATTTTGTAATTTCCCTGTAACACGTTCATCTACATTTTCTTGTAATAAATCATTTTCTTATAAGTTGCTTGTAATAATCGTTTCTGTAATATATATTCTTCAAATATATTTTGTAGAGTAACCATTTTAGTATATCCCTTCCTTTTTCAACTTTCAATATTGTAAAATTGATGTAAACACTTCAAAAGACAATATTAGTAATACACAGAAAATTGAGGAAAAATAGATTTCTAATTATTAAAGGTTAACACGAAAATAAATTTGCTTGATTTAAATTTCCCGCCCGACTGTGGAACCAATTTAAAAGGACAGGCTTTGCCGAACATCAAAGGACGCCGGAGTGTCGCCTCTTGTTGTACCTACTCTTTGTTGCAACTATGTAGAAAAGATGTGAAAAGAATGCGCCTAGAGTGTCGCCTCTTGTTGTACCTACTCTTTGTTATAACTATGTGGAAAAGATGTGAAAAGAACGTGAAGGTGGAAAGTCCAGTATGAGTAATGAAGGTTAGTTATAGATGAGAATTTGTATGATGCAATTTAATCTAAAGTAAATATTTAGACGTATAACAGTTTAATTTGCAACAGACCGTGAATATCTTCCGGAAAATAGAATGGAAACAGTTAAACGGACTCGCTGGTAAATTAATTTAATTAAAGTCGAATTGTGCGACAAGGTTCGTTTATTGGACGAAGGTTAACGAGGTTCCTTCGACAATTCTGTGTCCTTTCCAGTCCATCGCGATGCAATTACACGTGGAAAGTTGAACGAGGCTCACTAGAGGATTGTCACGTTACAACGTTTCGGTTACCTTCGTAAAAAAGGAAAGAAGTCTCGTACACGAAAGCAGCATTACGGGAAAACGTGGTTACGTCAAGAGAAAAGATCAAAGGAAACTTCTCTTCCTTTGCGAGTGACTATCGTGTCGGTGAACTGTGAAATTAAACAATTACGTGTTCTTGTTAATTGTAACACTAAAGGATGGCTTCTCAATTGTGGATTAAACAGACAATTAAACTTCGGACAAATTGAGATAAATTGCTTCTGTTTTAGACATTCAGATGCGGCTTAAATAAAATGTCAGAAACGTAACTTGACTAATTTAGTAGATGGACTAATTTGTAGCTTGTAACTTGTAAATAATTTAGTGATTAAATTAATTTGTAATTTGTAATTAATTTAGTAATTAGATTGACTTGTAATTTATAACTCATTTAGTAATTACATTGACTTGTAAATTGTAACTAATTTAATAATTAGATTAACTTGTAAACTGTGACTAGTTTAGTAATTAACTTGCAATTTGTAACTAATTTTGTAATTAAATTAATTTACAATTTGTAACTAATTTAGTGACTAGATTAACTTGTAAATTGTAATTAATTAAATAATTAGATTAACTTGTAAACTGTGACTAGTTTAGTAACTAAATTAATTTGTAACTTGTTACCAAATTAGGAACTAAACTTGTAACATAAAACTAATTTAGTAACTAATTTAATTTATAATTTGTAACTAATTTAGAAATCAAGTTAATTTACAATTTATAATTAATTTAGTAACTAGATTGACTTGTATGTTATAACTAATTTAGTAATTAAGATAACTTGTAAATTCTAACTAATTTAGTAGTTGGAATAATTCGTAACTCGTAAATAATTTAATAATTACGTTAATTTCTAATTTGTAACTAATTTAATAATTAAATTATATTTACCCTGCACGTTGTTATTTTAAAAAAATGAAAGTGTATTATTAATTTTTAAAATAATAAAGAGTTAATTATTATAGCTACTGTCGTAGATTTATTTAATGATAATTAGGCCGTCATTTCTTATTATTCACTGCATTTCAAATTGAATTTTTTATTGAAATATAGTGGAACAAATAGGGAGGAGTGTTTATACTTTAATATATAAATTTTAATAAACAAATTTAGTAAATTGTAGAGATTTAAATTAAATGAAGTCTTAAATGTTATTGAAAAATCTGTCCCAAATATTGTATGTTTCAGCTCTCCATTTGTCGATAACACAGTCGTCAATCGTGTAAATGAAATTGGAATACGCTTGAACAATAAATATGGTTCGATTTACGTAAGAAAAAGTTAAATTTGAGGTTATGTAAAGATATTCAATTATTGATTGTCTAATCAAGTTAATACAATAAAAATATTTATAAATATTCGAAATATATTTAGTTGGACAGAATTTATTTTAAATTGTAATTTATTATGAAAGATATCGAAAACAAAATGATAATTGAATATAATAGAGCTGGTCCATCTCCTAATTTATAAGAGGTACTAGTTTAATATGATTAGATTTGTTAAAATAAAATTATCAGGGTTAATTAAAATCTTGAAATTTTACGAATACTAAGATTGCAAGAGTAGCAATAAATCCTAATAAATTTTTAATTATATAATAAGGATTAAATAGGATTTTAGTTAAATTATTATTTCTAAAGGATTCTTAAAAATGGCTGAGTCGCCACTATATATGTTTTTACAAAATGGCGATATTAAAAGAATCAACTGTAATATTCAATTCGATATTATTTTACTATTTTATTACTTCATTAACTATTATTATAGTGTTTGATTATTTCATTATGCTACTATAATGTTACATTATTATTTGTTATATATTATTCTCTATTCCACTATTCTAACTATTCTATTTTAATCCCCTGTTACTATTTTACTATTCCATTTAAGCAAATAGACTTTTTTATACTTTTAATATATAAATAATTTATACAATTAATAATTATTTATACAAATGTATATGAACACACTTAATCATTACACATAATAGTTTATGTGTTAACTAAAAATATAAAAAATGCTGAAAACTGTGAGTTGTCCTAATTTTTTAATCAGAATCTGTAATGCGAAATTCAAACTCGGTAAAAATTAAATTTCAACCCGTTTAATGTTACATTTGAACGCGTATAATATTAAATTCGAACATCCAATATTAAAATCCAATATTTAATATTAAATTGGTGCATTAATATTAAATTCATACATTTAATACTAAATTTGACTATTTAATATTAAATTCAAACATTTAATGTTAAATTTGAGCTTTTAACGTTGTATTCGAAAGCTCAATTAAATTGGAACATTTACTGATATATTCAAGAATTTCATATTAATTTCATGCATATAATACCCGACTCAAGCACTTAACAATAAATTATATCATTTAAGAAAATATTATTTTGAAATATGAAATTTTTACCCGTTCAGTATAAAATTAGGCATTTATATTCAAATTATTTAACGTTACATCAAATAACCTACTATAAACTATAACTACTGCTACTAGTAATATAACAAATACTACTATATAAATATAAACCAATACTACTATAAACTGCTTATATGACTACTATAAACAGATACTACTATAAAAACTAATACTACTATATCAACATGACCAATACTACTATAAATTATTTGTATTCCTACTACAAACAAATACAATTTAACATGAAATTTGAATGTGTCACTCAACACCAAATTCCAACAAACTCCCACAAAAATAAGTCATTCCACCGATACCGTTCGAACCGGAACAAAAGCATGCATACGATCGTAATCGAAATCACGAAGAAAACCGATGACGAATGAATGACGAACGAAATGTCCAAGTATCGTTCCTCCAAACAGATCACAAAAGGTACATATCTAATCGTTTAGGTAAACGTTCAAGGAGAGTTCCTGATGGTCCGCGTTCGTACGTGTGCGTCTAATATGTATCCCAGTGATTCTCTCGTTGTTTCCCTCGGTTCTTTCAGTGGCTCGAGATCTGTCTCGTTATCTCAGTGTCAGCGTGATGAATAGAGTACACAAGAACCGCGTATGCCAATGTCCAGCAGCCATGGGGACAAACTGATGACGGCATCGAAAGTGGGGGCCCACGAGAGCATAAAAGCAGCCACGAAGAAAAGCATCGGTGCTTTTGTGGTGTTTCGCTCGTGGCCGCATCGTGTCCCAGCTGATATATTTATTGTGCGACAAGTGTTTCAAGAAAAACCCAAGACTTCTACGAGGTCGTCATGGGGCATCCACCTCGACTGTCGGGGACCACCCTCGCATGTCTTCTACTACTTCTCGCCACGGCTCATGCCGCCAGTAAGTACATCACGTTATTTTATTTTCGTTCATTTAGGCTCCTTTTGGCCCAGGCTCATCCATTTGGGATCCTTTTGATTTGTTTAGGGTAGTTCATGCAAGATACTTTTCGTCTCTTTAGGACCTCTTTGGTTCATTTAGAGTTTTGGTCCATTTAGGCTCTTTCTCATCCATTTTGGATTTAGAGTAGTTCTTCATGTAGGATACTTTTCATCTCTTTAGGACCTCTTTGGTTCGTTTAGAGTTCTGCTCCATCTCTTTCTTATCCATTTAGCATCCTTTTGATTTAGGGTAGTTCTTCATGTAGGATACTTTTACTCTGTTTAGGACCTTTTTGGTTCGTTTAGGATCCTTTGGTTCATTCAGAGTTCTGATCCATCTAGGCTCTTTCTGATCCATTTGGGATCCTTTTGAGATTCATTTAGGTTGGTTCTGCTTCATGTAGGATACTTTTTATCCGTTTACGATCTCTTCGGTTCGTATAAAATCCCTTTGACTTATCTTTTGCTATAGGACACTTTAGGATACTTTTGATTTATTTAAGACGTCTTTGGTGTAGAATCTGTTCAGGATCATTTTGGTACATTTCGAGTAGTTTTAATTCACCCAGAATCGTTTCGATCCATTTAGAATCTTGGATCCGCTTGCTCCGTTTCGCGCCGTTTTAATTTATTTAGGATCCCTTTGGTCCACTGAGGATCAGTTCAAGGTCCTCTCGAGTCGTTTTGTTTCATCAAGGATCATTTCAACCCACTTAGCATCCATTGAGAGTCCTTTTGCTCCATTTCGAATCGTTTTTATCCATCTAGCATCCTTCTGTTCCATTTAGAATTTATTCTGGGACGTTTTGATATATCTCGAATCGTTTTTATCCATCTAGCTTCCTTCTGTTCCATTTAGAATTTACTCTGGGACGTTTCGATACATTTCGAGTCGTTTTGATTCATCAAGGATCTTTTCAAACGCAGTTAGGATACGTTTAGAGTCCTTCTGGGGCATTTCGAGACGTTTTAGTTTGTTTAGGTCCTTATTGGTCCTCTTAGAATCCGTTCAAGTTTATTTAGGATCTTTTTGGTCCATTTAGAATTCGTTTAGGATCCCCCAAGCCTGTTTCCAAGTGACTTGGGTGCATTTAAGATACCTTTCATCCGATTTGAACCCTTTTGGTTCATTTAAGATTCTTTTGGTTCATTTAGGATCCTTTAGGTTCATTTAAAATCCGTTTAGGGTTTGTTTGGTACACTTTAAGGTATCAAAGGTCCATTTAAGGTCTACTTAGGATCCTTTTAGTCTACTTTGATTCCACTTGGTCAACTTTGTCTCCTTGTGGTCCGTTCAGGACATTTTCATTTCATTTAGTGTCGTTTTGTGCCATTTGTCTGTTTGGTACATTTGGGGATATTTTGGTTCATACAAAGTGCTCCTAGAGTCCTGGATCTATTTAACATCCTTGTGATCCACTTATCGTCCTTTAGGATCAGTTATGATCCATTTAGGGTCCTTTTGATTCAATTATGATGCATTTAAGGTCCACGTTTCACTTAGTCTTTTGATCCATTTAAAATTTTAGTGATTTTAAATTGTTTAGGTTTGTTTTAGTCCGTTTGGAATCCATTTAGGATCGATTTATAATGCTTTTGGTCCATTTACAACCCCTTTGGTTCAGTTAGAATATTTTGGAACTATTTAGAGTCCTTTCGATCCATTTAAAATCTTTGTAGCTCATTTATGGTCTTTTTGACTCAGCTCTTTGCATTTAGGGTTATTTTAAAAGTGAAATTTAATCTTTTACTAAAAGTAATCTCCATATCACAATATTTTACTGAATATTTATTATTCTATATTTAAATCATAACCTTGTGTTCAACGTAACTTGAATTTAAATATTAATTGTTGGATATTCATTTTTTGTATTACACTTTTCTGTTAATAAAATATTATATTCATTTATAGATATTAATATATATATTTATTCGTTGGTTTCATAATTCTTTATAATAATATAAATAATAACATAGTTTAAAATAATAATATAATGCAATATTATATTAAATCACATATGTATTACTAAGTAACTCGCTGAATATTTAATAATCAACTTTTTAAAAAAATATGGGTAAATAAAGTATTGTATTTATTTATTTATACATATATTTATATATACATTTAGTTCTACATATGTTAATTTTATACATATGTTATAGATATGTTATACATATATTTAGTTCTACATATGTTAATTGTATACATATGTTATAGATATGTTATACATATATTTAGTTCTACATATGTTAATTTTATACATATGTTATAGATATGTTATACATATATTTAGTTCTACATATGTTAATTGTATACATATGTTATACATATATTTATATATACATTTAGTTCTACATATGTTAATTTTATACATATGTTATACATATATTATAACATTACTTTTAACAAATGTGCAGCTAAATAACGAAATACTATATTAAGTCACAGATAATATTATAATCCCTCCGCTGAGTGTTTTATAATCTCATCATCCAACTTTCATTTTAAGCACAAAATAATTTGCATCATGTAAATGTAACATAATAAACGAATATTCATCGAGCGATTTTATAATCATACTCTTCAACAGTCGTTGTGAATATAAAATAACTTCCATCATGGAATTACAACTAGTTACCACGTAAAATTAGTTTCAAAATTGCGAATACCAGGTTCAGAAATTTCTCTATATTTCTGCAAGTTGTAGCAATGTATTTCCAACAACAATAATCCTTTGTTTACGACATATATTACATTTTAACTTCATAAATCTGCTTAATAGCATTTCTGTAAAGGCATTCTGTTTTTAACACTAAAACTACCAAAAAGGTCAAATGACCCTTTTACATGTTTTTCATTTTAACTTACAAAATTTATTAAGACAATTTTTTTAGAATCTTTACTAATCTTCATCTTAATTTATGTTTTATAATTTGCTTATTTATTTTTCAACTTCATTTTTAATATCAAAGTTAGTGTGTATTGCACACCGGTTTAGTGGTAATATTAAAAAACTGTGAATTTATTTCAACGTATAAAAACTTGCGAAGTTGATAAATAAGAAATATAATAATACATCTTTGAAGAAAGTTTTATGAATTATTTCTGTAGCGACCTTTTCTCATTTCTGCGAACCTTCCAGAGTGCGGCCTTCTTATTCGGGAAAATATTTTTTCGTGGGGAAAAAAAAGAGCTGAAGGATAGAATATTCTTATTCTCCGGAGACACTTGCGGGTGTTCGCATGTATTAGGGTAATAGCATAATAAAATTTCGCAGAATTTGGAGATATCAAGTTCTCAGAAACATTCCGAGACTCCATTTTCTTTCTCTCTTTGCTTCGCGTAAAATTAAAAGCGCGCGTGGTATTTTTTCGTTGAAAAAAAAAATAAACGAACCGATTCGTTGAAAAAAAATAAACTAAATCTTCGGAACCGATAAGAGATCGAAGACGAGAAAATTGTTCGATTCTCCAATTACATGACTTGCGAAATAATTTGCGAGAAGTTTCGTAACTCTTATCTCGTTTAAAGATTAACGACATTCGCCAACTTCTTCTCTTTAACAAAAGCGCTGACAGCGAAAGAAGAGTAATGGAATTTTAAAAGAGCCCGAGATTCTTAACTTTCATCGACTTCTGCGAACATAGTTATGACATCAAACGAATCTGAATAAAAGTGATTCTCTGTTTCTCTCGTTTAACAATTGAGTTGATCACAAATATTCGAGGTCTATTCAAATGAGGAAATTAGTAAAACATTGAAAAGTATTTAGGTTATTTTTGGAAATTCACGAACGTATTTTGTTCTTTAAAAGAAGGACGTTTATGAAATGGACGAAAATTACGTTTTGACAAATTTATTATGAATTGTTGGAAAGAATATAAAGTATATAAATATAAAATATAATATAAAATATTAAATATAAAGAAGTTGGAAAGAATATAATGCATAGCACGTTGTAATACTTTGAGGACGATTACAAAATATATTCAGATTGCACAGGACATCACAATGGTTCGCACGAATAACTCATTTCTAGAAGATCGCTCGAATAGCACGCCTATATAAAACACTCACTCTCCCACGCGCATGCGCACTCATAACGCGGGCCCTTCAAATCCCTTTGCCGACATGAATGTACAAATTTTGTTTGTACAAGAGAATTATGACCAAAAATTTGGAGAAAATTTATTTACTTTCCTGATATTAAGTATGAAACTGGTTAAAGAATATTATAGTTAAAAAATTGAAGGAAATTTCAATAAATTAATTTCGACAATTAATTATTCAAATTTACCGCAGAAAATAATTGTTAAAGAATTGGAAATAATTTAGTCGACTTTAAGAAATACAAATTTAATTTACACAAGAAAAGTTCTAACAACTACTATAAGTAGCTACAAATATCCAAATTTTATTTGTCAGACTAAAAATAAATTAAAAATTAATTAATTAGAACAAATCAATAATATTCACTTTTACATATTGCTAACTACAGTTGTGACAATAATAAGCGTAGAAAATCAGATTCAGTCGTGTGAAAACAAAGTTGCCTTTT
This sequence comes from Megachile lagopoda, assembly GCA_036983795.1. Taxonomy (NCBI): domain Eukaryota; kingdom Metazoa; phylum Arthropoda; class Insecta; order Hymenoptera; family Megachilidae; genus Megachile; species Megachile lagopoda. The sequence goes on from CM072792.1 coordinate 1,579,397, forward strand.
AAAATCGTCCTTACACAATATTCTCGGTCATATAATAATTAAAAAATTTTTTAATCACTTCCACCACTTTAAAAATGTTATTTCTTCATAACAATTAAAATTTCTATTTTTACATTCAATCACTTTAAAATTATTATTTTATACCAGTTATTTTAAAATTGCTATTTTTCACATCCAATCACTTTAACCCTTAACACTGGGGTATGAAACGACCCCAATTTAGCTTCAATTTTAGCCACTTTAAATACTTTTTTGAAACACTAATATTTTTACTTTCAAAATATTAAAATAGACAAAAGTTTAAAATTTTTCTGCGAAAACCGACATCTTTTCAATTCCTTCGTTTCTGAATTTTTTTTTCATATTCAACGTTTAAATTTACTGAAATCAGCTGTGAAATATCTTGAAACAACTTTCAGATATTGTTAATAATTTTCAAGTTGATATAATGAGTATCTTCTTAGGGTAGCTTATTAAGGGTTAAAACTACTATTATCCACACCCAATAACTTTAAAATTGCTATTTTCAATCACCCCAATTATTGCAATAAGCCTAATACAAAAATCAACAGAGCATTTTAGATACTTCCCAGACAAGGATATCCGCAACAAAATTTTTTCTACGAAAGAAACTTGTATCAAAATCAATTCAATTTCCCGAATTTTATGAAATCAAAATATTTCAGAGAACCGTCCATGAATAACACACCAACCACGTCCTGCAAATATTTATTTTACCTTGCACTATAAAATCAATAAACCCCTCAACTAGTACATGACTTGTGTACACAAACATCGGAATATCAAATCGGGTCACCTTGACCCTCAATATCCAACATAATGAAACAAAGCGCACTGAGACGAAATCAGGTATTCACGCGAGTCCTAAATGGAACTGGATTTTCGTCGCCGAACAAACTTTTTTCTTCCTCTTTTTAATGAAAAAAGCGACGGTGACGACATCGTCGAGAAAACTTCACACTCGATCTGGAAAGTTTGCCCGGCAGAGCGGGCAACAACGCAGGCGGGCTATATGTTTTTAACGGGGCTGATAAATTGAATTTTACAGGAGAAAAGCATCGAGCGTAGCTGAACGGGATGAGAAATAACCCCACGCAACAACAAATTTTCCTTCAAGTTTGTTCAGGCTGTGTAAAATGCATGGAACTACCCCTTTCGCAGTCTCCCAGGGATTCTGTGTGTGGACCAAGTAAATAACTTCCACCCCCGCGGATACGTATGCCGCATAAAAGTTTTCGTTATATCGCCTCCTCTGTCAAGAGGTCAACGACGAGATACTCGTTGTCGATCGACGGAGAAATAAATAACGAGTGTTTATTAAACGGTTTGATGACCGGTATCGCGTAGTCGTGATTTCGATACGTTCTTCTCATATTTAACTCTGTTTACCGTGTTATATAATAGCTTCAGGCGAAAAAATTGATTATTTTCTGACGTATTTACGTTAATTCGGTAATCTGCTTTTCGATACGAAATGTACGTTAAGCAGTTATTGAATGATTTCTTATTTAACGAATTACGAAACCCCTGCTTTCGGAGATGTATATTTTTAATCGGTTTTTGTTTATTCGTGTTTTCGTTGTGGAAGAAATTTGATAATTTTGGGGTTGGCGATTTAGAATTTTACAGGTTGTGTTTTTTATGCAAAATTGAGATATTGGAATGAAATTTAAATGGTTTATTTATAGAATTTGGTTATGTATATAATATTAATTAGTAAATAATGTATAATTAGCGTGGGCGAATATAATTTAAAGACTGGTGATTTTAGCTACTTGACTTTATAATATGTAATCATTGAAATACTTTTTAGAAGAAATATTGTCTCTATAAATATTTTGAGAAAAAATATATCCCTATAAAAATTGCCTAATAGGACGATTTTCACTACAATTTATTAGGGAAATATTTTCCTTACAAGTGTTCTTAAAAAGATATATTTTCTAAATATTTTTTTGAAAGGTATATTTTCCCTACAATAACTTTTCTTAAGGAATATTCTCCTTATACTTATTTCCAAAACGCAAAGCTATATTGATAATTCAAAAGAAATATTTTGCTATATTTCTGTTCTAAAAGTAAATATTTTCACTACATTTACTAAAAGAAATATTGTCCCTATGAATGTTGTATAAATACCACAATTTCCTTACAGTATTTTACAAGAGTTGCATTTTCTATAAATATTTACTGAAGTGAATATTTCTCTATAATATCTTTCAAAGGATGAATTTACACTATATTTCACCTATAAATATTTTTCAAATGGAATGTTCTTCCTATATTTTTCTCAGAAGGATAACTATAACAAGAAGGACCCTATAACATTTCTCAGAAGGACCCTATAACATTTTACAAGAAAAATATTTACCTTTTAAATATTTCCCAAATGAAATATTATCCTTCTAAATATTTTTCAAATGGAATATTATCCTTCTAAATATTTTCCAAACAAAATATTATCCTTCTACATATTTTCCAAATGAAATATTATCCTCCTAAATATTTTCCAAACAAAATATTATCCTTCTAAATATTTTCCAAATGGAATATTATGTTTCCAATTATTTTTCAAATAAATTATTTTTGTGAGTAGTTTCCAATAGAAATATACCCTCATAAATATTTCCCAAAAGGTACAATTTCTTTATAATATTTATAAAAGTAAAAATAATTTCTAGCAATATTTTGCCTAAAAAAATTCCCCAAATTAAATATGTAGTCCTCAAATGAATATCTTTTCTTACAGTCAAAAAATAAAAATTCTTTGAAGCGAGCATTTAATAGGAAAATTTTCTCTACAAATGTTTCTCAAAATGATTATTCTCCTCTCATACTCAAGTTACATCAGAAAATTTTAAATTGTTTAAACATAAAATCAAACACTAGTTACAATAAGTATAAAATCACAGATTATATCAATTTTTTATAAATCCTTAACAAAATTTGTATATATTCTGCACTTCATGCAATCACTTATACATATAGAGTGCTGCACTAAAATAGATACAAACATTGAACATTAATACACCAAACAAAAAATAATGACAAGAATATTACTATTCATTTACTCATGTGCATAGTCCTTTCTATACTATGGTAATCTTGAACTAAAGATCAATAATCTTGAATAATCTATTAATAATTAATTAACTTTAATTCCAGATTTATTCAAGTTATTATTACATTAATTCAAGAATCGTCTTATGTTAAATAATTTTATATCGTGCTTACATAGACAACATTCGATAAAAATAGGTTAAGGGATCATTTTTCATGCGATATGCATCATGCACCGTATGCAACGAAATATCTTCTAATCGGTATTTTAATACTTCTATTGTCTTCTTCAATGAAAATTCGCGATTTTAGTAATTGTTTGATTGCAATCTGCAAGATAAAATATCCTTCTTTCATCGAGTGTGCACCTTGCCTGTTCGACGAACAGTACAAAACGAATTCGACGGATTATTATCTTTCATTTAACGCGAATTTCTCGCTCAACAGCAGTGTGCATGATAGAAAGGGTCAACGAGCCCGGTCTGACGGTTCTTCATGTCAAAAGGTTATTCTTCGTGTCAAGGATGAAGAGATTAGACCACAGACAGATGTCGAAATCAAAGATTAACTTTTTGCGATAGGATTTACATAGATTGTTATTGGTTAACGCGAAATTTTCATCGATACTTTATCCTTCATCTTCTTCGGAAGGGATATACGAAATTTTTAGGTTAGGAACATTCGAAATGTCATGAGAGAATTGAATAATATACATTATTGCATATCAAATTAATTGTGTATATGATTATTGTATATAAATGTTATGTATAGTTATTATACATAAATTCAATGTTATGTGTAATTATTGTATATAAATTCAATATTATATATAATTATTACACATCAATTTAATGTCATGTATAATTATTATATATAAATTCAATGTTATATGTTATTATTACACATAATTTGTATTTTACACATAATTATTACTCACAGTTTAAATGTTATACATAATTATTGTACATAAATTAAATGTAACATAATTATTACACATAATTTGAATGTTGTACATAATTATTATACATAAATTAAATGTAATACATAATCAGTACACATAAATTGAATATCATATATAATTTTTATACATAATTTCAATTATAAGTGTTATACACAAATTCAACGCAACATGTAATTATTGCACATAAATTAAATATCATACATGATTATTATACATTAATTTGACCAAAAGAGTACTTTCTAAAAAGCATGAATCCAGAACATTTAAACAGAATTTGTTACATTATAAGCTTTGATAATAACAGATGAAGAAATGTTCTTAATAATAAAGGTTTTAGTTTAAATAGAACCTATGAAATGTTAAAGCAAAAATTGTGTTATAATGGAAACATATATTTTGTCCAACAATCTCACTCATTTATATTTATATACATATAGTACACTTTTATATTTCTATTCATTTAGTATACATTGATATTTCTAATTATTTAATATGAATTTATATGTACATACATAGCGTACACATTTATATTTCTAATCATTTAATATGCATCTATATTTACATACATAGCGTACACATTTATATTTCTAATCATTTAATATACATTTATATTTACATACATAGTGTACACATTTATATTTCTAATCATTTAATATGCATTTATATTTACATACATAGCGTACACATTTATATTTCTAATCATTTAATATACATTTATATTTACATACATAGTGTACACATTTATATTTCCATTTATTTAATATGCATTTATATTTACCTACATAGAGTACACATTTATATTATTATTCATGTAATATGCATTTATTCTTATATACATATATAATACATTTACATATATACTTATTTTCTACAATTATATTTATACATTTATACTAAACATTTACACTTACAAATATATGTATATATTTATGTGACACATTTTGTGTGCATTAATTTCATAAAAACTTGTTTCATAAAATATTGAAAAATCTTTCAGAAAATAGTTGTAATTGTTGAGATGTTAAAATAGAATAACCCGTTAAACCATAATTTTTTTATTATATAACGATGTGTATACAATATTGAAGACGATTCTAAAAGCAACAGAAGATAGCAGCTTGATTTATTCAGGATTATCTTTGACCCCCGTTAACTCGCAATTTTTTTCTTTATTGCATACACAGTTTGAATCGTCGAGATCGCATGTGAACTTTGTAACTGATCATCGCCAATTCGTTATTTAAAAGAAAATCTAGAAACACTAGTAAATATCTAATTATATTTCCTTTCACGAGAACTGATAAACAGAAACGGCACAATAAATCTTCCAACAATGCTCGTGTTCTTCGTGCATAAGTTTAATCTTTACGCTTAAAAACGTGATATAATAACCTAAAGATGCGATATACAATGCGTCACTGACAAGTGCAATATACAATATGATGTATATTGTAAGATATTTAATTTAGAAATGGTGCTTTTTTGTTAATTTGGAAATTTGGAGATTGGTCTTTTGAAATATTGTAAATTTGGAAATTAGAGGGTTTGGACTTTTGAAAAATTGTAAATTTGGGCATTTGGAAATTTTTTAATTTGAAAATTAGGGGTTTTGGGAGTTCAAAAATTTAGGAATTTGAAAATTTGCAAATTTGGACATTTGAAAATTGGGAGATTCAGAAATTTGAAAATTATAAATTTGGGAATTCAGAGATTTAGAAAATTAGAAATTAACAAATTGACAAATTTAGAAATTTAGAAATTCAAAAACAGAAATATAGAAATTCAGAGATTTGGAAATTTAGTGATTTAGAAATGAAAAAATATAATTTAGAAATTTAGAAATGAAGAAATATAGCAATTCAAAAATGTAGAAATTTGGAAATTTTTTAATTTGAAAAGTTGATGATTTGAGATACAGTAAATAAAAATTTTTAATCTAAAATATTGATAAATTAGGTATTTAAAAAATTTCTAAAAAAAGAACTTTACAAACTTCTAATTAAAAAAGTATATAAATATGAAAATTTGCAAGCTAAATCCATAAATCTGGAAACTTAGAAATTTAACAATACGGAACCCGGATTTCGAACTCTGAAATTTTCCTGCGTCGAGTAAATTCTAAAATGCAAATTAACTTGTTCGTGTGACATTTAATGCACGATCGTTTGTCTTGCAAACATTAAGAGATCATTAAGGAACATCGAGGGTGAAAAAATAAACTGTTCCAGTGTGTTTTTGCTCAGTCATGAATCATCAACATTGCGTGTTCGTTATCTTCAACCCCCCGTTGGTTGGCAAACGGTGCATAGACTAATTTATCAGATGGCAGTATCGGAAATGAAGTCAATAATTCGCGGTCGTGGCTCTAAAATAACGGCTAACTTGTGTTTAATTAACCCTTCGTGGATAATTGCTCGGTATAACGAGCATGTTGCATTTCATTATTATTCGCGAACGAATTATAATACCGAAAATTGCTGTTTAATCGAATAAACAATTAGAGAAGATTTGCAATATGGATGGTAATTGTACTTAATATGGATAATTTGAATTTCATATATTAAGACAAGGTTTTTTTAATAAAAAACTTACCGATAAAACATTACAAGGTTAATTAATAAAAAATATTCCTGCGTTAGTTATTGAGTGTGTATAAAAGTGTCTTGATGATATGGTAAATATTAGTTATTAATTAACTTTGATAAAAAAGTAGTTATCGGATATAAAAAAGTATAGCGTTCCTAATAAATATAATTTAATAATACTAGGTAATGTTAGGTAACACAAAATAATAATTTCATTTGTTATTATTAACTGTACATAAATTTAAGTGTCTACATGATACGGTAAAAATTTATTAGTTATTAATTAACTTTGATAAAGTATCAAGTGAATATAAAAATGCATACTGTTCCTAGTAAATCTATTTACTAAATAATACTAGATGATAATGTTAGATAACACTAGATAATACTAGACAACAATGTTAACAGCATAATTCTTTAAAATACAGATACGTATAAAAAACGTTTAAAAATTACACATAAAAATTGTAATTAATTAAACTATAAATTGTAATTTATTATGCTTAAATAAATGAATTATTGTTCGGCACACTTTAATATTTAAAAAGATCCTTGAACTTCCCTCGAGTGTTGCATTTCAACGTTCAATTTTTTTAATAAAACTATTACCAAATTTTCGAAACGATCCTTTCTCGTCAATAAATTCTTTTAAACTTGTAAATTTAATCAACGTCGAACTAAAATATCTCTAAAAAGGGAAAAAAGAGATGAATTTCTATGTGGAACAGTAATTTCCACGTGCATCGAAATTTTCTTGGATGAAAAGGAATAGAAACAAAACGTATTCTCAATTTTTAATGAATTTTTCAAAAGTCGATTTGAAAAACGCAGCGTTACGAGGTGGGTCGAGGACTCTGTGGACTCGTGTAACTAAATTCAGGTTCGATAAAAATTGAAAGCCATCAATCACGCTAAAAATGAACGATTTTCTCTGAAATTGCATTGGCAACAAGTTTATCCACCATCGACAACAATTTTATCCATCATCGGTGTACAGTGTTGAGTAGTGTAGATTTTCGTGGGTAAAATGGCGACGTAGTGAGGGTAGACTCTGCAGTTTCCTTTTATAAACGTTCATTTAAGAAAATTTTATCATATTTAGACACCATACTTTGTATTAATAAAAATTATTAATATCTTTATTCAGTTTTCATTAATATTTAAATATTATTTATATTTAATACGTTTTTAATTATTATTACATTTAATCATTTTTGTTACTTTTTTTGTTACATTTAATATATTCATATTTAGTTTTTGTTGTATTTAATATGTATATTTATATTTAATTATAATGATATTTAATAAGCTAATACTTTATTATTCCTACATTTATTACATATGTATGTATATACACATATTCAATTATTTATTTATGTAGTTATTAATATTTTTCAAACATTACATATCTAATTTTACAACACTTATTAAAGCAATTCACATCCAATTTATTTTTAGTTAATCTCAAAATATTTCATGTAAATGTACACAGTATGTCTGAAAAATAACGGAACTTTTTAAATAAAAAAAAAAGTATTAGTTATTTTGTCAAAATTAATTTTTTTTATTCAAAATACATCCCTTCCGCATCAATACACCGCTGGGGACGCTCAGGCAATGTTAACATAGATTTTTTTATGCCGTTTTGCGGAATCGCTTCAATCACCCTTGCCACAGCTGCTTGGACTTGTGTAACAGTGTCATAAAACGTTCCTTTCATGGCTAATTTCAATTTTGGAAAAAGGAAGTAATCGTATGGAGATAAGTCGGGCGAATATGGAGGATGTTGGAGCACACAGACTTGTTTTTTTGCCAAAAATTCACGAACTGCGACAGTTCTGTGACATGGTGCATTATCATGCAACAGAAACCAACTCCCTGGCGCTCGATATTCGGGCCTCACACGAACGACTCTTTTCCACAAACGTTCCATAACACCCAGATAATATTCGCCATTAACATTTTGTCCCTGTGGAACGAATTCCCGAAGTATAATACCTTTAGAATCGTTTAGAATTTAGAAAAACCCAAAACCTGGCTTTGGGTCGTCTTCCAAAGTATCACGACCGTCCTGGAATCGCTTATACCACTCGAACACACGTGTACGGGATAAACAATCGTCGCCATAAACATTTTTCATTAATTCAAATGTTTCTGTAAAAGTTTTACCGAGCTTTACCCAGCAGAATTTAATATTCGCTCTTTGCTCCATCGTGATTTTGTGACACGGTGACGAAAGGTTCTGTCGCTTTAACCGCTATAAATTTGCAATTCGTTGCTCGATTCTAATAATGATTATTTCGTTTTGTAGGGGAGGAATACTGTTTTCAGACAACATATTGTTTTAATAGATGGTGTTAGTAGTTTTCCTTGAATTTAAAACGTTCCGTTACTTTTCAGACATACTGTGTATGTTATATAACCTTCAATTATTATAGAGAAACTTATATTATAGGAATTCATCGCCATTTTCTCTAACGAAGCGAATCATAATAGACACATTTTATGAAAAATTTAGTTTCCTATATATAATTGTATAAGAAAGAAGTGTTTAGAAAAGTGGTAGAACGGAACAACAAGATCAATGATCCACAGAGATTTCCTCTAATTTGCGAGGCCCATTGTCGATGAGGTTAGGGTTAGATGAACGATGATGGACAATGATTAGTTCACGGGATCTTTGAATCATTATAAATGATCAGACCGTGTTATTGTTATCCTACTTCCGTTAGCTAGATGCTCTGTTTGAAACCGGTTAATTATGAATTTAATTTAATTCACAATAATCTGATACTTTACTAATTTGATAGTCTGATAATTTGATAACTCGATAATTCGATAATTTGATAACTTGATCATTTGATCATTTGATAATACGATAACTCGATAATTGGAAAATTGGTAAATTGGTAAGTTGGGAAGATTGAAAACTGAGAAGTATAATAATCTGAAAATGTCCAATTTGAATAAATTTATTTCTGAACGAAGAGACTGATAAATTAGAATATATCGATACTTGAAAATTTGTCAAAAAAAATTTGCAAATTGAAAATGAGTAAATAAGAAATTGTAAAAATTAAATAACTTGATCATTTATAATTGTATAGATTAGAAAATTGATTATGGATTAGTAAATTAAAAATCTTAAAAATTCGTACATTATTAAATATAAAACAAAGTTTCTAAATTTGAAGAAGTCTAAATTTTCACATTTAAAGAAATCTACATTTCCAAATTTAAAATCTCAAAATTTTTTAATTTGTTAAAGTTCGTATTTAGAAAAGTTCAGTTTTCCAAATTTGTAGAAATCATCAATTTTATATTTGAAAAACCCCAAATTTCCAAATTTGGAAGTCGAAATTTCCAGATTTGAAAAAGTAAGAATTTCTATATCCGAAAAAGACCAAATGTCTAAGTTGCGAAAAGTCCAAATTTCCAAGTATAAAAAACTAAAAATTTTCAATTTTTATAAGTCAAAATTGCCATACATAAAACTCTAAGAAATTCCAAATTCGGGAAAGTCAATATTCCCAAATGTAAAAAATTAAATATTTCTAACCATATAAAGTTCAAAATTCGTAACCCAAAAACAGTCCAAATATTCTAGATATATATCATATCCTGAAATTATCATATTACCAAATATTTTACATAAATCTAAAAAAATAAAAATTCCGAAATTTAAAATGCTCAAATTTCGAAAGTTCCAAAAACTTTCTCAAACATGGCCGCAACGAAACTTGAGCACATCTAAGCTGCCGCGATAACAAAAGCCCGGCGCGACTGTTCCATTAGAAAAATCAATTTCGCTAAATAATTACAGCGCCGCTAATGAAAAGTTGGAAACGAATTGCAGCGAGCAGCTCCCTCATTTTTCGTTCTTCGTTCAACAAAGCTCCACTGCGTTGTGTGCAGAGCAGTTTCGATTTAATCAGAATTTCATTTCCTCTTTAAAGAAGCATTCATGGAAAATTAGAATGGTCAGTTTCGGATTGCGTACAATAAAAAAATACGAACGCTGTTGTTAACTGCCGGTTGCGATTACGCTTTCCTCGTATTGGTCCTACATTTATCTTTCGACGAAGAAAATACTCTTTTTATCTGTCGTTAAGGGGCAGATAGTCGAAATAGCTTGGTAAACAATGTTCGTAGCGAACTTCGTTGCAAAAATTCAGACAAAGTGGTTTTTATGATTAACCCTTAATGGTCACGCTGGGGTACGAAACAAGCCAATTTAGCTTCAATTTTGGTGACTAGTATTTTTACTGTTGTATCTCAACTATAGCTAACAATGTAGATCTTTATATTAAAATTGAATTTTTGTAAGAGTTTTGAATTTTTAAACCGCCATTTTTTCAATTCTTTCACGTTTCGGAATTTTGTTTTTATATTTAACGTTTGAATTTACCGAAATAAGCTGAGAAATATGTTAGAACAACTTTCAAAGATTATTTGTAATTTTTTTTAAGTTAAAATAATGAGTAGCTTCTTTGTAATAAACGTTTTAGTGACTGGGGTCTTAAACATCCCACTGTGCCAGGTATGTTATTCTGAAGTGTCATTGTTCAAGGTTAATGGTAAAAAATAAGCACAGAATACTCCAAAAATTCTCAAATTCTGAGATTCAAAAGTTACTAGATCTCTAGGTCCCTAGATTACATCTCTGAATTTCTAAATTTCCACATCTCCAGATCCCTAAATCTGCCTTCCAAAGTTTTTAAACTGCTAAATCCCTAGATTCTCACATCAATAGAGGACCAAATCCTGAAGTCTCCAAATTTCTAAACTGCCAAATCACCAGATCTCCATATTAATAAATCAATAAACTCTAAAGTCCCCATATTTCTAGATCACCAAATACTAAATTCCTCAGATTCTTAGATACCCAAATCCCTATATCCTCAAATATTAAGATTTCCAAATTCTAAAATTCAAAAATTAGATCTAGATTATCTAAGTCCCTTACGATATCTCTGAACTCCTAAATCCCCAGATACCTAGATCTATAACGGACTATCTTCCAAAATTTCTGAACCCCTAAATCACTAGATTCCCATATCAATAGATGACCAGACATTAAGTCTCCAAATTCCTAGATACACAAATTTCTAGGTTCCCAAGTTCCTAGATCATCAATTTCCTAACTTCCCAAGACTTCACACAAATTTTTATCTTCCCAAATTTCTAACTTGCCAAATCCCTAGATTCCCATATTCATTGATCCCTAAAGCCCAGAACCCCTATGCTTCCAATATAATATTTAGATACGTCGTGGTTTAAGTCTTTAACCCAGCCCCGCAATTTTCGGATTCCTAAAAATCACTAAAGACTTAATGGTGTGTTCTGGTAACCAAATACTCCGAGTATTATTTTTGGGGATTTTTTGGGCTCCTGGCGGAAAATTGATCAGCTCTGGCGGTCCTCGTTTATCTTGTGGTGTATTAGTCAGGAGAGACAAGAAGAATAGATATTTGATTTCCAAAAATGTGACTTCGTTTTGCCAAGATTTTGAAGCCAGGTAGCAATATTTTGTCATGATTTTTTTTTCAGAATATTCTTTGTACAATTCTTCGGTGCGGTAAGGAGCGCTTTTTGGGAAAATGGGACGTGAAAAAATTTCTTCTATAAAAACTTGCATGTTTCCTTCTCGTGAAGGGTTAAGGATAAAATTGCGAAATTGAGCTCTTTACTACATCGAAGAATTATATAAAGAATATTTTGGAAAAGAAATCATGACAAAATTCTTGGCTTCAAAATTCTGGTACAACGAAGTAATATTCCTATACATTTGTGGAAATGCAATCTCTACGGTCCTTGTTTCTCCTGATCAATATACCATAAGATAAACAAGGATAAATTTTCCACCAGAGTCGCTAAAAATCATGCTGAGTATTCGGTGCTTATTCTTGAGCCTTAATCGATAACGCGAATATGCGAAGATTAATCATCTCTTTTTTTGCTCTGGTTAACTAACTGTGTCGGATATACGTTCGATAAAGTCATGGAAAAAAATTACTACATCGTTTATTCGTGAAATCCCCTCACCTGACATTTCACGAGATTTCATACGAAATTTTATGATACACGTGTTACAGTAAAAATTCGAAATTTAATAAACGTGATATTTTAGCGGAAGTATCGAGCAAATATAAAACTCCTGCTAAATTTATTCCTTTACTAAATAATGTACTTTGTACGGTACGTAAAAATATAATTATTATTAATCATTGAGTAACCTTGATAAGAAAGTATCGATCGAATATAAAAATGTATACTGTTCCCAATAAATATAATTTAATAATACTAGGTAATGTTAGGTAACACAAAATAATAATTTCATTTGTTATTATTAACTGTACATAAATTTAAGTGTATAGGTGATACGGTAAATATTTATTGGTTATTAATTAACTTTGATAAAGTATCAAGTGAATATAAAAATGCATACTGTTCCTAGTAAATCTATTTACTAAATAATACTAGATGATAATGTTAGATAACACTAGATAATACTAGACAACAATGTTAACAGCATAATTCTTTAAAATACAGATACATGTAAAAAACGTTTAAAAATTACACATAAAAATTGTAATTAATTAAACTATAAATTGTAATTTATTATGCTTAAATAAATGAATTATTGTTCGGCACACTTTAATATTTAAAAAGATCCTTGAACTTCCCTCGAGTGTTGCATTTCAACGTTCAATTTTCTTAATAAAACTATTATTAAATTTTCGAAACGATCCTTTCTCGTCAATAAATTCTTTTAAACTTGTAAATTTAATCAACGTCGAACTAAAATATCTATAAAAAGGGAAAAAAGAGATGAATTTCTGTGTGGAACAGTAATTTCTAACTGCGTCGAAATTTTCTCGGATGAAAAGGAATAAAAAGAAGAACGTATTCTCAATTTCTAATGAATTTTTCAAAAGTTGATTTGAAAAACGCAGCGTTACGAGGTGGGTCGAGGGCTCTGTTTACTCGTGTAACTAAATTCAGGTTCGATAAAAATTGAAAGCCATCAATCGCGCGAAAAATGAACGATTTTCTCTGAAATTGCATTGACAATATTTGTATCTATCATCAACGTGCAGTGTCGAGCATTATGAATTTTTTGGGGGGATATGACGACATATTGAGAATAGACTCTACAATTTCCCTTGTAAACGTTCGTTTCAAAAAATTTTACTGTGTTTAGACAGTAAAATGATAAATTAATATTTGAATATTATTCGTGTTTAATACGGTGTTGCTTAATTATTATTTATAGTAATTTGTAGTAAATTAATTATTAATAATAATTGAATAATTGTCTCAGTCTTATATTACGTATACAGAAATAATTCTTTTGAATAAATTTTTGTGAATAAATTTTATTAAAAAAAATTAATTTGTTACAATAATAATTACTTAATTAATTATTAATTTTATCAAATTTTATAAGGGAGGGAAATTTATAATAATTAAAAATTATAGTTTTATTATTATTAAATAGAATTTTCTTTAAGAAATAATCATACTAAATTGTTTAATACATATTGTTATAACGATGAATATTTATTGCTAGAAAAATAATGTCACTTTCTTTGTTCTAAGTCATTTTCACGTATATCTCAATATTTAAAAATAAATAAAATGCAGCGTTGTAACCGTGCAAGTTAAAGATGCATAGTCCCTGGCCGTAGAATTAGCACTACGCACAAAAATTTCACTTTTATAGCTATAACATTATGTCATATACGGAAAATTGTCTTAGGTCATGCACAATTATTACTAAATACGTTGATAACGATATATACATAGCAATTTGTTACTAACGTGATAATAAATTGTGTGATGAGTGATTAAGGGCCGTGCGTTTACGTTAGGCTCGAGTATCGATAGCGCGTGAGGTGAAATTTGGCGAATGCCATACAAAATGTCTGGAGCCTAAAAGACTAGTTTACAACTCTCCAACCACGTTATCCGAGTTGAAAAGAATTACAGATATTTGGGAAAATAATGAAGATATAAAGCATATGATGTATACAGAGCATGCCGGAAGCTGTGACCAAAGCAAAGGGCGGAAATACAAGATATTAACATGTGTTCATAATGTTATGTACAGTAGTAATGTTAGTAGCTAATAAATATCATTACAATTTGAACAGGCCTTTTAATTTTACGAAAAACGTGAAAAGTGCTGAAAATTTATAGTGGTCCTAATTCGATGAGCAGGGACAGTATACGATATCAAAGTTTTGTTATCAAACCATAGAATTGAAACAAATAAGGATTTATGTAATGTCCTCTACTTCTTCGTTTAGCGACGGTCTGAAACTTTTCAACCCCCAGTGTGCCATCTCTTAAATGTTCATTTTCCCCAGAAACCTTTAGTCCTGTATTTAACACATTGAAAGTACATTTTTTATAAGAAAATACATTGCCTGTGAGGGTCATCGAGGACCTTCAGAGGTATTGAGATATAAGGAGACCTTTCTCTAGAGTTCACTACACCTTTCTTTTTACGTGCTGTGTATGTAACAGGGAGAACATTGATTTTGTAAATTTATATAGTTAATAGTAGTTCATGGTCAATGTAATAGTTTACACTTACTAATCTGGTTAGTAAATGTATTTCAACAATTTGAAGTTTAATTCAAAAATTTCATACTGCAAGATTATAAAGCACTAAAATATTAATATTCTAAAGATCCACGATCGCAATGTTAAAAAATTCTAAAATTTTAAACTTTCAAAGTTCGAAAATTTAAAAATTCCAAGCACTCGTATCTGAGAATACCAAAATCCGAAAATTCCAAATATTCAAGGTAGGAAATTCTTAAAATCCTAAAGTTCAAAAATTCGAAAATTGTAAAAATCCAATCCTAGAATTTCAAAATTTAAAAACTCTAAAACTTCAATCCCAGAATTTTTAAATTCAAAAATTCTATCTCAGAACTTCAAATTTCTGATATTCTAAAAATCCTATTTAAATATTCCAAAATTCTAAAAATGCAATTTCAGAAACCCAAAATTGTAAAGTTTTAAGAATCCAATCCCACTGCCACAAAATTCCAAGATTCTAAAATTCCAGAATCCCAATATCTCAAAATTTTCAAATCTCAAAATTGCAAAATCCCAAAGTTTCAAAATTGTAGAATTCCAAAATCTAAAATTTCCAAGACTGCAAAATTCCCCAAATCTAAAAATGTTTAAATTCCAAAATCCCAAATCTATATTTCCAAAGTCCTAAAGTTTTAAAATTCCAATATTCCAAAATCCCAAAATCTCCAAATGCCAATGTTTGTAATGTCAAAAATGTTTAAATTAAAAAATCCCAAATTCCTATTTCTGTAATCCCAAAGTTTAAAAATTGTAAAATTCCCCAAATCCAAAAATGTTTAAATTCAAAAATCCCAAATTCCTATTTCTGTAGTCGCAAAGTTTTAAAATTCCAATATTCCAAAATCCCAAAATTTAAGAATCCCGAAATCTCGAAATCTCAACAAAAAAAAAATCTCTTCACCTACGTCATCACATGCAAATAAATCGTCACCGTAGTACGAGAAAATCAGCCGGAACGTTGAGCGATCGGTCAAGTGTAACACGAACAACGTGGTAAAATGAATTTTCAATGAAGCTACAGACACGTAACAGATCGAAGATAATTAAAGCCGCGATAAACGGATATGCAGCCGTGTAGTTTTCCACGCGATGAGCGTACAAAAAGCTCGCTCATTTCGAACAATGTACCACCGTGAATTACAAGCCTCGCTTTCGAACCGCCATAATTCCGGTAATGAAGACGTATCACACGGAATAGTGAATCGATAAAGCGACCAACCTCGAAAATGATTCAGTGAAGCATATATTTAGCACCATCGATTTTCCATTAACGCTTCGTTGATTTTTCTTTTTATGAAAACTAATCTTGAGACACCGATTCGTATCTTATTTATTGTTCTTACAATTTGTATGTAAATGGAATGTGGATAATGAATGGGTTATATTTAATTATATTTTTATTGTAGAAATATTTTGATGCAAATATTTTTCTTTACGTTAATTGAGGAGGAACATTTTAACATAATATAATACTATGTTAATATAATTTTTATATCATCATAATATAGCTGTCAACAGTGTCAATAATCGTACTGTGTTAATAAAATAATATTTCGTTAATTAGCAGTAACAAAGTGCTAATAAAATGTTATCAATTAAGTCTTAATAAAATATTATTAATACTTCGTTAATTAACACTAACAAGGCGTTATTAAAATACTGTCAATTAAGTGTTAGTAAAATATTATTAATAATTATTATAACCATTAAGTAAAAAAATAATATTTCAGTCGTTTAGTTAGTCTTTTTCTTATTTTTTTTAATCATTTTGCTTTGAATTGTCTTCGTATTCAAATCCGGACTCCAAGATTCTTCTTTTATTACAAATTCCCATGGATCTCATTTCTATAAACATAATAAAAATAATAAAAGTCTTTGCAAATAAAGATTTTATTGGAGTGTCATCATTACACAAAAAAGTATTTTTATTTTCTTATTATTATCTACTTCACAGTTACAATTTTCGTTGAAACGATTGAGTCATATTTTTCTAAATAAAATAAACCACTATTCGTAATTAATTTTCGAAGAACAGGGAAATTGTTAAGGGGTTTGTGCACCGATACTGAAACAAGAACCGTGTCAACTTTGTCGAGTATTAATTAGAAACTGAACTAGAACTTGCAAACTAATAATAAAGGCAATGATACCTAGACAGACTTATAGATCCTTGTTCATGTTGAGGTTATGCCACTAATATTATACAATTAGTTTTTGACAGTATTGTTCGTATTACCAAAATTTACCGTAGCTAAATCATACCGTAATATCTGCATTTCAATTATTTTTGGCTACAGATTGTTTACAGATGAAAATATTACATTAAATTTTATATATTATCTTCATTTGTTTCAAAAATGGACTTGCCTCACTTTCAAAATAAACGGCTCATTTTATGCTCGATGTGAAAAGACGTGTTATCCGAATCGGTCGCAAGAGTGCGCATCTTTTACTTTCTTTTGTTTCGGGTTGCGATCTTGCAACGCAGTTTACGCAACGTTCGACTGCAATAAACACGTGCTCGTAAAGTGTCAGAAATATCTGAATGTTACGTTGCACGTGTATATAATAAACGTTTTTCTTTTCGACTATAGTGATTTAAACGATGCGTGGGAAAATGCTGCATTGCGATGCAGCGTAGTTCGAACGCGTACCTTCTAATACCGTCAGTCACCTAAACCATCGGATATTAGGAAATTTCTCTTATTTTGACCACAGACTACAGACGAAAATATCATATTGTTTCATCTATTATCTTCATTTTCTTCAGAAATGTCCCGCATTCAAACGGCTCACTTTCCGAGACGAAAGTAAATATCTAAAATTCTTCATCCAGTTAGTACATACACGTATCTTGCGGTACATAACCAGCTGGAACGAGGTCTATATCATTGAAATGATTACAGGTCCCCCATGTTAAACCGGACATTTGATAAATTGATCTAACGTCCCCACTTCCCAATAAAATGGATCAGATACAATACACCGGTTGCGTACTTCCACGTATCTTTTCATCTCGTGATTTTCTCATTTCCAAGAGGAAATTTTCACGGCGACGCACGAAGACGCTTCTCGGGAATACTAAGACCCGTAGATCTCGTTCTTGGATTTCGTTCTCGTGACATTTCGGTATTTATTCACGCAAGCTGTTCGTCGCGACATTTTCAACGATGGGAAGTAATCGCTTCAAGAATCGTCGAGAAGTTCGTGGAATGAGTGTAATTTCAAACGGACGTTACGATTTTCACGGGGTAACCTTGCGCCGATTTACGCTGTACTGCGGCAAATCTCTCATAATCGGATAATGGAAGGTCGGAGATGCTACAATTGCGGCCGACCGATTAATTTGTCACTTCATCGCGAAATCCCGAGAATCTGTGGTATCTACTACATTGTTAACGAGACACCTCGGAGAATTCGACGGATTACACAGATTAAGTCCTCGAACGTTCTAGAACGTTATCGATGCAATCAATTGTCAGGTTATCTTGAGAATTTTTAGGTTAGAAATGCCGACAAAAGTGATTCAAATTATTTCAGATTCATTAGATGAAAATTTAGTTCGGATTATTAGTTATTATTTATGTACATCATTCTACTACGTCACTAAATTTATTTTATTAACCCCTCGACTTATAATAAGCAGTCTGACCCATGACGCACGTTGCAGGTCGAATGTGTCAAACCTAATTCGCATTCGTTTAACAAATTTTGAGTTTATCAATTAGAATTTGATTTCAAATACACATAATATTTCAACTTTTTATATTTATCTCGACACTACAATAATTAGCAATTACCGAAAAAGTTGTAAGTTAAGTGGTTAAATTTTGAAATTATGACAATAAGTAGGAAAGCCAACAAAACTGTACAATACTACAAAAATTATTAGATAAATGCTTAATTTACAGATTATTAGTTACTGGTTATTTAGCATTCTTATTATCACTGAAATGTTAGAGTTATAAACGCTATATTATTTCATTAAATTTTTAGGTTAGAAAAGTTAACAAAACCATGATACAAATAATTTCCGATTAATCGGATAAAAATTTGTTTCAGAGATTGCTATTTATTTACTAATTTCTGTCATCATTGAAATATTCCAATATTATAAACATTATTTCTTAGAACTTTTCAGTTTTCAGAATTCACAGATATAATCTGTGAAACAATATTGTAAATGTTAGTAAGATTAATTAGGTAAAAATTGATCGATCGAAATCGGTATTAATTTCAGTATCAAATTATAATAATCCGCGAAACAATTTTCCAAATGTTAGTGAAATTAATTAGATAAAAATTGTCGATCGATCGAAATCAGTATTAATTTCAATTTTTTACCTCGAACTGTATCCTGGGTAAATCCAATCTGGATTCAGTAAAACGGAAAAATGGCACGACCGTACGTGACAGGAAATACACCGAACTCTCAGCCTTTTATTATAATTTATCATGACCTTTCTTACAAAAGAGTGCAGACATTGCGGTATTTCGCCTGATGGCTATTCTTGCCGCATTCTGCTTTAAAGTGATCTCCTAAAATCGCTGCCATTGCGACAAAAAGATTTCAGTTACGTAGAGAACGTTTACTTCTAAATTACTCTTGTTTTCTATTATTACATTCGCAAGAAAAACGAAAGAAGGTGTAGAACTTTAAATCATACCTATTCGTCTCAATTGCCGTAATTGAACTCTTCGTACGGAATGTAGATATATTTAGTATCTATATGCTCACTTGTGACGTATAGATATGTGCTCTAATGTGACATAAATATGTGCTCTAATGTGATGTGTACATATGTGCTGTAGTGTGATATGTAGATAGTGTACAATAATGTGACGTATATTCTGTACTAAATCTTGACATTTTTAAATAAAAATGCACCGTAATGACATGCACTAATATCGACGTAATATTCATGCGCCATTTTGACGTATTTAATTGCTGACACAATGTCAATGTGCTCTAATCTGGATGCGCTATAAATGGTACCATACTCTAATTCGACGTATTCAAATATTAATGTACTCTAACGTTGACGTGCTTTAATGTCAAGGTACTAATGTCGACATGCTCTAGTATCGACTTGTTCTAATATCAATGTGCTCTATTTCTATGCACTCATGTGTTAACGCACTCAAATGCCAACGTGCTGTAATATCAATTTGTTCTAACATCGACGTACTCTATTTCGATATACTGTCAACGCACTCTAATCTCAACCTAACTTGATATCGACCCGTTCTCATGTCAAAGTGCTGTATTTTCGACATGCTATAATATCAAAATACTTTAATATTAACGTATTCTGTTTTAACGCATTCAAACGTTATACCTTAATGTCAAAACGCTATAATGTTATGGTGTTCTAATGTCTGCTTGCTCTAATATCGACTTGCTCTAATGTCGACGCTCTCTGACATTAACGAGTTCCAATATCGACGTGCTCTGCTTTAACGCATCAAAGTATTAACGCATTTTAATGTCAGCATGCTCTACTTTGACGCACTCTTGCATGTCAATACATTACATATCAGTCCACTGTATCAATATACAGAATATAATTTATTAATATAAATTACGTATTAATACGCTTTTCATATAAATGAACTGTATACTAACGCATTACATGTCAACTCACTGTATATCAACGCGCTGCATATCACCTGCTGTATATCAATGCATTGTATATTAATGCGCTGTGTATTGATGCATTGTATATTAATGCGCTGTATATATCAATATACGGTATATTAACCAGTTGCATATCAATACAATGTACATCATCGCATCGCATATCAATGCACTATACCTCAACGCGTTGCATATCAGTGTACTGTACATCAACGTATTGCATATCAGTGCACTGTACCTCAACGCGTTACATATCAGTGTACTGTACATCAATGTATTGCATATCAGTGTACTGTACATCAATGTATTGCATATCAGTGCACTGTACCTCAACGCGTTGCATATCAGTGTACTGTACATCAACGTATTGCATATCAATGCACTGTACCTCAACGTATTGCATATCAATGCACTGTACCTCAACGCGTTGCATATCAGTGTACTGTACATCAACGTATTGCATATCAGTGCACTGTACCTCAACGCGTTGCATATCAGTGTACTGTACCTCAACGCGTTGCATATCAGTGTACTGTACATCAACGTATTGCATATCAGTGCACTGTACCTCAACGCGTTGCATATCAGTGTACAGTACATCAATGCGTTGCATATCAGTGCACTATACATCAACGCGTTGCATATCAGTATATCGTACATCAACGCGTTACATATCAACACGTTATGCATCAGTGCGTTTTATATTGACGCACCACACATTAACATGAAATGTATTAACACACTGCATATCAGCTCTTTATATATTCGCACGTTACATATCACTACATAACCTATTAATATATTGTATAAGGACGTATTGTATAATCAATGCACTGTACATTAACTCTCTATACATCATCGCATCGCATATCGATGCGTTGTATACTGACGCATACCTATATCTCCACGCTGTATATTATCGCGCCCTATACCCATGATCTACATGGTTGCGCCCTATACCACGCTCTATATTGCCGTGCTAAATACATCACCGTGCATCAATGCAAACATCCAAATCTTGAAGAGCTCTTTAACCATCCTCTATTACTTCGCTATTAAAAAATATAATAGCCGGTGAAACAATTGCAGAGCCCAACAAAGTATTCTTATAATCAAGACGTTCTCTCGCTTAATCGGCCGCCGGAATATTAAACAACGATCGAACAGTTGTCGTTTGTTCCCGAGCACTCGAGCCGCGATAACAACGTTCAGATTAATCATTTATTCCAGCAATGGTGCACGATATGCAGTACTCGGGCAAAGCGACCAAACAGAAAGACGATAAAAAATCTTATTGACTCGCTTTTATAATCGATTACATTTTTATTCACGGAGTTGATTACTCGACGGCATATTTGTGCAAGGGAGGCTGAACCTCATCAAGTAAGGTCGCATCGATAACGCGATAATCGCTGACTCGGTTGACCCTCGATCTTGAAACGCTTATTTTTAGTCGATCGATTCTTTAAGCGTGCTCGAACGCGAAATTCGGCTTTTCAGAAAATTCCGAGCGACTTTCGTTAATTACTGATTATTTCTCACGATTCATTAACTAATAAATATAGTAACAGACACCACAGTCGTTGGGTCACCGATATTGGTAACAATATTTTTCGTGAATCTTGAACTGAAATAAATCGACTCATATTTGACCGTTTTTGTAATCTATTTTCTATTTTTATATATTTTTTCTTGTTTCATTATGTACATATTTATACACATTTTTCTTTTCTAATGGTATTTTTTACATCTTCATTTTATATTTTTCTCTTGCTTTTTTAATTTAATGCAATTGTGAATGATATGTATCACTCTGCAAATTGTAAAGCATGTTTAACATATAATAATATCTACAAAACAATATTTACAATAATATTTATTTACGTAAATAATACTCTTATAATACACTGTTTTTACAATGTCACATCTTGTATACCACCCTATAAATTCTATATAAGAGAACGCAATTGCAATTAATAAGAAAAATGAGACGAGAAAATTTGTATAAAAAAAAATTAAGATCGATATTAAAAAATTATGAATTTTAATATGAATGCATAGATACACGAATGTAACCATAAAAATAAATATCGTAGAAATAATGTCATGTCTATCACTTTATAAATTCTGCACAATGTCACACAATTGCAATTGATTAAAAAATATATGAATAAAAAAATACGAATAATATAAAAAAAATAAAAAGGAATATATGAACATATAAATAACCATGAAAAAAGAATAAAAGGAAGGTAAAAAAAATGATCAAACCCAAGAGGTTTTTAACTTGTGACGCAGTAATTAAAGGGTCTACCGCTCCACCACCTTTGCCATTGTATCCCTCGTCATTGAATTAAGTAATTTAGTATTTATAACGTTATTAAAGAATCAAACGTTGAATACCTTTCGAAAGAACGAGTAAAAAACCGTGAAATATAGGTCGTTTAACACTTGCCATAGTTTCACAAAAAAAAAAGTTTCATCAAAATCGATGACTCAACGATTGTGTTCATATGCGACTAGGTATTAGGGAAAGATTTTGTCTGGGATGGCGATATTCCGTCGACAGTGCAAAATTATTCAGGCGTCATGTCGGGCAAACAGTGAATTTCGAGCGCACGTGATTGCCCTCCGGGTCGAAACGAGGACCGTTCCTTTCGTTTCTTTTTTTCTTACGCGGTCAATTTATCAAAGGCCATTCGAAAAGGGGAATCGGCGTTTCCAGTCACGTCGAGAAATCCTTCAACGACGGGAAACTTCCATTCTGTGCGGGGTCAAAAAGGAACGAAGGCATCTCGAGGGAGTCTCGTGGCGATTAAATACGAACGGGACGGATTAACACCCACACTGTCGCGCATTGAGCAGAATCCCAAGAAATAGAGAAAAAGTGGCATTTTTTTCTTCGCCCGTAATACCGAATCTTGTTAAACCACTTTGTAAAACTTGCCCCGTATCGTCTACAAAATTACCGAATTCAATAAAATACTTAACGATACAAATTTCTGCAGAACGCAGAGGTCGTCATTTTTATGCGAAAGGTCAATTTTGGTCGGGTGTATAACGATGAACCAGCGTCCATAAGAGTTTTGTTGTCTTCGTTATTATATTGTCGTCGATTACGATGCGATTAGCGTGGTTATTATGTTGTTACAACGTCATTGACAATGATTCTCTCGCTTATTATGCTGTTACACATTATCATGCGACCGTCGAAACAAATCTCGATGGGGAACCGCTATCGGACCCCCTTAATGACGAATTCAAGTGGCTGATTTAAGAACCCGGTCCCCGACCCCACGACTCTATTCACCGTAAATTGTTACCAAAATTGATAGACGGCCAAGCAATCAGACAAGTTAGGATAATTAAAATTAATAAAAAGCTGTGTTCTCTGCTTAAATCGAGCGAATTTTTAGTTATTAAATCGTTTGTAGTTAATATGGAGAGCTTCGAATTGGTTAATGATGTAATGCGTTCAAAATCAATGACGCACCGGGTGCGTCCTACGTTGAAGTAATAGATGACACACCAGGTGCGTCCCATGATAAAGTAATAAATGACACATCAGGTGTGTCCCATGATAAAGTAATAAATGACACATCAGGCGTGTCCCATGGTAAAGTAATAAATAACGCACCAGATGCGTCTCA
Organism: Megachile lagopoda; assembly: GCA_036983795.1. NCBI lineage: Eukaryota > Metazoa > Arthropoda > Insecta > Hymenoptera > Megachilidae > Megachile > Megachile lagopoda. Next base: position 1,603,925 of record CM072792.1, read on the forward strand.
TATTGAAGTAATAAATAACGCACTATGTGTGTCCTATGCTAAAATAATGTGACGCAACGGTTGCGTCCTTTGCTAAGAGAATAAGTAATGCACGGGGTGCGTCTTAATAAAAAGAAGCTTGTAAAGGTAATATGATACAAAACAAAATATGTAGAAACTACAAAAGTATTTAACAAAAAGATCAATGCGTTTAACAGTAACGACGCACCAGGTGCGTCTCGTATTAAAATAATAGGCGACGCACCCGGTGCGTCTTAACAAAAAGAAGCTTGCAAAAGTAAAATAATGTAAACAAGATATATCGAAATTGTAGAAATAGTTAACAAAAGGTTTAACATGTTCTGTAATACCGATGCACTAAGTGCATCCTGTGGTAAAATAACAGGTGACGCAATAGGTGCGTTCTGTGTTAAAATAACAAACAACGCACCCACTGCGTTTTACCAAAAATAAGCTTGTAGAAGTAAAATAATAGACACAAAATGTATAGAAATTGTAAAATTAATGATAGATTTAACCCGGTTTAGTATAACGACGCACCGGGTGTGTCTTATGTTAAAATAGTAGACGCACCGGGTGCGTCCTGAGGTAAGGTAATGAACGACACACCAGATGCGTCGTATGTTAAAGTAATGGAGGACACACCAGATGCGTCACGTGTTAAAGTACTGACGACGCAACATATGCGTCTTATCAAGAATTAAACAGAATCCTAAAGAATTAAAATGATAAAAATGTAAATAAGTAGGTATCAAAATTGAAGTACAAATAAGTTAGTTACGTTGTATAAAAGTTAATTGTGCAAAATTGATGTATAATCTGATTTCTATGATTTATAATAATCAGTGTCGTTTCTATTGTTTCAGGCAAATGCACGGTCGGCTGCCGTGGAAGTAAGTATCAAAATTTTTCGTTTTAATCAGTATCTACAGTTTTTTGGGCCCTAGGCACACAACTAAAAATTGGGGCCCCGTAATGCAAACAAGAATGAGAATATTTGTTCAAAACGAACGCAATTTTTTAGGTTATATTAATTTATATTATATCACACGATATATTGTGTTGGGATTAAAATTATAATTTCATTATTATATATAATTTATGTTAATATTTAATTTACACGTTATTAAATATTTATGATTTATTTATTTATATAATTTTATACATAATATGTAATATAATAATTTATTATTACAGTTCGAAGTTACAAAATCAAAATAAAATGAAAACAGAAAAATCAATGAATGTTAAATTATACTGAAAAATAAAAATTCTTGCTTTTTACATTTGATGACTGTAGACTTAATAATACTCTCGCAATAACTTTTAAAGCAAAGTGAGATATCATGAGGCCCCAATTGTCCAGTGGGTCCTAGTTCCAATTACTACTCCTGCATATTTGATAGATCGATGTATAATATTGTTTCTCCCATCTTTTGCGTGACAGTGCATCCGAGCAAAGCGTATCAGGAAGGGCACACGTACGTTTACAATCTTGATGGCACGTCAGAGACATCTGTTACCGATGCACAAGGGGCTGCTAACCTCCGATTGTCCGCTACTGTGGAAATGTCTGTCAAACCGAATTGCGTCCATCAGTTGCGACTGAAGAACGTCAAGTTAAATGGAGCGGTAAACCATTTCTTTGATCTTCCCACTGAATTTCAGATATCCTGAAAATACATTGAGGTCTATCATCAAACAGTGCTATCACGCCTAAATTGAATCCACAAATCCCAAGGTCACCAAATGTATGTCTTCGAATTCGTACGATTTCAAATTCCTGGGTTCTTAAATCCCTTGATCCCCAAAGTTGATTACCAAATCTATAGATTCACATATCAACAGATCCCCAAATCCTAAGGTACCGAATTTTAAGATTCCACCTATCTACGTCCTGAAATTCCTGAACACCCAAATTTTGATGTACTGAATTCTTAATGTAATATCTATGTCTTCCAATTTCTAAACCCCCAAATTCCTAGACAATCAAACCTCTAGATTCCGTTGTCAACGGATCTCCAAATCCTAAAGTACCGAATCTTAAGGTCTCCAGTTATACTCTCAAATTCTTAGACCTCCAAATCTCTGTATGTTCAAATCCCAAAATTTAAAATTTCCAGTTCCCCAAAGCTCTCGAATTTCTAGGTCCCTAAACTCCTAGATAAGCAAATCTCATTTCCATGTCAATAGATCCATAAATCCTAAAGTACCGAAATCTTAAGGTCCGTAAAGATATCTGCGTCCTGAAATTCCTAGACCTTCAAATCTTTAGATCCCCAAACCCCAAAATTCCAAAGTTCACAAATTTATAACCCATCCTAAACCTTTAAAATCCCCTAAAGTCTCTATAAATGAACAAGTAGAGATCTCCAGCCATAGTTTCACTAAGAAAACCAGATTTGCTCTCTCTAATACATGTAACTTTAAATGATATGAAATATACTTTTTCAGCCCGCGTCCTTGCCAGATCTCGAAAAGTACGCGGTACAGTTCAATTACCATGGCGGACACATTGACACGGAGCTGTGCACCGAGCCAGGCGACTCCCAAGCGTCTCTGAACATCAAAAGAGCAGTTGTCTCCTTGTTCCAATCGGCTGTCATGGAAGAGAGCGGTTCAACGACTCACCACGAGGTTGGTATTCTCGAAACGAAGCGATTATCTTATCAGTTTATCCCAAGCAACATAAACTACCTTGACATTGTCCTAGCCTCGGTTACTACTAATCAGTTCGAGAATAACGTGACAACGATTTCAGACCGACGTGATGGGAGCCTGTCTAACGGAGTTCAACTTCCGCAAAGATGGCGACACAGTAACGGTCAGGAAGGACAGGAACTTAGCGCAGTGTTCTTATCGCGAGAACCTCAATCAGGGTCTGATATCAGCTAGCGTAGACACTTCAGCGGGCATGAAATCCTCCCCTCTACTCGGGTCGCAGCAGGCAATCGTGCAACACTTCAAACAGGGTGTACTGACCGAGGCTACGTCTAAAGAGTTATACGAGTTGAGGCCTTTCAGCAATGGCAACGCAGGAGCTAAGACCACAGTAGACACCAAATTGGTCCTGAAGAAGGAGAAAGCTGACAGTCCAACGGCCACAGTGTCGCTGCCTAAATCCCTGATCTTCGAGAGACCTCACCCGGTATCGAAATCATCTGTGGACGACATCACCAACGCACTGAAGGCTACCAAGGCCGAAGTGGCTTCAGGAGTGAAACCGGAAGCAGCCACTAAATTCGCCGAGCTGGTGAAAGTTCTCAGACGAAGCAGCAAGGCCGACATCATGTCCGTTTACCAGAAGATCAAACAAGGCGCAGGTTTCGACAAGGACGACCAGAAGCTGTTCCTGGACACCCTGTTTAGAACGGGCAGCGGCGAGACGGTGGAAGTTGGAGTCGATCTAGTCAAAAACAAGGAGCTTTCCGGTCTCCAGGAGCTTCTCTTCTACGCCAGTCTGGCCTTGGCACGTCATATGAATCTACCTGCGGTGACGGCCGCCACTACTCTTCTGGATCAACCTAATTTACCTCGACTTGGCTACCTGGGTGTCGGACAAGTGATCGGCAAGTACTGCCAGGAGCATTCCTGCGAGAACGTGCCCGAAGTGAAGGAGGCTGTGCACAAGATTCGAGAAAAGGTCGGCAACGGCAAGGCAAAGACCAGGGAACAAGAGAATCTCGTCGTTTCTGCCCTGAAAGCCCTGGGCAACACGCAGTTCCTTGACGATGCGACCCTTCAGAAGCTAGCGAACATCGCCGCCGACAAGAACGTGCGGAATCGCGTCCGAGTGGCTGCCCTCGGGGCTCTGCCCAACAGGTGTTCGATGAAATGGAAGAACATTGTGTTTAAGGTGTTGGCCGACCGTGAGGAGGATAGCGAGGTCAGGATTAAGTCCTATCTCGCCCTGGTCGCTTGTCCTTGCCCTCATGTTGCCAACCAGCTGAAAGAGGTGTTGGACAAGGAGACCGTCAACCAGGTCGGATCGTTCATCCAGACTCATTTGAGAAATCTCAGAGCTTCTACCGATCCTAACAAACTGGCAGCTAAGAATCAATTAGGTTTGATCAAACCACGAACCAAGTTCCCTGAAGACTTCCGGAAATTCTCCTACAACGATGAACTTTCGTACAAGCTTGGTGCTTTTGGCGCTGGCTCCAGTGCCGAGAGCAACGTAATCTACAGTCAGAACAGCTTCGTGCCACGGTCGACGAGCCTGAACATGACAATGGATCTGTTCGGACGCAGTTTCAACTTCCTGGAACTGGAAACTCGCGTGGAGAACCTGGACCGAGTGATCGAACGCTACCTTGGACCCAAAGGACAACTCTGGGAAAAGAACATGGAGGAGCTGAAGAAATCCGGTGTCAGTACAGTCAAGAACCTCAACGAATACATCAAGGAACGATACGACAAGACTGTACGGGGAAAACGCGAGGTGAAACAGGGAGAGTTGGACAGATTCGCGAAGAACGTTCACTTGAGGAACAACGAGGTCGACCAGGACCTGGATGTTGACCTTTCCGTCAAACTATTCGGCGTCGAACTCGCTTATCTCAGTTACCAAGGTGACAGCAGCAAGTTAACCCCAGAAGCCATCGTCGACAAGGTGTTCGAAAACTTGGAGAAAGGTTTCGACTTCGTCAAAAACCTGAACTTCGACCTTGAGAACTACCTGCAGTTCCTCGACGCCGAGCTGGTGTACCCAACCAACTTGGGAAGCTCGTTGAATCTCGGTGTGACCGGCACCAGTGTGCTGCGCATGAAAACTAACGGCAAACTCGACATACCGGCCATCTTGAAAGACCCGAAGAACGCCAACTTCAGAATCGCCCTCGATCCCAGTGTATCCGTCACGATCATCGGAAGCATGATCGTCCAGAGTCTGGACGCCGAGACCGGAATGAAACTCGTCAGCACTCTTCACACGGCCAGCAGCACGGACATGACCGTCTCTGTACTGAACGGCAACGGCGTCGACGTCAATTTCGGCATACCCAAGAAGAAGCAAGAACTGATCAGCGCAAGCAGCGAGCTGTTGCTCAGTTCCGGCCCGAAAGGTGACAAATACGTGGCTCCCAAGTTTGGAAAGGGCAAGACGCACGCGGACTGCTTCGATCAATTCTCAACCGTCCTTGGTCTGACCGTTTGTGGACAACTCACCTACCCGTACGAGGACCTCGCTACGATTTCACAGAAACCAATGTTCCCCTTGAGCGGACCGGCCAAATTCGCAATCACAGTCGAGAACAACGACGTGAGCAGCTACCACTTCAGGGTCAATCTGAATACTGATAGTCCGGCCAAACGTTCCTTCGAGATTCTGGTGGAGACGCCTAACAGCAAAACCAACAGACGCGTCGCTCTGAACCTGGAGGCAGGTCTCGAGCCCAACAAGTACGCCAAAGTTTCTGTAGACTCACCCATCAAGAAGGCTTCCTTGGAAGTGATACTCAAGAACAATCCTAAAGAACGCACCCTCTCCCTCATCGCGTTCCACGATCAAATAGAATATTACGGTCGTATCGGAGTGCTGGCCAGCGGAGGCAAGTACAAACCAGTGCTGGAGTACAAGATACCTGAACATATCGAGAAACTAGCTTCTGCGAAAACTGGTCTGAAATCTGGACAACAGTATACCGTTCAGGGTACCGTGGACGTTGCCGATCACGAAGGTGGTCAAAGGTTCACGCTCGATAAGGTCGCCCTGATGGTCGGTGGGCAGAAATTGGTCGTCGTGGACGGTGACGTCGTCATCACACCCACTGCAGTCACCGTGGATTCCACTCTCGGCTACTCCGATAAGAGTTTAATCTTCAAGTTGGACGGAAAGCAGGTATCCAACAACAACTACGCCCTGGTTGTGGCCGCCATACCATCCACCGACCCGAACATTGGATTCCACCTGAAGTGGGAATTCAAGAGAGAACCGGACAACTTGCAGAACAAGTTGATCTTCGTACATGGTCCCGATCAAAACTCTGAAACCAACCGACTGACCTTGAACCAAGAAGCCGTTTATAAGATCGGGCCTAAGACTCCTCTGGTCCTGTCCATGTCTAACGAGCTAACCTACCCAGCTCTCAACATGAAGCTGAAGGTGGAAGGCAAACTTACTCGCAAATCGGTCAGCGGCGACATTGAGGTGAAATACGAGAAGTTCAAGTTCGGCACCGAACTGTCCGCTAAAAAGGACATGGAGAAACCCGGCGACTACGACATCGAGCTGGAGGCTGAACTGATGGAGAACGGCGTGGAGCTGAAGTCGAAGCGTACCATCGTCGACGCACACAAGAGCAAATTCAGTAACTCCCTTGTTCTGAAACCGGGTGGTAAATACGAGGCTGACGCTACGGTGACCCACGACGTGAGCAAGAACAACATAAACGTGCAACTTGACGGTGACTTGAACCTAAACGGGAAGAAGGTGAAGATGGACACCGGTCTGGAAGCTAATCCACAATCGCTTAACTCCCGCGTCTTCCTGAAGGTAGACGGTGTCAAGTACATTGAATTCCTGTTGAAGACCACGCGAACACCGAACCCCAGTGGCAGCTTGACCTTCAACCTGAAGAACTACGTGACTGCCAGCGGTCAGTACATCTACCAGAACCACAAAGGAAACGCCAACCTGAACGTCGACTTCCCGAAAATCAATCGCAAGGTTAAGGCCAACGCTGACCTGGCCGTATCTGGATCCGAGCACGTGGGTAACGTGGAGATTCTCTACGACGCCGAAAAAGACCCCTCTAAACGCCTGAAACTATCCACCATCTCCGACATCACGAAGACGTCCGTGGACACGAAGAACGTCCTGGAGGTCCTCACCTACAAAATGGAGCTGAACGCGAAGGGCAAGCTGCAAGGATCCTTACAAGATGGTCAGCTGCAGCTGGATGTGGACACTACACTGCCGAACGGTCGCTACCTGGTCTGGAAAATAAAACGCAATTCCGCGAAAAAGGACAACAAGTACGACATCTGGGTGGACACTGAGTTGGTAGACAACAAGGTCAAAGGTGGACCATCAAGGAAACTCGCTTACCAAGCTGACGTGAAGGATCTGGACCTGGAGCAATTGACGTACCAGAAGAACTCGGCTCAGTTGAAATTCGTGGACACGGACGGAAAGGACCTACAGGTCTCTTGGGGTGGTAAGAACACCCTGCAGCCGGAAAACAAGAGGTCGAGAGAATTGAACATCGAAGTTAGTGGAGCTAGCATGCCGAAGAAATTCCAGCTTCAAATAAGCTCAGACTGCAGTAACAGCGAAGCAGCGCTCAAAACGAAAGCTTCGCTGGGTGACGACATCTCATTGATGGTAAGTGTTTGAACTGATTCTTTAGGCTTCGTCGACTTACACGTCTGATTCAATTACAGTGCAGCGGAACAATGAGCGAGGGCAACCAGGTTGACAAGCCTTCCAAGTTGGACGGTGTCCTAGAGATGAAACTGCCTAGCGACAAGCTTAGCAACCTGAAGTTGGAGGTCTCCTCGAGTTTGCTACATGCCACCGAGAAGAACTTGATAGACTACGCTGAGACCATAAAGTTGACGTACAACAATGACAAAAAGATGCAAGGGGAGCTGTTCTACAAACTACAGACACCGGATAAGGACTCCAACTTGCCGCATTCGGGCACAGGAAAGCTGGTCATGAATATTCTGCAGAATCCACCTCTGAAAATAGACGGTAAATACGAGTACGTGCCCAATCCCGAGAAGCAGGCAGCTATGGTCGATCTAAATGCCAGCTACGGAGACAAAAAGCTGTCCCTTCGATCTGACAACGAGTATCTTCCCGATGTCGCGACGGTCCACCTGAAAGCTAAAGGCAATATGCTTGCGGAGAAACTGCGTAATCTTAACTTGGACTTGAAATACCAGGTAATGGGTTGAGAAACATCTGCTTTCATGAATGTAGTCCACGTTTACTTAATTTCCTATTCTGATTTACAGAGATTCAAGGAAGAGAATAAACTGTTAGTCGACAGCGTTCTTACTGCCGATGACAACAAGTACACTTTGAATTCGGAAATTCAACAACAGAACACAAACAATATATTCCACTTGACAGCCAGCTCTCCGTTAGGAAAGACGGAAGTGCTCTCCAAATTCCAGAAGCTGGGTGACAAGGAATACAAAGGTAATAGAGAAAACTGATTCTTTGATATTGTCGCGTATAGCAGCTGCTAGATAATTCCCTGTGTTTCGGGCTGTAGACGCGGGAACGGGCAATACTAGGTATCAATGATGTATACATAGTTGACAGATTTTTTAGTTTTTGGATTTGCGAATTTTTAGATTTGTAAGATCTTAGGTTTCTAAGTTTCTAGATTCCTAGGTTTCTAGGTTTCCAGGTTTTTAGGTCGCTAGATTTCTAGGTTTTTAGATTTTTCCCAAATTAACCTAAAATTAATCTAATCCTCTAGATTTAAGTAGCTAAGTAGTGTGGTGTAATAGCATGTAACGGAGGATTACGTAGCAGTCACATAACGAGCGGCCACTGCATTATTTGACAATTGCGTTGCAGGTGAATGGAAAGTGGACACTCCCAAGGGATTCGCCGTTGCCGATGCACACGTAGACTTAGAAAGTGTAGACAACTTCGTAATCAACGCCAATTTTGACAGTGACAAATTGAAACACCGTAAAATCCATGCTGAAATCGCCAACAAACCAACTGCAAAGTCTGGAAAGAGGATCGTCATCACTGTCACCAGTGACGGCCAGAACATCGTAGCTGGAAGGTATATATACATGAAATCTAACGCAGATCTAACCTAATCCATAGATGAATCTGACCTAATCCAGATTTAATCATCACATGAGCTACCATTGAGAGTAGCTCAACTCTTCACGAATTCAACCTTAATTTACTCTACACCTAGTCCAAATCTGATAATTTTCAGTCTTCATCTAACCCGAATCTAACATAGTCCAGACCTAACCATAAACAGCCCCAATCGAATCAAATAGAAAAGCATCCACATTTATATCACAAGTCGTTTCTGTTGACAGACTTGTTATTCTTGTTTCAATTTCCATATTCAATTCAAAACAGTTTCAATTTCCATATTCAATTAAAACCAGTTTGCTTCGATTATTTACACAATGATCATTTGTGGGACTAAGCTTGCACTGTCTATTCAGCACAAGTTACAAGAAGCGCGACGAGGACGGAAAGATCGTGGTGGAAGGTAACGGAAGTCTGAAAGTTGGCGACGACACGAAGAGCTCGTCCTTTAAGTACACTCGTCAGCAATTGACACGCGAAAAGGACGGTGAAGTCGGAGTCGCGATGGTGTTGAACGCCAATTTCGGACCGTCAGCTATCGTTGGCGAGCTGAAACTGTCGAACAAGGAGGTGCACGTATTCAACAGTTACTGCGAGCAGAACAAGGACTGTGCTCACTTCAAGCTCCAATCGACCCTTGATGTGGAACGTAAGCGATCTTCAAGATTGAGAAAGACTACATGTGGAGAGTAATCTCTCACAGCTTAATTTGCGACTTTCAGAGAAAGCTCTTCTGAAGCACCAGATAACGGTGGAGGTCGACCTGAAGAAGTTCAACGTACCTGCCGAGTTCGGTTTAAAGACCAGCACGGAGTTGAAGAAGCCCATCTTCGACCACACCACTAACCTCTATCTCCACTCCACAAAAGACAAGTCCGAGTACACCTACCAAGTTTACATCCATCCTAAAGAAGCAGGTAACCTGATTCGAGACGTCTACCTCTGGCTAGACATTTTGATCACGAAAATGACACTATGGCTATCGTCATACCACCGGTGACAACTGTGACACTATTGCTTTCTGATTATAGCCAGCATCCTGACGCTGCCATCTCGTGAGATAGCCGCCGTTGTGACGTACGATTTGCCGAAGACCAAGAACACTGGCGCGTACAAGATGGACCTGTCGATTTATCTTGACAGAAAGAACAAGCCGGCTGATAAGACTAGCCTGTCAAGCAGCGGAGATGTCTTTATCGACGAGAACAAATTGTCGCTCACTGGAGAAACCAAATTCACTTATCCCACACAACCTAAGGTATGATACACGTAAATTACTTAATTAGACATTATTGTGAACTCTGATTTAAGTTAGGTCGGACACAAAAGAGGATTTTTGTTCGAGGCTGTCACGTCTGTTAAATTTTCTAGAATCATCAAAGATATGGATTTTATGGGTAATCTAACAAAGAGTAGTCTGAATAAAAGATTTTATTACTACTGTGCAGTTTAAAGGGGTAGACCTAGTCTTTATTTTAGAGGGTGGACCGACCCAATTTGTATTTTAAAGATATCCAGGTTTCATTGTAAAGGAATAGACCTAGTTTTCATTTTAAAATGGTGGCCCTAGTTTTCATTTTAAAGTGGTGGATTCAGTTTTCACTTTGAACGGGTGGAACTAGTTTTCATTTTAAAGGGAGTGAAACCAGTTTTCATTTTGAAGGGGTGAATCCTGTTTTCATTTTAAAGGAGTGGGTTCAGTTTTCATTTTGAAGGGGAGAACCGAATTTTCATTTTGAAGGGGTGAATCCAGTTTTCATTTTAAAGGAGTGGGTCCAGTTTTCATTTTAAAGAAGTGGAACTAGTTTCCACTTTAAAGGGATAAACCCAGTTTTCATTTTAAATACGTGGCTCTAGTTTTCATTTTAAAGGGGTGATTTCAATTTTCATGATAAAGGGGTAAATCCAGTTTTCATATTAAAGGGATGGAACCAATTTTCATCCTAAAGGGGTGGATTCAGTGCAATTAAACAATGGCTGCAAATTATATGAATGATTTCAATAATCACAGTGCTCGTTCGATAAACACCTGGTTTAGGGGCTCTTTTGGAAGGCGGTCATTTATCAAGCAGTCACTAAAATGTTCATTTCTTCACTTTTTCGTGGTAGTGACATATATAACGAATCATGAATTTTGCTCACGTTAATTGCTTAGATTAATTTCAGAGATATTGATAAAAATATTTATTTTGTTACTTTATATAAAAATTTATCTACATACTAAGATTACAATAAGATTAAAATTAATTCTGTAGCAGATTATTATAATTTATAATGAAAATATGTAACTTTGTAGCAGAATATTTGCCTTGTAATTTAATGATGAAAATTCGTTTTCGAACAAATAGATTTAAATTTTACCGCCTGTTGTTGTGTCCAGTACAAATCACTATGGCGATCACTAAATCACTTTTACCGCTCTCGTGAGAATCACTAGACTGCATAAAACTAGAAGAAACTGCTCACTATTTATATACAATATGAATAAACTATATACATAATTTAATTGATTATCTCAAAGTACAGAAAACCTAAAAATATTTTAATAAACTACTGTATATATTTTTCGTGGTCAAAAGTATGTATTCAAACATTAAACACAAACGTTAAAAGTTAAACACCGTACGTATTTAACAAAACAGCGAAATAGGATGATTGTCCATAACGGTTGCTTATCGAGCGGCTATTTATCAAGCGTGCACTGTATTTTCAAAGAAAACTGCATTCCACAGATGCACTCTATCGAATGCAATTATCCTTTACATTAACAGTAAAAATCTGGTTGAAATCAGATTGATCCAGATTGTACGACATAAATAAAACGATAAAAATGGTTGTTGATCAATTAAAGAGTATGGTAGTGAAAGGATCGCTTCATCACCGCCGTGACAGTTTGCTGGTTGCCAATCTGGACATCGACATCTTCGCCAAAAAAGCTCAGATGATTTCCCTCGTGGCTAATGTGCAACGACAACAGATCACAGATGGGTCAAATATGACCGGTTCCATCGAAGTGAACAGCCGTGGACAGCAATTGAAAGTCGACCTCAAATCTCACCTGACTTTGTCCAAACAACAAGCTGGATTTGGTACCTTCTTCACCTACAACGATGTCAGCCAGAAAAAGAAGACAATGGGTGTTCTATTTTCCGCGGATGTCAATCACATTTCGTTGCTAGCTACTTTGCCCGACAAAGAATTGATCAGGGATGACTGGAAGTTGCAATTCGCGAAAAATCAACAGAAAATCGACAGAGAGTTGTCCGTGTTGGGAGAAACACCCAATGTGATCAGCTTTGAAGCCAACGATTTTAATCGTTTCAAACTGCAAATTCATCCAAAAGGTGAGTTTTTTAAATTCTCTAATTTTTTGTTTTGTTTTGAGATATTTCAATTTCTGCATTTGTGAAAAAAATGTTTACAAATTATTTGTTTTCAAATTTTTAAATTGCTATGTTCACAAATTTCCATTTTTATAAATAATACAATTTTAAAACTTCTAATTTTTCAAATTTTTACATTCATAAATTTATTAATTTTTGAACTTGAAAATTTTGTAATTTTCAAATTTTTATGTTCACAAATTTCTAAATTATCAAACTTTCAAGGATGAAAATTTTTAAACATCAAAATTTCTACTTTTGAACTTTTAAATTACTATATTTCTAAATTCATCAGATTAACTATATTTTTTATTTGGAAACTTCCAATTTTAAATTTCTAAATTTCCAAATCTACCTATTCTAAATTTGTATATTTGTAAATTTTCAAGTTTCGAAATTTCTGAACTTGCAAATTTTTTAGTTCTCAAAGCATAAAAAGAATCAAATGTCTAAATTCTGTCTAGGTTTCCGAATTACCATATTTCCAGATGTTCAAATTTATAAATTTCTACATTTTCCTATTTCCAAATTTTCAAATTCTTAAGTTATCCATGTTCAAAATATATAAAATTCGAATTATTAAATTCTGTAATTTCAAAATTGAAGTATTTCTGAATTTTAAACTTTTAAAATTTCTAAACTTTAATATTTTAAGGATTCAGAATTATAAAGGACCAAATTTCGAAATGTTCATTTCTTTCAATAACTAAATTTTTCAAATTTTTAAATCTTTCAATTATTAAATTACTAAATTCTACAAATTTTCAAATCTTTCAGTAAATATTCTTAAATTTCTCAAATTTACAAATCTCCCTATTACTTACTTTCTAAATTCTCAAATTTCCTAATTTCCACTTTTCAAAACATCATTACACTAATCTTACCGTCGTGTAATACACACTTAATCCGATTAAGTTAAATTAATAATAAAAGTAAACAAACAGTAAAACATAAGTTCGCTTAGACATTAGTTCTCTATTTCAATAAAAATCAACACAGATTTCACGAAAAGTCTCTCAACATACTTTTTAATTCAAAACAAGCAACTTGTAATTTCACAGATTTCACGAAAAGTCTGTCGATAAATTTTTAATATAAAACAAGAAACTTGTAATTTCACAAATTTCACGAAAAGTCTCTCGACAAATTCTTTAATTTCAAATAAAAACCTTGTAAACCTTGTTAGTTCGATTTTACACTTTCAGTATTAATGTCATTGTACCAAATTTTCAAAAAGGAAAAAGCAACTGAATTATGTTCAAACGAAATCGACTTACTTATTATTATTTGAGACAAACAAATATTTATTTCAGACTGAGAGGGCTTGCAATAATAGACACACACATATATTTATTTATACACTTAATATATTAGTTAACTTCAGTTACTTTGAAACATTAGTTAATTTAAAAAGAACGATTACTAAAAAAGATAAGCGCGTCGTGAAGTCCTAGTACGGGATGATTTAGAGGTTAGTGTGAATTGACTAGTGTAGTCACTGTATTTACCATTGACTAAAGTAGTCACTGTACTAAAAAGGAAACGAAAAAGTAGGAGGCGTTAACCATCCGCACTTACAAGAGCGGGAAATAGAAAACTTTTCACAGACAAACATATTTATTTCAGACAAACCAAACGACAAACTAAGCGTGAACGGACAAGCAGTAATCGGCCAATTAGCCCAAGTCCACGCAGATTTGTACAAAAATGGCGCCAAGAAGGAACTGTTCCACGTTTTGGTTCATCTCGACGAGAAACAATTCTTGAAGCCTGATTTTGGTTACAACAAGGAAAATGTGGCCGAACTTTTGGTAAGTGTACAGGTTTTATCGATCGTTGAGAATAAGGTGCCAAGGACACGTTCTACCCCTCGTTGAAATATTCCAGGAAATATATAAAAATAGAAATATCGAACTGGCTAGGAAGATGAAAGACGTACATAAATACGTGGTTGAGGAGGTAAATACAGAGACTGAGGACCTTATGGTTCACCTGGAAAAGGCTGCACCGAACCTAAAGCCCCTCATGGACTATTATCAAGGAGAGTTAAATAAGATGAAGGATGATTTCTATGCTGATGAAACTGTCAAAGAAATTCAAGCTACCTTGTAAGTATTCTTATGTGGTACTTGATATTCTTGATGGAAATTTTAGAAATCGGTCAAATTTTTACGAGAAAATTTTCTTTATTTCTACGTTTCTAGATTTTTTAATTTATAATTGATTTTTAAGGAGAATTTTTAATTCTTTTTTTCATAGGTTTTAAATAGACTTGTTTGCGTGTTTCAGTTTTTACGTTTGTGGATTTCTAAATTTTTATATTTTTTCGATTCTGAATAATTGATTTTTTTAAACCTTTAAATTGTTAAATCTTTAAATTCATGTCACGCGTTTCTAGTTAATTAGATTTCTAAATCTGTAACTTTTTGGATTAAAACATTTCTGAGATTTTGAATTTTAAGATTTTTAAATTGCAAGATCCAACATTTATACATATATAAATTTTAAGAATTTCAATTTTCTAGATTCGTGACTAAATTCTCAAAATTTTACATTTTTAAGGTTGACAATTACCAAATTTCTTGGATTTCTAATTTTTTTAATTCCAAGCTATTCAAATTTCTGGGTTTCTAAATTTGTAACTTTCTGAAATTTAAAATATCTGAATTTGGGATTTTCATGTTTCAAATTTAAAGATCTTTAAATTCTTATAGTTCAAAATATCTAAATTTCCAACTTTCTGTACTTCCACGTTTTGAGATCTCTGCATTTCCACATTTTTACATTTCTAAAATTCTAAAATTTTAAAATATCCAAATTGTTAAATTGTTAAATTTCTAAATTCCTAAATTCTTAAACTCCTAAATTTCTAAATTTGTAAATTCCCAAATTCCTAAATTCCTAAATTCCTAAATTCCTAAATTCCTAAATTTCTAAATTCTTAAATTTCCAAATTCCCAAATTCCTAAATTTTTTAATTCATTAATTCTACAATTTCTTACCTAAATTTTTTTATTACTAATCTTTTAAATCTCTAATTTAAAAAATTTTTTTTCTTGACTTAAATTTCTTAATTCTTTTATTTCTCAATTTTAAAATGCCTAACTTTTTTATTCTTAATCTTTTAAGTTCCTAATTAATTTTTTAATGTCATAATTTCTCATGAATGTCTATATTATTATTTATTTTCTGAATTTTAGAATACTTAAATTTTTAAATTTATAAATATTTTATTTAAAAAATTTCTGAATATTTATTTTGAATTTTCAAACTTCTGAATTTCTTGATTTTCCAATTTCTCTACACCTTAATTTCTGAAGATCTAAATGTTCACTGTCCTATCTCTTCAAGCCCCCAAATGTCTCAACCTCCTCCACTCCAAAACTCAAAAATCTCATCATTCGTCGACCATCCGTTCAAATCTAACAAAAAATATCTCTTTTTCAGAAACAAGTACTTCGGTGCATTGGTCGCAACCGTGGTAGAGACCATGAAGCAGGTCGCTCAAGGTTTAGAAAAATTGAGGGAGCAGTTAAACACAATTATGGAAGACGTGAAGAAAGCAATCAGGCGAACTTATCCCGAGCTGAAAGCATCTTACGACAAGATTTTCCATCAAGTTATGGTAATCCTCGACGCTGTCGCCAAACTCGCAAACACTTATCTGAACGCGATCTTGAATATCATCAACGAGCATCAAAAGGAAATACAAGACGTTATGAGCGTGGTGTCAGGAATGACTCAGGACTTTGCAAAAATAATCACGAAAGGATTGGAACAGATTAAATCGAATCTTGAGGAATTTGCCGCCATGTTGGTCAACCAACTGAAAGCTTTGCCGATTTACGAGGTAGCCAAAGACAAGTACCAGGAGCTGCTGAACTTCCAGATACCGGAAATGGTCATCACCCCTGTTGAAGAATTTTGCAAGTTCTTGAACACAGCTCTGCCCACCGAAGAACTTCGTCAACTCACCGATGCTTCCTGCCAGTATCTTCTCAAACACGTCAAACGCGAAAAGGTACAAACTGTGAAACGTACAAAACGTATAAATTGTGGAAATATTTGATGACTTCACTGGTTAAGCTCGATGTGTACATATGCCAATTTAATATCGTATTTTACTAGTTTTGTTAAGGTTACTTAGTTTATTTTGGTTCACTCTACAAATTTAGATTTAGGGATTTAGAGATTTAGGTATTTGAGGAGATGGTAACTTAGGAGGTTAGGGTTGCAGCAATTTGCAGTACTCGAAAATAGGGAAACTCGAGTATTTGAAATTTGTAAGCTTAAAAATTTGTAAGCTTGAAAATTTGTAAACTTGAAAGTTTTCATAGTGAAAAGGTCAAAAATTGTAAAATTGATTTTCGTACGTTTGTTGTAAAAAATTTGTGGCTTTAAGAATTTGGGAGTTTAGATATTTAGAAATATTTAGATTTGAAAATCCAAAGATGTGACCTAGGTGACCTAGGAGGTTAGGATTCCAGCAATTTGCAGTACTCGGTATTTAGATATCTAGGGATTTACAAATAGAATTGAAATAAATGTCATCTCAAACCGTAGTTTTTTCTAATAGTTGAATATTTTGATGTTTTTCAGGTTGACGAGATAACGGAGCTGAAGAAGCTGTACTCGTACGCAGTGACAGCGATCCAATCCCTGCTGACCCTTTTACAGAAGCAGGCAACCTTCGATAACGCGTTAAACTTTGTTCAAATCCAGTCACCCATTGATTTCAGCCTTTTGTCAAAACTTCCAGGCATTTCTACCCTCAAGCTATCCGTCCTGAATCTGTTGCGCAACCAGGAGCTACCGTCGCCATTGGATCTGTACTACACTTATAGGTAGCCCATTTCGATAAATGAGTTTTCTGTAACCTACGTCCAACTTTTCCTTTGTCTTATCGCCCTCGTCTTGGTCGTAACGGAGGGAGATTCCGCAGACAACCTCTGTCGAGGCATCGATTATTATATTCCTCACAAAGCCAGTTAAATTAAAGCGACAGATGGAAATTACAATGTAGTGACTATTTAAACTCTGTGCTACCTTCGAAGCGACGGTATTAAATTGATACATTTTATTGGGAATTTAGTATTAAAATGTTGAATGCTGAGGAAACGGCAGACACGAATGTTATTCTAGTTAAATAGTTCGGTATAGAAAGGGGAGGGTCGATTTGTACGTTAGAAGGATAAATCTGGGTACCAAATTGGAAAATTAATTGATTTGTCTGTCATAAGTGGTCATTTAAATTGGAAAATTTATTTGTTAGTAATTGGTAAACCAAATTGGAATGAATCAATTTGATCGTTAACCATTAGTAATTTATATTGAAAAATTCATCAATTTAAGTGTTAATGATTGGTAACTTTAATTAAAAAATTAGTCTATTTGATTATTAATAATTGGTAACTTGGATTGAAAATAGATGTACATATACAGTATATCATGATGTGGCAATGATATTAATGTTATAATTAATAATTAAATTTTTAAATACTGAAAAATGAGCTTTTAGAAGCTGAATGTTGCTTTGTAAGATTTTAAAGTAGAAGAGTCCTAAAATCTCAAAGCTTAAAAATTCAAAAATTTTAAAACTTTTAAAAATCCAACCCCTAAAGATTAAAGATTAAAAAATTCCCAAATCCATAGGTCCCAAAGTCACAAAGATTTACAAAATCCTAAGGTTCCAAAATTCTAAAATTCATAAGTCCAAAAATGCCAAAGTTCCAAAGTAGAAAAATTGCAAAAACACGGATACAATATAAGTAAATAATAAATACTAAAATAAAAAATAAATATTAAGGGCTGCTTTTAAATAGATTAAAATGATATTATTATAGGCCAACCCTTTACCCAAGCGACATACTGCCACCATTTAGCAAATCAGCAGTCGTCACTAATGGAGGACACATTTTCACATTCGATGGACGCCATTTGACGATGCCTGGAACGTGCAACTATATCCTGGCACAGGACATGGAAGACGGAAACTTTTCGGTAGTGGCGAACTTCCAAGGCGGAAATCTTATCAGTGTCACTATTACAGAACCTAAGGAAAGCATCACACTCAAGAACAATGGAAACGTAAGCGAATATAATATTACTCTTCGAATAACGACGTTTGAAAATGATGCACTTGACAAATTTAGGAAATAAAATGCTTGAAAATGTTACATTTTTGAAATTTGAAAATTTTAGAATATGATAATGTCTGAAATTTAATGTTTAAAATTTTAAATTTGAAAATTAAAAAATTCAAAACTTTGAAAATGTCATACCGCAAAAATTAAAATATTAAAAAACATGATAGTTTAAAAATGAAGAAATTCCATATTTAAAAGCTTGAAAAGAGAAAAAGTGGAACATTCACAGATTAAAAGCTGAAAACTTCGAGAAATAACTTTGGTAAATTTCTAACATCGACATAATTGTTGCTTTCAGATTCTGGTGAATAACAAACCGGCCGATTTCCCAGCGAGCACGAAGAACTTGCACGCATACCTCGTCCAACCATTCGCCAATGTCAAGTCCGATTACGGCGTACGTCTCACGTGTTCAAACAAGGCGCCAATGATTTGCGCCGTCCACGTTTCCGGTTTCTATTTGGGAAAACTACGCGGGCTCTTTGGCGATGGCAACAATGAACCGTACGATGACTATACTTTGCCCTCCGGAAAGGTATGTGTCACGTGTCACGAACTTTCTAAAGCGTTCGAACTCACGGAAGTACAGTCACCAGCAAATATTGTTTCTCTAGGGAAAATGTGACAGTCACATCAGATACATTGAAATTTCATTCAGACCGCTTAAGGGTCAACAACACTGATGACCCAATGCTCTGAGCATAATTTTTAGCGACTCTGGAGGAAAATTTATCCTTGTTCATCTTATGGTGTATTGATCAGGAGAAACAAGGACTGTAGAGATTGCATTTCCACAAATGTATAGGAATACTACTTCATTGTACCAGGATTTTGAAGCCAAAAATTTTGTCATGATTTCTTTTCCAAAATATTCTTTATATAATTCTTCGATGCGGTAAAGAGTCTGATTTCGCAATTTTACCCTTAAACCTTCATGAGAAGGAAACATGCAAGTTTTTATAGAAGAAATTTTTTCACGCCCCATTTTCCCAAAGAGCGTACCTTACCGCACCGAAGAATTGTACAAAGAATATTCTGAAAAAAAAAATCATGACAAAATATTGCTACCTCGTTTCAAAATCTTGGCAAAACGAAGTCACATTTTTGGAAATCAAATATCTACTCTTCTTGTCTCTCCTGACTAATACACCACAAGATAAACGAGGACCGCCAGAGCTGATCAATTTTCCGCCAGGAGCCCAAAAAATCCCCAAAAATAATACTCGGAGTATTTGGTTACCAGAACACACCATTAAGTCTTTAGTGATTTTTAGGAATCCGAAAATTACGGGACTGGGTTAAAGACTTAAACCACGACGTATCTAAATATTATATTAGAAGCATAGGGGTTCTGGGCTTTAGGGATCAATGAATATGGGAATCTAGGGATTTGGCAAGTTAGAAATTTGGGAAGATAAAAATTTGTGTGGAGTCTTGGGAAGTTAGGAAATTGACGATCTAGGCACTTGGGAATCTAGAAATTTGTGTATCTAGGAATTTGGAGACTTAATGTCTGGTCATCTATTGATATGGGAATCTAGTGATTTAGAGGTTCAGAAATTTTGGAAGATAGTCCGTTATAGATCTAGGTATCTGGAGATTTAGGAATTCAGAAATATCGTAATCTAGGGACTTATGTAATTTAGATCTAGTAATTCTAGAATTTTAGAATTTGGGAATCTTAATATTTGAAGATATAGGGATTTGAGTATCTAAGAATCTGAGGAATTTAGTATTGGTGATCTAGAAATATGGGGACTTTGGAGTTTAATGATATATTAGTATGGAAATCTGGTGATTTAGCAGTTTAGAAATTTGGGGACTTCAGGATTTGGTCCTCTATTGATGTGAGAATCTAGGGATTTAGCAGTTTAAAAACTTTGGAAGACAGATTTAGGGATCTGGAGATGTGGAAATTTAGAAAATCAGAGATGTAATCTAGGGACTTAGAGATCTAGTAACTTTTGAATCTCAGAATTTGAGAATCTTTGGAGTATTCTGTGCTTATTTTTTACCATTAACCTTCAACAATGACACTTCAGAATAACATACCTGGCACAGTGGGACGTTCAAGACCCCAGTCACTAAAATGTTCCTTACAAAGAAGCTACTCATTATTTTAACTTGAAAAAGAATATAAATAATTTAAAATAAAAAATGTTTTAATTCAAAAATTAAAAAATCAGATATTGAAAAATTAGAAAATTTAAAAATTAGAAATTTATTAGAAATTAGACATGTATAGAAATAAAATTAGAAATGAGAAAAATTGAATACCTCCAAATTTAGAAATTTGTAAAGTTGAAAATTGTAAAGTTAGCATATACTTATGTCCTTATCCAAGTAAAGCTTATATTACACCTGAGTGTACATAAACGTTTTCGTGGAAATGTTGTGGTGAAGGAGGTGGTTGGCTCTCGTGCGTCGCCGAATATCGTTCGATCTTTAAAGGGCAACGATCCTTTGACCCTTGTGCTCGATCTTCTAGGGCACCACGCTATTTTTATACCTGTGGAATCTGTACCTTTATCGAGATTTTGGGTAATTTATGTGTCTTCAGATTTTCAAGGCATTTTGCTGCTACCACAACTCGTTTTCGAGTTTTTAAATGTAACGCTATTCCTCTTAATCTTGATAATATTAGTCAGACGATCTATATAAAGAATCTTAAATATAGAAACTTTCAAAATTTACTGATTGTATAGTTTACAATTGTAGGTTTTTGAAAATTTCTATTATTGAAGACATATTTGGACATTCTAGACATTTATGAATTTTTGATTTTGACACTTTGCGTCTTTGGCATTTTAGATATTGAAAATTTGAAAGTTTTTGAATTTGGTGGTTTGATTTTTGGGAAATTATAAATTTAGGAATTTGAAAATTAGCAGGGTGTAAATATTCAAACTTTGAGAATTTGAACATTTGTAAATTTCAGAATTTGGGAATTGAAAAATTTGTAAATTTGAAGATTTGGAAAATCTCTAAATTTGAAAATGTATGCTCTCCAAAATAGTTGAACTTTATAACTTTGTGACTCTGCGATCAAATATTGTGAAAGTTTAAAAATTTAAGAATTCAAATATTTTTAAATTCTGAGATTTGAATATTTCAGAATTTCAATATACTACGCTTTGAACTAGAAAAACCTATTAAATAATATTTAATGCGTTGCTGCCCAGATATGTTGCCAAGTCAAGTAACAACAACTGTGCAAAAAAGATATATTCATAATTTAAGACTGCTTAATTCAATCTTGCAATCTTGCATTCATCTATTAATCAAACTCATTCCAATAAATTAATTCAAACTTAATATTTCTTTTCAGATCACCGAAAGCTCAAATGAGTTTGGAAATGCCTATAAACTGAAGAATGACTGTCCAGATACAGCTGCAGTTGAACACAAAGAGAGAGCTCCAATTTGTACAGAATATTTCACCAGCCAAAGCTCCTCGTTAAAGTAAGTCCATTTTCCTTCTCTTTGTTCTCTTGGTTAAATTTATTTGCTAACTTCTTTTTTGCATAAGCTGATAGTATTCAATAAATATAGACAAAATATAATAATTTTGAATGTCAGAATCTGTTAGTTAAAAAGTTCTACATTGTTAAAGTTTAGTAATTTTAGAATTTTAGTGAATTTTATTATAAATATAAAATTCATAAAATTTTAAAGCAATTTATATTTCTATATTAATTGCACTATTTAGTAAATTTCTTTTAAAAGGTCCGAATATCTATTCTTATCTAAAATATCATCAATGAACACCAATTCACTAATGCTATCACTGGAAATGCACGCCTATACAATGACAGAATCTCCTTCGCGTTTTAAAGTAAGTTTTAGATTGTTTGGCATTAAAACTTCATTTACTCTTTGCCACATTATCCTTTTTCTATCCGAACCAAAAACACAATATTTACCCTGCTCAGCGGAAATAACATCCTTGCACCAATCTTGCACTTTTCAATAAATTCTCCGGCGAAAATCAGTCTTCCTCCCAATGTATCTCATTAACGTACAGTTTTCTTCTTGCTATTCGACCATTATACCCACTGTTTCTCATTATTATACGTACAATTTCAGTAGTGATTTTCTTTCCACTTTCATCATAAACCTCTGAAGCTAATTGCACAGCACCACAATGCGAATTTATTTGAATTTATCCTATTAATTTTCTTTCTTCTCTTCCATCAAAGATTTGAGGTTGTCCCTTTTCCGTATGCATTCTTACTGCGCATGCGCGTAGTACATACTGCGCATGCGCATGATACATACATCTTGTAACTTTTAATGTTGTATGCTACTGTACTTTTCTTCATTACTAATAACTGTGCTATTTCTCGATAAGTTTTACCTTTCTCTCGATGATAAATTACAAGTTGCCTCTCATGAAAACTGGTATTCTTTCTTTTTTCGTTCAAAAACATGTAACCATTTTACATGTCTGTTCCTTTCTTGTCATTTTACATGTCAGGAACATGTCTGTTTCTTTCTTTTTTAATTATGGAAGGTTTATAAACAAAGGAGATGAGTGAAGAATTCTTTTTGAACGATTTATGATTTGTTTGCTTCGTCTATATTTATCGAATGCAATAACGGTTCCTCAAAACGAGGTGCAGCCTTTTTTCTTTTAAAATAATTTTAAAAACTTATTTACAGGTCATGCTTCAACTACGTAAATCCGACTACTTATCGCGAGGCCTGCGATCACGCAGTTAGCATGGGTACACCTGAAAATGCTTGCATAATTGCCACGGCTTATCACTATGCTTGTTACGCAAAACGTGTGATGAGTACTCGTGTCCCTTCATCATGCAGTAAGTTAACCTTCTGACTTATAATATCGTGTCACACTCGTGACGTACATTCAAGTTCAGATGCAATAAATCTAAATCATATTTACAACGAGATTGAGTTTGGAGTTCAATACCAATTATAATTTGATATGATTTAAAATATTAAAGATCGCTAAATCCAAAATACACTTAATATTTCAATTTTTTGTATTTATCACAATACTGCACTAATAATTAGTTAGATTTGACTGACACAACTGCCGAAAAAATGGTTAAGTGGTTAAATTTGCAGTTTATTAATATACACATTAATTTTTTATTCAAATGAAAATCAACGTAGATTAAAAAAAAATCACCGAAATTGAATTTCTAATAAGAAACTTGTAAATCGGCCATTTGACATCTGGTAGTTTAAGTGTTAAAATACCCACAATTGTTTCATTAAAATCTGTTCTAATATCAAGAATATGCAATATATAAAGGAAAACCTTGGTTTCTCGTACCTTCTCCTATATCTCGTATGCTATATTGGAAACAGGCTAATGTGTTTCTCCGCGGTATTTCAGCAAGCTGCAAAGTGGGTCCGAACAAGGTAAACATCGGCGACACGTTCAGCGTGAAAGTACCAAAGAAAGAGGCTGATATCGTATTCGTTGTGGAACAACAAACTCCGAATGACAAGGTTTACAAGGAATTGGTTACGCCATTGATGGGTGAACTCAGAGAGGAATTGAAACAACATGGAATCACGTGAGTATAATTCTTATTGATCAATTAAAAAATACACTATACTTACTGATCAATTAAGTATTTTTAAGTGCTTATTATACAATACTTATTGAACAGTAGAACAATTAACTTGAACAGTCATTCCCTCACCAAAAAGATAATTAAATATATTTCTTTCAAAAGAAACAAATATTTCAGGTTCTAACAGAAATCGTAAATCAAGTCTTGAGAGGAATCATTAAACAAGTCTATAGTCGAGTTCGCGGCAATATAACGAGAGTTTACTATACTTTACAAATTACCGTTCTTCCGATTATAAACTTCTTTTTATTAAACAAAGGTTTTACTAACATTAGTATACTAATATTAATCATTATTAACAGGGACGTGCACATCGGTCTAATCGGATTCAGCGAAAGCATGAAATGGCCGCAACACTACACCTTAAACGGCAACACAAACATCGATGGTGATGTGAAGAACATGAAATTCAGCGAAAAGAAACCGAGCGTCAGTATGGAGGTAATTATTTTCCTGAATGATGAACGTTAATCAAAAGCTCGTTTGTACGTTTAATCATTTTCTGCGACATTCTTTTTCTCCTTGTTTTTGCACATGTCACTCTCTCTCTAGCGCCAATGTAACACTGGTTTGCGTTAATTATATATCATTAATGAATCATTCCAATGATTCACTCTGTATGGTAGAGTTTTTCTATTTTCTGACGCGATTCAGGATATAATTGATTAAGTTTTTCTTTCTCGAGACGTTAACATTGTTCTTATGAATATTCATAGCTAACAATGACTAATCTTTTCCATTAGAAGCAAATCTCATAATATAATACATAATCAATTGCACGAGCAATTTTATCTTGAATCAATTCTTATTGAGATTGTATAAATCTGATAGTAAACAAAATAATCAAGTTCATCGACAATTTGACTTTGCACCATAAATAAATTTATTTCTGAAATTACATACGTCTTGTAATAATCAAAATAATCAATTTTACTAGCAACTTCATTTTACAATATAAAAAAATGTTTGCTAGAAATTGTATAACTAATAGTAATCAAAATAATCAAGTTTATTACCAATTTTATTTTGCACCGTAAATTAATTTATTTCTAGAATCGCATAAATAGTAATCAAAATAATCGAAGTCATTAATATTATCTCGCGATATAAATTAGTATTTTCAAGATTGTATAACTCTGCATCTGCACGTAATTAATAGTGAACGTATAAATCATCAATCTTCATGCCGGTCTTCCACGTAAGGTATCAAATTTCGCCGTACCGTCCATTAAAGATGGCGTCAAGTTTTTGCCGTGGCGTTTGCGTGCGTTAAACGAGAAAATAACAAATTGTTTCCAGGAAGCAAAGGAAGGCAACACGGAAAAGAAGATAACCTACTTGCACCAGAAGCTGGACATTGAACTAGGAACATTTAGACTGACCGACGCTTATGAGGAAGCAATCCGATATCCGTTTAAACCGGGCGCAGCCAAAGCGGTTGTTGGCGTGATTGCTAATCCATGCGAGAAGAGTCCATTCCCTATTTCTGTAAGCATCATTTTCTACCAATTAATTACCCAACGAACTGAACAGGCGATACATTTGCACAAAGAAAGTTTCTGAAGGAAAGATATTAAATTATACATTTAACGGATAATAGAGACGCGTAACGCACGTGCATACTGCACCGGACGCGATACACACAGGATCTTGAATGAAGTAACCATTGCTACCAACTTATTGTAGCCTAGAGTAATACAATACCAACAAAATGTAACAAAAGCTCTTGAGATTGCGCCGATTTTTCTACACGATAGTGAAAAACTGAAACTAACGAGAAATGTTCCGTTTCAAAAACAAATTACAAGATATTTATATAGAATTAACTGTTGTAGAACCTAACCTATGTTAATTAATATTATTAGTCGATTTCTATTAGAAATCACTCAATTGAAATTTGAACTGTAGTCTCAATATTGACTCTTTCATTAATTTGCTACTCATTTAATTAATTAATTTGTTTTCATGAATATTGCCTCTTAACTTAAAAGTTTTTAGCTCAAACTTTGAATAGTACCGTATACTAAATTTTTAGAAGATGAGAGGGAAATGAAATTTATTTGTAAATATGTACACATATATTTCATTATACAACATGTTTATTGTTCTTTTAATGTATGAGAATTATTATAGTATGTGTACATAGAGTCGACAAATTTATATTGTGAAGATTATAAAAAATCAAATACGTTGATCTGGTAAAAAATCAAGTATGTTGATCTGAAAAATGACATATACTGACTTGATTAAAAATGACGTATACTAACTTAATAAAAAAATTAGGTATATTAACCTGATAAAAAATGACGTAGACTGACCTAATAAAAAGTGACTATATTATCCTGGTAAATAAATAACATATATTGACCCGATAAAAGATGGAGATTCACATGATTAATCATTGTTAGATGATTCAAAGTAAATAATGTGATTTGTTGTCTTTTCAGCTGCAACAAATAAGGCTTCTGTTAGGTCAGAAAATATACCGCGATCTCGGACTTACATATCATCACGTGTCGTACCCGAACGAACTGCTTGTGTCGGGTAAACCGCAGAAGAATATCGTCGGCTATGACCAAGATTACGCGTACACGTTTGCTGACAGCAAGAAGAAGCCTCTCAGCGGAAGCAGCGACATGAAGAACAACCTCGTCGCGACGACCAGCGACGTCTGCGCTGACTTCGCAGTTTCCGTGAGTGTTCAATAACCGATCGTTCTTCCGCCTTTTGTAGGATCAGTGTTTTTTTACAAATAATTAACACTTATCGGTCACACCTCATAAGAATAACATGGCAGACTGAGACATTCAAGACTCCTCCCACTAAAAATGTTTTTACAATGAAGCTACTTATTATTTAAACTTGAAAAAAATCATTAATAATCTTTGAAAGTTGTTGTAACATACTTCATATCCGACTTTAGTAAATTTAAACGTTGAATACGAAAAAAAAATTCAGAAACGTGAAAAAATTGAAAAAATGATTTTTACAGAAAAATTTATAACTTTTTTTATTTTAATATAAAGGATTATTTTACTTGAACATTCTTGAGATATAATTGTAAATATATCGGTGTTTCAAAAGAGGTATTCAGATTATTCAGGTTTTCAGGATATGAAGAGGTTAAAATTGAAGCTAAATCTTGGGGTCGTTTCATATCATGGTGTGAACGTTAAGGTTTAAATAAACGAATTTAAGATTTCTGAATTGTCAAATCAGAAAATTGACATTTTTATATATTCTGAACGAAAAATTTGAAATTTCTAACCCTGCAGATTAAAAAATTTGGAAACTGAAAGTTCTTGAATCAATAAGTCTAGAATATCCTCATTACTAAAATCGTTACTCGAACTTGTTACAGTCTGGAGGAGCAGCGTTCAGTACAGACAACTTCTTGGACGCTAAACCAAACCAGAAGAAGCAATTCATTCAAGTAGCTGCAAGGAGGATCGTCGATGGACTCGTTAACGTAGAGTTCGAGAAAGATTGCTCGTGCGATTACCAATACGGTATAATCGGACGTACTCAATGCAAAATCGTTGGTCGCAAAGAAACACCTGCGGTAGGTCCTATAAAAAATGTCCAAAAATCCCCATAAGCAAAAAAATATAATAACAAAAAAGAATCACCAAAATCATCTTTCTATTAACTCCTCTCATATATTTAAAACATTAACGTTAAAATTAATTATTTGACAACATTCTCTAATTATTTATTTAAACATATTCCTAGTAAATAACAAATCATAATAAAAAGTTTGTTTAAATATTTTCAAATTTATGGCAAGGTATAAAAATGTATGAAAAAATGTAAAGTTGATTATAAATTTATCTTATAAATATTTTTCAATGTAAAAAAATAATGGAAGCTTTAATAATGCAAATAGAATGTTCTATTTAAAAATAAGTATATCTGAAAACAAAAAGATGTTTAAGAAATTGTGTATAATAAAAATAAACGAAAACAATTTATTTAAACACAATTTAGAATTTAAAAATACTTAAGAAATTGAGTGTAATGGAAATAAATTTCAGAAATCTTAATTTTCTTAATAGAAGTAAATATTATTTTTCTTTTTTAATATTTCAATTGTTCAAAATAATAATTCAAAATAATTTTGTAGACGAAAACCTTGTATTCTTGAACTAAACGATAGTAACTGTTTATGTACAATAATTGTAAGCTTCTACAGTTCCATAATGAAAGAATTAAAATACAATATTAAAAATAATAAATAATGAGATTAAATAAAAAATTGAGTATCATGGTAAATTTCAAAATTCTGTTTTCTTTACAGAAGTAAATATTATTTTTCTTTTTTAACATTTCAATTGCTAAAAATAAGTAATTGTTTATGTACAAGCTCTTACAATTTTATAATAAAAGAGTTGAAAACGAGATGAAATAATAATGTCTCTTTGTATATTGCAGAGATCCACCAAGGGAATGAAGGGTTAAAAGAGGAGCTCATCGCGCAGACTAATCGATTACCAATTAATTTAGCTGTAATTGTATTTGTTACTTTGTTATAATACAACAGGCGTCTTTTTTGATACTTGTAAGCGAATTAAAACATTCATCGGACCTGTCCGCCAACGGAGAGGTCAAACGATCACGTGTAATTAATAAACGAGGACTGAGTGTTTCTTCATCGCGCGACGAGATTCGTCTTCGAACGCAAACAGGATAATTAAACGGTCACCATTTTACCTTTTCTTCTGTCGTGGACGATTTAGCTGCGAATTTTGTACATCGAGCGAACGCGTAGGTATTAAAAATTGCGTGACGATTAAACTAATAATAGAACAGGAGGAGAATGAAATGAAAAAAAAGGAAGACGACGAGTAAACAGGGGATGGATATCGATTCGATTTTACGGTACGATTTGTACGGCTTACCTTTATTAAGTTAAGATTCCGATGCTGTACGACTCGAGCCTGTTAATCTGAATTCAATACCTAACCAACGTATCGTTTATCCTCGATACTAGATGCTATGTGTGACTTGTGAAGAAATATACCTTACATTGTTCTTATATGTACCATTGATGGTCTTTTATTATTTTGAGAACCTAACCTAAATCCTTCGATCACTAGACATTGTAAAAATACATGTATATTATTAATCATTTAGGAAGGTATATTAGTACTCTAAAACTTTCTGATTGAAAAGTTTGATGAATTTTTTTGAAATTATTATTTTTCCATTCTTGCCACTGTTCACTATGTTCGTGTATCACGTGTATAAGATTACAGATTTAGTTGAAAAATATTTATTTCAACTTGTGTTAAATCGAATGGTGAGTGTGAGTCAGCTTTCGAGTACAAAGGTTTAAAACTGAACTTACTGGCGTGCTCACTTAATTTGCAATTAAAGGTAAAGATGAAAGATAAATTAACGAGCGGTTAAACATTAGTAATATACGCACTAATTCTTCGTGTCTGACAAGAACGTGTTCGAGAAGTTTTTGTAGGTTTTTCCATTCCCCATTTTGCGATGACGTGAATGTTACACTAACGTTAATTCGGTCACGTTAGCGAGGTGTGCATGCACAATGTCTGCCATGTTTTGTATCTCCGTTTAAAATCAAAATTCCTTGCCAGGTTAATAAGGGAGGTTCATCAGATAACGCGTTCAGCGAACGACGCGCTTATTTTTAACATATTTCCCTTAATTATCTATAAATTGCTCCTTTTGCGGCGAAGATTCTCAGAATTTATAAAGGCTGATTCTGATAACGTCTACAAGAGGTTCTATCATTAAACTATTATAGTTAACCGCTATTTATATTAATTATTAAATCTTTATTCTATCTTTTTAAGCTTTTCTTATTTAGTGCACAGAGAAATTGGTTAATTGATTCAAGTAGTTATTTGTCAAAGCAATTACTGTTCGAATTGTAAATTTTACTAATTGTTTGTTTGAATTTTTGAGAAGTCTTATCTTCTTCAAGAAGATTTAGGAATTTTACTTCCTTCAGGAAAGTTTGGGAACTCTTTTTTTTTTAATGTTTAGGAACTATTGTATTTTTTTAGAATTGTTTGGAAGTTATTTTATATTTGGAATTTATTTTTAGCCAAATGATTTGGTAATAATACAAATGGAGTTTGGGTATTTTAGAATTTGGAAGTGCAATAGTTTTGGGTCTAAGTGATTTGAAAATGTGAGAATTTGGAAATTTGAACATTTCAGGATTTAAGCACAACAATTTATTAATTTTGAAATTTGAGAATTTGAGAATTTGGAAATTTGTAGATTTGAGAATTTGGGAATTTGGAAATTTGAGGAGTTGGAATTTTTAAAATTTGAATAATAAAGAATTTGAAATGTAAAAATGTAAAAATCTCTAAATTCTGAAATTTGACAATTCAGAAATTTATAAATTTTGAGTAACCAATGTGAAACCAATTTTCTATCACTAATTATTGATTTACTATATAATTAAGCAGACCTTTTTAATTATTTTCTGTAATAAAGGTACAAGATTGTACATTAAAACATCCATATTTTAATTTAGAAAACTTTCTTGTAAAGCATCATTCATATATATTTCCTAATAAATTGTATATTATATATATCAACATACATTTTTAAATAAATTATATAGAACATATCAACATATATTTTTAAATAAATTGTACATTATATATGAATACATATTTCTAAATAAATTATATATTATATATCAATATATATTTCTAAATAAATAATATACCATATATAAATATATATATTTATGAACGAAATTTCCAACAAACAAAATTAATCGAAAAAATATTCCTACAAATAAATTCTCGTGGCCAATAAAATTCGACACTACTTCGAATTTAATAACAAAAGAAGCGAATTATACGATCAACAGAAGTTCTGCATTGTAAAACGACCGAAGAAAGATAGTCTGATGCGATAAGTCTTATCAATGAATTACAAATCGAGAATTGGAGCGTAACTTCAACTGTACAATTCAATTCGTGAAACCTTACACGTACGGTCTACGGTAAATTAAATTATTTGCAAATCTTTATTGCATTTTCCTTCTTCTACATTTGTCTTTTATATGGAGAAGCCTACAACCGTGAGTCACTTTACTATATCGTTATTAATTTCATACAAATCTATGAATTGAGTTGTTTACATCGAAAAGTTGGGAAGTCCACTTTTTGATATTACGAGATATTTAAGGTTTTGTATTTCAATCAATTTAAAAATGTTAGTAAGGAATAATAGGTTAATTTTTTTGTATCATGTGGTGTTAAATGAAGTTTAGTAGCCAACAGTGTTCAAAATACTGACTAAAAAAAATGAAGGTTTTATTAAATATGAGAATTTGGAATTTGTAAATTTTTAGATTTGTAAATTTGTAAATTTATAGATTTTGGAATCTATAAATTTGTTGAGTTGGAAATTTGGAAATTTGAGAATTTGCAAAACTGAAAATAGTGAAATTTGAGTATCTGGAAATTTGACAATTAAAAATTTGGAAAATTTGGAAATTAACAAATTTGAGAATTTGAAAATTTGAGAATGGGGAAATTTGACAATTAAAAATTTGGAGAATTTGGAAATTAACAAATTTGAGAATTTGAGAATGTGGAAATTTGAAGAATTTGGAAATTAGAGAATTTGGAAATTTGGAAATTTGGGAATTTGGAATTTGAGAATTTGGGGATTTGAAAATTTGTACAATTGAAAATACTGAAATTTGAGTATTTGGAAATTTGAGAATTTGGAAAAATTGAAAATTCAAAAATTTGACAATTTGGAAAATTTAGAATTAGGAAATTTGAAAATTCAAAAATTTGAGAATTCCAAAATTTGAGAATATGGAAAATTGAAAATTCCAAAATTTGAGAATTTAGAAAATTGAAAATTCAAAAATTTGAGAATTTGGAAAATTGAGAATTAGGAAATTTGAAAATTCCAAAATTTGAGAATATGGAAAATCAAAAATTCCAAAATTTGAGAATTTAGAAAATTCAAAATTCCAAAATTTGAAAATTTGGAAAATTGAGAATTAGGAAATTGGAAAATTAAAAAATTTTAGAATTTGGAAAATTGAAAATTCAAAAATTTGAGAATTTTGGAAAATTGAGAATTAGGAAATTTGAAAATTCAAAAATTTGACAATTTGGAAAATTTAGAATTAGGAAATTTGAAAATTCAAAAATTTGAGAATTTTGAAATTTGAGAATTCGAAAATTTGAGAATTAGGAAATTTGAAAATTCAAAAATTTTAGAATTTGGAAATTTGAAAATTCAAAAATTTGAGAATTTGGAAAATTGAAAATTCAAAAATTTTAGAATTTAGAAAATTGAAAATTCAAAAATTTGAGAATTTAGAAAATTGAAAATTCAAAAATTTGAGAATTCAAGAATTTGATAATTTGGAAATTTGGTAATTTGGAATGTAATTTGAAATGTTCAGAAATGTAAGAATTTATAAGTTCTAAATTAAAAAATTTAAAAAACTACAAATTTAATTTAGATTTAAATTTGAAGAAGTACGCATATTGCCACGCGTATGTCGTTTCAACGTATATCTGAAATATGTATATTCGTTTTACGATACAGAGTCATAATAACATAAACAAAGGTATTTTAAATCAAAATAATTAATACACTGACAATGATGTATACATAGCAACTGATTTGTTACTATCGTGATAATAAATTGTATGGGTGATGAGCGATTAATGGTCGTGCGAGCGTTTACGTTAGGCTCGAGCACCGATAACGCATGAAGTGAAATTTGGCGAATACCATAGAAAATGTCTGGAGCCTAAAATACTAGTTTACAACTCTCCATCCACATTATCCGAGTTGAAAAGAATTACAGATATTTGGGGAAATAATGAAGATATAAAGCATATGATGTATACAGAGTATGTCGGAAGCTGTGACCAAAGCAAAGGGTGGAAATGCAAGATATTAACATGTGTTCATAATGTTATGTACAGTAGTAATGTTAGTAGCTAATAAATATCATTACAATTTGAACAGGCGTTTAATTTTACGGAAAACGTGGAAAATGCTGAAAATTTATAGTGGTCCTATTTCGATGGCCAGGGTATGTTTTGTAAGTGAGAATCACAGGAAGTTCCCTGTTAATCGTTATCAATGAACACAGTCATTTATCAAGATCGATACTCCGAATAGATCTCCCAAGAAAATCATTGAAGAAAGTACGAAGGGTAACATTAAACAAGGACAAATACTAGTAAGTCAAGATTTTAAAGAAGTATAAATATTAAAAACTTTTAAGAAGGATAAATAAAGAGTTATAAATAAAACCATCTTATTTCCGTTGTATTAAATAAATTATAATCGTGCAATTAATTCTTCCGTCTCGCTTCTGATTTACTACAATAAACTGCAGCAGACATATCTACTTCAGTGACCTACTTGGCTGATGGTAGACTACTTAACCCTTTGACGACCGGCTCTGTATAAAAACACTCGTTCCACAAGTGTCGTCGACATCATGGAGCTATGCAACTATTTCTGTGTCAATTTTCATTTCATAAGACCGTTGGCAACACGATCGATCCTGACATATATAATACTCCGATCGTTTAGATTATTCGAGATCATTCTTCGGTTTGCTAAGACCTTGGCGATCAACGTGTATTGGCTATATTTCAGGGTTTCTTCAAGTACAGAGCAATATTTCAAGTTTTACTGACAATTTTAGGAATTTGGGAATTTGGAATTTAGCAATTTGAGAATTCGGAATTTTGGGATTTTGGGAAATTGGAAATTTGGGAGTGCAGGAATTTGGAATTTGTAAATATGTACATTTGTAAATTTTCAGATTGGTGATCATGGGATTCGTAAATTTGTGAATTTGGAATTTGCAAGCTTGTAAATTTAAAAATTTGCAAACATGGAATTGGTAAATATTTAAATATGTAAATTTATAAATTTGAAAATATGGAGCTTGTAAATTTGTAAATTTGTAAATTTACACATTTAACGACTTAGATGTATAAATATTCGCGAATGTGGAAATCTGTAAATTTATAAAGTTGCTGCCATAAAGATTCAAGACTTCAATAATTAGAAAACTTAAAAATCTGCAAACTTGAGAGTTTACAGATTCAAAAATACAGAATTCAAGTTTACAGTCCGAAAAATTCTTACCTATAACATAATTATTACAACAAAAACAAGATATGATATTTATACAGCATAGTACCTTCTTTCCTCCTCCGCCATCTTGAACTGCACTTGCTCTTCTTACAAAATGAAAACAGGAAAACTAGACAGATCTCCTTCCATGAATCTGTAAATAATTGATGAATAATTACAGAGATACTCGTGGAGATATTTTTCCTTACTGAACGTTGTTTTTATTTCACGGGTGTTTGTGACAAAAAACTATGAATATCTCGTTGTACGAAAGCAACAAACGATTTTTGTTCGCCGCGGAATCGGCAACGTCTGACCACTACACCTGAACACGATATTTGTTCGTCCAAATAAAAAAAAAACACATTTATACAACAGGGAATAATATAAACACGTAATATTACAAGTTCCTCGGTTTTTGTTCTTTGCTATACAGTGGACTACCATACAAGGCAACGGATACAAAAATATACATATAAGATTTATATATTTGGATTACATATAGTTAAATTGGAAAAAAATGCATATTCAAAATCCTTCATTTTTCTGAAATAGGAGAACAAATTATTATTGACCTTGTAAGGAACATTTGAATGTTAACAAATATACAAATTTTGAAATTTAGAGATATGCAAATTTGAGAGTTTAGGGACGTGCGAATTTGAGTATTTGGGAGAATGGAAATTAGAAATCTTAATTTAGTGATAGGCAATTTAGTGATTTGAGAATTAAAGAATTTGGAGATTTAAGAATTTAAGAATTAAGGAGTCTAAAAGTTTAGGATTTTTGGAATTTGTAAATTTAGGAATTTGGTGATTTGAAAATTAAGGGATTTGAAAATTTGAGAATTTAGGAATTTAGAGACTTGGAAATATAGGAATTTGGAGATTTGGGAATTTGGAGATTTAATAATTTAGGAATTAAGGAATCTGAAGATTTGGGAATGTAGGAATTTGAAGAATTAGGAATGTAGGCATTTAGGAATTAAAAAATTTGGAAATTTGGGAATTTGAGAGTTTAAAAGTTTGAAAATTTGATTATATAAAGATTTATTTCTTTGTAAATTTGAAATTTGGTGTGTGGTTATTGAATAATATAGAAATTTGTATGTTTAATAGGTTTGCATTTGAAAAATGTATAGACTTAACAATTTCAAAATACACAAATTTAGAAATTTATTTAATATCTACATATTTGGAAATTCGACTTTCAGAATTTAGAGATTTGCAAATTTAGGAATTTGAAATCTGGAAATCTTGAAATTTGCAAACTTAGATTTTATAAATTTAAAATCTGAGCAACGTCCTAGAACCAAATTAAATATAAATATTTAACACTTCCTCGCATTATATGACAGTCCACTATATTTAATATATCTCTAAGTGGACCGAAAGAAAATATTATCGTGGACGTAAAAACGAATAATTTAACGGTACGCTACTCGAAGACAAAGGTGCGTCTACTAATAATATTTAAATAATTATTTATTGAATATCATAGGTAATATGAATTAGCAAAGATCATACCCACAGCGGCGTTTCGTTTAAATAAAGAACAATAACTGTTCGTAAACACTGATCATATATACCTGCACATATTCTGTGTGTTTGTATATCTTTTCTTCTCATAAGCTTCACACATTCTCTCTCTCTCTCTTACGTTTCTCATTTCTGTTCCTGTTTAATTTTCTTCAACGAATTCATTCTCTCTCAATCGTTCTGTTGTCTACATTCTCTCTGACTCACTCTCAACATCGGCTTAATTAATTGTCTTAATTAACACTTTATACGGTATTTAGAGAGCTCGCGCATTCGTGTACGTACACTCACACGCACTTTGTATCACGCATATACATTATGTGCTACAAGATGTTGCAAAGTTAACATCATGAAAATTTCATCGTTCATAGTCTACGAGCAGAGATAAGATGTTACATAAGCGTAGCTCTGGGGATTGTTGATTAACAATATTACAGTAAAACCGTGTGAAAATATTGTGTCACTCTGCACGACTTAGAGAACTGTTTCAGATAAATTTATTGAGTGACTAATTTAAACTAGAGTAAATTATATTATTTAGTAACTGAATGTTGTCATTTAATTGAATTAAGATTTATTTTCAAAACAATTGTAGTCTTCAAATTATGATGCAATTAATAACTGTATCTTTCAGTAGTAATTGATAATTTAATCTTCCAATTTTAGTCAATGATTTCATCTTTCAAATTAAATTTCTCAAAAAATTTATTGTTATATAAAATGAAATTGCTTCAATCTATTTTGTGCATAATTTATATGCTGTTACATAATCTCTTTTTATTTTTACTCCTAGTACATATTCAGAAATGTTAATCATTTAACTTTGAAACATCCTGTATATACAGGATCTATAAAAAATCATGATGCAAAGAAAGACGATTCCTCGTGCAAAAGTGGATAAAAAGTGTAGACGGAAATTGTTCGCAGAAAGGTTCGTTTTAGAGAAAACTGATTTCTAAAATTTGTGAAGCTTTAAACGCTTTCAGACCCAACTGTGTAATATTACACGTCCTAAATCACTTTGGGATATATATATAAAAAAAAACATGAACCAGAAACCCTAAGGGCAGTAAAAACAAATGTGTAACAATACACGATTGGGTCTGAATGCGTTATTTTTTGTTTGACATTGCTGTCAAATTTTCATTCTATGTTCTATAAACATAATACAATTGTAAATTGAAAGGTTAATTTATAATTTAATTTACAATTAATCGTAAAGTTTTTGAAGAGTATTTGGTTTTCTCAAAAAACGAATGTTCGCAAAGGAATATTTCATTCTTCATCGTCGATTTGTTTCTGCACAAAGAGTCTTCTCTACGTTTGCATCACGATTCTCGGATAAATCCTGCACAATTCAATATGAACCACAGCTGCAGCTGCGTCTCACGCCCGTCTGCACCTAGAAATTACCATATTTATAATTACGTGATTGTATCTAACAAGCAATGAACTTTCCACGATTACCACGAGCCGTTGTCTCGGGGCTTTCACTTACAATTAGGAAGTATCCTGAAACCAAGGGGTCCTCTATGCGGTTCGTTAAGCTGCTTATTAAATTAAAACGTGCGTACAAATCGTGTCGGTGACATTTGTACCCTCTAGAATTCAAGTTTCATCGACGACGTTACACGAGGTCTAACGATTGAACCACCAACAGTGCACGTCTTCGCATATCGTTTAAAATTACAAATTCCTTAACTACCCCTCATACTTAAGATACTCCTCGAGTACTTTATACAATCAAATACCGCATAATATATTCTAGGTAAAAAATTAAATATTGCATATCTTGCCAAATAACGAATACTCACAAAAACGACCAAACATTTGCCCTAATTTCGTCCTAGATTCATCACAAAAAGTTATATTAAAATCGTGACCTCTCCTCGTTTCTCTCAAAATTAGCTAATTAAAGAAACGGGGTTTTCTGGCAGTTATCACGAAATTTGCACGAGATGTTTCGTAGGTGCTTTACAAACTAACACGGATTGTAAGAACTATTTGACATTCTATTTGAAGCTTCTTCAAACGAGTACTCGAAGAGGACTCGTCATTTCATTATTCTGCAATGTACAATGTATCACGTATAAAATGAATAATTTAAACTAGCATGCATACGAATATCATCAATAATTACAACAGTGAGTGACAGTAATCAACCAAAAGGAAAAATGAGTTTCCCTGTTTTCTAAATTGTTTCATTTAATTCTGCTAAAGTACAAAATTTCTTTCTCCTCGTATTTCATTATTATCACTCGCCAATATAATTACTGATAACATTGATAGGCCCCATGAAAAAATATAAAAAGAAACGTTCTTCATCAACCTACACAGCGTGTCTGCTAAGTTGGCAGCTGAATCAATGCACATCCCATTTGTTCGTCTGCCAACTTAGACACGGTATGATAATACATTGTATATCTCAAAATAAATAACACTAATTTCTAAATCTTGTAATATATTATTTAAAAAAACCCATCTTGAGATAATAAATATTAAGGATATACGAAGACTGCACCCGGGTGGTTCTCCTTTAATTCATAAAATAAACAAAAACCACCCTTTCAGGGATTTAATAGTTGCCATACAGTCCTTATTTCATAGAAATCTTAAATAAATCTCGGTAAGGCAGTGCCAGCTCGGTGGTACATGTACGGTGGAGGAGGCGGTCCAGAATAGTGCCTCTGATGTGGATGAGGAAGCGAAGACCTATGGGAACCCTCGATGGTCCCGCTCGATGGTGAAACATGCTGCAGAAGATGAGATGTTCCATCACCCAGGTCTAGCTCTAACTCTTGTTCCTCTATCAGCTGAAGAGCTCCGAAGGAAGCTGTCGCCATAGCCACGTCTGGCATCACACCTGACAGTTGTCCATCGCTACAGGAGTTGTTCTCTTGTTGCTGAAACAAAGATGAAAGAGATCATTTGGATTTTGTAAGATATGGAGTGATACTTATTTCTGTGAACTGATATAACTACTAATGTGGGAGTGGGATGACTTAGGATTATTAAGTTTTGCAACTTTTGTAAATTTGGAATTTTAGAACTTAAGAAGTTTGAGACATTAAAAGATTCAGACATTAAATATGTTCAGATTTTGATAGCTTGGAGTATAGAGTTTGGGCCCATGAGATTTTGAGAGATTGGGACCTAAGTAAATTTGGATCTTGGAAGATTGGAACCTTGTAAAGTTGAGAACTTAGGAGGAATGAAACTTTGAGAGATTGGGACTTTGGGAGTTGGGACTTTGTGAGATTGGAACCTTGGGAGATTGGGAACTTGGAAGATTGGAACCCTGTAAAGTTGGGATCTTGGGAGGATTGTAACCTTAAGAGATTGAGACCTTGGAAGATTGAGATTTTGAGAGATTGGAACCTTGAAAAATTGGGACATTGGAAGATTGGGAACTTGGGAGATTGGGACCTTGTAAAGTTGGGAACTTGGGAGAATTGAAACCTTGAGGGATTGGGACCTTGGGAATTGGGATTTTGAGAGATTGGGACCTTGGGAGATTGGAAACTTTGAAGATTGGGACCTTGTAAAGTTGGGATCTTGGGAGGATTGTAACCTTAAGAGATTGAGACCTTGGAAGATTGAGATTTTAAGAGATTGGAACCTTGAAAAATTGGGACATTGGAAGATTGGGAACTTGGGAGATTGAGGCCTTGTAAAGTTGGGAACTTGGGAGAATTGAAACCTTGAGGGATTGGGACCTTGGGAATTGGGATTTTGAGAGATTGGGACCTTGGGAGATTGGGAACTTGGAAGATTGGGGCCTTGTAAAGTTGGGATCTTGGGAGGATTGTAACCTTAAGAGATTGAGACCTTGGAAGATTGGGATTTTGAGAGATTGGAACCTTGGAAAATTGGGACATTGGAAGATTGGGAACTTGGGAGATTGAGGCCTTGTAAAGTTGGGAACTTGGGAGAATTGAAACCTTGAGGGATTGGGACCTTGGGAATTGGGATTTTGAGAGATTGGGACCTTGGGAGATTGGAAACTTGGAAGATTGAGACCCTGTAAAGTTGGGATCTTGGGAGGATTGTAACCTTAAGAGATTGAGACCTTGGAAGATTGAGATTTTGAGAGATTGGAACCTTGAAAAATTGGGACACTGGAAGATTGGGAACTTGGGAGATTGGGACCTTGTAAAGTTGGGAACTTGGGAGAATTGAAACCTTGAGGGATTGGGACCTTGGGAATTGGGATTTTGAGAAATTGGGACCCTGTAAAGTTGGGAACTTGGGAGGATTGAAAGCTTGAGAGATTGTGACTTTGGGAGTTGGAACTTTGTGAGATTTGAACCTTGGAAGATTGGGAACTTTGAAGATTGGGACCTTGTAAAGTTAGGAACTTGGGAGGATTGAAACCTTGAGAGATTGTGACTTTGGGAGTTGGGACTTTATAAGATTGGAACCTTGGAAGATTGGGACCTTGTGAGATTGGAACCTTGGAAAATTGGGTCCATGGAAGATTGGGACCTTGGAAAATTGGGAACTTGGAAGATTGCGACCTTGAAAAGTTGGGAACTTGGGAGGATTGAAACCTTAATAGGATTGAAATCTTGAGAGATTGGGACTTTCAGACATTGGGATCTTGAAAAATTGGGACCTTTAGAGATTAGTACCTTTTAAGGTTGGGATTTTGAAAGATTAGAATCCTGAGAGTTTGGAATCATGAAAGATTAGGAACTTGGGAGATTAGAACTTTGGGTGATTGGTACCTTCAAAGATTGGGACTTTGAGAGATTGGGTCCTTGAAAAGTTACGACTTTGAGAGATTAGGTCCTTGGAAGTGTTGGACCTTGAAAGATTGGCACCTAGGTAGTATAGGACCTAGGAAGATTGGTACTCTGGTAATTTCGGACTTTTGGTGATTACTGCCATTTTATTTTGAAACATTGATTTCTTTGAACTTTGATATTTTAAGACATTGAGAGATTGGACTTCTGAGAATTTGGAACTTTGATATGCTAAATTTTGGAAGATTGGAACATTGCAAGATTGAAATCTTGTAAGGGTTCTTGAGAGCTTAGGACTTTAGAAGTTTTGGAGCCTTACAAGGATGGAATCTTGGATATGTGAGACCTTGAGATGTTAAGACCTTCATATTTTGCTGTTTTGGTAACGTGAGACTTTCGGAATTCGTGGCTTCAATACTCTGAAACTTTGGATTCATTGAACTTGACAATTCTGAGACCTTAGAGGATTAGAACCTTGCGAGGTTGAAACGTTGAAAATGTGAGGACTTGGAAGATTTGTACCTTGATATCTTATGATGGTCGTAATCTAGGATTTTAGAACCTCCAATGTTGGTAACTTGAAGCCTTGAAACCTTGCGATATTAACTTGCAGTCTTACCAAGTTAATATTGCAGTTAACCTTGCAATGTTGGTAACTCGAGACTTTCAAACTTTGCCATTTAAAGATACTAAAAGATAGAAATTTCTGAAGATTGGAAAGCTTAATATCTTAAGAATTTTAAAATCTTAAAACTTGTAAACTTTGGGAGTACGGTACCTCGAGATCTTAAGACTCTAGGACCTTGTGCAGTTAGTGTAATGCGACCTTGAAACCCTAAGACCTTAACACACCTACATCTTGCAATCCTCGACCTTAGAAATTTCAGACCTTGAAAGATTGGGAGCTTCATATTTTAGAAATTTCAGAATTCTTAAACTTCTGTTCAAAACTTGAGATTATTTTATTTAATATCTCTGAAACTTATTCAAATTTTGAAACCGTTAAACCTTGAGACCTTGAGACTCTGGAATCTCAAGAGGTCTCACGACTTTGAAATGTTGTGATCTTGGAATCTTGAGATCTTGTGAGTTTGTTGCTTTTGGAACGTTGAGACCTGGAAATCGTTAGAGTTCAAAGCCTACGGATCTCAAAACCGGTGAAATCTAGGAATTTTAAAGCTTCAACACTTCAAGTTATAAAACAATGAGGGTTTCAAATGATACTTGAAAGAATATTAGGGGAGGCATTGAATTTGTATTTAACTTTCATATTTGTACTTACTCTAAATATACGATATGCTGATACAATAATTTGCATCAAATCGTCGATCAATTTTATCTGATTACAAAGTGGGTCAATAGGATTGAAGCTGATTGACTGGAGGGTGAATCAAGAGTTCTCCACGCTCTTGTTTAGGACATCATTCACATGAATATGTGCTATGAATATGTCGAACAATCAATACGTATTTTCAATATTGTAAAATTCGTGACTATATATTACCAACATTTCCTTACTATCATTGTTAATGTGAGGCAGATATTGATTTATTATAAACATTGAAGTTTTTACGAAATTGATATAAATATGCCCCATTTAAGTTGACATTGTAAAAAATCTCGAAGACGTGTGATTTAAGAAAAACAAACTGACACGTGTCTTATAGTATTTTGAGTGGGGAGTCAAATGACATTACTAATTTTTGAATGCATGGGTTCGAGGTTATTTCAAGATCATGTCTTTTTTTATTACAAGCCCTTTTTTTCCGGAATCATATTCTACGTGAAAAAATGCACGACTTTTGTTTGGTACATTTTGTTGTAAGTTCAATATTCAACGTCTTGGACACTTAATAGTACAAAGGAACTCGCCATTTAGCGCAATCAGGAGGATCCACTAAATTGTCTTCGAACAAAAGGGAATTATACCGCATTAAAATGTTACGGGATATCTTTGAAGAAGTACATTATAAAATTCTGTAACGCGATATTACAAAGCAAACCCTTAGAATTGTTCGAAATTTCAAATTGATTTCAAGCGATTAATTACTAATAGGGTTCGGAATTTCAAATCAATTTGGAGTGATCAATTATTAGGAGGGTTCTTCAGTGTTCCCTTACCTCCGCAAGAAGCCTACAGCTTTCACCCTCGGTGACTATGGCCGGAAGCTCGTGTCTGTGGGCGCAAGACGAAGCTGGTCGTGGGAATGTCATGTTTCTTCCGTAACACAACGGAGGAACTGTTCTTGTGGTAATCCCGATTCCTGGTGAATCCATGTCTTCGATATCGGTCAACCTCTCGTTCTGCTCCTTTGTGCTGTACGCGGCCGTGTTCTGGAAAAGTACGCGGAAAAATCTTGTGATGCATAAATCAACGCAGGATGTGTTATGCGTGTCTGACGATATTTAAGTATTGTAAACTGTTGCTTATGATGCGTCAATTTAAAGCTTATAGTCTGACGAAAATAACTGATGATTCCATTAATTACTCTAGTGCAAAATGGCTGACTTTTGTTTATAACGAAGAACATATCACAGTGAAATTTATAGATTGTCCAAATGAATATTGATAGGTATAGATTCTAAGACGATTTCATGACATGAAAGTATCGCAAAATGTTGCTTATGATACGTCAATTTAAAGCTTAAAGTCTGACGAAAATGACTGCATAAAGGGTTTATCAATTACTTTAATATAAAATGGCACACTCTTGTTTATAACGAGACACACGTCACAGTGAAATTAGTACATATTATTTCATGACATAAAAGCGTCACAAAATATCACTTATGTTACATGAAATTAAAGTGCAAAGACCCAAGAAAATAACCGAATAACGCAATCATTAATTATTTTAATATCATATGTCAAATCCTGGCTTATACTAAACAAAACAGAGTAAAATCATGTGTTGTTCCACTAAACAATTTCCACATGTTGCAATTCTGACCCAATTTCATGACATAAAAGCATCACAAAATATCACTTATGTTACATGAAATGAAAGTGCAAAGACCCAAGAAAATAACCGAATAACGCAATCATTAATTATTTTAATATCATATGTCAAATCCTGGCTTATACTAAACAAAACAGAGTAAAATCATGTGTTGTTCCACTAAACAATTTCCACATGTTGCAATTCTGACCCAATTTCATGACATAAAAGTATCGCAAAATATCACTTATGTTACATGAAATGAAAGTGTAAAGACCCAAGAAAATAACCGAATAACGCAATCATTAATTATTTTAATATCATATGTCAAATCCTGGCTTATACTAAACAAAACAGAGTAAAATCATGTGTTGTTCCACTAAACAATTTCCACATGTTGCAATTCTGACCCAATTTCATGACATAAAAGCATCACAAAATATCACTTATGTTACATGAAATTAAAGTGCAAAGACCCAAGAAAATAACCGAATAACGCAATCATTAATTATTTTAATATCATATGTCAAATCCTGGCTTATACTAAACAAAACAGAGTAAAATCATGTGCTGTTCCACTAAACAATTTCCACATGTTGCAATTCTGACCCAATTTCATGACATAAAAGCATCACAAAATATCACTTATGTTACATGAAATTAAAGTGCAAAGACCCAAGAAAATAACCGAATAACGCAATCATTAATTATTTTAATATCATATGTCAAATCCTGGCTTATACTAAACAAAACAGAGTAAAATCATGTGCTGTTCCACTAAACAATTTCCACATGTTGCAATTCTGACCCAATTTCATGACATAAAAGCATCACAAAATATCACTTATGTTACATGAAATTAAAGTGTAAAGACCCAAGAAAATAACCGAATAACGCAATTATTAATTATTTTAATATCATATGTCAAATCCTGGCTTATACTAAACAAAACAGAGTAAAATCATGTGTTGTTCCACTAAACAATTTCCACATGTTGCAATTCTGACCCAATTTCATGACATAAAAGTATAAGAAAATGTCACTTATGTTACATCAATTTAAAGCTTAAAGTCCGACAAACATGACCCTGCAAAGGCTTCATTAATTATTTCATTTCGACATGGGCAATCGTTAATTGGAACAAACAAAATTCATGTATTGCTCATATACGCAAGTTCACCACATAAATTCTGAGTCAATTTCACAATATAAAAGTAGCATAAAGTACTACTTATACT
Organism: Megachile lagopoda; assembly: GCA_036983795.1. NCBI lineage: Eukaryota > Metazoa > Arthropoda > Insecta > Hymenoptera > Megachilidae > Megachile > Megachile lagopoda. The sequence continues at coordinate 1,648,451 of CM072792.1, forward strand.
ATACCAATTTAAAGCCTGAAATTCAATAAAAATAACTGTATGAATCTTCAGTTAATTATCTTAATTCCAAATGGATGAATATTGATTATATCAAACAGTATATCTGTTAGAAATTTAGAGTTTATATAGATGCGGACGGCGAGAGCGGGCCGTGTGCGTTGTGTCAGGATATTTTCCTGGTCGCAAGGGAAAGTTTTATGAGGTTAAGAAATACTGTATAGTCGTCAAGGGCCATAGTGACGTTGGTGTCCTCACGGCCAATGTTTTGCCGAAGAGGCATTCTTGTGCTAATTGTGATCGTGGAAACACGTTCACAGAATAAACGAGACAGTCTGATTGGTTAAATCGTATTATTACTTTTAATAATATACCTTTTAGGTCCTTTCCTGATTTTCCTATAAATCAGAAGTGGGATAGATCTACGTGTCACATAGTTTGATAGTGTGGATCGACAGATACTTGCGTACAGTGTGCAAAGACTTTGTAAAGCGTGTGCGGTGTACAGACTCTTGAGTATCTGAACATTTAGGTGTGTAGTTAGAATTAAGATTTATTGTTAAATATTCAGTGTTTTGGATTTTGGTTAGTGATGGCGTCGTGACCGTGGTGAAGCGGGTGGTAGTTCGACAGAGTCGCGACTTGAACGTTTGGAAAGTATGATGGCGGACTTTTTGGGTCGTTCGCGGTCTCGTGCACCGACGCAGTGGCGAGATGCGTGTTCACGTTCGCGTTCGGTAAGGCGTGCGTCGCGTGAACGTTTGCGTGCACAGTCGCGCGATGTTCAGAATTGCGAAGTGGTTGCGCGTGTAAATTCGCGTTCGCGGTCGAATTCGCGTTTGCGTACGCGTGAATCCATTAGGAGGAGGTCACGATCGCGTTCACAAGGCGTGTGTCGCGTGAACGTTCAGCGTCACGCGCACGGTTGTCGCTTGGATGCGATTCAGGCAGTCGATTACGGAGTCCGCAGAATCGGATGCGAGGAGATCGCTCTGATCGTCTCGAGCCGACGCACAGTGTGTCGTTTGGCCAATCTAGCCGGACAAAAATCAATTCTGCAACTTACACAGATATGTCCACTGACATTATGCGTCGATAGTAGAATGTCCATTTTATAAGAAAATATCAATATTAATGTAAAAAACAATATGTAATGATCTGTTAATAGTATCTGAAAATGTAGTTTGACGCAACTGCTTCTACGAGCACTTTTTCCGCGCTTGAGATTTTTGACAATTGTGTTGTACCAGTATCCAATATTAATATTTGTGTATATGTAGTGTTATCTTCTATCATTCAGGATGATTTCTACAGTTGTCGTGTTTTGAGATAGCATTAATCTTTTATAACTTCTCAAATGTTAGCATATAATTTAAATTCTATTTCAAAATATAGGTAGACTTTTAACACAGTATACCACTTTATACAACGTTGCCACTTCTTGTGTCGAAAACTAGACTTATAAGCAATATAAACCTGAAAGGGCATTACAGACAAACCTTGACATCTATCATTTTTATTTACACATATCGCACTGACGCATGCGCGTCTCGTTAAAACGGAAATCCCTAACACAAAAAAGTGCCATTTTTATATTTGGATTCCTCATAAAAAAGTATATAATTTTGCAATTTACACATTTAAATATAATATTATTCTCACCCCCCACTTTGGGGGCTATATTCACCCCCTGTTAGGATAAGGTCAGGACCCTAAATATTGCACTTCGTGCCGTCTAGTATGTATACTGTCGAAGGACCACCCAATGGATACTAACAGGGATTTATTAAACAGATTATTAATTTCTTCAGACCCGCTTATTTCACATTTACGTACTTCTCCAAAAACTGTCCGGAAAAATATAATAATAGAAATACGACAATTCTTGGAAGAACCATCAATCGATTCCAGTTCCTCGGAAGACGTATCACACGAAAGCGCCTCTGATTAAAAAATATATTCATATTTTAAAAAATATAATAAAGATTTTGTATACTAGTTTTATAGAATAAATAATGTATAATATAATAGAAAAATTTGTATAATAATTTTGTATGTTTATTTTAATGTTATGTTCATTTAACTGTTAAATAATTTAGCAAATATATATAATCAATATTTAATGAAATATCATGTTTTTGCTTAATAAAAAACCAATAAAACGATAGATAATCAATATTTCTTTGAAGCAGTATTTTTGTCCCGCTAGATTGGCCAAACGGCACACTGTGCGACGGCGGAAAGTGAAAAGGCGGCCAGCACGTCGGTGAGTGTCAGTGCGGCTGGTATCATTCGTCCGGGAGACGAAATGTTAATACCAATCTACGATCCGGCTAAGGAAGAAATAACAGTAGAGAACTGGATAAGGAGTGTCGACGGGATGGCCGCGCGATTTGCGTGGGACGATGTATGTGTGATGCGTCTGATCGCATCGAGATTGCGTGGTCATGCCCGTCAATGGTATGATACCCGTACCCAGGTAGCCACAACCTGGGCCGAAACTAAAGTTTTATTGGTGGCCCAATTTCGGCGGACGATGCCGTTCTCAATGATGTTGCGGGATGCGGTACTGTACGAGGCGAAACCGGGACAGGCGTTGGGAGATTATTGCTTCCAAAAACTCAATTTAATTAGGAAGTTGAATATCGAGCTGGACGATGAGAAAATCATTGACATGGTGATTTTTGGAGTTCCGGATGGGACAATAGCCAGGACGCTGAGGTCAGCGAAACTGGACGACCCGAACGATTTGTACGCGTGCATGTGCACGATGGGGAGTATGCCGTGCGTGGAAGAGAAAAGGAGTAATACCTCGGCGGCATCAGCGAAGGTGGTGGAGAAGAGTGCACCGAGGGGCCCTAGGTGTTTCAATTGTGGCAAGATAGGCCACATGGCTCGGGAATGCAGGAAACCGAGGATCGAATGTGACCTGTGTAAGAAACAGGGTCACAGGCGAGAGTTCTGCAATAAAAAAGAGGTAAATATTGTTCGAACTCCTAAGGGGGAGTCTAATATATTTCAGGTATATAGTCGGATAAACGGTCATAAAGTTGAGACATTGGTGGATACAGGGAGTGCGTGTACTATAATTCACGCCTCTGTAATCAAGAAGTTTTTAATTAAAACAGAGTTCGTGAAGGACACGATTTTTAAGGGGTTTGCAGGTCGACCGGTCATAGTGAATCAGATCACATCGGTTAGAGTTAGAATACAGAATGTTGCTGCGAATGTAGATTCTTTTATTCTTCCGGACGAGTACATGGTTCACGATGCAATACTTGGGAGAGATTTCTTGCAGCAAGATCATGTATTAATGATGAAACGTAGAAATCGGCTTACATTTAGTGATTTGAGAGATCACAAGGCGCCGCGAATAATCACTGCAATGGATATTTTTGTAATTGAACAGAATCCTAATTTAAATTTTGGAAATGTCGGAGAGACAAATCGTCAATTATGTGTTGCATTGTTGGAAGAGTTTCGAGATTGCATATCTTCATCGATGAAGGATCTCGGGAAAACGAGCACGATGTCGATGGAGATTAAATGTCTTACGGACGAACCGATTGCGTACCGTCCGTACCGTCTTGCGGAACCGGAGAAAAAGATTGTTCGCGAAATGATAGAAGATTTGCTGGATAACGGGATAATTAGAGAATCTGATTCGCCGTATGCAAGCCCGATCACGCTTGTGAAGAAAAAAACTGGGGACTTAGGATGTGCGTGGATTATAGGAAATTGAACGCAATTACAATAAAGGATAAACATCCATTGCCACTTATTGACGATCAGATTGATCAGCTTGGGGGAAACCGGTGGTTTATAGGCTTAGATTTAGCGTCGGGTTATTATCAAGTTCCGGTTGCCGAAAATTCTATAGCAAAGACGGCATTTATTACTCCGGAAGGACATTACGAGTTTTTGAGAATGCCGTTTGGGCTAACAAATGCGCCAGCTGTATTTCAGCGTTTGAGTTTTAGCACCAGTAAAAGGGACGATTCCTTATATAGACGATATAATAATACCGTCACAAACGGTTGAAGAGGGACTTAGTAAATTACGAGAAGTCTTAGAGGCCTTGCGGACACATGGTTTGACCCTTAGGTTGGAAAAATGTTCTTTCTTTAAAGAAACTATTGAATACTTAGGTCGAGAGGTTAGCGCACAGGGAGTGAGGCCTGTAACGATGGTGTTGGTGGATGCGTTCACGAAATTCACAATTGTAGAGCCGGTGAAGAATCAGAAAACGCGTCAAACCGAGAAGGTCTTGATGAATTTTATGTATTTATTCGGGGTGCCGACACGAATTATAAGTGATCGTGGAACAAGTTTCACGTCACGGAGATTTGAGCTACTATGTCAAACGTATGGTATTAAGCATGTACTTAATGCGGTAGCTACCCCAAGGGCGAATGGTCAGTGCGAACGTTACAATAGAACTATTGTTGATGCGCTGGCGACAAGTGCGGCAGGTCAAGACGCACGGGACTGGGATACGCAGGTTAAGAAGGTGCAAAGTGCCATAAACACTATGCACAACAAGAGTATAGGCACTACTCCGATTAAGGCATTAATTGGCTGTGATGTCAAAACAGTAGCTGAAGGCGTAGTACTCAGTGCTGTTCGAGAGGAAATGGATCGGTTGGACTTGCATGCTCTGAGAGGAGAGATTAGCAGGCACATTTCGGAGGATCAAAAAGCGCAGAAAGAACAGTACGACCGTGTGCGGAGAGAGGCTCGCAGGTATACCGTGGGTGAGTTGGTACTAGTTCAAGTAACTAGTGAACCGGCAACAGGAAAAAGTCGGAAATTGTTGCCGAAGTTTAAGGGACCGTTCCGAATTCGGGCGGTGCTACCGAATGATCGGTATGATGTTGAAGATTTGAGAGAAGGGTTAAAGCGGCTGAGAACAGTCGTGGCGGCCGATAGGATAAAACCTTGGATTGCGGTCCAGGAGGACGATCACGATGAGTGATGTAAAGTTGTTTAATAACTTTTATTTATTCCATTTTAGAGTTGTACTGGAGTGTTGAGCACTTGTACAAATGGTAATAGATAAGGTTGCGGCATGGTATCTCACCTCTGGTTTTGTTTACAGACGACGAAAAAAAGGCCGCCAAAGGCTTAGGGCTGAGGCGTCAAGGAAAGAGGGAGGAATTGAGGTGCCAGGGGGACGTTTGCCCGATGAGCAGGCAAATCCCGTCGAGCAGGAGGCAATGGTCTCTGCCGAATAAGGATTGTGGGAGCGGTCGTTTCTTGGAGTTCCAGTCGGAGTTGCACTGGAGAGGTGCATTGAATACTGGGACACGAGGGGTGTCGTAAGGGCTGAGCATGGATACGGATGTATTCTAGGCCGTAGACGATGAACGGAGAAAATTATGTCTTAGTGTTGTCAGGAGCGTTGAAATGGACGATGAACGGACACGACGGTGTCTTAGTGTCGTCAGGCATTTTTAAGGAGACGATGAACGGACACGACGGTGTCTTAGTGTCGTCAGAAATCTCAAAATGAACGATGAACGGACATGACGATGTCTTAGTGTCGTTGGGAACGTCAGACGAGACGTAAACATCAAGTTTCGGATCAAGAGATGGAGTCAGAGGACACAGGATGTGTTTAGACCGAATGTTAGAAAGGGGTAATAGTATTTAAAAATTGAAGTCGAGCAGAATAATGATGTGGTAAATTGTTTAAGAATTTGAGTGCGTTAGAAGGAAAAAAAAAGAGAAAGTAATTGTGAGGTCTGAGGACAGACCTAATGTCAGTATGGCCGAATGTTAGAAATTTAGAGTTTATATAGATGCGGACGGCGAGAGCGGGCCATGTGCGTTGTGTCAGGGTATTTTCCTGGTCGCAAGGGAAAGTTTAATGAGGCTAAGAAATACTGTATAGTCGTCAAGGGCCATAGTGACGTTGGTGTCCTCACGGCCAATGTTTTGCCGAAGAGGCATTCTTGTGCTGACTGTGATCGTGGAAACACGTTCACAGAATAAACGAGACAGTCTGATTGGTTAAATCGTATTATTACTTTTAATAATATACCTTTTTCGGCCCTTTCCTGGTTTTCCTATATATCTCAGCGGGACGTACTATCTAAACAAACAATTTGCACACATATTAATTTTGACACAATTTCATGACATAAAAGTACAAGAAAATATCATTTATATTACATCAATTTAAAGCTTAAAGTCTGACAAATATGACCCTGTACAGGCTTCATTAATTATTTCATTTCGAAATGGGTAGTCGTTAATTGAAACAAACAAAATTCATGTATTGCTCATATACAGTCTGTTCCACTAGAGCGTGAACGCGATATCGATCAAATTTGATACCCAATACAGCAAAGATTGCGTCAGTCCAAACATACAATGTTTTCTCTAATACGCAATAGCCCTTCAATTCTCATAGTATCATTTCTGTCACTGAAAAGTTCAAGTAATTTCGAGATGAGTGCCGTATACAGTAAACGATTCGAAGTAGTCTTGTGCCAACACCCGAAAGGGCCAAAAATGAGTGTTAGAAATGCAGCAAAATATCTACACAAGTCTCGCGAATTTGTAAATAAGTGCAACGTTATAAAGAGACAAACTGTATCGATGATCTGATCGGGGTTCGAAGCGAGCTACGGAACTTAATGCGTCGGGGTTTCTTTATGCGTCTTTCCGGATAATTTAAATGCTCAGAAGATGATTAAACTGTACCAAAGGAGTCTCTTAGTATCGTAACATTGGTTTAAAAGAACCAGAGACCATTGGATACTTCAAGAAGACGACTCCAAACACCGAAGCCGCCTTTGTACGAAATGGAAAACAGAATGGTGTCAACGTGTTGGATTGGCCATCTCAGTCCCCCGATGCCAATCCAATCGAAAATGTTTGGTCTCTCATGAAGTACAAACTCCGAGGAAAGCGTATTTTAAAATTGAAGACGCTAGTTTGTATTTGAGAAATATACAAATCTCTTCCTGTCTCACACGCTGCATGGTTGAAAGTATGCCCAGGAATAATAATGGTGGTGATTGCACACATTATTAAGCAAATGCGTATTAGTTCTTTAAATGTACTTTCGACCTATGCAATCTTTTTACAGAAAAAATTTACTTGCACTCAGATATTCCACGCTCTTGTGGAACAGACTGTAAGCAAGTTCACCACATATTAATTCTGAGTCAATTTCATGACATAAAAGTACAAGAAAATGTCACTTATACCGCGTCAATTTAAAGCTCAACGAAAATAGCAATGCAACAGCAATACAGTAGCAAGTCAAGAAGTATACAACAGTCAGCGTGATTAATAATAGTATTTCCTTAGAGTGATCTCTCCTCAAATTCCCATTCAACTGTTCTAATACCAGAAGTTACCAAACACTTGCACAATAACAAGACGTCCCGAAATACTCATCCCTCTCCCAGAATGGAGCACTATTGGGTAACAAGCCTTCCGTTGATTCTAAATCGACTAACTTTTCTTGCAACTATTTCGCACTCGCTTTCTATCTCGCTTGAATATGCAACAACTATATCGAGGCAATCGAAATAACGGAGTGCAATAACTGCATAGATAAAATCGTTCAACTTTCACAAATGGCATATCGATTATTGCACTCATAAATCATTTAACCGTCAGAAATGTTCGCGGCTAACTAAACAAAAATCGTTCAAAAATACTTGAAAAGAACTCATTTCTACCGAGAACAAAGTGTCGTATAAACGATTTATATCGCGTTTGCAATTCAGTTTCTCATCACTCTCTCACGTTATGAAACATCGGTAATTAGATGCAATTACCTGAACCGTGGTATCTGACGATCTTAAATGAAATCCAAGATACACGAGCATTAGACCCCAGAAATCTCCTGAATCAACTTTCGATTGTAACCAGAATCTATCGCATAATTCAAACCCGACTTTCACGTCTGTTACTCGAATACCAAACCGCACGATTGCAGCTAAATCGACGGAACTGAGACACAGTAAATTAAAGCACGAACTTGGATACAAAGCAAGCTTAACAAAGTTCGCGAGCGAAAGCTTCGAAGACCCATAGGGACTTACCCACGAGATATTAACGCTTCAACAACTGAATATTTTAAGGAATCAATGCCTTCTATTATAATTGGTAATTTCGCAGCAACTGTAATAACTTTCGAATATGATACTTTATGAATATTCTTATTTCAGATGAGGTAAGTACAACTTCGTCTTGGTAAGATAAGAGTGTTTTATGTAATTTTTAATGAAGGAAAATATAGTATAATATAGCGATGATATATCAATAATAATATATGTTGATATACTTAACATAGTTTAAATTATTATATAACATTTGAGGTAAATTAGTGCTCCAATAAATTACACTAATATTTAGATATTTTTAAATTTTATAACTACACATTTTTGAAATTTCTTAATTTTTGAAATTTCAGAATTTCATAATTCTCAAATTTCCACGTTTCTAATTTTTGAAATTTCAGCATTTCAGAATTCTCAAATTCGCAAATTTTTATATTTTTAAATTTGTAGATCCCAAATTTTCTGATTCTGCAAATTTCAAATCACTAAATTGTCAAATTCGCAAATTTTCAAATTTCTGAATTTCGAAGTTCTTAAGTGTCGAAATTCCCAAATTCTGAATATTCAATATGACCAAATCACTAAATCCCCAAATTACAATATTTGCAATTTTTTAAATTCCCAGAACCCCTAATTTCTAAATTCCTTACCTCCTAAGTCCCCAGATTCACAAAACTCCATTATTTTAAATACAATTTCCCACATTTCTAAATTCTTTAATTTTAACTGAATCCCTAAATTCCCAAATTTTCCAATTTCTAAATTTTTAAGTTACGAAATTTCCAAAGTCTCAAATGCGGAAAATTCTAAATTACCAAATCGTTAAATCCCTAAATTATTATATTTCCATCTTCCAAAATTCCCAAATTTGCAAATTCCGTACTTTCAATCTCTAAAATCCTAACATTTTTTAAAGTACAATTTTCTAAATTTTTAATTTTCGAGATTCGCAAATTTTTCAATTTTCAATTCTCAGTTTTCCAAGTTTCCTAATCTTCAAATTTATAAATTTTTAATTTTTAATCTTTCAAGTATCCTAATCTCCAAATTTATACATTTTCCTACTTTCTAAATAACAAAAAGGACCAACAAACTTTTCTATTTAATTATATAAACCTGTAACAAATGTACTTACGCTATAAATTTTTAATTTTGAAATTTATCCAAAATAATACATAACAAAGATTATAGTATAAATATATATAAAAAAAAATTTTATATTTTAGTTGGATTCGAACCTGCGATCATTAGAATTGTAGTCAGGCTTTTAAACAACCCCAACTATTGTACTGTCAAAATCAAAACTACTCATTCAAATGACTCCACGCGAAGTTTAAAATCGAAATATCTCAAAAACTGAAATTCATTCTGAAACAAATCTATGAGGATTTTATAACATTACATGCGTACTACAACTTCAACATATCCACACTCGCTCCTTTTCCTTGATATCAAAAACTCTACAACAAGATATCGATATTTTTAGTTCACTGCTGTTACATACTACACTTTGCAACTGATTATCAAGAATCACGGATATCAGGAACGTACAGGATGATGAAATACTTTGCTTCACAAGGTAGCAAATGAAAAAACTTAACGTTATATTTATAGACATCCGATGTGCACTTTTATATAAACTTACTTTTAGATAAAAAATAACGTACAACAATGAGTATATGAGAGATGCAACATGAATTAATTTGTACAAATATTCTTTATCTCGACAAAGATTTACATTCCGGCAAAGTCATCTTAATTTCTGTAATTTGAAATGAGGAATCTTAGATGCGTCATTTTGACGGAATCTGTAAATCTGATATATTAAACTAAAACGATATATCATTTATTCATTCATTACAGATAATATAATAAATATTGACAAAAGGGGACTTAGCCCCAATGACATTGTCTTGGTCGTCTGAGTAACTTTTCCTTATAAACTAATCGTCGATATATTAAAAATATATTAATCTAAACTAACCTAATCCAACCTTGCATGCTCTATAATTCATGGTATTTTCTGACATTCATTTTCAATTATATTATAAAACCTGTTAAGTTGGATCAGACAATAGTATTCCTCAGGTTACACGACCTGAAATTCGAAATGGTTGGAATCTGTTAGCTTGATTGATAAATTCACCCGTTGAATAACCGCTGGTAGCATGTTTCCAAATCTATACCGCTGCCAAAGTCGTTAAATTTTTCGTTGTCAGATTACGTACAAATTTTGGCTTTATAAATATTTTATGGTTAATAACTTTTTAATGAACAATGAGACAGTTATAGGAAAAAGTTACTCAGGAACATGTCCTTAATAATATACGCCAAGGACAAGATCATTGGAGCTTTTTGTCAATATTTGCCATACATAGTGTGAGGCTCGTAAGACTCGATCTGCATTTGTTCGTTTGTATGTACGTCACAGGGTGCAATTTTGAGTTTTTTTGCTTGAAATTTTGAGAGTAATCTCGTGAGACATCCTAAATTTGCTGTACAAATTTTGGCGGTGATCTGACGACAGGAACTCGTCGTCACCGACGTCGATCGTCGGCTCGATAAAAAACCGTGTTTTGGTATCGTTTTCGATAATTTTTGACACACACAATCGACTGGAATCACGTTAAAAGCTCTATAATCCATCGTCGACGACAATGCTTGGTCGTCATTGACGTCGGTCGTCGTGAAATCAACAATAATCATGTTTGATATCGTTTCCGATAGTTTCAGACACGATTGAATCGTTTGGAACGACTTTGAAATCTTTATATTTCATTCTTGTTCTACCCACATGTTTACAGTAGGTACTCTAAATTTGAAATACACATTCGAATTCGCGAGACACCTGGTCCGATCCACTAGTACATTGCACAATCGGGATTATAACGTGTCATACAACACACATAATGTAGCATAACAGCATGTGTCTAACACACGAACGACGCGGTGTCAGGCAACGTGTGAAGGGGCTTATCCGGAGCTTTGCGTTAACATAATCGGAAGATTCGATTGTAGTGGATGTACCGGTAAATCGCTTCCTGTAACGCGTATTATTTGACTGCAGGTTAAAAGATGGGGATACTATGAATGAGCGACGAAAAGAGGGAGAGATAGGGGTCAAAGTCAAACGGTAACGAAGCTCGGCTCAGTTGTCATTTCTTCGCTGTGCCAGCTGCATTCGTCGTCGATCGACTGCTGTGCTGTCTGCGATTAATCGAACCTCTACACAGCAACAGGTATCGATAGTGATTCTAACGCCGACTATTAACGTTTCAGTTCCAATTACGGTTTCCAAGATCGCGTAAATCGCGTAATTACGCTGTTTTTTGGCCATCCATTTGGGATTTGCAATTTTAAATCCTTCACTCTTTTTTCCTAAATAAATTGATGGAAAGTTTCAAACGCCAGGAGAATAATAATAATGAATTTTAACTGACTGGCTCATTTCTACGTTAATTCACAAGCTGACCAAAGTCTATTCTTGAATTCACTGACGTGTAAATTCTGTCACAAAAATAAATTTCATTTTGTGGTATATGTCTGCCTTGTATGTTTTATATTTTTTATGTTATACGTTTCATATATTTTTATATTTTTATGTTATACGTTTCATATGTTTTCATATTTTGTATGTTCTACGTTTCATATATTCTATGATTTATATTTTACACGTTATATGTTTGAGCTAGAATAAAATGAATCCTGTACATTGCAATGTGCATTTTGAAAGGGTTAATCGGTACCCATGAGGTGCCAGCATGGACAGTGTTTCGAGATTGAAGTTCTAGTCTCAAAGAAGGAAAATTTCAAGAAAAAATTTCAAGCAAAATTTGAAATAAAATTTCAAGCAAAATTTGAAATAAAATTTGAAGAAAAAGTTTGAAGTAAAATTTGAAGGGAAAATTTCAAGTAAATTTTGAAGGAAAACTTTGGAATAAAACTTGAAGACAAAATTTCAAGGAAAAATTTGAAGTAAAATTTGAAAGAAAAATTGTTAACATTATTTTTTTAATTGAATCATACCCTCTTTCGAATTGAAATACATTCCTTTGGAATTTAAATAGCCCATCTTTCGAATATAAGTTCACTATTTTTCGAATTTAAGTGCACTCTTTCCAATATGAATTCTTTCTAAAATAAATTCACTATCCTCCAAATTGAAGTACACTCTCTCTACAGCACACTCTTTCAAATCGAATTGGATTTTCCATCGTATCTCGAAATGTTTCGTAAAGAATTATACCGAATGGCCTGAATTTGAATTGAAATAGTTGTCGAAGTTTATAGACCCTGAAATAAATGCGAACACAGCGTGATTCGCATTAGCCAGTTGTGTGACCGGGATTGAGTAATTGCGAAATTGACTGGCAACAGGAATAGGTAGCCAATCGATTGGAAAACTACCGGGCAATAGTGCTGAAAAGCATTTTCAAAGCAAGCGCAGCTTCCTGTGTTTTCATCGTCGACAAAAGCGACATCTCGATAGAATCTTTCAGATCTTGCGGCACCTGTTGTTTAACATGTAAATGTTAATTCAACGAAGTTGTAATGCGTTACTGTTTACCGAGATACGGCTTAAGGCGTTAAAGAGATTATCTATTGTTAGATTACGATTTACCGATAAGATCTCGGAGGAAATAATTGTCTGATGTTTAAAGAGCAATTTAGCTGCGCGAAGAGTGTGGGTTTTTGAAACGAAAAGCAAAGTTAAAGGTGTTAAAGAAATTATATTTTAGTTTGACGACTTTCTATTTTAATGTTACATTTTTAATAAATCTTGATACTATTATTGTTACGATGATATTTAATAATTTTTTTTCTTTCTTTTACTATCCGACTGATTTTTGGTAAATTGTGATACTATTATAGCTAGTGAAATTTTTAACAATTTTTTTCTTCTTTTACTATTTGGCAATTTTTTAATAAACCTTGATACTACTATTGCAAGTGAGATTTTTAATAATCTTTTTCTTTTTTTACTATTCGACAGATTTTTAATAATCCTTGATATTATTGGTGATAGTGAGATTTTTAATAATTTTTTTCTTCCTTTACCATTTGACAATTTTTTAATACTTGCACAAATTTTTATTTACTCTTCTTCTTATTATTACACAGATTTTAATCTTTGTGTTATTATTACTGTAATACAAATTTTTAATAATTTTTCCGAATATTACTACTACACTTGATTTTGATAAATTTTTTATTACCACTATAGAGATTTCTTACAAATTCTGGTATTATTATTATTGTACAGACTTTTAATAATCTTTATTATTATTATTACACAAATCTTTAATCTTCATCGTTTTTCGTTTATTATTCTTAACAATTTTTAGAACCATCACTATTATACAGATATTTAATAATTATTTTTAATGTTATTACTACAGTGGTTTTTAATCAATTTTGTTATTATTTTTATTATACAGATTTTAATGACTTTTGATATTATTATATAGATTTTTAACAGTTTTTCTAAATATTATTACTGACATGGATTTTAGTCAAATTTAGTTGCTTTATTGTTATAAAAATCATTTAGTCAAAATATAATCAATTAATATAATAATAAAAAGAATCATAGAATATAATCAATATAATCAATTTAATAGTTTAATCATTTTTTGTACTATCATTATTATGAAGATTATTAATGACCCTTAGTATTATTACTACATAAATATTTAGTAAACATTATTACTATTACTATTACATAAATTTTGCATCAGTTTTGTTACTGTTGCTATTACACAATTCTTCAATAATTTTTTGCATTAATGACAAAAAATCATATTGTTAAATAAGAAATTGCTTATGATAAATCCTTCTTATAAATTTTTACTTACAATAACTCCTTATTTGTATATGTTCACTTGTAATAAATCCTTGTTATAAATTTTTGCTTATAATAAATTCTGCTCGAATATGTGAGCTGGCTTTAATGAATTCTTGCAAAAATCTGTAAAACTAGAGGGTACAACGTCCTCATGTCGATGTTTCACTGTCGAGCGCGAAAAAAAGCGCTGATTCGTAACAGGAAAACGACGAGCCTTATTAGACAGTATAATGCATTTGCAATTTACGTACTGTGCCGCAATAAATAACGTATCTACATTGAAATGACTATCGCGAAAAAAAGACGACAAGATTCCGGATAAACACTATGTAAGGGGATATAATTTGGTATAATTAATTTTTTTTTAAAAGAATGCGTAGACAGTATACGAAGGCCGTAGTTCTTTTTTATTCGATGGAACCATTTATCCTTGTTTTGGCTTTTGCGAATTTGGACATTTCTAATTTAAATTTGATTAAGTACAAGGAAATGGGAAATTTAAGAATCTGAAAGGTTTGAGAATTCACAGATTTAAGAATTAGGGGATTTGAGTACTCATGAATGTGAGAATTGGAATATTTGAGAATTTAAAAATATGTAAATTTAGGGAATTGCATAGTTTGGAAAATTTCACATTTCTAAATTTAGAAATTTCCAAGCGTTTCAAAAATACGAATTGCGAAATTCCCTAGATCTCTACATTTCGTGGCCTAAAAATTCCCTAGATCTTCAAATTTCCGAATGCTTAATTATTCGAATTACTAAATTCCCTAGATTTTTAAGTTTCCCAATTCACAAATTCCTAAATTATAAAAAATCCCTAAATTTCCACATTCTTCAGTTCCTAAATTATAAAAATCCCTAGATCTCGAAATTTACACATTTACGAAATTCCAAAATGTCCCAACTGTGAAATTCCCTAGATTTTCAAATTCCAAAATATCTCAGTTGCTGAATTCCCTAGATTTATAAATTTCCAAATTCCTAATTATCTAATTTGCTAAATTCCCTAGATTTTCAAGTTTCCCCATTCATAAGTTCCTAAATTATAAAAATCCCTAAATGTCCACATTCTTCAGTTGCTAAATTATAAAAATCCCTAGATTTCGAAATTCCAAAATGTCCCATCTGTGAAATTCCCTAGATTTTCACATTCCTAAATATCTCAATTACTAAATTCCCTAGATTTTTAAATTTCCAAATTACTAATTATCTAAATTGCTAAATTCCCTAGATTTTCAAGTTTCCCCATTTATAAGTTCCTGAATTATAAAAATCCCTAGATTTCCAAATTTATACATTTACAAAGTTCCGAAATGTCTAAACAGTGAAATTCCCTAGATATTCAAGTACACACATTTAAAAATTAGGGACTTGGATTACTCATGAATGTGAGAATTCAAAAAAGTCGGAATGTGCAAATATGTAAATTTAATAATCTAGAGAATTTAATAATTTACATACTTAGGAGTCTGAAGGTCTAGGGAATTTCACAATTTAGAAATTTAAAATCTAAGGAATATTGCCGTTAAATTATTTCGGTATTGAGAAATTTAGAAATCTGGGGAATTTCACAATTTACCAATTGGAAAATTTGAGGAATTAAAAATCTAGGAAATTGCACAATTTAAAGGTTTAGAAATATTGGAAATTTTACAGTTTAGAAATTTCAGAATTTATATATTTCAAAATCTAGTGATTCACAATTTCGAAGTTTAGGAATTTATAAATTTGAAAATATAGAGAATTTCACAATTTAGAGATTTGAGTATATAAGATACAGGTAACCCTTCTATAACACGGTAGATAGGTTTAGAAAATGCCGTGTTGTGTGAAACCGTGTTGTATGAGACCCAGAGCCAGTACAAAAAGGGGTGTTACGTTCCGAAAACTTATTAAAAACAAATATTTTTTTAATTCTACATAAATTTGTATTAGTTTCTCTTTTCAAAAGATGATCCAAGATTTGTGTCTTTACTTCTAAAGAAATAAATTTCCTCTTAAACGTTGTTTTTTTATCTTTATCGGACATGGCTTGGGACTGAAACTTAATGTCTTAAAGACGAAAGAATTATTTTTTAACACACCGTGGCTCGACGCAGACTGCCGATCAGCAGCGTGAGACACTTTTGTCTTCAGGCCACGGAGATGAAAAGAAATTATTTCCGCAACACTGTATCTTTAAAACGGCAAGCCTCGCCGCGGCTGTAGAAATACAGTGTTGTACAAAGGTTTTTGCAATTTTCTTATCGTGTCAGAGCGAAACCGTGTTATAGGATGCCCTGTTGTAGGAGGGTTGCCGCAATTTATGAATCGTGTTCTAGCGAAACCGTGTTATAAGATGCCGTCTTGTAGGAGGGTTACCTGTATTTCATAATTGAGAAGTTTAAGAATTCGAAAAAGTAAAAATCTACGAAATTTCCCAATTTAGATATTTAGGATTGTGAAAATGTGGAAATTTGAAAGTCAAGGGAATTCCATCATTTAGAAACCTAAAAAACTTAGAAATCTAGGTAATTTCACAATTTAGAAATTTGCAAATGTAGGGAACTTCACAATTTAGGAATTTGTAAATTTAGAAAATTTCGCAGTAAAGAAATTTAAGTATTTAAAAAATTCGAGACACTTTGGTAACTCGATCATTTTGAACTGTGCAAATTTCGGTACTTGCAAAGTTTTAGGAATTAAAAAATGTGGAATTCCAAACATTATAAAAAATTTACGAATTTAAAAATTGTTAGACTAGAATATTTTCTTTTCCCACCTTAAAAATATAGGAATTTAAAACCTAGAGCATATAAAAACTGAAAAATGTAATAGTTCAGAACGCTAGGAGAAATGAAAATTAGAAAATTCTGGAAATACAGTAACTCAAAAATCAGGAAATTTAAAAATACATAGAAATAATAAACAATTTCTAATTTGTAAGAATAATTAACTACCAATGACATAAAACTTTGAATCATACCTACTTTAAACCGATCATTTTTCTAATAAAAACTGAAGCAAACGTAAATATAAAGTGGAACGTTCAAATAAACTCTATCACCCCAATCCATTTAAGACTCGGAAAAGTCGAAATCGAGTTTCATTTTCAACGGATACATCGTTCCAATATCACCTCCATCGATCTCGACGAGCTCGATAGAAACTTGGAATCCTGCCGTAACCTTTTTTCTTCGAATCTTTTTAAATTTATGATCAAAGTTTCAAGCTTCGAACTGGAGAACGAAGTTGTTCGAAATCAACTCTGTTCAAAGGATTTCGCGTTCAATCGACGATCAGCGAATATCGAAAATTAACGAGGAAAAACGAACGATAATAAAAAGGAATAGATTCCGCGAATACACAGCGTGATATCGTCACGCGTTATATTGCTATAACTCGCATTTGTCACACATCAGATCACTGGCCGACACATTGACACAGATTACGTACCAAAACTTGCAAATATTCCTGAATTCACAAATATTCACATTTCCAAATTCCCAAATTCTCAATCTTTCAAACTATCAAATGTACAAATTCCTAAATTCTCAAATTTCAGAAGTTCGTATCAACAGCTTTTCATATTTTGGAGATTTTCAAATCTCTAAATAATGAAATTCTCTAGATTAAAAAATTCCCAAATACCAAAATTTCTAAATTGCAAAATCCCCCGGACTTTCAAACTCCTAAATTATGAAAATCCATGTATTTTCAAATTTACGCATGTAGGAAACGCGAAAGTTTCTAAACTGTGAAATTCCTTATATTTCCGAATTTCGAAATTGTGCAATTACCTAGATTTTTAAATTTCTAAACTCCGAAATTCCCCAGATGTCTAAATTTCTAAATTGTGAAATTCACCAAATCTCTAAATTACTAAATTATGAAATTCCCTACATTTCTGAATTTCGAAATCGCCAAATTCATTATTGTACTTCTTAATTGTTATATTCCCCAGATTTCTGAATTTTGAAATCGTAAAATTCCCTAGATTTCGAAAATGATAAACGGCGATATTCCCTAGATTTATAAATGGTGAAATTCCCTAGACCTATAAAATGAAAATTCCCTAGACTCAAAAACGGCGAAATTCCCTAGATTTCGAACCTTCTAAATCGTGAAATTCCCTAGCTTTCTAAATCGTGAAATTCTCTAGATTTATAAGTTACAAAATTCCCTAGACTCCGAAATTGCGAACTTCCCTGGATTTCGAAAATTCGATATCGCGAAATTCCCTAGATTTCGAAAATTCTAAATCGTGAAATTCCCTAGATTTTGAAAATTCTAAATCGTGAAATTCCCTAGATTTCTAAATCGCGAAATTCACTAGATTTCTAAACCGTGAAATTCCCTAGATTGCTAAATTGTGAAATTCCCTAAATCTTCGAATTTTCAAATGCCTAATTATCTGTATTGCTAAGTTCCCTAGATTTTCAAGTTTCACCAATTTCAAATTCCTGAATTATAAAAATCTGTACAGTTCCAAATTTACACATTTACAAACTTCCGACACGTCCACACTGTGAAATTCCCCAGATTTTCATATTCCTAAATATCTGAATTGCTAAATTCCCTAGATTTTGGAATTTGCAAATTCCTAAATTATCAAATTCCAGAATTTTTTAATTCTCATATTTTGCATATTTTCAAATTTACAAATTTCTGTATCCTTAAACTTCCGCAGTATAAAATTTCCGAATTACCAGATTCGCAAACTTTTTTCAGTTGCATTTGTCACACGTTAGATCGCCCTGCATTATATGAACGTATCTTACGTTTACAAATTTTCACAAATTTCTAAATTTTCAAACGTTCAAGTATCCAAATTCATAAAATAATAATACTCCGCGTTCCAGATTTCATTACGAATGAACGAACTTGTTCGAAATGAACTCCGTCCAAAGTACACATTTCGCGTTCGATCGACGATTAGAAAACATCGAAGAAATGAACGAGAAAAGGAGAATGAAAATAAAAAGGAACTTATACCGCGTCATGGACTCGTAAGTTCCCGACACTTTCTCTCAAATGTTCGTCGTAACAGGCGAATTGCATAGGAAAGGAAGTCAGTGAGTCACTTTTTTCCACATTTGAGCAACGGGTTGCAAAGAAACGTGGTTTTTATCTATTATTCTCTTAAACTGCCATTTCGTCACGAGTACTTGTGAGCTATTGTAAACTCGACGCGAATTGTGTGCCACAGTGAAAATATCCGTGTGTGGTACGACACACTCGTAATTGCAATTACGCTGAACAGAATGGTTTTAATTTTCAATTTAACTCGGTAACTTTTCCAGTGGTCATCGGAGACTTCGAGTGTAACGTAATTGGTTAATTATTGTTATTGCGTTCGTCGACGTGGCTGAAATTGGTTATGAGGTATGTGCACTTTTATGGTTCAGATTTATTTTTGAAACGAGTACTCGATCTTGATCTACATTTATTTTTGAAAAAAGTACATTTGTGTGATTATCTTGGCTGCAATATATTACATCTATTTCCTGATTTACTGGTACTTAACACAATTTAGATACACCATTTGCATATGGTTTTTGAAATAACAGATTTAGAAGGAAACTGGTAGAAATGAAATTTCGACGATACCAATGCAAGGATAGAATTTTTTTATCTTCGATGTTTGATTACGAAATTTTTTAGCAGAAGATTTTGACAATAATTTCGAATTACATTATTTTTAAAATAATGATTAAAAAAATCAATAAAAGAAAACATTTTGACAATATCAATATAAGAATAGAATTTTCATATTTTTGATGAGTGGTGATAAAAATTTTGCTAATAAATTTTTGACATTTTTCTAAGTAAACTGAGACTAAACGATTTAATTCGAGCTATATATATTTACTGATTTCATTAACAACAATTTTTATTTACACAATTTTCCGAGGAATTTATTTTTATACTAAAAACTTCTATATTTCTAAATTACCTAAACTCCAAAAATTCGTGTAGTGCCCTGTTTTTAGATTAAAAAATTTCACGATTTTCAAATACCTATAACTCCGGATTCTTACGTCCCCAAATTTCTAGAGCTTTAAATCTCTAAATTTCTAGATTCCAAAATTCTTAAATTCTAAAAATTCCTGTATTACTACATCTCGAGATCAATAAGTCTCAAGACTTCTAAGTACGTTTATCTGTAAATTTCCAAGTAGTCAAATTTCTGAACGTCCAAATCTCTTAATTTCTAAACCATACAAAAACCATTTCTAAAATTGTAGATCCCCAAATCTCGAGATTTTTAAATATCTATATCTTCAAATTTGTATGTCCCCAAATTTCCAAGTCCTCAAATTTTTAAATTCCTAAATTTCTAAATCTCTAAATTTCTAAATTCCTAAGTTCCTATATTATGAAATTCGTACATTCATAAACCTCAAACATCTCAATATACCAATATCTCAAAATCCCTAAATATAAATATTTTCAAATACCTATATCCCCAAATCTCTATGATCTCTAATCCCTAAATCTCTAAATTTCTAAATTCCTACATTCTTAAATTTCTAAATTCCCAGATCTCAAACATCCAAATATACCAATATCTCAAAATCTCTAAATATAAATATTTTCAAATACCTATATCCCTAAATTTCTATGTCTCCAAATCCCTAGATCTCTAAATTTCTAAATTCTTGAACTTCAAAAATTTCTAAATTCCTAAATTCGAAAATTGCAAAGTTTCAAACATCCCAATATTCTAATATCTCAAAATCCCTAAATATAAATATTTTCAAATGCCTATATCCCCAAATCTCTATGTTCTCTAATCCCTAAATCTCTAAATTTCTAAATTCCTACATTCTTAAATTTCTAAATTCCCAGATCTCAAACATGCAAATATACCAATATCTCAAAATCTCTAAATATAAATATTTTCAAATACCTATATCCCTAAATTTCTATGTCTCCAAATCCCTAGATCTCTAAATTTCTAAATTCTTAAACTTCAAAAATTTCTAAATTCCTAAATTCGAAAATTGCAAAGTTTCAAACATCCCAATATTCTAATATCTCAAAATCCCTAAATATAAATATTTTCAAATGCCTATATCCCCAAATCTCTATGTTCTCTAATCCCTAAATCTCTAAATTTCTAAATTCCTACATTCTTAAATTTCTAAATTCCCAGATCTCAAACATGCAAATATACCAATATCTCAAAATCTCTAAATATAAATATTTTCAAATACCTATATCCCTAAATTTCTATGTCTCCAAATCCCTAGATCTCTAAATTTCTAAATTCTTAAACTTCAAAAATTTCTAAATTCCTAAATTCGAAAATTGCAAAGTTTCAAACATCCCAATATTCTAATATCTCAAAATCCCTAAATATAAATATTTTCAAATACCTATATCCTCAAATTTCTATGTCTTCAAATCCCTAGATCTCTAAATTTCTAAACTTCAAAAATTCCTATATTTCCGTATCTCCACATCCCAAAATCCCAACATTTCCAAATACCAATACCGACAAATTCCTACATCCCAAATTCAGGGAATCATAGAAAGAAAGATCATAGCAAAACATACGATAATATCGGTGTCATTCCTTAAAGTATCGTTAATTGAGTCTTTCACCTTATTAATCATCGAATGACCCTTTTAAGTAACAGCAAGTTGAATCAACGAACTAAAGATCCTACATGATTGATTGAAACTCGTAGTCTCTCTGTGTTTATACGTAAGCATTGTTTCACAAATATAACAATTGTTTTACAAATAAAAACGTGCGAAGGTCTTGCACACTAAAATTACCAAAACCGATGAAACAATCGTTTCACAAGTTTTTTACGTTAAATTACATAGTTTGTTAACACTAAACGTACAAGTGTATAATGCACGCATAATTTGAAACTAAAAATAAGTAAACAAACGATAAAACAAAATCGAATGTACACATCAATTCTTTATCTTGATGAAAGTCAGGATGGATTTGACAAAAAGCACGTTGACGTATTCTGTAATTTGTTATAACAAATAACTATTACTATAATAATAATATTACTATAATTACTATTTTATTGTTAGGTGTTCTTGAAATCAAGGTAAAGAATCAAGAATCAAGGTAAAGAATGTTTGTATTGACTTATATTTTATTGTATGTTTGTTTATCAGTCCTCATTTCTAATTTCAAAGTGCACATTAAGGAAACAATTAAGGTAATTGTAGTTTCTTTTATATTTAGATATTTATATTTATATTTAGATGTTTCATTTATATTTAATGCAAGCCTACAACTAAATGCGTCCATCCGAAAGAGTACAATTTCTACTTTCCGATAAAATAATCCAAATTTTAATTTATGAAGTTTTAAATTAATTAAAATCCGAATACTAATCAAAAATTCATGACATGCCCAAATCATTAATTATCACAAATATTAAATATGTATCAGTTTAATTATTTTCATCATTTAATAAACAAAAATTAAAATAGTAATATTTTGAGGAGTGAAAATATTTTATTTATAATAAATTTATTCCATCAATTACAAATATTATTCTAAATTAATTCCGACACATGAAACTTTTAATTGGCAATTTGTAACGAAATGTCTGTTTTAAAGGCTTTTACTAATATACAATCACCTTTTTATTTGTAATCTTTTTTCTTTTTCTATTTCTTCGTCATTCTGAAGAATTTACGTGACTTTATAAAACTGCGTGAATATGAAAATACTTTACAAAATCCTGTTTATTCTTAAACTCGTCATAATCCCAACATAACCTAAAATTTTATAAAGTATTTTTAGTTAGAGATAAGTAGTTATTATTGAAAATGAATGTAGAAGCTGATTCGTTGAATAATTCGTTCTGACGTGAAATTGCATCTGTGTCAATGACGTTTAATGACTGGTCAGTGTCACGTTATCACGTACCAGCGGAAAAACACAATACTAAATTCCAATATCCAAACAAAATTAATTTGAATTCTCTATTATTTATTTACTTTAAAACAACTTTACTATTCAACAAATTAGATAACATTAATTACAACCTTAACAAACTGCTGCGTTTGCTTGAGTCGTGAAAGAAATTTAAAAACATTGAATCTTTGAATATTGCACAATATTTTTCCGTGTTATACGTGAATTATAGAAACTTACAATTGTATCTGTGTGAAGTCAATTTTGCTACCACATTTTAATTAGTTTAAACGTTCAAAATAAGCGGAAATATTATTATTAACAAAATTCTCACTCGATTGTTAATAACAGGGACTCGTTACGGCACTAGGACATTAGCTTAGTACTTGCGACTGATTTTATGAGAGTTTAGCAATAGGGAAAGGAACAAAATTATTTAATCAAGTAACCAATAGTTGTATTAAATATTTAACTGTGGACACATTTAACGTGTATTATACGAAAATATGTAATAATTGGTGTTGCACTTTCTTATCAAAGGTTTTGCATTTAATAAGAACGCTGATAGCGGTATTACGCAGCGACAGTTCTCGGCCTAGAAGTTTGCAAATTTGTGAATTCAGTAGTTCGGTAATTCACAGTGGAAAGACCGCTTTCAAACTTACCAACCAATCTCGAAAATTTAGAATTTTGAATGCTAACAATCTGGAAATTCACTAATTCCGTAAGTTAATAACTTGAAAACAATTCACCACCTTCAAGGTTTAATAATTTAAAAATGTGCAAATCATTTGCAAGTTTAAATATTCGAAAAGTACAAGATTATGTTGTAATTAAAAATTCGGAAATCTAATCTTTTAGCTTGAAGTAACCAGGTAATTTAAATAATATTGAAAAAATGATATAACAATAATTACGACTTTAACAACTTGAGTCACAAAACGAGTTTAAGAACGTTGAATCTTGGAGTACAAAATAAAGTCATATTAATTGAAAATATGCAGAAGTGTTTTGAACTAAATTCACTGGACTAATAATGTAAATCATTCGAGCAGAGTGGCACATTACCAAATTTTCGTTTTTTGCTCAACCGATAGAAACGAATTACGCGCGATTAGAGTTTCCGGCGTGTGTGCGACAGTTATCGCATTACGTTAGATTTCTTGATGTGCCTCGCAAACTATAAATAGAGTCCGCCTCTAGCAGCCTTAGAGTGCCGTCCAAACGACGGCTTGTTTAACAGTGTTTTTGCAACGCTTCTGGTGACTGCATTTCGCTCCTCGATCACTGTGGAATCGTGCAAAGAATCCAGGACGCGAGACAGAATCCTGAGGAGGATCCTGAACAGGGATTTAACGCAATTTCGAATTTGAAGGTACACGAGCGAACGGTTCAAATTTTCTTTAACAACCGGCGTATAACACACGTTTAACTCGACATAAAAAGTAGAGCAGACAAATAAACAAACGGGAGAAAAATAGAACATTAATTCTTTATCCAGATAAAAATTGTGAGGTTACATTGTTCTTATGTGTTGGTCTATTATTTGGAGAACCTAACCTAAATCCTTCGATTACTAGACATTGTAAAAATACATGTATATTATTAATCATTTAGGAAGGTACTTTAGTACTCTAAAGCTTTCTGGTTGAAAAGTTTGATGAATTTTTTTGAAATTATTATTTTTCCATTCTTGCCACTGTTCACTATGTTCGTGTATCACGTGTATAAGATTACAGATTTAGTTGAAAAATATTTATTTCAACTTGTGTTAAACCGAATGGTGAGTGTGAGTCAGCTTTCGAGTGCAAAGGTTTAAAACTGAACTTACTGGCGTGCTCACTTAATTTGCAATTAAAAGTGAAGATGAAAGATAAATTAACGAGCGGTTAAACATCAGTAATATACGTACTAATTCTTCGCGTCGATAGAAATCATGACAGATTTCAAGAAAGCCTTTCAAGTCTTGTAATTTGAAAAAAGAAACTTGTGAATCGGTCATTTTCACTGGTTTAGTAGTTTTATTGTAATGGCTGATTGTTAGGTCTAATTCCTGTGGCGTGGAACTTGGAAAATTCCTAAATTTCCATGTTCTATTTATCTATTAAGTAATATTTATATATATTCGGAAACTGAAAGTGCCGATAATAGATACAGTGGGCTCTCGTTATATTGCCGTCTTTGTACCGACTAGAATGTGTACTGATAACGTAATACTGGAACGCGATAGCAAATTTTAAGCTGAATATTGAGCGTAATATCGTCACGCGTTATATTGCCATAAATTGCATTTGTCACGTGTTACATCGCCGTGCGTTAGATTGGCACAGGTTACATTTAGGAATTTTTACAAATTCCGAGATTGACAAATTTTCGAATTCACAAACTCTCAGATTGATGAACTTTTGTAGTTTTCAAATTTTCGAGTTAGCATGTTTCTAAAGTTTGAAGCACTCAAATTTACAAAAGCAGAAATTAAAAAATTTCTCAAATTTCAAAATTCGCAAGTTCTAAAATTCTAATATTCTTTAATTCCAAGTTCCAAAATTTCAATATTCTTAAATTCTAAATTCCAAAATTCACAAATACCAAAATTCTTAAATTCCAAAATTTCAATATTCTTAAATTCTAAATTCCAAAATTCACAAATACCAAAATTCTTAAATTCCAAAATTTCAAGTTCCAAAATTCTCAAATACAAAAATTCAAAAATTCTCAAATTCAAAAATTCTTAAATTCCATCTCCAAAAATGTAAAAATTCTCATACTTCTAAATTTCAAAATTTTTTAAATTTGCATCTCCCAAATTAATAAACTTCCTACTTTGTTAATAAAATTTTCAAACTTTAATTGAAAATATGATTATTAATTCCACAAATTTTAAAATTCTTAAATTTGCAAAAAGTTTAGTAATTTTAATCTCTACTTGGTTTTCTCAAGAGAACAACTTGTCCAAGTGACAGTCCATCGTCTGAGAACAGCAATAAAAAAGTTTCTGCTGTGATAACAGTGTTATTTTCTCATTTTGTAATTAATTATGATCTGTAATTACTAAACTGACATCTGTTAGAGTCCGACAGTAATTAACGTCGATACGTGTCGAAATATTAATCTTACTCTGGAATCAAATAAATAATTTGCTGGAATGATTGTTTTATTTAATAAGGAATGTGTGGTATAATAGTACTGAGGATTAGTAATATAAATTTTAATTAATCCTCGTAATCAAGTGATAATTCTTGTGTAATTATAAATTTATAATGAAGTATTTAGAGATACTGATAATTGAACGACGAAGCAGATACATACGTTTTCTTTATCGAAATAAAAAGCTTGTAAAATGGTAATGTAAAATACCATTTTACATTCATAGATATTATTATCTTTCGAAAATATGAACCTAACGATACAAGAAAATAAAGATACCATAAAAAATGAAATATTAAAATATTTCAAATTATGAAATTTTTAAAGAACTGAAATTCCAAAGTTACAAAATTTCCAAGCAACAAAATTCAAAAATTCAAAGGTTTTAAAGTTACAGAGTTCCAAATTTCAATTTTTAAATAAAAAAATTTTTGATTCTAAAAATTGAAAAATTCATGTTACAAAATTTCAAACTTAAGAAATTACTGAATGCCAAAACTCAAAAATTTCAAAGCGTCGAAATCCAAAAATTCTATAATAGTTAAACCCCAAAATTCCAAAGCGCTAAAAGACCTAAAATTCTAAACTTAAAAATTTGCTAAATAACAAAATTGCAAAATTTTATAATTACAAAGCACCAAAATCCAAAATTTCCAAATTAGTTAAATTTCAAAATACAAATATTCCAGAGTATCTAAGTTCCAGAATTCCAGACTTCAAAAATTACTAAATATCAAAATCATAGTATTGCAAAATTCTGAAATTCCAAAGTTCTCAAATTCCAAAATTCTCAAATTCAAATATCCTTAAATTTCAAAATTCAAAAATTCTAAAACTCAAATTCCAAACTTCTCTAATTTCAAATTTCTCAAAATCGAAAGAGCTCAAATTCCAAAATTCTCAAATTCAAATATCTTCAAATTCCAAAATTCTCAAATTCCAAACTTCTCAAATTCCAAAATTCTCAAATTCAAATATCCTTAAATTTCAAAATTCAAAAATTCTAAAACTCAAATTCCAAACTTCTCCAATTCCAAATTTCTCAAAATCCAAAGAGCTCAAATTCCAAAATTCTCAAATTCAAATATCCTTAAATTTCAAAACTCAAATTCCGAAATTCTTAAATTCCACAATTCTCAAATTTCAAACTTCTCCAACTCCAAATTTCGCAAAATCCAAAGAGCTCAAATTCAAAAATTCTCAAATTCAAATATCCTGAAATTCTAAAACTCTCAAATTCCAAACTTCTCGAATTCCAAATTTCTCAAAATCCAAAGACCTCAAATTCCAAAATTCTCAAATTCAAATATCTTCAAATTCCAAAATTCTCAAATTCCAAAACACAAATTCCAAAATTCTCAAATTCCAAACTTCTCAAATTCCAAAATTCTCAAATTCAAATATCCTCTAATTCCAAAATTCCAAAATTTCAAAACTCAAATTCCAAACTTCTCCAATTCCAAATTTCTCAAAATCCAAAGAGCTCAAATTCCAAAATTCTCAAATTCAAATATCCTCGCATTCCAAACTTTAAAATTCCAAAGTTCTCAAATTCAAATATCTTCTAATTCCAAAATTCCAAAACTCCAAAATTCTCAAATTCCAAACCTCTCAAATTCCAAACTTCTCCAATTTCAAATTTCTCAAAATCCAAAGTTCTTAAATTCTAAAATTCTCAAATTCCAAAATTTCAAAATACCAAAATTTTCAAATTCCAACTCTCAATTTCCAAAATTCTCAAATTATTCAGTCCAGAAGTTGAAAAGTTCTGAAATCCAAAAATCGAAAATCGCAAAATCCTAAAACCCGATGTCACAAAATTCAAAAAATTCCTAAAACCCAAAACTGAAAATACAAAATTACCAAAATCCGAAGGCTCCAAAACCCTAATTCCCAACTCTCAAAACCCAAAATCCCAAACTGCAAAAATTCTAAAATCGCATTTCCGAAGCAATAATCTTGCACGAACACAGACCGCAAAATCTAATTGAAAGGAATTAACCGTAGGATAATAATCATCGAATCTAGATTTCTCCTTTATTTTCCCTTCGACCGACTTCCTCGTATATCAAAGAAAAAGGTTATCTCGATCTAAGACAAATTGATCATTGCACGTGACAAACGTGTAATTGAAATGCCAATTGGCAAATAAATATTTATGAAGGAAATGTAATTAAAACAATATCAAGCAATGGTATCTGATTTCTGTGAACAGAAACGATTATTAGCTGTCATAAACAATGAGATAAAAGTCAAGGCTGAAAATCCATATATCTATTAATTTTTCTTCTTTTAAACAATTGTTTACACTTTTTAAAAAATTCGAACAAACCTTTTAAACTTCTTTTAAATAATTCGTTCGAATTTTCTTCTTTTTAACAACTGTTGTTTGACTGCGAACCGCGTTACAAAAGATATATGCAAAGGATGATGATATCAATGAATTTATACTCGTCATACAATTTTTGCTTTATCACGTTCGTCTTGATTCGTCATCGAGATTAAAGATTCTATCTGAAACTGTTTCCTGGCATTATAAACTATTTTCTGATTTATGTTCGATCCGTATCTGACAAGTTGCATCAAAACTTCATGCATCCTCTTACGAAACGAGATTTTCAACACTTTTCTTCTACAGTTTTTTAGTTTTTTTGAAGAGTAACCGACATTTTGGATACAATAATTTAAGTATTTGTTTACAAGTCTTGAAACACTATAACCTGATATATTTTAATATTTTTTTTTTATATCATTTGCTGTGTTTTTTTCTTATATTGCATGTTATATAAATATTTTCCTATATTGCTTGTTATACTATTTCTGTACATTCTTTGCTATATTAACATTTTTTCTATATTGCATGTTATATAAATATTTTCCTATATTGCTTGTTGTACTATTTCTGTACATTCTTTGCTATATTAACATTTTTTCTATATTGCATGTTATATAAATATTTTCCTATATTGCTTGTTATACTATTTCTGTACATTCTTTGCTATATTAACATTTTTTCTATATTGCATGTTATATAAATATTTTCCTATATTGCTTGTTGTACTATTTCTGTACATTCTTTGCTATATTAACATTTTTCTATATTGCATGTTATATAGATATTTTCCTATATTGCTTCCTATACTAGAATTCCTGTACATTCTTTGCTATATTAACATTTTTCTATATTGCATGTTATATAAATATTTTCCTATATTGCTTGTAGTAGTATTTCTGCACATTCTTTACAATATAAATATTTTTCTATATTGTTTGCAATATTACTGTTTTCCTATACTACATGTCATATTAATATTCTTCTATATTTGTTTACTGTATCAATATTTTTCTGTACTGCTTGAAATTCTAATATTTTTATATATTATTTGCGACATTAATATTTCACTATAATATTTGCTATATTAATATTTTCCAATATTTGTTTGCTTATGTATTAATATTTTTTAATTTTTTTTTTTAGAAAAATATGTATTAATATTTTGCTTGCTATATTAACATTCTTTTTGCAGCATATTAATTGCTTACTATATTAATATTTTTTATATTAACTACGTTAATATATTTCAATGTTCCTTGCCATATTAATAATTTTTTACATTGTTTCCTAAATTAATATTATATAAAGCCATTAACGAGAATATACATCACACTATGATTAATTAAATTAACTAAAATTCAATTGTAAGATATCAAGATCACAAACTTTCGAACAATTCAAATACTTTTTTAAACTAAAGAACTTTAGAATTAAAGATTACATAAATTATTCAAGAATTCACTCACTATGAATACTTCTTTAAATAAAAGAATTTATAGACAAAAGTGTGCTGTGTAATTAATTTTTCTGCCTAATGAACTGCAACGGAGAGAAATATACATTCAGAATTAAAAATAATTTGTGTTTCTTTGATAAAATGTTGCAACACCATACGAGCCTTGATTTTGAAAGTGAAGCACTTTTAAAAAAAATGAAGATAAAACTTAATATGATATTTTTATAACCTATAGTGAAAATAATTGAATTCCCTAATATTTGGGCGATGTTTGGGTCATTAACAGTATTGGAAAGATTATTTCAAAAGTGGTGTAAGTTATTAAATAACATAATTTTAGTAATGCGAACAATATTGTGAAAAACTACAAATTGTATAATATTGATGGTATAACCTTAACCCTTTGCACTCCTCAATTTCTTTCACCTACCGACTCCTTAATTTACAAAATGGATGAAGGAAGGGGGCCTCAATAAAATGTATTGCGACAGAGTGGAGTATGTGACAAATACATTTTTCTTTTTTTACAAGTAGTAAATAAATGATAATATACATATTCAACCAACCTATTTATCTGAATTATTTATGAGATCCAAGAGAAATGTGATGTCGAGCCACACTGGACATAGGAGTGCAAAAGGTTAATGAGAGTGGATCTGCAGGTCTGTCCAGGTATCATTGCTTCTATTACCAGCTTGTAAATTCTAGTTCAATTTCTAGCAAATACCCAACAAAGTCGATACAGTTTTTGCTTTGGTATCAGTGCACAAACTCCCTTAACAATTTCAACGTTATTTGAAAATTAATTACCAATGGTATATTTTATTAAAAAGATATCTTAGGTTTCAACGAAATGACCGTGATCTGAAAGTGAAGGTACGCAATAATAAAAAAATATGCTACAGATTTCAACGAAAATTATGACCGTGATCTGAAAGTGAAGGTACGCAATAATAAAAAAATAAAAATACTCTGTATAATAACGGCGTCCGATAAAATCCTCATTTCCAAGGAATTTCATTATTTTTATGTTTATAGAAATAAGACCCATGAGAATTGATAGTAAAAGAAAAATCTTAAAGTCAGAATCTGAATTCTAAGCAAAATGATTCGAAGAAACTAAGAAAAAGAATAATGAACGACTAAAACATTAGCCGTGTAATTAACAACACTAATAACAATTCACTGATTTTTAAAGTAAGGCGATTTGAGTATGAACATTGGCTTTTTAGCCAGTTCTTTAAACATGCATTATATAACGTCACAAAATACAAAAAATTTGTCTAATAGACAAACGCTAATAGTGCTTACTAATATTTCCCGAAACCTTTAGATATCTAGCAATGGCAAAAAACTTGCCCCACTTTCACAGTAAACGGCTTATTTAATAGATCGAGATTTACAACAGCTTCAGGTGTAATCAAAACTTTCGAAATAGTAATGTTCGTTAGAAGTGATTATAATAGCTCATTAACGATCGCAATTATGCCGGTTATGCAAGAAACATTTCACGGTACAATAGAGTCGTCTTCACGTGACGGATAAACCGACAGAGATCAGAGGTTTCATAGTAATTTATTCGGATGCGCTGAGGTCTCCTCCTACTCGCGTGCGAAAACATCGTTCAAAGAAGCGGCACCACGGAAGTCGTTCAAAGAGATAATATCGCCGTCTTTAATAATTTGTCGCGAACAGGTTGCATTCAAAAACACCACGCGAGTCGGTTGCTAGCTACGGCTTTCAAAATTCGAATACTTGAATGACTCGAACAACTTCGCACACGATTGTGATATTCGAATGTCGAAATTCGGTTTTAAAATTTGAGTAATTCGGTAAATTCGAATGTTCGAATGTCGATTCGGTTTTTAAATTCGAATAATTCGGATAAATTCTAATATTCGAATGCACGAATATCGGTGAAATTCGGTTCTGAAACTTGAGTAATTCGGTACATTCGAATATTCGAATGTCAATATAATTCAATTTTAAGATTCGAATAATTAGGTAAATTCGAATACTCGAATATCAATTCGGTTTTTAAATTTGAATAATTCGGTCAAATTTTAATATTGGATTATCAGTGAAATTCGGTTCTGAAACTTGAGTAATTCGGTACATTCGAATATTCGAATGTCAATATAATTCAATTTTAAGATTCGAATAATTAGGTAAATTCGAATACTCGAATGTCAATTCGGTTTTTAAATTTGAATAATTCGGTCAAATTTTAATATTCGATTATCAGTGAAATTCGGTTCTGAAACTTGAGTAATTCGCTACATTCGAATATTCGAATGTCAATATAATTCAATTCTAAGATTCGAATAATTAGATAAATTCGAATACTCGAATATCAATTCGGTTTTTAAATTTGAATAATTCGGTCAAATTTTAATATTCGGTTATCAGTGAAATTCGGTTCTGAAACTTGAGTAATTCGGTACATTCGAATATTCGAATGTCAATATAATTCAATTTTAAGATTCGAATAATTAGGTAAATTCGAATACTCGAATGTCAATTCGGTATTTGAATTTGAATAATTCGGTCAAATTTTAATATTCGGTTATCAGTGAAATTCGGTTCTGAAACTTGAGTAATTCGGTACATTCGAATATTCGAATGTCAATATAATTCAATTTTAAGATTCGAATAATTAGGTAAATTCGAATACTCGAATGTCAATTCGGTATTTAAATTTGAATAATTCGGACAAATTTTAATATTCGGTTATCAGTGAAATTCGGTTCTGAAACTTGAGTAATTCGCTACATTCGAATATTCGAATGTCAATATAATTCAATTCTAAGATTCGAATAATTAGGTAAATTCGAATACTCGAATGTCAATTCGGTTTTTAAATTTGAATAATTCGGTCAAATTTTAATATTCGATTATCAGTGAAATTCGGTTCTGAAACTTGAGTAATTCGGTACATTCGAATATTCGAATGTCAATATAATTCAATTCTAAGATTCGAATAATTAGATAAATTCGAATACTCGAATGTCAATTCGGTTTTAAAATTCGAATAATTCGATAAATTCGAACATTCGAATGTCAATATAATTCGATTTTAAAATTCGAATAATTCGATAAATTCGAATATTCGAAAATAAGTGAAATTCGGCTTAAAATTCGAATAATTCGATAAAATCAAATATTCGAATAATTCAAACCTTCATTGTATGAATAAAATTCATACAATTGTAAAACTTAAATATTCCAATATTCATGAAATCCGACTCTGAAATTCGAATATTCAAAAGTGAAATCAAGTAGAAACATTTTTCTTCCAAACACATAATTCAAAATAATTTATTTTAAGAAACGAATTACAATTTCCGAAACACGTGAACTCCGAACACACGTTGGCTTCCACTTCGGTAAACTGTTTAGTTAAAAGCTAACATCGGATTTATTTGCTTGCTCCGGATGACGAACAAATATTGAACTTGTTAACATTCTTGCGACTAACGATCTATTTAGTTAGCTTATTAACACTAGAACTCTAAGTTAAAATAACTGGGTTTACAATTTCATTTAAAAATTCCTACTTCATATTCATTTTCTTTGCAGCGATAACCAAAAAAATATTATAATATAATGAACTCCTTTTTTATTTACTCAAAATCGAAATAATTTTGTATCATGCCACGGATAAAACTGGTATTTGAGCCGTTTATTTTGAAAATGGCCGAAGTCCATTTATGTTTAACCCTTTAACCTATAATTTTCTAGGAAGTTGCGTCATTCATAGCTGACTAATTATTGCTACAACTTGAAGACAAATAAAGAAATTGAAAAGTCAGGCACATTATGTATTCAATGATCCTTGATTATGAAGACTGTAATTAGAATTGAACCCAATATTCAATGGCAATGAAATTATGAGTCTGGATTGTCACGTATGAACTGTAAGGTGCGTCACGAGTGTGACAATATTGTAGTGCAAAGGGTTAAATTGGAATATTTAAGAGTTTGCGTTTCAATTAAATTAAAAATAGGATATCAATGTATCACACTCCTGAAGTGTATCTAAGAGAGTTAAATTTAATACTACTTATTATATTAACTAATTAATTCATTATAATTGCCATCATCACTGCACACATTTGAAAAACTGCAGTTTCTGACGTTATCAATAGATTCGACTTAGGCCACTTTCAATCAATTTTTCAACTATCAAAATAACTGCGAAAAATATGTCTGTGTGCTCTGAATATACTCAACCACAAAACATTTTTTATGACACTTAACATCTGGTTAACATATTACTACAATTGACAGCAAACAATTAGCAAATGGAGTTAAACCACTTTCGAAATGAACAACTCATTTGTTAAATTGTAAAAAGCTCCTGCAATCTCTTTATCGAACCTGAATTAACCAGTTTCCTGTTCTGTACAACTTTACACACGCGTGCTTACAATTTTTACTGCGTATCATTCACGATGGTGATAATTATCAGGAAAATTCCGGATCATGATGCTAATGCAAAAATAATGCATTCATTCGAAAATCAGTCGTTCATTCAGATCTGAAGCAGAACGTAATTTAAGTTTCCGTTATGAATTCTGTTAGGAATATTTTATTACGAATTTTGCTGGGAATGTTTTATTATTAATTTCGTTACAAATATTTCCTTATGAATTTTGTCAGGAATATTTTGTTAAGAATGTTTTGCCACGAATTTCTGTTATAATCTCGCTCGTTGTTTATTTAAAAAAAAAATATCTGGGAAAATATTAATCTAAACTAACCTAACCCAACCTTGCATGCTTTATAATTCATGGTATTTTCTGACATTCATTTTTAATTATATTATAAAACCTGTTAAGTTGGATCAGACAATAGTATTCCTCAGGTTACACGACTTGAAATTCAAAATGATTGAAATCTGTTAGCTTGATTGATAAATTCACCCGTTGAATAGCCACTGGTAGCATGTTCCCAAATCTATACCGCTGCCAAAGTCGTTAAGTTTTTCGTTGTCAGATTACGTACAAATTTTGGTTCTATAAATATTTTATGGTTAATAACTTTTTAATGAACAATGAGACAGTTATAGGAAAAAATTACTCAGGAACATGTCCTTAATAATATACGCCAAATACAAGGTCATTGGAGCTTTTTGTCAATATTTGCCATACATAGTGTGAGGCTCCTAAGACTCGATCTGCATTTGTTCGTTTGTATGTACGTCATAGGGTGCAATTTTTGGTTTTTTGACTTGAAATTTTGAGAGTAATCTCGTGAGACATCCTAAATTTGCTGTACAAATTTTGTCGGTGATCTGACGACAGGAACTCGTCGTCACCGACGTCGATCGTCGACTCGATAAAAAACCGTGTTTTGGTATCGTTTTCGATAATTTTTGACACACACAATCGACTGGAATCACGTTAAAAGCTCTATAACCCATCGTCGACGACAATGCTTGGTCGTCATTGACATCGGTCGTCGTGAAATCAACAATAATCATGTTTGATATCGTTTCCGATAGTTTCAGACACGATTGAATCGTTTGGAACGACTTTGAAATCTGTATATTTCATTCTTGTTCTACCCACATGTTTACAGTAGGTACTCTAAATTTGAAATACACATTCGAATTCGCGAGACACCTGGTCTAACCCACTAGTACATTGCACAATCGGGATTATAACGTGTCATACAACACACATAATGTAGCATAACAGCACGTGTCTAACACGCGAACGACGCGGTGTCAGGCTTCGTGTGAAGAGGCTCATCCGGAGCTTTATGTTAACATAATCGGAAGATTCGATTGTAGTGTATCTACCATCTGGTAAATGGATGTTTATTTTTGATATGCTATCAAACGATGTATTGCAAGTTTCATGTGGTTCAAGGACACATTTGACAATATTCAGCTATAACCTTCATGATAAAATCGTCGAGAGTTTCGATATGCTTGAAATTATAATGACGTTTCGTTTACGATGGAGAACCTTTACAACTCGGTTATAAAATCAATAACTTGTTTCACCTCATGAGACCCCTCTATGACATACGATCGACAGTTGTATGGATAATTAAATGCATCGCACACTATTAAAATCGTCCTCGACGCATTAATTTCTTATCAAGTTTGCATCGATACCTTTCGAACGCGCCGATTAAAAAAAATATCGTATTATTTCCTGTTGAGAATAAGTGCAAACAGCCTGTTACGTTACGGTGAATTTAAACGACTAACTGATTAGATAATTCCTCGAAATAATTTCAAATTATTCTTGCATTTATTGGATACTAAAAAATGTTTTGGTACAAAATACAAACATCTTTAATTCTTCGTCCAATAAAAAGAAATGAATAACAGTTATTCAGAATGGCTTCACTGAATTATATCACTGATAAATGTTGAATAGAAACAAATTTTTGTTAAATCTCGATAAAATAAATATTTAAAAATTTATATAAATATTTAGAAGCACAAATTTCGAATATCCAAAATCAATTGAAAAAAAAATAATTTAATTATACATTATCATATCGTTAAACAAATTCAAATAAAGGTTCATCGATCTTTAGTAAAGTAAATAAAAATTATTTGAGAAAATAATCTTCTGGGACAACAGATAGTAACGAATAATAATTATATTAAAATATTACTTAATATAAAATTATAATATTGTATCACTCGATCTAAAATTGTACTATAACATCGTATCACTTGATACAAAACTGTATTAAAATATCGTATCATTCTCTAAAAAATTGTGCTAAAATATCAATAAAAAAAATGGAATCAAATAAAGATGAAAAAAAAAATTGAACTCTTCCATTTTTTTATTTAACAAAATATGTTTAGAAATATATAAAATTTCCAAATCATCCCACAAAAAAATAGTGTGACCGAATAGTATTACCCGCGTCACAAATGAAATGCATAATCAAGAAAAACACCATAAGGGGTACAAAAACTTCTTACCTAATAAAGTGCAGTGATACGAGCAAATGGTAATGATTATTTAAATTACTAATAATAATGACGTGGAATTATTATCTAATACGATCACGTAAACGGCAAAAATATGCGTGCACATGTAATCTTGCGTATATTTACTATGATGAGGTCAAATGACGAATTACCGCAAACTGTGAACGCATCTTCACTGTAATGATGTATCCGTTGCACATTTATTGTGCAATATACTTAGATATTATATGCAAGGTGTCTCAATTTTTTACCGCCAAACTCATACGAAAATAAAAATGAAAAAATAAGAAAATGTTATATTGAGAGTTTAACACTTACCAATGTATAGTTAATTTAAAATTGAAGATGAAGTTCAAAATTGAATAAACATACGACTAGATATAAAATTACATACATATTAATTCATTAACTTGAAATTCAATGCAGACTTCAAGAGAAGCTTAACAAAGTGTGAGACATAGTTTGAAACTTGTGGAGACTTGACTTTTTTGGTAGTTGTAGTATTAAAAAATAATGGTTTGATATTTTTCTACACGCAAATTGTATCTGGGTACTTTTTCTGATTTATTAACTATTCATCCACTTTTTTACTGATTCCAAGACAATTGATAGTGTCTTAAACATTTTATTAAAAAGTTATATACAGAGTGTTTCAGTTTTGTACGTAAAGCTTTACCAGCATGTTCTATGAATAAAAATGATAAAAATGTTATATAAACATGGGCTTCGATTTTATCGAAAGATTGTGAGGAATATACGCAATAATAAATTTTCTTCTTTAAGAATAATTGTCAACTTTCATATTTTCTTAATAACTTTTAATAACGCATTCGAGAGCGTTCGTATAAAAATTTATTCCTATTTTTATTTACATGTGTTATGTTACGTGGACAAGAACACTCTGTATATCCATTTTTATTTTTTATTTATATGTTATAATTTTTTAAGAAATAATTCAATAATCTTTTAATACAGTTACTTATTACAATTTTTAGTAAAGTTATTTTGTTACAATTTTTTAAACACCATGTAGCTATATTATTCTTTTTTTTTTGTTAAAAAAAGGAATATGTCTGGCGGAAAAAATGGGACACCCTGTATATGTCATTGAAAATATGAACGATTTGCTTAAATAAACATGCCGACGAAGCACGTGTATATTATGATAATTCGATGATGCAACTTTTTTGAAAATTACTATCACGCAGAGAGCTCACGCAGTACAATTTTATCCGGAACGATCGCGATACTCGAACTACGAAGTTACCGATTTGCATGCGTGAGACAATGAGGTAATATCGAGTGGATTTTAATCAGATTCGACGAGGAAAATCATTGATACCTTTAGCTTTTTTATGCTGTGACTTTGGAACTTTGATAATTTTCATTTTTGAATATTGGGATTTTGAAACTTGGGAATTTTTTAATTTTTTAATATTGGAGTTTTGGAATTTCTTGATTTTTTAATACTGAAACTGTGGGACTTGGCGACATTTTTAATATTTAGTATTTGCATTCTGAAACTTGGACATTTTTTAATATTTTGATATTCAGACTTTGGAACACTAAAATATATTAATTTTTTTTATATTGACATTTTTCATTTTTGAATATTGGGATTCTGAAACTTCGGAATTTTTTCATTTTTTAATGTTGGAACTTTGGAATAATACTGGAACTGTGGAACTTTGCAACATTTTTAATATTTAATAACTGCATTCTGGAATTTGAACATTTTTTAATTTCTTAATACTCAGAATTTTGAACTCTGAAATATATCATTTTTTTTATATTGGGACTTTGGAACTTTGACATTTTTTAATTTTTGATTATCAGGACTTTGAAACTTTGGAATATTTGAAGTTTTTAATACTAGAATTTTTAAATTTTCTATTTAGAAATTTCTTAATTTGAAAACTAGTATTTTAGAACTGTAGAACTTTTGATTTTTTGAACATTGGAACTTTATGATTTTGAAACCTTGAGTTTTTGAGATTTTTGAAACTTTAAAACTTGAAGATCTTGGAACTAAAATTTTAGAACTTTTGGAACATTTAAAAGCAAAAAATTTTGGGATTTTGGAATTTTTAGAATTTTGAAATTGTAAAAAACTGAAACTTTAGAAACTTGAAATTTTGTGATTTCAAGATTTTTTAATTTTACAATTTTTTAATTTCTGAATCATAGGATTTTATAATTTTAGAGTAATTGAGTTATCGAATTTTGAAATATTGGAACGTCAGAAATAATTAGGAAATTATAAAATTTCCAAATTTTTACGCTTGATCATTATGAAATTTGAAGACTAAAATTTTGGAAATTTGAAACTTTGACAATTTGACATTTTGGGTATCTAGTGATTTAGAAATTCTAGAAATTTGGGACTTCAAGAATTTAGATATAAGGAAATTTTGAAATTCGTCAATTTGAAAATTAAAAATTTAGGAATTCAGAAATGTTGGAAATTTTGAACTTTTGAAATTTAAAAATTGGACAATTGGTTAATTCAAAAATTAGGAAAACTATCCACTTAAAGATTTAAAATTTAGAAATACAAAAATGTGGTAAATTAAAGATTTTTAACTTTTGAAATTTGCCAATTAGAAAATACAAAAATTTAGGAATTTCTTGAATATTTAAAATTTGAAAATTCAAAGGCGTGGTAAGTTAAAAACGTGCGACTTTTGAAAATAAAGAAATTTGGCAATTAGATAACTCAAAAATTTGAAAATTTATGAACTTAAAGGTGAAAAATTATGAAATCTAAAAACGTGATAAGTTAAAGATGAAAATGAAGATAAAGTAAGATAAACTTTGTAAATTTTAGAATTTGACAAATAGACCACAGAAAAATGTCGAAATTCGTAAAGTCAATTTAAGAAATTCAAAAATTGAAAAACCTTAAAAATTTCTTGAAGAGTGTTAATAGAACATTAAAAACAA
This sequence comes from Megachile lagopoda, assembly GCA_036983795.1. Taxonomy (NCBI): domain Eukaryota; kingdom Metazoa; phylum Arthropoda; class Insecta; order Hymenoptera; family Megachilidae; genus Megachile; species Megachile lagopoda. The sequence continues at coordinate 1,688,103 of CM072792.1, forward strand.
TGCATTACAACCGAGTGAATCACACTTTTCGAAACCACTACCTACGAAAATTTGATAATTTTGAAAGGAAAACACTGAAATAGAGTATAGTATATCAACAATGCAGTACGCAATCAGCAAATTACAAATGATACCAAAGACAAAAAAAAATCAATGATAAGTCTTATCACTGTTGACCGGCTGGCTTTATCCGTCTGTGGAGTCAGTTTACGGCCGTATCTTCGAGAGTAATGCTATGTTGACCATTAGCCTCTATATAAACTGCATATGTGAATTAGAACGTTAGTTAAAACGACTCATAAACCATAATTTAAACTCCGCTGCGCTTATATCATCGAAGCAAGACTCTCGAACGTAAGTTGTTAAAGACAACAAACTTTTTCTACTCTAACTTCACTATCAAGTTCTAAACTGTTTTTTAAACTGACACGAAGTCAAATTAATAAATATAACCAAACAAATCTACTTATTTTTAAGAAACATTTTCATGATATTCTGTTACATAATTTACTCAATACGTAATATGAGACAGCTTTATGACGCAGCTTTTAGAACACACAGGGATGTTTTATTTCACAACTAACCGTGCGTGTTTTACCATTGGCAAATCGATTAAACATCTTGAGGAATCACATATTTGTGAAATACGTTGCAGGAAGTTTTTGAAGCGGTTCGATTAAATTACAGGTACCTCAAATATGAGTGTATTATCATTTTCGTAGATAATGCAAGGGAGTTTGACTTACTACATCGTTAAATAACGGAGATTCAACCTTGAAGCTACTCGATAGTTATAACGTTATTGTTTCAAAATATGGCACCCCTGGCAATTGCTATTACGAGTCGAGTCTTGGTGAACAGAGTTAATCTGAAACTTATTTTTCCTGTTTTTCACAAATTGAGCACGTGGAATCTATTTCTTCGGCATCGCAGTCTTCGTGGGTCCATCGATAACGCTTCGTACACTTAACGGTTAAATTAATTTTATACACTCAACGGTGAAGTGTATTAAGTATTATCGGTGGGCTCACGCAAACTACGATGAAGAAATAGATCTCGTATATTTAATTTATGACAGAATATAGAAAAAGTAAGTTTCAGAGATAAAGGTCTTATATTATCCATTCTTTCTACCTGTTTGCATAATTTTCATTTGTATTTGATCATTGAAAATGTATGAAAAGTGTATTTTACTGCAGGATGTTGAAATAGCGCAACTAAAAAGAAAGGTGAAAAAAGAAAATAAGCCAAGGATATAGAATAAAATTTTTTCATATGTATTTTTCGAGAAAACCGAATTTGCAAAATTTTATAGCATTTGTGAAAAATTTGTTTATGACAGAAAAATGACAAATGCATCTTTTTCACTAATTTAAGAATTAATGAATGTTATTAAATGTAACCTAGTTATTAATATTACTAAAGATTGTTATGAATTATTCTTTATAACATTATTATACCAATGTAGCGATGCATTTAGTTGATACACAAATAACAAATCTAATAAACTAATAGAAATAAATAAATCGATTTTAATAATACTACTTACTACATTTACTGACTGTAAAATTAATAAAAAATTTCTTGAATTCCTATGTTGTAAACTTTCTTACAAATACTTGAAAAATTATGTCAGTGGCGTTTACTGACTGGTCACGTTATCACGTACGAGCGGAAAACAATACTTAATTTCAATATTCCAACAAAACTAATTTGAATTCTCTGCTATTTATTTAGTTTAAAACAACTTTACTATTAAACAAATTATATAACATTAATTACAACCTTAACCAACTGCTGCGTTTACTTGAGTCGTGAAACAAATTTTAAAACATTGAATCTTTGCATATTGCACAATATTTTTCCGTGTTATACGTGAATTATAGAAACTTACAATTGTATCTGTGTGAAGTCAATTTTGCTACCACATTTTAATTAGTTTAAACGTTCAAAATAAGCGGAAATATTATTATTAACAAAATTCCCACTCGATTGTTAATAACAGGGACTCGTTTCAGCACTAGGACATTTACCTTAGTACTTGCGACTGATTTTATGAGAGTTTAGCAATAGGGAAAGGAATAAAAATATTTAAACAAGTAGCCAATAATTATATTAAATATTTAATTATGGACACATTTAACGTGTATTATACGAAAATATGTAATAATTGGTGTTATACTTTCTTATCAGAGCTTTTGCATTTACAAATGCAATTTAAATGTACCCAATCTCAATAAAAGTATTTAATCGAGAATTATGTGTTTCATAGAAATGCTGTTAGACTGCAGCTTATCTGTGATCGCAAGTATTTAAGACGCGAGTATTTTTAATTAGATAAGTAGGAGAATTCATGCGTCGTTCACATATGATTGACGTGGTATTCGACGCGTTAAGACATCGGGGACAACGGTGTCACATAAGAATTGAAATTATGCAATTCCTGAACGCAATTACGTCGTAAACAATAAGCAGAAAAGATGACTAATAGAACGTGTGGCATTGTTTATAAATAGTTTCCGAACACCTATGGTTTTGTGTGAATACGAGCGATATGAGAAAGATAACTCGACGTTCCGTATTCGCAAACACGATTCTAATTCTCGTTAAAATTTATTGCAAGTTCGGAGAGAACACAGTAGAAATTTATGTTTAATTTGATTGTCTTTGCGCAAGATTTACAATGATTTCACAGGAACGTTTTAAAGCTGTCTTACGAAATTTTACAGTGTTTGTTTTTTTCTCTTCTAAATGGAATTGTGCATTTTTTCTTCTAGCGCGCGCAGATTCTTGGAAATATTCTGCGGGAAAATGTGTTTGTATTGTGAAAAGTTGACGATATTGAGACTAGACGATATTGAGAGTTTGATAAATTGGGACTTGGAATTTGGAAATGTGAATCCGGAATTTTTGAAATTTGGAAAATTCAAATTTCGAGTTTTTCACGTAGAAATTTGGAAACCTGACAATTTAGGAAACTGAGGATTTAAAAATTTAACAATGCAGAAATTTTATGTAAAAATGTAGAAAT